>CM039507.1:51242525-51842525 GCA_022432975.1 Begonia masoniana | reverse complement strand
ATCCGTAAAATTAAAAAGTAAATGTATTGGTTTCACGGCCAGCACCAATTATCGAGGTTTGATTTTGATGCATACCAAAGATCGACAAGGGAAAACAGAGCACCAGCAGGATAGTGTATTGTTTAGCTTTACATAAACAAAGATGAGATAACGTAAACTTCTGCATTCTATCTAATGTACAGTGTCTTTTCCATCATTCACAAGAACTCCTCAAAGTGCTCATATAGGTTTCTTTTTCGGCTTTTCGATCAAGTCGAGAGACGAACCGTATTTTGCAGCCAAAGCTTGGGCACACCAGCCATGTCCATCGTCGACTGTCGGCATTCTGACCTCCATTGCAGGGCAGGCCGGAATTTGAGAACCCGGAAGTATGACACCCACTAAAACTCTCAGCATATTCAAAGCATCAATGTCCATGCAAATGTTAATTTCTGGAACGCCTTTGGGTGCAGAGGGAATTCCAGCAAACTTGAAATAGCCGAGAAGATGGTTTTCTTCGATAGTCTTTCCTTCCCCTTCGTAGACAACAAGTATTGCCTCACTTTGATTATCGTAGCTGGTCGTGAATATAAGGTCTTTTCGTGACGGCATTGTCGTGTTTTTCGGTATAATAGGAACAAAATTGCTTCCATCGGCTTTGATTCCGATATCTAGTGGCGTAGCTTGGATCGTCAATACTTCTAAACTTCCAAACGGATCACTAACACCTGAGGCCACCGCTCCTTCCAATGCAGCACCAATTACCGGAGCTTCAAATGGGTTCATTCCTTCGTAAAACTTTTCTTTTTTAGTCAACCCAAGTAGAATATTCTTTATCTTCGGAATGTTCGAACAACCGCCCACGACTATCACATCGTCCAAATCTTCGATTCCCACCTTTGCATCTCGCAAACATCGCATTACTAGGCTTTCACATGCCCCAAACACGTCACCATTTACATTCTCAAACTCTCTCCTGTCCACAATCTTACAAACTTTAGACCCATTTCCCATCTCGACGTCAATTTGAACGTTATTTTGGACAGAGAGTTTGTGGATTGCATCCTGGGTTGCGACTCGAAGCAATCCCATCGATCTGATTTCGTCAACTCCATGGTTTGAGAAAAGAAGCTCTGAATTCGGCAAGAGATAGCTCATCATATTCTGAAGTATGTCTTCTCCACCAATAGGACTTCCGGCCAAGGCCTTTATATGTGAAACTCCTCCAGCAGTGGCTGTTACAGCCGCATCACAGAACCCAGCGCCCATATTAAAAATGAGAGCAATTTTCTCACTTGCGCTGCCCATACTATCATCTCCAGTCTGTTCCTCCTGCTGCTGCTGTGCATATAACAAGGCCACAGCTGTCGGTTCAGGCATTAGTCTAAGAACATGAAGGCCAGCCATTGCACAAGCTCGCTCAATACGAGTCAACTGAAACCGGCTGAAACAAACTGGAGTTGTCAAAACAACATTCCTCACTGCCCGTTTCAGTTGTGCCTCAGCCATTCCTCTTAGTTCGACAAGAAAAATGGCCATTACTTCTTCTGGAGTGGTGGACCTCCAAATGTTGTTTACCAAAGCTGCGATAAAAGGACGGACCCCAATGTCCAAAGTTTGTACCAAAAATGGAAGTCGTTTGCTTTTATGGATGACTGGATCAGTGTCAACTCTTCCGACAAGGCGTTTTATGTTGAAGATAGAAGCTCCGGATAGAATCTCATATTCGTGGGCCAGTTGATTTCCAGCTCCACCAGAAGGAATATCGTCCTTGAAGGAGACATATGATCGCATCATCTTTTGGTTTCTAGAGTTCTTGAGAAGCTCCACCTGAGAGCCATTCCAAACTGCAACACTGCATTGATTAGTGCCAATGTCAATGCCTATAGCTATTTCCGGGAAAACAGACGAAGACTTCTCTTCTCCAGTGGTGTCACTATCAGATGCAACAGTATATGCTGGTTCTGCCATTTCCTGCAGCTTTCACCATTTGAATAGGTTAATGCTCAAAATCTTGGTAGCTAAACAAACATTCACAAGATGACAGCTCAAAAACATTTATCAATGTCAGTCTTCAAAAAAGAAATTTAAACTCGTCTTTATCATGTATCTCAAAGATAACTTGAAATCTTTATGCATTTTCATCACATACTTCATCGACAGCTTCTTCAAAGTTTATAAAGTAGCTTACTACAACAGAAAATTAGAAAATAGAAAGTAAAAATCATTGTACATAAAGCAAGTTAGAGAAGCAACAATGCCATGCATTCCCAACTTCGCTTCCCTTTTTGGCTTCAATTTGTTGGTTTTTTTCACTCGTTATTTCTGCTTAACACAATATTTTCCTCTGATTTAATCATAACATCCAATTAGACACCGGATTCCACAGAAGTCCATCCTTCTAGACATTCTCACAAACATCTAAAGTGCATCATGAAAGCCTAAACTGGAAAAAAAGACTGAATTATGAATAATCTTATAATCATAAATCCTCCGAATATTACACTACACTGACGCCGTTGCTCATACTCATGAAATATAAATACAATACGAAATTGTCAACAGAGCTCAAATAGAATTAGAAATAATCAAAGTCATTCCCTGCAATTAACACAATTATGGTCTTACGGTCCCATTAGCAAAAGAATACGAGAATCTCTATAAGAAGTAAGATCATGCTCACAACGCGAGAAAGCAGAAAACTATGATAAGCGTCGATGGCAGCTCAAAAAAAAAAAAAAAAAAAAAACAAACAAACAAACAAGAACGACCCAAGTCCAGAAACTATGATCTAATTCTCAAAATGAACCAAGACTTCCGAGTATTAATTATTCAAAGCTTCACGACCAACAAACAGAGAGAGTGAGATTACTGGTACAAACGCCACGGAATGCAGAGGTAGGAGGGGAGTGGGAGCAAAGAAAGGATAAGTGAACCCAAAAAAACGGAGGAAGCAAACGAGTGGGAGAGACCAGTAAAGTTAAAAGCTGCGAGACCAGTCGGTGAAGAATGCCGCGGAATCCTCGGAGTTCGGACATATCAAGTTCTAGAGCTTCCTTGAAACTACTCTGGAGAGAGAGAAAGAGAGAGAGCCCAATCCCAAAGCCCAATTGGAAAATATGGACTTCTTTTATAATCAGGCCTACTTGATTAGATCAAGTTACAAGGAATTGAGCTTTTCTTGACCCAATGAATAACCAAGTTCAAATTTTAAATAACGCTGAAACTCGCACTTTTATTTTACTTTCTAAACATACAAAAGAGTCTTTTTATGGTAGTGACATACATTTAGCTTAGTCAATCGACCTTCACCGCTTGCCTACCCTCTTTTATTTCGACCTCCTGAACCCAAAACCTGCACTCAGCTTGGGCCATCAACATGAACTAGACCGAACGTGAACCGAGTCGAAGAAAGAACGAAATAGTTATTAACTGTGGCAACTTCTAACTCAACTAAAAAAAATGTTCAATAAAGGAAAATACGAAAGATTGGCTTTGACTAAGTTGCATTCACGACCCATGTAACGCGCATTATCAAGTAAGGAGTGTAAAACAATTAATCTACACAAGTCTTCCTCGTATAATTATTCACAAGTGAAACTTTCTTTTTGGGTTTTTTTTTTTTTTTTCTAAAAATCCTTATATTAATTAAAGATAAAACTTTATTAGTTTATTTATGAATTATTGTGAGAGAACATAAAAAATATGAGACAGAAAATGGAGCAAAGTCCTCCCCTTTTCCTTCTAATGGATGGGTTTCGATTTCAGATCAATCTAAATTATAGGAAGGAGATCAGAATAAACAAGAATATAATTCTCTCACATGAACACAGATGACTGAGAAACAGCTAGTGAACAATCTACAGGTAGTAATCGTATGCTTGTTTTCCGGTGAACTTAACCTCAATGGGACTGAAATTCTTTCCAATAGACTTGAAGTTTTGGCCGACGCCTTCCCGGCCAGGGTTCACCTTTTCTGGATAGACCCCATCATATCCCGTAAAACTGGTATTTGATCTTGTCAAATATCTATTGGTGCAATCAATGTAATAAATTATTTTTTATAATTTATCACATTAATTGTACTAATTAATTATTTGACATGTCAATAAAATTTTTAAGAAATTAAAATAAAAGAACATACGTAGCGTTATTTTTAATAAAATAAATACAGTATTATCAAAAATGTCGAATTTCAGTTCACGTTGAAATTGAAAACCTATAAATAACACTATTTTTTTTTAATATTTATTTATTATTATTTAAAGAGATTCGATAAAGATTAAAAATATAATCATAAATAATCTATAAAAATATTGACAATACAGGTTCTTGATCGTTTTTAATAATATTCAACCTGACAGTACACAAATTATCTAATAAATACAACCTAATAATAATAAATAGAGTGGTTTAATTAAATAAATTATCTAGTTCATCTAAATCTTTGAATCCCGCCATTGTAGGATCAAATCTTCTTTTCAGTTGACCAAACGAAGCTAGTAACAACTATGGAAAAATTCTGTCCAGTTTGCGTTTGACTATCTTGTTGGCAAGAACAGGTACGCTAATTATTTACTCACCGGATATTTCTGCTTTATAAAGCAAATTCGACGTGGAAGAAAAACAAATTTTGATCTGAAGTTTTTTTATCATCTCGCGAAGTTAGTTTTAACAGCTGATCCAACAGCCCTTTTCCGCCATTGGTGCAAATCTTAACTCCCTCGCCACTCTTATAAAGCCCAGAAAATCTTCGTCTTCTTCACCGGGTTCTTCCGTCCACGTCTCTTATTTTTCAATTCTGAGCATCTTGATCGTCAAATATATTTTCAGTTTTGAATCATGCCGGCTGTGGGATTTGCGGTGGCTTCCACCATCAATGGAGAGTTCGAGGCGAAAATCACCCCCGTAGTGATCATATCATGCATATTGGCCGCCACCGGCGGCCTCATGTTTGGCTACGACGTCGGCATTTCAGGTAAATCGATATTTTTTTTGAATCAACAGATTTTTTTTCTGAAACTCACCGTGAAATCTGATTAGGTGGAGTGACGTCGATGCCGTCTTTCTTGAAGAAGTTCTTTCCGGTCGTGTATAGAAGAACGCAGGAGCCTGGGTTAGATAGCAACTACTGTAAATACGATAATCAGTGGCTGCAATTGTTCACGTCGTCGCTGTATTTGGCGGCATTGACGGCCACCTTTTTTGCTTCTTATACGACGAGAGTGCTTGGCCGGAAACTAACAATGCTAATCGCCGGAATTTTCTTCATCGTCGGAACGATTCTAAATGCTGCTGCTGCAAATCTTATCATGCTCATTATAGGTAGAATCTCGCTCGGCTGTGGAGTTGGTTTCGCCAATCAGGTATATTCATCTGTTTTGCATTTTCTGTTTCTAGAAAGGTTTTTCGACAGTGGCGAAAGCTGAAAACTCCGTGCAAAACAGGCCGTTCCGCTGTTTCTTTCCGAGATAGCTCCGACGAGAATACGAGGAGCTCTGAACATTCTGTTCCAGCTCAATGTAACGATCGGAATTCTTTTTGCGAACCTGATCAACTATGGAACAGCCAAGTAAGTTCTCTTCTAGCTGAACCAGCGTCGTTAAAAATGTATTTTCAGCGTCGTTAAAAATCTGCTTGCGTGATTTAGAATCGAAGGAGGATGGGGCTGGAGGCTGTCGCTGGCGTTAGCCGGCATTCCTGCCGTGCTGTTAACAATAGGGTCGCTCGTGGTGGACGACACACCCAACAGTTTAATCCAACGGGGACGATTGGATGAAGGAAAATCAGTTCTCAGAAAGATCAGAGGAACTGATAATATCGAGCCGGAATATTTGGAGATCGTCGAAGCTAGCCGGATAGCTAAAGAAGTGAAGCACCCTTTCAGAAACATCTTGAAACGCAGAAATCGGCCTCAGTTAGTCATTGCAGTTTTACTGCAGGTAATGATCAATCTCTTCTTCTTCTTCCTGGATCTGCCCATATGATCGTCGTCTTCTTCTAACGATTGATGAAACCCTTCTGTACTGTATAGGTTTTCCAGCAATGCACGGGAATCAACGCGATCATGTTCTACGCTCCTGTGTTGTTCAACACGCTAGGATTCGGCGCCGACGCGGCTCTGTACTCCGCCGTCATCACCGGCGCCGTGAACGTTCTCTCAACTGTCGTCTCAATTTATTGGGTGGACAAACTGGGTCGTCGAATACTGCTACTGGAAGCCGGAGTACAAATGTTCATTTCTCAAATGGTCATCGCCGTTGTTCTGGGAATCAAATTGCAAGACAACTCGAACCATCTCTCCCATGGGCTAGCCGTGCTGGTAGTGATAATGGTCTGCACATTCGTCTCGTCCTTTGCCTGGTCATGGGGCCCTCTCGGGTGGCTCATTCCGAGCGAGACGTTCCCCCTCGAGACGCGTTCGGCCGGTCAGAGTATCACCGTCTGCATCAACATGCTCTTCACTTTCATAATTGCTCAGGCTTTTCTGTCCATGCTGTGTCATATGAAGTATGGGATCTTCTTCTTCTTCTCTGCCTGCGTTTTGGTTATGTCGGTGTTCGTCACCTTTCTGTTGCCGGAAACAAAGGGTGTTCCGATCGAGGAAATGACGGAGAAAGTATGGAAACAGCACTGGTTCTGGAAGAGATTCATTGATGACAGTGAAGAAGACCACGGAAAGAATCGTGTGTAAAAAGAAACAATTTTTGAATTTAACGTCACCTCCTCTTAAATTAAAGAGAACATACGATTTATATCCCAACGTTTGGGTCATTTTTATTTCATATATTTTTTTTTTAAACATGAGTATTCATTTTTTCAACTTCAGAATTGACCAATTCAATGAATTCTTTGATAACAAGTAGAGTTGTTCTATCTATGTAACTCTATTTTTTCAGCTCTTGGCTATTAACAATTTCACTATTGCTATCAATTTATCTATTAAATCAAACATTTGTACCCCACGATCTTTTATTTTAATCAGATTTCTAATTCTTCGTAACCTGATTTCAAACTTTATAAATCTCTTCGATATGACAGAAATGATAGAAATCAGATTAAAATACTTAATTAAATGAAAAAAAGTAGTATAAACATGCTGAATTTAATAGATAAATCGATAATAAAGTCTAAATTGTTAACATTTACAATGTGAGAATTTTGTTTGTACGAAAAAAAAAACTTTTAAAATTTAAATGGTACTTTACTCACAAAAATATCGATAGATTACATCCGAGTAGGGTCAACCACTTCATATGATTAAAAGAAAAAAGAAAAAAAGAAGGAAAGATTACAAAGTGGAAGTTGGTAATAAGATGTATCATTTTCTAAAAAAAAGGAAAAAGATTTGAAATGGTTGATGAACTTGCACCACACTACTTTACCAGAATCAATTTTTCTTTCCTTTCAAGTTCTTCAACCATGGCCAAAGTATTATTTATATAGGTTAAAACCAATCTCAACTCCAAAATATGATTTTAATTTAAAACATTCTTTAAACTAAAAACTCTAATAATTAAAATCTTAAATTATAAAAAATATAACAGATTAAATATTGGCAAGTGATAGATCATCTCCTGTTCTCAATTTACGCATAGAACGGAGCTGATCACCCCCTGTTCCGAATTAATGCGGAGAACGAGAGCCGATCACTCTCCGTTCTGTCAAGTACTTACGTGACATTAGACATATTAGGTCGGAGTGGCGAAAACTCCTCGTTTTCCAATCACGTGCGTTGCATGTTGAACGGGGAGTCCACACCCCCACTTTGACCCCCCGTCTTCAATCACGTGTAGTGCTATATAAGCACTGGACAGAACGAGTGGTGATCGGTCCTCCGTTCTCGGCGTTAATTCATAATGGAGTGATCGGCCTCCAATTCTAGATGTAAATTGAGAATGAGAGGTGATCGACCACTCATCTGGATTTGATCCGTTACATTTTTTATAGTTTAAAATTTTAGTTGTACGAAAATTTATTTTCGGATATTTCAAATAAAACCCTTGAAATTTATTTTAACCATGTTTATATTATTCTCCGCTGACAATAGCGTGGAAAGAATGGAGAAAACTAAAAAAAGAAGCCATTGATAGACCTTTTGAACAAAAATCCCAGAAAGACAATTATATGGTACAACGTCATCTTCCCAAAAAAAAAAAAAGGAGAGAGAAACTGATTTATAAGGGTTTGCAGCCAAGTCCAACGGATGAAGAAAGCTCGAGAGACTGTCTCTGTTTCTGCCATGGATCCGAGGAAGACTGCCATGGCTGCTGTGCTTCTGGCAGTGGCGGTGGCTGAGTGGGTGGCTGAAGCGGCTGTTCATAAGGTCGGTGAGTCTGCCGGTTGGACCACCAGCGGCAATGTAGACTACAAGCTCTGGGCTGCCTCCAAGACCTTCAGTCTCGGCGATGTTATCAGTAAGCTTCCTCCCCTGAACGCTCCTGATCTGGGTTTCCTTCTCCCTTTTCTTCATCTTCTTCACTTGGATATGGCGAAAATTCAACTTTTTCTTCTCAAGCCCATGATTATTTTCATTAATTACGATCAATATTTTATTTCCTGGCGAACAGAATTTGAGTACTACTCGCAATTCCATAACGTGATGAGAGTAACGCACAGTATGTACAAATCCTGCAACGTATCCAAGCCGCTGGCGACTTACACGACGGGGAATGACTCCATCACCATCACAACCAGAGGTCATCACTACTTCATGTGCGGCGTCCCCGGCCACTGTCAGGCCGGCCAGAAGGTCGACATTAACGTCCCTCGTCTACCTTCTCCGGGCCCAACTCCTTCTGCATTGTCTTCTCCTTCCATTCCTTTCCTAAACCCACCCAACTCTTCCCCTAATTCCAATGCTGCTTTCTGTAACCATTTCAATCCCCATTTTTGGGCTCTGGTGTTACTGGTTTTCACAAATTTTGCAGCCGTTCTTAGTGGGTTCTGATCCTCGTCCTGGGTTAGCTTACAGAGAAGATAAAGAAAGAATAATTGAAGATTTTTTTTTTCTTTATTCATGTACCAGATGCCATGGTCTTCGATATCATGTTTTGAGCTTAATTTGGAAGAAAATTCGATCGTACCAGGTTTTCAATCGATATTATCTCTTTTCTCCTCTGTTCTAATGACCAATTCAATGATCAAATATGATCATTGAGACATTTTATTGAATTATAAAGAAACTTTTTTTTTTTGTTTAGATAAACACAAATAATATAATAACATCAAGACAGACTAAGTGAGACTGCAATGGAGGAGGGTGTCTCAAACTTACTGTTATGTCTGTCTTTGAGAATCTTGTCTCTTTGATCGAAACCCTCACACTAAAGAATCGTCGCATTAGTTCCCGACCGTATTACAGTTTTTGAGGAGAGGGGTCGGCCGTGGAAATTTCGGTATACATATCAGAAATTGCTTTTGCAAAGTATTCCTTTGCTTGAGACCTCTTCACCTGCCCAAAAAAAATAAAGTCTTAGCTCCGGACGGACCAAATATTTTTTAGGGTCTGGCCCAACCGTTGGACCGCCTAGACTTGTTTTTTATCAGCCGACTTTGAGCAAGAAGTCGGCATTGCGACCATAGGTAACGAAGCCGCCGGGCTGATAATTCGAGTTTGCAGTCGGCCCAAAAATCAGCCCAATGGTTCACGGTTGGGCGTTGACCTTGGACCATAAATTTTGGTCCGGACAAGACCAAGCCTGGACAAAATTTTGTCCAAAGCCCATTAGACCAGGCTTGGGTCGAACCTAGACCGCAATTCAGAGAACCAAGTCGGCCCAACTCGGTCTGACTTACGGGATTGTTTACCTTGAACGTCGGAGTGAGAAGACCGTTCTCCATGGTAAATGGTTCGGGCACCAAAGTCACTGCTTTTGCAAATTCGAACCCTCTCAACTGAATTGTAAGAAAAGATCATATGAAGACATTATAATACACAGATAGACGAAGAGTCAACAAAAACACGACAACAATGGAAAAAACATGCCTGAGCTTCTCTTCCAATAGCATCCATTTCCGCCAAGACAACCGCTCTTGTTCTTGGGTCGTTGCATAGCTGTTCTAAATCATTGTACTTCATTTGGGAAAAAAACAAGCCAATTAAAAACAGTTAAATTCATGGTTGACACCTAAATGAGAAATATTAAGTTTTGACAAATACAAAACAATGGAAAAACCGGTCTATTCGTTGGAAGGTCTATTTGCTAATTATCTCAAACAGATTGGGTCGATCCGATTAATTTTAATGTAAAGGCCATTATTTCTATAATCATCGGAAAAAAGTAGTAAAATCACACACCTTGACGCCTTCGGATGCGGCCCATGCTTTGAGCACATCTTGATCAACTGAAACGATAGCTACTAAGGAAGAATTGAAGCTGTCGCCTACAAAAAGCGACAAATAATCAGTCGGAATTTCAATCTTGGTCCAAAGTCTCTCCTAAGATTACGATCTTACCATATATAAAACATTGGGCGATAAACTTGCACTTGGCATAAACATTCTCGATTTTCTCTGGAGCTATGTACTCTCCTTGTGCCAACTTGAAAATGTTCTTCTTTCTGCAAGAAGGCTTCTATAAAATACTAAATCTCCTCATATTTTAAAGATTATAATAACACATTAGGCTAAAGGAGTGAACCCAAGCAAGAATCTGTATAACCTCAAATCAAAAACACTTCGTTCACAAGTTATATAAAACACGAAAATTTTCAGACGACCAATCGATAATATTCTCAAATCTCACCTATCGATAATTTTCAGACGACCTCCAGTGAACCACAATCCGATGTCTCCTGTGTGAAGCCATCCCTCTTCATCAACCACTTCTCTCCTGTTGAAGGTTTAAAATGTTATCAAATCTACGAAGGAATTAAAATGGGTGAAATGTAATTCAAAAGAAACAAGAAGGGTTTGTAAGCACGTTTGCACTTCATCTTTGTGATAGCCTTTGAAAACGATGGGACCCCTAACACAAATCTCGCCCCGAGGATAAGGTTTATCGTCAGATGTGTAGTTCATCTCCGGAACATCCACAAGTTTTATTTCTGAAACAAAAAAGAGAGAAGCATGCCTTATTTCAAAAACAGACCTTAAAAAATATAACAAATAAAAATACACTTTTTAATGAAGAGTTCACTTAATAGTCGTTGAATACATCCACTTTATGTCTAAAGTCTAAAAAGTTCAGCAGGAGAGACCCATAATCTCAAGGTAAACATCATAGCAGAGACTAAGTGCTGGGAAATCAGAAATATTAACACTGATTGAAGGGTGATTGAGTGGACATCAACCACATTGCAGAGTGGATTAATCACTTGCTACTTTCTTAGTGTGTTTAGAAAAAGGGCAGACTTTACTGATATAGAAATCTACTATGTTTGGAAAGAGGGCAGCCTTTTAATCATAATTATTTTTTACTGAACTTAGTTTAAAAATAAAAATATATATACACGTTACAAACCATGGAGATTGAAGTCATCAAATGGTTCGTGGTCCTAATAAAGTTCCAATTAAGTGCATCATGGAAGATAAAAAGTTAAGTTGAATGGTGTTATTTAGTTGTCTTTTAACACCTTTAGACAATATCTTAATTATGTTTTCTTATATTTTTTAGATGCTTTTATTTAAAGGGAGATTATAGCATAAAAAAATATTATCTTTTGGGAAAATAGTTGAAGGGAAGAGCTAGCAAACTTCTCGAATGTCTACCTATTTTATAAGAGCTAACAGTTCTCTCGAAAGTTTGCTTACTTTGAAATTTTTATTTCGTCTTTTTATTAAACCTTACATGGTTCATATCATTAGTATCAACGCAAAATTAATTCTAAGGGCAGAAGAAGAGGAGAGAACAACGAAGCTTTGGTGGAGGACAAAATTGGACAGCTCCGCGAAGAGTTGAAAACAAAGGTGGAATCACTCGTTCAAGCTGAGGTGGGTGCGTTGAAGGTGGACGTGGAGTCGTTGTCGGCATCGTTGTCTACATAGATGGTTGCTCTCCCAGTGTCTTTACTCGAAGGAGATTGATGAGGACATTTTTTATTTACTTTTGTCATTTCTTATGTGTCATTCAGTTTTGTTATTTCCAAGTGTCATCTAGTATCGTTATTTACTATATTCATTTATGTTGGTCTCTATTTACTATATTCATTTATGTTAGTCTCTTCATCTCCTGGGGTTTTCTTGTTATTCTAAATTACTCTTCTATTTAAATCTAGCATTGTAACTTGAGAGATAATGAAGTTAATGATAATGAATTGAATTGTAATGTATTGCTATTTTTCAATTCCCTTTTCTTTCTAGCTTTCTCTCCTCTTTCTTCTTGGCAATACTATCTCTTCCCTTTCTTCTCTTCTTCCCCCTCTTAAGCTATATTTCTTTCTTACTATTTTTTGCTGCATCAAATTGGTATCAGAGCCGGTTTTATTGTTTTCTCAAACAATAAAATTCTGGTGTCCTTAATTTTCGAACTTTGTTCATCGCTGTGTTGTACTGTTCTTCATACTGTTTGGTACTGTTCATCGTACTGTTTGGTTACTGGTCATCGCTTGGGGGCACTGTTCATCGGGGGTACTGTTCATCACTCGGTTACTGTTCATCACTTTGGCACTGTTCATCGCTCTTCATATGGCATCCAATGATCTCTCTGGGCTATCCAATTTCGATGAAGAGAAGTATGAATTTTAGCGATTAGTTTTGAAAGTCGAAAAAGTTGATAGCTATGTGGAAGATGTACTTGTGAATGGCAAAAAGGCTCATGAAATGGAGAAATTTATAAGTGGTTCTTATGTTTTTGTGTGCACTCATGGTCTTCGAAATAAGAAATGTGATGTTTGTGGACCTGTTCTTATTCACAGGTTCAAGGAGGAGAAAAAGTAGTTCTATTTAAGCTATAAAGGTGTTCCCAATTAGATTGATCAGCTTGCTATTTTGTGGTTACATCCACTTGAGTGGGTCAAGTTTCTCCTTCCCCGGAGAATTGATGATGACATCTTTTTATTTACTTTTGTTATTTCCCATGTGTCATTCAATTTTGTTATTTCTAAGTGTCATCTAGTATCGTTATTTACTATGTTCATTTATGTTGGTCTCTATTTAATATATTCATTTATATTGGTCTCTTCATCTCCTAGGGTTTTCTTGTTATTCTAAATTACTCTTCTATTTAAATTTAGTATTGTAACTTGGGAGATAATAAAGTTAATGATGATGAATTGAATTGCAATGTATTGCTAATTCCCAATCCCCTTTTCTTTCTAGCTTTCTCTCCTCTTTCTTCTTGGCTATACTCTTTCTTTCCTTTCTCCCCTCTTTAGCTATATTTTCTACTCTAATTCCACTACCTGCATCAGAGACGGCACGCGAGTAGGGGTAAGCAAAAAATGGATGAAGGGGAATCGGAAATTGGGGAACGAGTTACCTAGATTCTTGCCATGTTCCGGTGGAGGAGTTTGGCGCACGTCCGATAGGGGCAATGGGTTTTCAAGCAAACGACTCTCGACTCGGGCAGTTGGAGATGCCTGTATTCGAGGGTGGCGACCTCAATGATTGGGTGTTTAGGGTGGAGAGGTTTTTTGCACTTCAACGATGAAATAAAATGGAGAAAATAGACGTCGTGACTATACACTTGGACGACAAATAATGAGGGATTTGGCAACCTTTAAGGCACAACAGCGAGATAAATTCCGATCATCTCGTGAGGGAACAATATCAGAACGTTTCCTGGCTATTCAACAAGAAGGTTTTGTAAGGGAGTACAAACAATAATTTGAGAAATTGGCAGCCCCTTTTCGAGACATACCCAATCACATGCTAGAAGCTCAGTTCGTAAATAGTTTAAAGACATATATTAGGGCTGAATTATTGGTAATCAGACTGGATGGGTTGGGTCAGATCAAGAAAATAGCCCAAGGTATTGAAGATAAATTTTTCAGCACAGCTCAAGAATGACAGTGTAGAAAAATCTTCACATATTTGAGTGACGATGAAGTGAAGCGCTAAAAAGAACAATTACAAGATCATACACCTTAAGGACAAGGTGCCATTAAGTGCACTAGAGAAGATGTTAAGTTGAACATGTGTCATTTAGTCGTCCTTTTTTAATTCTTAGACAATATCTTAATTATGTCTTTTTATATTTTTTAGATGTTTTAATTTAAAAGAAGATTATAACATAAGAAAGGATTATTTTTTGGGAAAATAGTTTAAGGGGAGAGCTAGTTGTCCTCTCAAACGTCTGCTTATTGTGGGAAAGCTAACAGATATCTCGAACATTTGATTACTTTATAATTTTTATTTTTTCTTTTAATTAAATCTTACAAGGTTCGTATCAAGTCCGCAGGCCGGCGAAATCCTAGTCTGAGTCAAGATCGAATATTTATTTTGTCGAACCATGCTTGAACTTGTTTTTTAGATGTGGTTTTGTCCAAAGGTTGACCCACAAGCTGATTTTTTTTAAGAAGCCAACACTGATTTTGTAAAGAACATCGAGATGGTGAAGTACAAAGCTCCTTGGCACGAAAGAAAAACATCGGGTCTATGTGCCGACCAACTTTCTTAAGGAGTCGACGCTGATTTTGTCAATAGCATGGAGATGCTGAAGTATGAGCTCTACGGTGCGAAAAAAAAATAACAAGTCTACTGGCCGGCCCTCAGGCCCGACTAAAAAAGGAGCGGGTCAGCCAGGCCTGGACACGACCTCGGGCTCGACCTGGGCTTCCTTACAGCAGACCAGGCTGACCCGTTAATGAGGCTTACATTAAGAGTCATTTTTATGAAAATAAAAATTCTCTAAATCTTAAAAACTAAATTTGGTTTTATGACAGATTTTGAAATAAAGTTCATGTAAGAAACTCACCACACGCAGGATTAGGAGCTCCGACATGGCCAGAAAGATTGTCGCCCTCTTCCATCGAGCTTATAACACAAGAAGTCTCCGTCATTCCATATCCTTCACTTATTCGGCCACCAAAGCAACTAAGGAGCAATCATAAGATGTTACTTAGTAATCCTAAAGGAGAACAATAATCTAAGAACAGAATCATTTTCTTAAAATCTACTTACATCTTTAAAAACTCCATTACATCGGGAGACAATGGCGATGCACCCGATACAATAAACCGAACACGTCCTCCAAGCTTGTCTTTTATTTTATTAAATACCAATCTATCCCAAATAGGAGATGGATTCTTTCCTAAACAAATGTAGCACAGCAAATAAATTGAAGTGTAAAGAACTTATAATTTGAAGTATTTAATTAAGAAAACCAATCATAAAACATATTTCCATTAATCTATGTTTTGATTTTGCTATAAAAGAGTTAGGTGTTTTGACAGGTGTATGCTTACCACTCAACATTGCTCGCTTCTTGGCATTGTAGGCAGCATTAAATAGCCTCTCCCTCAAGCCACCAGATGTCTTTACGGCATTCATGATACTGCAACACCAGATTGAACAACTAAATCACAGGAAACTTACCACTATGTGTAGATATTAATGAATACATTATTCATGAAATTAAATTATCAATGGAATAGACTATTTGCTGATAAATACGGAGTCGAAAGATACCCAGCATATATTCTGTTATAAAGTCTGGGAACGCTGCAAAAGATGGTAGGTCTTAGAGCAGCCATATCATCCATTAATTTCATATTATCCTACAAATAGCATGATAAAATAGCATAAATCTCGCTCTCAAACAATGCAAAACAGTAAAATTTAATTCTAAATAAGGCGTTTATTGGGTATGGGCTTCTTACATTTCACATGTTAACTCATCAACATACCTTCCTCTTTTTTGGGTTTGTTAATAATATATTCCTTGACACTAAGAAAACGAAAATTATGGAACGATTCTGTAAGATTGGGGTACTGACATTTTTTGCATTCTTTGGCTTCAACACGATGTTATTCTTTTCTAGCACAAAGATGCATGCACAGATATTTGAGACAGCATTAACTTCAACTATTGCTAAATAAATTTATAATTCTAAGTTTTATAAGATTTATCTATTGATTCTCTCTATCTAGAGGGCAATTTCTCTAATCTAAGTGTTTGTGTGTTTCTTTTTAAAGGGCTTATTTCACTCTCTTCTTAGAAAAAAAATTCCGTAAGACACTGCCATTCAAAGGTTTAGTAAAACCGAGGACGAATATATGTATGTTTGTACGGTTGTATGCATACCATCGTTAATGAACATTTTGAGTTTAATTTAGTACAATAAGGGACGGGAAGAACTTAAATAGCATTATTCTTATGGAGAATAAATAGCCGGCTTAATGTTGTGCAAGTAAGATATGACGAGAAACTAATTCTCAAACCGAATCCATACCCCTTGATAAAATCCAACAGCAACTCCAAAATAAGCTGTCATGATCTGGTTAACCCGTTCATATATGTGCGCCAACGGTAGGTACGATATGTAACTGGTACAAAAGAAGACAACTTTAATGGTAAGGCAAGCACTTAATTCAAATAAGAGAGCGTCAGTTTAACTGCATTTTGACAAACAAATGAGCTCATACTCACACATCTGACGGGTAGAATTTGGCGACAAGAGAACTACCGGCAACATTCGCAATCAAGTTTCCATGAGTCAATACAGCTCCCTGGCCAATATTTATAGAAACATCGAGAAATATATGAAGCATAATTATTTTCTCGACTTCAACAGTCCATAACTGGGATTTTTAGAACAAAATGTCACGATTTTACCTTCGGAGTACCAGTTGTGCCACTTGTGTAGCAAATAGTTGCAATGTCGTCAGGTTTCGGAGGGCAAAATGGCTGAATACTACTACTGCCCTAAAAGCAAAGTGCACATATTGAGATACATACTAACTAGATATTGAGGAAGAATTTGGATTATTGCGCGTTAAGTTGTTTGTTTCTCTGTCGTTGCAGGTTATTAGATTCTATCATTATATTCTGCAATTTGTTGATGAAACTAACAGAAAAATAATTACTGACCTTAATAAGCAATTTATTGTATGTTATAATCTCAACTCCAGCTGATGAAGGTAGGTGCGGAGTTTGATAATCGACCCCACCAACAACCTATGTAATAACAAACAAAATAATTGCATGAATAAAGGTTAGGTAATCATCAAGTATATCACTTTCAAGTAGTTCAAACGTTCAACTTTTTCTATATCGAAAACTGAATTATATTAGATAATCGATAATAGAGAAAAAAGTACAGGTAATTCTCTTTGACTAAGAGATAGTTACGTCTCTTCAGTTGTATTTGATCATATTAAAAATATAGCCCCGAAATTAAACATTCATTTTTTTTTTTATAAAAAACGAAATATATTGAAAGAAAAAAAATACAATAAAAGAGAAGAAGAATCCTTCTGAAGAAAAAGTAGAGAGAAGAATTCAATCATTCAATTGAAAACGTAAGACACGCAACTCATACCACAATCAGTCGTACAGTAGGAATGTCTGATAAGAAGCTCAAAAGCTGCAAATTCAAGGATATAAGATTAAAAAAAAAAAGTTTGAAGCTGGTTATCCTTGAATTATTGTTGGAGGCCAAAAGTGATAGGCTAATATCGGAACTCACAGTATTCAATGTTTCAGGCACACAAAATATAGCTTGAACAACAGCATGATTGACTATGTACTTGACGGCATCCGGGCCTGCAAGAAGGGGCAATCTGAGGATAAATTTGAACTTATGCCAAGACTAGCAAGAAACATCCATTAAAAGTTCAATTGAGAATGGAGAAAAACCGAGTGTGTCATATAGAGGAACTGAGATATTAGAATATGCAGAGCAGGCATGATCAACAATAATCCACTCGGGCCTATTGATAAAATACAACCCCACACAAGCTCCCTGAAATGGATAGAGGAGATAATATTTTCATCAAGAATCAAACCTGGTTAGAAATTGAAAAATAATATGAAAAAAGAAAATGCAAACCGGGATATCAAGATTTAAGTTGGAAACACCATTTTGGAAAAAAAAAAAAAAAACCACGATCCAAGGAAGAATTTCACTATATGAAAACTAAAATACGATTACAAGTTTCGGGACTAAAGCTTACGTAAATTTATAAAGAAAAACAAAACCTTTGATGAGATCTAAAATGCATGCCCGTCATTCATATCCAAAGGAATTATGGTTATTTCGAACTTTAACAGAACCATAGCCCAAACATTTACTGATATATACCAAGGAAAAATAAAATATTTGTTCATTATTTTGCTTCGGCGTTATCATTGTATTTCAGAAACTCACCTTTGGTATCCCGTGATATATTAAACCAGAACCTACGGCAGACCGAGCAGTGCCTGCTTCTCCATATGTCATCCATTTGTACCTTAAAGAAGAATTCAACAGTTATTGCAAATGAACGAGAACTACTTACAAATAAAACATATAATATAAGACCAAAACTTACTCTCCAACTGTTCCATCAACACGGATTCGAGTTCCAAGGTATTTGTAATCTCGGAACGTATCAACTGAATGCCTAAGTTGATGAGGTCAGATCCAGTTAGTTATTATGCATTAAAGAATTTTGAAGGTCAAAACAAAAACAATCATAGTAATGAAGGAAGTTCTTAAATAGCATCCAAGGAAGATGCTTACATAAAATTATCGTGCAGAGTACCAATGTCGGGGTGATCAGGAAATCTACTCACAAGCTTCAAAGGAGAATGAGCCGATCTGTCATGGAAAAATAAAATAAGGAACTACAAATCGATAAAATTCCAAAATCCAATAAAATGCGACAGATCCTACCTGTAGACATTCCATACTCCAGTTTGCAGTTTCTCAGGGAGAACAACGCTATAACCCTGTCCTGTTCGGAGTAAAATATAAAAATAGGTACGTACATTAGCTTCACTAAAAATCTCACACTCATTACGTTTGAAGGATAAATTTGGAATAGACAGACCACATCATATGAACATGTTCAGAAGCAATCAAACAGAGAAATTCTATAAAAAAAAAAAAAAGGAATATTAGGCCTTTATAATTCTATCTGAGATCAGTAGCACAAAATACAAATCTGGCAGGTTTTACACGTTCTTTGTCATTTATGAATAATTGTAAATAAAACCTTCTTCCCAAGGATTAAGGTAGTTGATGTGATCCAAGAACCCATTAAGAGCCAAGTCATGACCAAAGGTCAAAATTCATTGCAAAACATAGGAGGGCCAAGGATGAAATCAAGGACAAAGAAGATGTATAAAAATCTCTTGATAAAAAAAAATGCAAGACAAAGAGTCATCACACCACGAGCAAAGACCCAATATAATGCTAAGAGGAAGCAATAGAGGATCAAGGAAGCAGGGAGTGCAAGTATTTGTTGCTAAGTGGGAAAAGAAACTTCAACGCGCAAGGACAATCCACGGAGCACGCGCGCCCCAGCTTTTAGTGCGCGCAATCACGCCCACTAATGCGCGCACAGCAGCGCATGCCATCTTACGCAAGCATCCAGGCGCTTATGATGCGACCCCGTCGGGCTAGCAACGCACGACCCAACAATAATCGTGTGCCACAACCCATCAGCGCTGCCCAACTCGTCAACCCAGCATTCACACGCACATGCGGCCCACGCCAACCAACGGCCGCGTGCAATTGCGACTCAGACCAACTGAAGTCGCCGCGTCATCGCCTTTATGCGCACCTGTGGATCACCCACGCAGCCCGGACCCATCGGGCGCTTATGATGCGACCCCGTCGGGCTAGCAACGCACGACCCAACAATAATCGTGTGCCCAACCACATTCAGCGCTGCCCAACTCGTCAACCCAGCATTCACACGCACATGCGGCCCACGCCAACCAACGGCCGCGCGCAATTGCGACTCAGACCAACTGAAGTCGCCGCGTCAGCGCCTTTGTGCGCACCTGTGGATCACCCACGCAGCCCGACCCATCCACCCTTACCTACACG
Source organism: Begonia masoniana (assembly GCA_022432975.1). Classification (NCBI taxonomy): domain Eukaryota; kingdom Viridiplantae; phylum Streptophyta; class Magnoliopsida; order Cucurbitales; family Begoniaceae; genus Begonia; species Begonia masoniana. The sequence goes on along the minus strand of CM039507.1, from coordinate 51,822,626 downwards.
AGCCACACTAAATCTAGTTTTGCCTATTTAAACAAAATTGTAAGACATTACATAACACTTTTGAATTTTTATGAAAATTGAGTTTATGTTTTTTGGGGAGATTCTTTTAATTCTCTTCTTAAGTTTTTATTGAGGACAACCCACAGAGCACACGCGCCCCAGCTTTTAGTGCGCACAATCACGCCCCCTAATGCGCGCACAGCAGCGCATGCCATCATACGCAAGCATTCGGGCGCTTACGATGCGACCCCGTCCGGCTAGCAACGCACGACCCAACAATAACCACGTGCCCAACAACATTCAGCGCTGCCCAACTCGTCAGCCCAGCATTCACACGCACATGCGGCCCACGCCAACCAACGGCTGCGCGCAATTGCAACTCAGACCAACTGAAGTCGCCGCGTCAGCGCCTTTGTGCGCACCTGCGGATCACCCACGCAGCCCGACCCATCTACCCTTACCTATATGCACCACACTAAACCTAGTTTTGCCTATTTAAACAAAGTTGTAAGACATTACATGACACTGTTGAATTTTTATGAAAATTGAGTTTATGTTTTTTGGTGAGATTCTTTTAATTCTCTTCTTAAGTTTTTATTGAGAACAACCCACGGAGCACGCGCCCCCCAGCTTTTAGTGCGCGCAATCACGCTGATAGGACCCTGTTTTGCTGCGGATTTTAGATCACAATTCTCTCTCTCGACTAATGCTAAGAAATTAGAAATAAACTAAAAAAAACTGATTAATTATTCGCCGCCTCCCCAATGGAGATTACCAAGCTATTTAAATAAACCCTAAACAGATTCCTAATCTTAACTTTCCTTCTAATTAGGAAACAAATTTAACAGAATCAGAAACAATAAATTATTAAATTACAAACAGACTTTAATCTTAATTTTCCTTCTAATTAGGAAACTAATCTAACAGAATCATAAACAATAAATTATTAAATTACTAAATTATCCTTTTAAAAATAATAATAATAATAATCTCATAATCCCTTAATTGTAATTCCTCTTTCGCCTCCTTACGTAAGTCTTGAGCAGCACATCATTACTTCCAGCCCAACGAGCAACCTTGTCCTCAAGGTTGAAATCTGGGAATTGTTGTTGAAGATTTTTTAATTTTTAATTTTCGAATGCGGTTTTCTATCCCAGCCGCAGCCCTGCCACTGCTTATCATCGCAAAAGCTTGACCAGCTTCCCTGTCCATCATTTCCTGCCAGTGATTGCCATGCTCTCCACTCATGTTCATCCTAGGAGGCATCTGTCCCGAAAAGGTGAAGACCGGTTGTGTTGCTACTTCGTTCGTTAGAGCGTGGCCCTTGCCCACCGTCGAAACGGACAGACCCAGGCTCGGGCGCTGTCCCGGTGAGCCAGTCAGCGGTGGTTGTTCCCACCTTACGTGTCCCGGCCATGGTTGGACAAGGTTTTGTCCTTGCTGGCTGATTTCGAGCCAAACTGTTGGAACGGCGTGCTAGGGAACTGTAGCATTCGAGCTTCCTCCTGCGCGAGCCTACCTCCTCTGCTAGGTTAGTTCCGTTCGGTTCTGTCAACATAGGTCGCCATAAAAAATATGTTGGAATTGATCCCTGAGATCCCAACACCTATGAAAAAATCTCTTGCGTCCCCTGTTGTTCTTCAGTCGCTGTTATGGTCACTGTAGCCGTGGCATTTGATGCTGCAGATGGGTCGATTGGCGCCTTTGCAGAGGGATTGTTTTGCTTTTCAGCGATTGAAATTAGCAATTGTTCGATTGAAGCAAATTTTTCATCCATTCGGCTCTCAAGACCTGTGAACGATACCTTCAATGCCGAAAAGTCTGTGACCAAATTTCCGAATTGCTCTTCAAGAGCTTTGATTTTCTTCCCTTGAGCCATGAACTCCAAAGATTGAACGACTGTGATACCAAATTGATAGGACCCTGTTTTGCTGCGGATTTTAGAGCGCAACTCTCTCTCTCGACTAATGCTAAGAAATTATAAATAAACTAAAAAAAACTGATTAATTATTCGCCGCCTCCCAAAAGGAAATTACCAAGCTATTTAAATAAACCCTAAACAGACTCCTAATCTTAACTTTCCTTCTAATTAAGAAACAAATCTAACAGAATCAGAAACAATAAATTATTAAATTACAAACAGACTCTTATTGTAATTCTTCTTTCGCCTCCTTACGTAAGTCTTGAGCAGCACATCATAACTTCCCGCCCAACGAGCAACCTTGTCCTCAAGGTTAAAATCTGGGAATTGTTGTTGAAGAATTTTTAATTTTTAATTTTCGAATGCGGTTTTCTATCCCAGCCGCAACCCTGCCACTGCTCATCATCGGAAAAGCTCGACTAGCTTCCCTGTCCATCATTTCCTGCCAGTGATTGCCATGTTCTCCACTCATGTTCATCCTAGGAGACATCTGTCCCGAAAAGGTGAAGACCGGTTGTGTTGTTGCTTCGTTCGTTGGTGCGTGGCCCTTGCCCACCGTCGAACCGGACAAACCCAGGCTCGGGCGCTGTCCCGGTGAGCCAGTCAGCAGTGGCTGTTCCCACCTTACGTGTCCCGGCCATGGTTGGACAAGGTTTTGCCCTTGCTGGCTGATTTCGGGCCAAACTGTTGGAACGGCGTGCCAGGGAACTGTAGCATTCGAGCTTCCTCCTGCGCGAGCCTCCTCCTCTGCTAGGTTAGTTCCGTTCGGTTCTGTCAACATAGGTCGCCATAAAAAATATGTTGGAATTGATCCCTGAGATCTCAACACCTGTGAAAAAATCCCTTGCGTCCCCTGTTGTTCTTCAGTCGCTGTTATGGTCACTGTAACCGTGGCATTTGGTGCTGCAGATGGGTCGATTGGCGCCTTTGCAGAGGGATTGTTTTGCTTCTCAGCGATTGAAATTAGCAATTGTTCGATTGAAGCAAATTTTTCATCCATTCGGCTCTCAAGACCTGTGAACGATACCTTCAATGCGAAAAGTCTGTGACCAAATTTCCGAATTGCTCTTCAAGAGCTTTGATTTTCTTCCCTTGAGCCATGAACTCCAAAGATTGAACGACTGTGATACCAAATTGATAGGACCCTGTTTTGCTGCGGATTTTAGAGCGCAACTCTCTCTCTCGACTAATGCTAAGAAATTATAAATAAACTAAAAAAAACTGATTAATTATTCGCCGCCTCCCAAAGGAAATTACCAAGCTATTTAAATAAACCCTAAACAGACTCCTAATCTTAACTTTCCTTCTAATTAAGAAACAAATCTAACAGAATCAGAAACAATAAATTATTAAATTACAAACAGACTCTTAATCTTAACTTTCCTTCTTATTAGGAAACTAATCTAACAGAATCAGAAACAATAAATTATTAAATTACTAAATTATCCTTTTAAAAATAATAATAATAATAATCTCATAATCCCTTAATTGTAATTCCTCTTTCGCCTCCTTAAGTAAGTCTTGAGCGGCACATCACACGCCCACTAATGCGCGCACAGCAGCGCATGCCATCGTACGCAAGCATCCGGGCGCTTACGATGCGACCCCGTCCGGCTAGCAACGCACAACCCAACAATAACCACGTGCCCAACAACATTCAGCGTTGCCCAACTCGTCAGCCCAGCATTCGCACGCACATGCGGCCCACGCCAACCAACGGCCGCACGCAATTGCGACTCAAACCAACTGAAGTCGCCGCGTCAGCGCCTTTGTGCGCACCTGCGGATCACCCACGCAGCCCGGCCCATCTACCCTTACCTACACGCGCCACACTAAACCTAGTTTTGTCTATTTAAACAAAGTTGTAAGACATTACATGACACTTTTGAATTTTTATGAAAATTGAGTTTATGTTTTTTTGTGAGATTCTTTATATTCTCTTCTTAAGTTTTTATTGAGGAACTTGATATTCTTCAAGTATTTGCTTGAAATGATCAAACTTGATAGCTTTCATTTCATCCAACAAGTTTGGTTCAGGTCAAACTTCTATCTTCTTAAATCATAAAGGCGTTTATGTGATTATTCTGCGTTGTCGTCAGGTCTCGGATTCTCTAAAATCCTAGGTTCGTATCAGTAGTATTATTTTGCATTTTATTTAAACCCCCATCCCATATATATCCTAATGTCCGAAATAAGCACGGTTGGATGAAAAGAACTGCACTTTCCCAATATAATTTGTTGGAGACCACTTACAAAACAAGAAAACTTGAACATAGTCCAGCAAGATTAATGGAGGAAAATGACAATTTCCTGTTAGACTTGTTTTGGCCTCTGAAAAATCACTTTCCTCTCAATCCCCGGTCAGAAGACGTTTGTTCAACTACAAACTTTACGTTCAATGCAAAAAAGTAAAATTAAAAATTAAAAATCTACCATTTTCCCCAAATGCACGACGTTATTTAATGTCAAGAAGATTAATTGACGGCGTCAAATCTTGTAGATTGCGGAATTGAATTAAGAAGTTAACAGGAACATGCAATCAAGGCAAAATAGATCCAAATAACGTTGATTTCTAAGAAATTTACACTCCAATTGATCGAGTATATAATTCCCTAATCAAGGCCTGAGAACAAACAAATAGGCCGTTTTTTCCCTCGTTTGATAGAATATATGCAAAGTGGAAAAAAGGGTAACTTTCTTTGAACCAGTAAATTTCTGATAAATAACCGACCTTTTAAGATCCGCATCTTCTCCGATATTAAAGGTTAGTTAATAGGCAATTAAACCCATTCGCATGGAAGAATTGACGAATCTTTTGATATATTCGAGATGAAATTCACGCTAGAAAAAATTATACTTGAGCCAAAAGGAGAAGAGAGAGAGAGAGAGAGACCGTAAAAGAACTCGCCGGCAGTAGGGTTAACCGGAGTTGAGAGTTGGAATCACCGGCGGTGACTAGATGACCATTAATAGCTTTAAGACGACGTTGAGCTACAAAAGAATCCATGGAAATCAAACGAAGAGGTAGAACCGGATGATTCAACTCGAACCCAAAAACAAGTGGCTGATGCTGATTACCAACTCAGACTTTCTGCTCGTTTCTTGGGAAAAAAAGAAGGTGAAGACTAGAGAGAGAAAATGGATTTAAAGAAAGAGCGATAAAATGGCACGCATTCCTAGTAAATGTCATGTCATAGGATAAAGACGCAGTTCATCAATGTCAATGGTTCACCCACCGTTAGCCAAGTTTCTTTTCACACGGAAGGTGCATGAGAAGTGAAGGTAGTAGATAAGACTTGGGTTCAGCCATTGCCTATGGTAGAAGAGAAGCAGCCAAACGAGGCTAAATCGCTGAGTCAACGTTGCATGGTTTGACCACGTTTTAATAAACGTGTACATTGGACAGGGGTTGACAAAACCGGTCTGCATTCGCGAGTTTAATCAACCAGCGTGGTTAAGTCCAATTCAATCGGTTCTATCCACCAAAGAAATCGGCTCCAGCTCCACAATTTAATTTCAAGAACCTCGGTTAATAGTTTGGTTCACGATCTTCGGAGTCAAAAATCGCGAAAATCTAACATAACCGTTGGTAAAAAATTCGATCCGAAATCAACTATAACATGATCTAAATTTCCAATATACGAGTCCATATCCGACGACCGGCCTCAAAATCGATCCCAACTCTGATTATCCATACAAACATTATTGTTTAAATACTCTATTAATATTTTTAATTTGTTGTTTGTTTAATTAATTACTCTAATATTTATTCTTATTTGTAATTATTTTAATAACTAGTAAGGAAAAAAAAAACCAAAAAACAATATAACCCATAAAAAAATTCAAATTTTGAATAAATTATTAATTATAAATTTATAAAATATAAATTAATTAATATTTGATCGAATCTAATTAGACACAAAATAAAATAAAAATGTGGAGTGCACGGTAGTAGAAGACTGCTCCAGCCCAGCCCAGCCCAACCTACTAAAATTTTAACAATTTAATACGACGTGTTTATATGGATGAGAAAAATTGAGTTATTTTAAAAAAAATAAAAAGAGGAAGTAGAAGCCAAAAGGCAAGTCTAGGGATGGCCGCGGTCCAGTTTCGGGACTGGAATCGGAACCGAATTGCCAATTTTGGATTTTTTTTTTTGGGTCCCAAAACTAGCACGGGGAGGAATTGGGACCGGAACAAAGTTTCAGTCCAGTTCTTGATTTCTCTCAAAAGTCTTAATTTTTTTTTTATTTCAAAAAAATTAGAAATAAATATAAAAAATAAAAAAAAATTCACATATATTAAATTTAATTATTCAACATTAAAATTAAATTCAACGTACTAAATTCAACTATCTAACGAATTAAATTCAATTCAATATCTAAAATAAATAAATAATATTTACAAAAGTAAAATTAAATAATATTTTTTGGATTTTTTTTTCGATTCTTCAAAATTTTTACATCCGGACCGATGATCACGAGATTTGGAACATGGGAAGGGGTCCATCTTGGAGATTCAGCAAACCTGCTTGGTCCTGTCTGATTTCGCGGTCAAGGGCCGTTCTCCCCCCCTCTACAGGTGATTCAGCAACAGTAAGTAATCATCTTCTTCAATAGATTCCCTGCACTTCCATATCTGACACGACAACAATGGCAGACTCTCTCTCTCTCTCTAAAACACATTCAGTTTCTCTCTCTAACATTACACACCCAAATAGTACAGAGAACAAAATGATAGACGACATAAGGAACCAAACAGAATAAATGCTAACAGCTGGGCCTTGCATGAACCTACGTTCCAGATCTAAAACAACCCCCCCTCTCCTGTCTTTGCTTAAATCTTACTCGTATTTAAACACAAACTTGTATTTATGATCAACTAGATATGTTTGTTTGATTAAAAATGTACTTTTATGACAACGTTAACTAGTTTAAAACCAGTTATTTCATAACATTGAGACCTTGCACAATAAAATTCTTCTTGTTTAAGTTGTATCTTATCTGCTTAATGATGGAAGTTGTGGTTTTGTTTTTAGGATTTTACTCCAAAATACTGTTGAATTAGGTTAAAAACAAAACTCTATTGATGAATAATTCTCTTACATTTTTCTCGAATTATTTGAATTGTATATTTTTATTGATATGATCTGCACTGTCATGATTACTTGATATTTAATTATTCTTAACATTTACATAATAAATTATTAGTAGTCAGCTCAACTTTATTGTTCGAATATTTATACGTAATCTGTATCATTTCAAGAGAAAATTGATTATAATTTTGATATATATACTGAAATGGTAGTATATGTCGATGATTTATATTCTTCTTCGTTTACATGAGTAAACTAGAATCAAAACCATAGAAAATTGATGGTGATGAAAGATAACTAGTGATGTTAATCATGGAAAATGGGTCTCAATTATTAGAACAAGTTCAAAAGGATCTCAATCGACGTTCATGGATCATTTTGACCCTAAAATATTAAAAAAAAATAAAAAATCAAAAGGGTCATTCATGATGGAGGTGATGGGATGTTACAAATATCTTGTCTTATACTCCTTCACTCTCTCTCTCTCCTACAATCATATCTTCCTTTCTCTCTCCTCTCTTTGCTATCTCTTATACTCTCCCGGTCTTCCCCCACCTCTCAAGTCTCAACCACTCCCTCTCTCTCTCCAAATTATTAGCACCATCATCAAAAAAATGAATTGAAAAATCACCTCTTATTTAATTTTTAACGTACCCTCCATCAACTATGCATTGTCACAATATGTTTAACACGAACTATGTTTGTTCATCAAAAGAAAGACAAAGCATAATGTTTGGAGTGTTACAACACTCGAAGGGGGTCAAAGATTTGACTTTTTATTTTTATTTTTATATAGCGACTTTGATCGATCATTTGGTAAATAAATAATTTATCGGAAAAATGTCTATAACATACAAATATATAATTTCTTACTATAATTCGTGTTTAAAAGTCTAGAACTCGAGAGAGAGAAAAACATTATTATAAATTATTTCACTGATAATAAATAATATGATGTTTACGTGTTACTGATTTATCGATATGATTTATTCTACTGGTAATAAACCGTTTATTAGATACCTGATATGACGTTTCATATGCGATTGATTCATCGATATAAATGATTATATCGATAATAAATGATTTTTAAAAAATATAAAATAAAATTAGGTTAGATTAGTCTCCTTTGTTTAGTAGCTGTCTTGATATTCAACGTGTCTTAAAAATCTTGACCAAGGCTTTTTAAACAAACGAACATGATATCCACCGTTGGTGAACTGTTTTTGTGTGACCAAAAACCCCATCATAAGTTGGCAAAATAACTAATTTACCGTAGTGGGATAAAATCATGCAAGGGTGTTTAAGTCACTTCCTTATTTTGAGTCAGATCTACACATGGGGAGGAAACTAATCTCATGTGGCCACATGCAGAGTAGTCAAAGTCAAACCAATAGAATCTTAATCTTTAATTTTGACTAATCACCCCTCTAATTACATAATTAATCCTAGTCTCAACATTATAGTATGAGATAGCCCCCTTTAATTTTTCATTATTAGCCTTTCCCCTAATTCCCTCTCATCCCATCACTCCACCTAATTATGTATTAACGTCTAACAAATTTTAATAATTCTAGAATTTTTGTCTTCCCAGCACTCGAATTCAGGACCTTCAGGCTATAATTTATAGATTACAAGTGCTGGTACCACTTGGGCTGACCGGGTCGGACTGACGGTGATACGTAACGAGCTAGGACACTACAAAAAAAATGCATTTTTTTGATATATTATATCAGTAGCATATTCATATTAATGATCAAATGTTACATAGACTATAATACAACATTGGGTAATATTAAATTGTAAGTCTAGCAAAGTCATTATATGATTAAAACAATAAAGAAAGAGATTCCAAATAATAATAGCATAATCAAGACAATAATGTTCATTTTTTTTTTATATATAAAAAAGTGAGTTTTGTCATTTAATATAAAAGGCTGTTCACAGTTCACGTGGCTACCCCTTAATTCTAAGCACATCTTACCTTCCTTGTTTCAACTTGACCCGACCACCATCTTTTTTAATAATCAACGTGTGTGTGATGTGTATAGACGAGACTGTAACATTATTATTGTCACGTCACGTAATTGTGACGTGTCGATGTCTCTAATTTTATACTCCACGAGAGGATAATTATTAGTGTAAAAGATAATTGACGTGTCATTTGGTAAGTTAAGGCCATAATATATGTTTACACATTTTAAATAATTTTATTAGTGTATTAATTTTTTATTCATTTATATTTATAATATAATGTTGTATTAATTAAAAAATAATAATGGAAATAAATAAATGAAGAAAATAAAATAAATTAAAACCTTTATCTTTGAGTCTTTTCCTGAATTTCTTAATGTTTCAAAACTATTTTTAAAATCAGTTTATCTTAATTTAAAAATTAATATTGTTAACCAAGTTTATAAATTTGGACATATTTGTCATATTTTTATTTGTTAACATTATTTCTTGTATATCATAATTAAATAAAAATGGTGGTAATTACTCGTTAATTATTTTTCTAATTATATATATTAATTATTGATAATTTTCTCTATTTATATAACAACAAATCCATGCATTTGTCTCATAATACCCCTCAAAGCAAGGGAAGAACTCCACACCGATCTCCTCTTCTTCTCTGCATTGACCGCACAGCAAAACCAGCAATGGTGTCCGCTGTTGAGAGCGCAAAACCAAATCCCATGGCCTGTCGATCAGAGCTCAAGCCCCCGCATTTCGTTTTCGGGGGAATTTCTCTGATGAAAAAGACTTCATTTCAATCACTCCGAATTCTCCGGCGCCGGCGAGAGAAGAAAAGAGAGAGAGGCAGAGAGAAAAAGATTTCGAGTTTCTATCTAATAAAGCGAGCAGTCATTCGATGTTGAGTGCAGACGAGCTTTTCTTCGAAGGGAAGCTTCTTCCCTTTTGGCGGGTGGAGCAAGAAGAAAAGCTCAACAAAATCAGCCTAAACGGAAAAAACGTCGACGGTGAAGAAGCTGCAGAATCGGAAAAAGGAGAAACCAGATTGAATTGGTTCATCGACGACGACCCATCTCCACGACCACCAAAATGCACTGTTTTGTGGAAGGAATTGCTCAGATTGAAGAAGCAAAGAGCATCTTCATTGTTACCTTCGTCATCACCATCGTCTTCTTCTTCGAGCTCTGTTTCTGATACAGTCGCACCAGGCCAAGGTAAAGAAGGGTTGAAAAGCAAAGAGAAGCAAGTGAAGAGGATAAAGAAAGGTCTGGAAAGAACGAGATCGGCAAGTATAAGAATCCGACCGATGATTAACTGTTCCAATCTGCACGCAGGTAAAGACCAGTGCTTTACCGCCTCGGTTTTCTCTCAAGAAAGTCAGAACAGAGAGATCGGAAACCAGTAGTTGAAGCTCATTTCATCCAATTTCTCTCTCCTAAATTCAAAGTTTTTAGATTTTTTCAAGTTTTGAATCAGTGTTAATCATGAAAAAGATTTGATCAATTAGTTTGCGAAATGGGTGTTGAATTATTTGCGATCAGTTTCATGGTAATGGTAATGGGATCCGCCAAAAGATCTACTGTTTCTCTGGCATTCATCAATGGCAAAGAAACGAAATAGAAGAGATGTCTCGTCACATGCAGAAACAGCAGGGGGCCCAGATTTACTTTCATTTAATTATGAATTTATTTATTTATTTTTGAATTTATTGAGGTATAATTAAGCAAGTTAATGAAATCAACTACAAAATTTTGTCACGCTATTTAAAATTTTGATATACCACGTATGTAAATAGGTCACTTTCTAAAAAAAGTAAGGCATAATCGTACAACTTGACGTAGCAAAGTGACCCTTATATTTACTGCTAATAAAATTAAAAAATAATAATGCTACATTTTTCATCTATCGTGACATTTTAAGTTTTACTTGTTAACATGATAATCAATTATCGATATTTTGATTATTTGTAATTTATCATATTAATTATACTAATTAATTAGTGTTACTGATGATTATAATATAAGAATAGAGGTAAAACTTAAGAATATGTCAATAAAAAATAATACAATTAATTGGTACAAAGCATGACGGTGGTTTATTGAATCTGCCCAATTGATTTTTAGTCCCCACCTTGAAGAAAATTTAAATAACTAGTTATTAATGCGCATATTTTTTATTTTATTTTAAGTTTCAAATGTTTGTCAATCAATACAAATAAGTTACATCTATAACAAACAACTTAATATTAAATTAGTGAAACAAAAAAGATTGGGGTGAAAAAGGAGGAAAAAAATACCATGAATTCTGAATACTTGCTGCTGAATCTCAAAAGTCTTGTTCAGAGCCTTAAATCAGTCGAACTAAAAGTTAAGAATAGACGCTTTAAACCTCGACAACTGAGAAAACTATGTACAGAAAAGTTACCTTAATGTAGAAGAGAGAAGACAGGGAATCACGTGGAGTTTGCCGACAGCTTCTGTCTCTTTGGAGGACCGGTTGCTAAGATGGAGGTGGCGATGGCGGAAACAGACTATTTCCGGGAGAAATCCTGATGATAGAAATTGGAACGATCAGTTTAAGCCTCAGTTAATAAGCTAGTCTAGAGGCCAGACACAGAGAGAAGGAAATTAAGAAAATTATGGATTTGTTGTAGAAAAGGGATCGTGATTATTGGTCGAAAAAGTACTTTTTTATAATCACTTTTAATTGTGTTTTTAAAATAATCAGTTGTGAAAAATAATTCGTGACATTCAAATATTTCTGTAGAACTTAAAAGATTAGGTTAATATTATGAACTTTTTGAAAAAAATTTCATTTTCTACTATGTTGTGAAATATTAACATATATCATCATTCCCTTCTAATACAGAATACTCATTAATGAAGTTAAAAAAGAACAGAACAAATCTAAATTTTTCAAGATAGAATTATAGAAAACACATTATTTTAAATTTGGTAATGCTAAGTTACAATCGAATAGTACACAAAATGTGTCGCACAAGACCGGAACTAATGGGTACGAAGAGCCAGAACCGATAATAAAGTTAATCTAATTCATGAATTCCTGAGAACTTAGTCGATTTTTTTGCTACCTTTAAGGATGCTCTGATCTCTGAATTGCTCTGCTTGTTGGTTCTTGGAAATATTGAAGACATATAAATATTGCTTCCTGTGGGGAAAGGTAGGAAAGGGGGAGAAAAAGTCATGATTCTGGTGAAAAAAAAAAAAAACCATGTGATTAAATTAAGACTGGCAGTACCTCTGTTCGAATGGTTCGACTTCCTTGATTTGGACACGTGTTCAAGTAGAAATTGAATAACTCCTGCGCAGATTTTCCCTGTCGCAGAGGAGAGCCGAGACTATCAATTTAATAAACTAAACAAGGTATGGATCAAGTATATAGAAGAAGGAAAAGAGCAAAAGAAAGAAGAACATGTGTAAGAGAGATTCTAAAAGAAATATCTTCCAACAGAAGTTCTCATTTAGCCATCTCTATTTGTTTTTAGATGCCAGTGAGTAGATGGTCAGTCTCAGACATAAAAATATAATACGACTGACAACATTTGTAGTGAAACTAACAATTTATTTTCCATAGAATGCCATCTCTTTTAACCCATTCACAATTCAATGCAACAATGCAGCCTATGATAAAAATACTCTTCTAGAATCAATCATTAGCACATAAATTTCACCAACGAGAAAGAAGCAAAGCATAACTGAATGAACAATACCTTCAAATTATCATCTTCTTCAATGCTCTTTTCTAAACCAGCAAGTCCACCAAACGCAATTAACAGATGCCTTGAAATTTAGACAAGCAATCAGAAACTTAACTTAAAATTGAGAATGTGGAAAAATAGAATCACCTCCCAACCTTTTGCAGGAGAAGTGGTCAAAATCCGTACCCAGTTACATAATTATACAGTCCAGATGTTGTACTATACACTAATGAAAAGATACCTGAATGAGGGTATTGTAAGTTCTGATGAAGAAACAACCTTTCCGTGCTCAGAAGTGCCAATCAAGATATCATAGCCACCCTTCAGAAAAACATCAGTAGGTTTTCAAAGAGAGCAATGAAAGTGGTATCAGACAAGCATGTTTAGTGTGTATAGAGGGCACAACTTTGACAGGGATACCTTGTGGGGACTCTCCTTAAATACAGCACTCAAATTGGATGCATATCGCACTCTATAACCCCAATAGAGTCCTGCTTCTTCCATAGGCTTGGACGATGCAACAATATGGTACGGACGATCTAGAAAAATAAAATATAAATCTCAAATATATTTTTCACCACACAGCAAAGATGAAGTCAAAATTCAGGTAGGAGCATGTGAATAAGTCAACAATGGCTCACACTCATACTAATATTTAACTCTTCAAATAGACATCATGATGGAGTTCTTCAAGAAGAATCCAAATGTGTATTTCATAGGAAAATTACGAATGATTTTCTACCTTCTAGCTCCTCTGCACGAACCTACCCTTACTAACAGAAGTTAGCGACAGAGATTCCCTCTACATGCCACTAATCACTATGACTTGGACTTTCACACTACTACTAGCGAGAAACTTATTACCGAGACAAGACAATAACCTAAACATAAGTAAACAAAATCAGCCTGCTAGTAGGAATACACAGAAAATGAGTTAACAACAGATAATAGACCAGGCGATGCATCAAATTTGAGAACACAAAAGTAGTCTCCGAGAGTTTTCACAGTATATGCATGGAGAAATGTAGAAAACAAATAAAAATTCATTACCACCTTCTAAATTGCCGCTGGTTCCCATGGCCACAGTAACTCGCATCCCAGGTTCAAGCACTTGGTTGATCACAACATTCTGTGTAGTTTATGTACTCAACAAACAGCTGTATTTAATTATTGAATACTACAAGAGAAGGAAACATCAGTAGACTGCAATTGTACCTTACTTAAACCTACATCAACCAATGTTCCCATTCCCATGTTCTTTGGAACTCCCTCTTCAAGAGTGACACCTGATATTATCATAAATATTAATAAATTGGGTACATGTCTAATGAATTTAAATTCTTTTATTCACAATGGGCAAACCAGAATCACATGCGCATCAGTTGAGAAACTACAGTTATCATCTGCAGACATACCCTCTCTATATGGACCCCATTCGTGCTTGCGTAAATGATGAGGAGCATCAAGTGGGGGTAGCAGACCCTGTAAGAATGCCAAACACAAAAAAATTAAACTAACAGACAGAAACAAATGCTGGATTAAAGCAAAGTCAAAATGTTGGGGTTCGGACCACAAATCTGTAACAGCTATGCTTTGGGAAGAGGGCTTTTCTCAAGTATTGCGGTGTCTCAAGATAACGCAAGATCCTAATAAGAAAAGCAGCCCCGCTTTCATTCTCATCAGATGTATCTACCCCGATACCACCAGCACCAGTCCGCGAACCATTTCCACTGTCAAACACGACGATCTGGTAGATATTTTATTGATAAATTTGTAAATATCCACAGAACATGAAATTTCAAGAACAGGTTCTTAATTTGGCATAAGTAGCTTCCCGTTACCAATTTAAAAGCATAAATGAGTTAGCGAGTAAGATTAAGAAAACCTCTTCAATTCTGAAAATAGTTGCAGCTCGAGCAATTTGACCAGCCAACTGAAGCAAAAAAAAAAGAAACACAAAAAATTAAGAGAATGACAATTAAATATGATTAATATTAATAACACAGTGCGTTTGGATGATAAGAAGAAGAAAGGAGCACCCGTGTGGCGAGCTCGAGGGATTGGGCATTGTGGATGATGGAACCAGGTAGGGCTACAGTCACACTCGGTTTCACGTTGGATTCAATGAGCTCTTCTTTTCCGGTTTTCTTCTCCAGAGACTTCTTCCTCTTCTTCTTAATTTTGAGAAAATCGCCATTTACGTTTTCGGACTCATCCTTAGCTTCATTACTATCGCCTACCGCCGGAGGTTCCGATTCTGGTCGCTTCTGCTTCTTTTTCGCCATTCTCGAGCCTTCCCGTTAAGGGGGTTTAAGGGTGGTTTATACGTAGGGATATTGACGATCCGATTCGGTCCAGTCACCATCAAGTCTGACCAAACCAAGATTATAAACTTTTTTAAGGACAAGCCGGACCGGACCAAACAAATTCAACAAACAATTTTCTGTTCGATTTGGTTCGGCCCACTTCATTATCCCAGCCCAGCCTACTTGTCCACATCCCAGTCCAGCTGACAGCCCAACTTCGATTACCCTGTCCAGCCCAGGCTAGCCCACTTCCGAACTCCAGCTTAGCCCAGCAGAGCCCACGCCCACACCCTGTCGAGCCCACTTCCAGTGCCACTTTATATATATATATTAAACAATTATCTTTATAAATTCTTTCTAGAAAAAGAAGACCTTTTGTCCACAAGTCGGATTCATCCGGGAAAATGTTTTTACACGTGGAGCATGGTTATTGGCGTGGTGTGGGTAATGGATTAGGTCAACTGCAGAATAACGTTTTCTAGGTGGATTGAATTTTCTCGGCAAACTTGGAATAATATTGAAAATTGTGTTTCACGATTTTTCATTTTGAATGGCATCCCCATTTTGCGTACCTCGGTTTGAAAATTTGATTAATCGAGGGGTACGTTTTTTTGCAATTAACGTGTTCTTTCACTGCTTTTATTTCAAGATAAAGATTCATAATACTATTTTATTGAAGAAAGTAAATAGTTGACGGGTCGGGTCGTTCTCAAAATTTTTTGATATCTCGATCCAAAACTTTATAATTTGAAATAAATCAATCATCTAGTTTGTGTGATTGTAAACCAAGATTAAGAAAAGGGAACAAGAAGAAACCCTAAATTTAGAAAATATTGGGAGTAAATTAGGGTTAAAAGGGAAGACAAGTTGGAGTAATATGGGTGAAGGAGGAGGGTTTTACGTTGCAGATTGAGGATCAATCTTGAAATGTCAGTGATGAATAATTGCAGAGATCTTTGGTGTTTCAGAAATTGTCATATGGGTGGGTCCCCTAAATCTGTACGGCTCAGATGATCCTTGTTCTTGGGTTAGATATTGTCGCCCCACTTCACCCTCCTTTTAAGATTTGACTCATCAACGGTTCAGATTTCACTCCCAGGCTCCATCGTTTCCCTCCCTTTCTTGAAAATCATGAACAAAAAAATGAGTGAACTTTGAATACAAAAGAATGTCGGGCGGCTCTAATTTCTTATGCTTATGTATTTAATCCTCATTTCTTACTTCATTATGTAGAAAAAATTCAATCTTTTCCGCACCCATGATCATAATAATTGTAATAAATTACTTGTTAACTAATAAATGACAAGTAATAGATGCGTTACCACCGGAAACAAAGGAATTCATGAAATGGGAGAGAATCTAATGGTTTGATGATCCTAAACTAAGATGAAGTTATCAAAAGAGATTCCCAATTCCTAGCTAACAATCCTCTCCTCTCATTCCCACCGTCTTTGCACCAGCAACAAGGTGCCCTCTCCGTTCCCATTCCGGTTCCACCTTCCTCTTCTCCTTCTTCTCCGGCGTCGTCATTTGCATTTTCTCCGACGCCATTTTCCTTCTCTTCTCTTTCTCCTCCGTTTTCTAGTTTGGAAGCTTCCTCTGGCACTTCTGTGTCCGTAAAAGAAGTCTTGGTACTACTTTTCAAAAGGTACAGTCTAAGGCGGCCATCGCTACGCTCCGCTCGGAAACAACGGTTATTGCTTTCTGTGGTCTCTATTGCTTCTATTATCAACCGTCCGTCTTTCCTGCGGGGCCGAACGGATAGAGGGTTTGATCCGCTTATCGTCGTCAATGGCGGCGGAAATTTGTGCAGAATATTTACCTTCTTTGCTCTCGGAAGTTGAGGCGATGCCGGTGAGTTTACCTTCTCTCCCGACGATGAATTCCGGTCACAGTTCGACTCCGCCGGCGAGACAATGATGCTTTCAATGAAGTCGGAGCCTGTTTCGCTTCCTAGATTCTCGGTGCAGATTTCCAAGCTTCTCTCGCTGAGAGAAGATAGAGAGCGTTTCACAAGAGGGTGAATATAGGAAGTTTCTGCACCCTTTTCCAATGGCGTCGGTTCCATCGGAGACTGAGAGATGGAGGAAGGAGCGGCGGTTTTGGAGGTCTGGTTTTCATAAAGATAGGGTGAGATTTCCACGTTGGTAAAGTCCCTGAAACAAGATTTCAATGCCAGTTCGATGGGTAATCGAGAGAAGGTAGGTCTTGGGGAAGAGTATTTGAACCAGAGTGGCGTTCTCGGCTCTGCTAACTGAGACTCTAGACATGGCTGTGAACCTGCTCGACATACCATCGTCGCCATTAGGCCAGGCAGAGAGAGATGAATGGATGTGAGAGATGGGCTGTGAATTTGTAGGCAAGAGTGGAGAGAGAAAGAGAGGCACTATTCACTCCACTTGAAAAATAAACAGTTCTTAATCACTCCTTTTCCAACGAATTACAGATTAAATCGTGAATATAAATATTTTTAATTTCATTTAAACTAATCCTAGTCCTAGTAGATGTTACTATCTCGTTGGATATTAGAAATAACTAGAATAATAGATTAATTAATATATTAAATAATAAAAAGGGATAATTTACAAGCTTTTCTACTCCCTTGACGACCAGGAAGTAATCGGAATCCATTAAAATCGGTTCAAACCACAACTCGTACAAATTCATTGAAAAACTCGTTCAAACAGATCGAACAGAATTCGAGTCACCGAAATCTATAAAATAAAATATATTTAAAACGTTCAAAACATCCACGTCAGCCCATCCACAGCCAAAATCCTCCTAATAAAAACTTTGTTTGGCTTATGCTGATTATATTTGACCAACACAGAACACACGTTGATTCCATTGGTTACGACCATCTCCACTGTTAACCAAGTGTAGATTAATCACAGATAGTGAGGATTTATGTGCAGATCCATAACACTGTCATGCACCGGTTTTGGTGTGAAGAACTTAGTATTTAAAGTTTGAAAATATGAGGCTGTATTGACATTTTAATTGATTAAATTAATGTTTCGATGGTATCTTTTTGTCCACCCATGAGTTTGTACTGGTCAATATTTTTCAATTCTACTGCATGTTTAAAGCCTCTTTGTAAAAGAAAGCGTTGATCCTACTTGTATTTTTTCCTTTTTCTTTGTCTGCTACGTGCTTGTCTACCTACATGAAAAAGAAAACCCTACCAAGTTAAGGGCTCTTTTATTATTATTATTATTATTGTCGTTGTTAATGTTTTAAGTGAAACTTTTCCTTTGCCAACGAGACATTATCCGCTTCGATCCGAGATTTTGGATGATTTCTTGAGTTTTGCTTCAAAATGTGTCTTGTTAGTTTAATTAGAGAATTCTCAACAATTTCAAAAGTTTATGTCACGACCCACAAGATATCCGGGATAGAATGGAAAACAATTCGTCTCACGAGTGAACTGAATCGTCTGACCTTTAACACTAATTATTTAATATTGCAGCAGAAGTCTAATAAATTGATTAAAGGTCAGAACCCAATAAAACTGCACTCACAGGACAAATTGGTACATTATGAGGAGTGATATCAATGTTAGTTAAAGCGTAACGCATAAATCATAGTTGTTTGTTAGCTGGTCTGTTGTTGTATCCAAGTAAGCATGCTTAATTATAAATAATCCCCTATTAATTATGATTAGTGATCTAAAGCAAGCAAAAGAGTTGCATGCATCAGAATCCATCAAGGTGTTTTAGGGTTTGGTTCATAGTGGGAAAAATGAGCATCTTTTAAAATAAATGATTACATCATTGTCTCTAAAGCTAAGCTTTTAATCAATGTTTACTTTATATTATATTTGAAAATGAGAGTATATTGAGAAAGACAAAGAATCCACTTCATGGGTCACGTTTAAAAGTAGAGAAAAAGGCACCCTCCTTCCCTACCCTAATTTTTGACCATGTTAGTGCCTACCTTTTTTCTTCTTTTTAAAAAAAAAAAAAAAAAATACATTATGGTACTTTTGTTATTATGTCTACTTTAAGGAAGTGTTATAAGGTGGTTTGGCCCTTGGAAGATAAGTGATTGATGACTATATCTTACACTTTTTTTTGGATCAAAGATGATTCATATTAAAATAAAACTTTAAGAACGAAGACACGAGGACTTATGTCATTTGTTGGAGATTGTGTTGATCCATACGTGCTATTTGTGCCTATTCTTTCTTACGTTGCTTCAAACAGTTGGTGTTGTTTTGCGACGGTTGGTGTTGTATCTCACTTTGGGTCAAAACCCCTATCATTTTATTCTTAGCAGTTTACCTTAAAACATATTGTATTAGGTATAGAGGAGAATGATAATTATAAATCACTCATCTCCAGCACCTTCCATGATATGAGTTGTGTCATCACAATTAATAGAATCTTGAGTTGTCATTGTCTTGTTACAACAATTTTCTTTCCCTGAGAGCCGATGTTTTCGTCTTTTGGTTGGGTTTTTCTTTCCAATTTTTACAGTGAAATCATTTTAACGTCAATTATATTTGTAAATGGTTTTCTAATTAACTTTTGTAAATAAATTTTTAATGACATATAGTACTTCACATTTTTATGCGAACAAAAATATGAGTAATGTTAGATTTGTCTTTTAATTTTACCTTACTTACACGTCTCTCATTAATTAATGTAATAAATAAGATAAATTTAAAAAATTTTAAAATAAGATATTAATTGTACCAACTAATTGAATGACAAGTCATGAGGTAAAATTAAAATATAAAATTAGATGATAAACGTAACAACATAATACGTTTGTTGGTATGAACATGTTTACGTGGATAAAAATAAAGTTGTATAACAATTGTCGTTAAATTTACCAATGAAAATTGACTAAAAGATTGTTGAAAAATTAAAATGAAAGAATTCAATTGAGAAAAATGATTAGAGTAGGACATATAATATATCTTTCCCTCAATATTATTTAAGGGAAAAAGAAAAAAACATGAACTAAAAAATAAAATTAGAGTTCATCATCATTGCTGTGATGTCCAAGAATCTAGGACTTTAGGGTAAAGAGATTCACCTTCTCCACTTGTCTTCCATTTTCGTCGTTCTTTTTCCACTTTCAAACAGAAGCTTTCCACAATGCAACTCCATGCAATCTCAGAAAATCTTATACGACTGTATTTCTTTGACCAAAGATTCAGATTAGGACTGGTTTACTTAGAAAGCAAGTTTCTGTGTTCCTCCGATGGCGGAACCTGGCAAAGGATGACCCACCTTGTCACTTCTGTCGTATAAACCAGAAACATGGAAGACAATCAATCTTAATATTAAACCTAAATGTTCTTCTCTGGCTAACGTTAATCTTTTTTGTTTTCTTTTTTGAAATTTCAATGAATTTTGACATTTTCTGTCACACTTGAGTTTGCCTAAGAAGATTTTCTCATTATACATGATCAATCTTTTTGACCCTGATTCCATTTGTTACTATAACATTATTATTCTCACTCCTGACTGGATAAATTTGACCCGTTCTTCTGTTCCAGCCTACATATATGAGATATTTTAAGAAGTAATCTTTCTTAGCAGTAGGGTCAGGAGAAAGAAGAGGAAAAGTGATTTCACTGTATTTCTGACCAGGAATGGCGATTCTCTTGTCGACAGATGCTCCTAGCACATTCGTAGTCTAACTTTGCAGCCATTGAAGAACTAAATATAAAAACTACTCTAAGACAACTTCATTTTTCTAAGAGTGAATCTGCTGAATCTCAATCTAGGTTGCATCTGTGTTTGTGGTGAGAACAACATCCGGCTCCAACATACTTGGATCGTTAAAAAATGGCGTGTATTGAGACCGGGTGAACTTGGTAACCACGATGTTCGAAATGGGGTTTGGAGCACAAGCCGAAATTATAATGCCATTTCTCGTGTTGGAGATGTTCAAATGACAACTAATGCAATGATAGAAGATGGACAAGTTCAATCCACGTTAAAATTTCGAAAAATAGACGAAAAGGTGTAGCCCAAATCCCATAAAAATTGCTCAAACAGTCTTGATTTAGTTCCTTCCTACATGTCTTCCAACTCTCATTAGCATAATCTTTGCTCTACCATGCATGGTGAACCTTGATAAACCAGTGCAAGTCTAGCAACAATACTAAAGATCCAGAGATTACCTTCTGTTAGCAACTTCTATTAGAGCCTTGGTAAAGCATAATTTGGCACCTACTTTTCAAAAGCTAAGAAGATCATAGCCAATAACCTAGGATCTAGCTACATCTTTGCGATTGGATTTGAACTATCCAAGTCAATACAAAATGAGATTCAGAACTTTTACACAGCCAAAGAGACGATTGTCTGCGTGAAAGGGAGGGAGATCCTGAAGAGGCTTACCACTGTCACAATTGAGAGGATAGTTCAGAAATAAAATGGAAGAGAGGAGCGAGGGGATGAGAACACAGAGACGACAAGAAGCCATTGTTGCCGAAGCAGAACTGCAGAAGAGGGTCAATTATGGGTCCTTGAGATCTCAGAGGAAAACTCCAAGGAAAGTAGAAAGATTGCAGCTTTATATTCCAGTCGACGGGTCGAAGACTCTACTCGTACTCAAATCATACATGGATGAAGACTTGCCATCAAATAACAATGAACAAAAAGCTAGGAATCCGCCAAACTTCATGTCGTTACGGACTGGACTGGAGTTCCGACATTGAACAGTGACAAAAGCCCAACAAGGAGAATGAACCGCAGATTTCCAGCAATTTTTTTTTTACAATGATAATGTTTTTGATTCTCCACAAGAGATGTTTTAACGGGGAGGCTGGTGCTACAATAGCGGGCCGAACTTAGTCCGATCTAATGAGGCTAGCTGAGCCGAGCTCAAGGTCTGGGCTTGCAAGCCCGCCAGGGACCGAGCTAGGGGTCCCCAAACGAACCGGCTCCTTGGCTTGTGAACCAGTCTGCCCAAAATGAATCGCAGATTTCCAGCAATTTTTTTTACAATGATAATGTTTTTGATTCTCCACAAGAGATATTTAACCGGGAGGCTTGTGCTACAGTAACGAGCCGAATTTGGCCCAATCTAATGAGGCTAGCTGAGCCGAGCTCAGGGTTTGGGCTTGCAAACCCGCCAGGGACAGAGCTAGGCGGTCCCCAAATGAGCCAGCTCGTTGGTTCGAGAGCCAGTCTGCCCAACCAACAACGGTCATTTGACCGATACGAAGAGGAAAATCATCGCAGACCGAAACAGAGAAGAAAGAAGTAACAAAAAAGAAGGAAACAGTGAAGTAAGGGGGCACGAAGCAACGAGAAGAAATCGCAGACCACCGGGAGAAAGAGAGGATGAAGACGGAAGAGACGAGAAGGATGAAGTAGAGAGAAACAAATCTGCAAATTTGGGTTTCCCACGTAGAAATATAATAAATCCAGCTCTCCATGCAATGAAATAACAACGAAAAGACAACAGCTAGCCTAACTATTTAAATAGCTATTTTAACTTCATAATCTTCAAATAACTAATTATTTATAGAAATAGCTAATTTGTTGTTTCCTTATTTTTTATTTAAGGTTGTATTCCGAATTTGACAATTATTATTCAAGATAATTTCATAATCTTGAATAATAATTGTCGAATTCAGAATACATCCCTAAATAAAATAGCTAACTATTTAAGGAAATTATAATAAAATCAAATAATACAGAAAATAGTTTGTAAAATCTTCGGATGTCGAATTGAAGGCTTAAATGATAGATTTCGAGCCCGAAAAGACATGAAATGTGTGAGCGTCGACGAGAGCTTTAATTTAATATCTTAACGGTCCAAAACAGATACCCGTAGCAAAAATTATAGCCGTTTGAAATTTAGAGGATCACCACGAAATGAGGGCACGTGAATGCGGAAGGTTTTCACCCTCACAAGTGCCCCCTCGATGAGAACGGTTTGTCGTTTTCACCACGCAGCAAACCGTTCTCACTGTGCGCGAGAGGTCTTCACCCTCACAAGTGCCCCCTCGGTGAGTAGGGGTAGGCAGACCCGAAACCAACCCGAGGAACCGAACCGAACCGAGACTTCGGTTCGGTTCGGTTCGGGCGAAGAAATGGAATTTTTAAGTTCGGGTCGGGCTCACCGATTGGAGTTCGGGTTCGGTTCGGGTGGAGGTCAAACCCGAACCGAACCGAACCCGAACCTCACTTGATTGTTGAAAACGCTGATTAGGCCTTAGGGACTTAGGGTGTCGGGAGGGAGTCGCGATTATCAGGTTTTTCGGTTTAGGGCGAAGTTCGAACTCCTCGAGTCCTCGTCGTCGCTCTCGCTCAACTCCTCCGGCTCCAGCCAGCCTCCACCAGCGATTGCGATTCGCGACAGTCGACAGACGATCGACAAGGCTAGTCGGCGACGACTCCTCGGCGTTCCAGCGGCAGCGACAGAGGACTGACGGCCACAGGTGACGGGCTGACGGCTACTTGGTGACGAGTGACGACTCCTCTCTCCGATTCACGCTCCGGCTCACTGTCCCGCCTCTGATTTGCGCTCCAGTTGATCAGCTGCCTCCCGTCGGTTCGTGTATACAAGATCTGGTATGATAAAATTATTGTTTTTGATCTTATTACTATTTTATCATGTCTGAGCGGCTCATTTCCATGTTTGCTTGTAAAAATAGAACGTTTGCAGCTCCCTCTCGGTCTCTTCAGAGTTCAGACTGCTCCCTCTTGGTCTCTCTCTTCAGACTGCTACAGTGCTCCAGCCTCCAATCCAACCATCAAATAATCAGCCCTGTATGTATTGTGTAATGTGTTTATAATTTTTAATTTATGTACTAGTAAAGATTATTAGATTAGGGCTGATGTTATTTGGGAGACTCTTCGAAATTGTTGATCGAGAACATTGTTTGCTGTTTAAAATTATAGGGTGTTTATTTATATAATCGTTGCTTGCTGTGAGTCTGACTATTGATTGTGACTTATTTGTGATATTTGATATAGAATTACTGAATTAGAGTATATAAATTTGTGATATTTGATATAGAATTGTTTGAATTTGTTTCGTTAATTGAATGATGAATATGATTGTTGTTAATTGTTTTTTTAGGATGGAAACTAATGTGAATGACAGTAATCCGAAGAAAAGAAATAGATCCAATGCTTGGAATAATTTCACTTTGGATGAAAATTGTGATGAAAATGCACCTAAAGCTAGTTGTAACCACTGTGGTCAGTCATATGCATGTCATTCTGTACGAAATGGTACTTCAAATATGACCAGACATTTAAAGGTGTGTAAAAAGTATTTGTCACAATTGGATGTCAAACAAACAACATTGCCTTTTTTAAGGAAGGAAAGTGGGGGAGAATGTTCTAAAGTAGCAACATTTACTCAGCTAGGGGGGCGTAAAGTGATTGCTCGCATGCTAATTAAGGATGAATTGCCTATGAGAATGGTTGAATGGGAAGGATTTAAAGAATGTCTTCAATATTTTCAAAGTTCTTTTGTTATGCCTTCTCGTAGAACAGTAGCAAGAGATATTGAAACTATATACAACAATGAGAAAAGACAGTTGAAAGAATTTATTAGTAGAAAAAGTCAAAGAGTGAGTTTAACTACTGATACTTGGACTTCGAATCAAAATATCAATTATATGGTTGTGACTGGTCATTTTATTGATGGTGATTGGAAGTTGCATAAAAAAATTTTGAATTTTGTTCAAATAGAAAATCACAAAGGTGAAACCATTGGAAAATTACTTGAAGACTGTTTGTTTGGCTGGGGCATTGAGAATGTTATGACCATTACTGTTGATAATGCATCATCTAATGACGTTGCAATTTCTTGTTTAGTTAAGACTTTGCGTAATTGGCAGAGTTCGGTTGTTTTAGATGGAGAATTTATTCATGTTAGATGCTTTGCGCACATTTTAAATTTGATTGTTAATGATGGGTTGAAGGAACATCAACATTCAATTAGCAGGGTACGAAAAGCTGTCAAATATATCAAATCTTCCCCAGGAAGATTACAACAGTTTAAGAATTGTGTTGACAGTTGCAAGATTGCATTTAAAGGAAATGTAACCCTGGATGTGTGCACTAGATGGAACTCTATGTATTTGATGCTAGATAATGCTGAGAAATATGAAAAAGCTTTTGAAAAAATGAGAGAATGTGACAGCAATTTCATATCAGACCTCGATGAAGAAGGGCCTCTTACCAGCGAAGATTGGACAAATATTCGAGTATTTTGCAAGTTTTGAAGGTTTTTTATGACGCAACTAACACTGTTTCAGCTTCATTACATGTTACATCTAATTTGTATGTTAGTGAAGTATGTCAGTTAAAGATGATCATTCAACAACATGTCATGGCTGACAATATGCTATTAAGGACAATGGCTTTAGGCATGCAGAATAAATTTGACAAGTATTGGGGCACTTTTGAAAGGTTCAATATTCTTGTCTTCGTGGCGGTCCTTCTCGATCCAAGATGCAAGTCAAAACTATTAAAACATTATCTAAGCATCTTGTTTGGGAATGATATAGTTGCAGAGCTTATGAATAAAGTAGAGAATGTAATGGAAAGACTATATTTGGATTTCAAAGGTGATTCAGTTGACAGATGTCTAACTTCAAGGGTTGAGATTCCAAAGGCAACTAATATTGCAATCTCTACCTTCTTTGACAATTCTCTAGAGTTTGATGCTTCTATTAATATGTCTGAAATTGATGAGTATATGACCGAGAAACTTGAAAAATACTCAGATAGTTTAGATATATTGACATGGTGGAAGTTGAATGGCCACAAATATCCGATTCTGAGCAAAATAGCCAAAGATGTTTTCGTCATTCCAATTTCAACCGTCGCTTCAGAGTCCGCTGATAAGTGTGTATTTTACGCACTTATTTATACTCTTTTATACTTGAAATGAATAATTTTTCCTCAAGTGATCGGAAGAATTTAACAAAAAATTGTCAAGTATGCAGTAAAGATTTTACATGAGCAGCGATTGATGTACACAAAGCATTCAGAAATCAATTGGCACAAATAACAAAGGAGACCAGCAGCAATCGATCTCCATGAATTCACAGAGATCGATCGCCACAATCGCCGCATAGGGAGCAAGCGAAATTAGATAAATTTTAAGCCGCGATCGATCTCCATCTAATACAGAGATCGATCGCCGATACACTGATCCGCTGAGGCAGCGATCAATTCCAGAGATTGATCGCTGCCACACATTTATACTAAGATGGAGCAGAAGAAGCAGCGACCGTGCGCCTTGACAAGGCAGAGATCGATCGCCGATCAATTTACAAAGATGGAAAGATTTTTGACATTTAATCTACACCGTTGATCTAAAGAAGCTGTGAATCTTAGCCATTGATCTGAAATTAAATTAAACCTAGATCAAGACCTTCTATAAAGAGATGGACGCCTGGGCAGCTTAGCATTCGATCTGGGAGCGGCAGCAGCGAGTTTTGGCGACAGAGAAGTTTCAGCAGAGAGCTATTCTGGCGACGACGAGTTGATTAACAACATAGTTTATTCTTCTATTTTTTTTACCTTTATTATTTAATCATGCAATTATACATCTTTAATATAGTTTGTCTTTCAATTATGAACTAAACTTTTATTCTAGGATTCCGAAGTAGCTTTTGTTATGAATATTTATTTTTCTTAGTTCAATTATTTAATTTCTGTTCCTGATCTGTGTTGAGTAATCTGTTTCTGAAATAATACTTAGGTTTGCCTGATCACCAAAACTAAGAATTTTAGGGTTAATTCGGGATGCGAGAGCGGAGAATTTAACCGTGCACTGAACAGATTACCTTAAAAAGGATCCTAGACTAGAGATAGTTAGGGCGTTTGAGTGGTATTATAATTTCTTGTTCCTAATGTGTTTAATTAATTCTCAGGATTAGAGACCGAGAGGTAATAATTCGTTAATTGAATAAATTTATCCTTGCTCGAGAGAGATTGATAAATATTTTTGTGAAATTGCCATCAACACATTGGAATAGAAATTAAGGATTTGAATTAGGTTAAATAAATAGGATTAGCTAAGTGAAATCGGAACCCTAGGTTTTTCCCATTATAAAATCTTAATCATTTAATTTTTGCAATTGCTATTTAATTTACTAATTAATTTAAATTGAATTAATTTTAGTTTAAAAATCAAAATTACCAACTTTATTA
Source organism: Begonia masoniana (assembly GCA_022432975.1). NCBI lineage: Eukaryota > Viridiplantae > Streptophyta > Magnoliopsida > Cucurbitales > Begoniaceae > Begonia > Begonia masoniana. Next base: position 51,795,466 of record CM039507.1, on the reverse strand, counting down.
TTTCTTTTCAAATTAAGCTAAAAATTAAATATTCATTATTTAACACAATTATTCCTCGTGGGATCGACACTCGTACTTTTATATACACTTTATTACTTCTGGGACACGTGCACTTGCGTAGTACGATTTTTCGCAACATCCGCATTCAGTTGTGGTGGTCGTATTGTGGACTCATCGCGTACATCTTTATTACCAACGACGGTGGAAGCTATTATTTGCACTCAAAGTTGGATCCGTTCTAAGAGTCCAACTTGGTCTGACAGTGATTATCAAACTATTGATGAAGGTACTTCATTTATTTTACATGAACTATTATATTGCAAATATTAGGGAAAAAACCAATTATAGACATGTACTACGAGTTATTTTCAATTATAAACACAAACTATCAATTTTTTCAATTCAAAACATGTACTTTGAATAATGTTCCAATTATAGACATGCCGGACGGACGGACTCACTCTCCGTCCGTCCGGACCTCATTTTCGCCAGACAGCGGACGGACGGTCTATATTTTCGTCCGTCCGTTCGTGTCAAGCCAATTAAACGATGCCACGTGCACGAACGGACGGAACAGTTCCCCGTCCGTCCGGTAAAAGTATTGTAATTCTCGACCTACGGACGGACGTACATTAGTCCGTCCGTCCGTATGATTTCATATGTACTCTACGGACGGACGCACTTTAGTCCGTCCGTCCGTTTCCGTCGATTATAACAGATCGACGAGTTTTAGGTCGGACGAAAAACCGTTCGAAATACTCGATTTTTCCATCAACGTTCTTCAAATCTCTTGCCAAATCGTCGACTGCAAAACATACCAGGTATATTTTCGGTCCATCTCCTAATGATTTTTCTCGGTTTGTATGGTTAAATCGGTAGAAATCGGCCTGCCCTAGGTTTTAGTTACGATGATCCTCCGGACGGACGCAGTTTTAGTGCGTCCGTCCGGATGGATCATCCATAACAATCCGGACGGACGAACCAATAGTCCGTCCGTCCGGTTGATTCGCCTTGAAGTTCCGGACGGACGCAGAAATGGTACGTCTGTAACGACCCCAATCCGGTCAGGGCCGTCACGGCCTAGCCATAACTTAATCCCAACTCAACCTCCCTACTCTCGTAGAACTATGTAATAAAATTTTTTTTGACACTTCTGTAACTCCCAGAAAATAACTAATTAAACATAATTTAAATCAATTTAAAACTATTAATAAAAGGGAGGGTAAAACCGTAAAACAGAATTTAAATAAAAAGTAAAACAACATTTAATAAAAAGTGGGATAGCATTTAATAAAAAGTAAAATAGCATTTAAGTGGAATAGCATTTAATGAAAAGTGAATAGCATTTAATAAAAAGTAAAATAGCATTTAAGTGGAATAGCATTTAATGAAAAGTGAATAGCATTTAATAAAAAGGTCAAACAACATTTAATAAAAAGATGGAGATCGATCTCTATATAACATAGAGATCGATCGCTGGTCATTTAGGGACAAGGGCGATCGATCTCTATAATTCATAGAGATCGATCGCTGGTTTTCCAATACCCATCAGCGATCGATTTCTATAAATTATAGAGATCGATCGCTGATGCTTAAATCCTTATCAGCGATCGATTTCTATAAATAATAGAGATCGATCGCTGATGCTGCTAAGCATAGCGATCAATCTCTTCTCTGATCAGCGATCAGTAGCTGACCCAAGAACAAGGAGGGCTACTGATCGCTCTCCATTCCAGCGCCCAGTCGCTACATCCTTCTCTTCCCCCTTTTGTACATAGCCCTCTGGAATTTACACATTCCAGAGAACAAACACCAATTAATTTCTATAATTAATTTCTATGAGAATGCTCTCCGAAATCACAGATTCCAGAGAGCAACTATAAACTTTATTCTCATTCCTGCACCTTAAATACTTCAAATTTTACACACTAAACATGCTAAACACTTTAAAACCACTCGATCATTTAATTCCAAAACTTAACAGAAACTTCTTAAAAACAAATGGCGTGGGTAGCCTTAAAACTGAGTCAATCCCCACAGATTCAAAACGCCTAAATCATCAACATAATTTCAGTTATAATACTAACTTTACCAAAACAAAACAAAAGACACCTCAATTCCCCCAGATAAACAACTCCAAGTCTACATTCTTCCACCTATACCCAAAATATCAAATTCGTCTAAACAACCTAAAATTTCATCGTTCTTTTCACTCATGATCTTCTATACATCATAACATCCCAAATATTCAGAATCCATACACGAGTCGTCATGCCAAGCCAAAACACGCCCGTCGCCACGATCCTCCCCTTCAACCACCTATTCTTTTCATCGAGAGAAACTCTCACCTTCACACCTGTCACCTACATCATACAACATAAACATTAAGCCTAATGCTTAGTAAGGGGATGCACTATAACGACTCATACATGTATGCATGACATTTCATAAAACATGTTCATTTACTTATTCTTATTCTTTTTCTTTCTTTAACATGGATTAAGGTGGGCATCTTGTCAGGGAGGCATGGCCAAGTGCGTGTACATAGTCCTTTCGGCCGTATTCATGATCCAACGCGTGGATAGTGACAATAGTTTTGTTGTATATGGCCATACAGTCCCACCCACACGAAATCGTGACATTTCTTTTACATACATTAGGCATGAAGCATTTCATATAACATTTAAGAAAACATGATGCATGAGGAACCTGAGTATAACATATCATCGAGACATATCACCAAATAATCCATAACATACATAGACATGCTTTACTTATAACGAACTTAACAACAACTAAAAAGTAACATCTTAGGCTACCCGACACAACAAACCCCACGATCAGAAAATCATCATCAAACAACAAAAACCTAACGTTGACACGATGTAGGGCCTTAAGGGCCGGAAACCTAACATCCACTTACCTGGAGTCCGTAGCAAGCCGTGCACCGTCCAAAGAGTTGTCTCCACCTAAAGCATTTCACAATTAAAGGCATAAAAATCGAACCTAAATAAACGAATCTCAAACTTAAATCTAAGCTCCTAACTAAAGAAATATTTCCTAAAACTTCATTTTCCTTTCACTCGGGCATTACATCGAGCACGTTATGCTCACTAATTTCTAAGCCTCATTTCACCATTCACAACAAATTCTAAAATTAAATCAAAATCAACTATAATTTCAACCAACACTATTAATCCATTCTAATTTCTCCAACAATCATCAATACATCCTAATCGGGCATTAACATCGTTAAACTATCGATTTCTAACTAAATCCGACAATTTGTCATCAAACCCTAATCGATAAAACCTAACGAATACAACCCTAAATCGACAAATAAACGTGCATACAGCTTAGAGGTTACCTAAAAGATTGAATCGTCGAAGAAAATCGAAGGAATCGGAGGAGGGAAGCCGTTGATCGGCGTTGAAGGAAATAGCCGCGGGAAGGAGAGGAGAAACAGAGAGGGAGAGAGAGCTTCGGCTCTCTGGAATTGTGAAAAACAGAAAGGGTGTAACACCCCTAATACTGTACCCGTATTTCCCGTATATTTTTTTTTTCTTCCTTACATTTTATAAACTTTAAAACTTGACGTTAACCAGAATTGAAATCGAAACCGAAACCGGAATCGAAATCGAAGTTCGTTTGGTAAATCATTTAAAACATAAACTAAAACTATTTAAATAAAACTTAAAAACATTTAATTAAAAACTTTTAATAACAATAAAAGAAGGGAGGGCAGAATCGGATTCTACCCTCGCAAAGCAGCAGCGATCAGCAGCGATCGATCTCTGCGCTGCAGCAGAGATCTCTTCTTACATTTTATAAACTTTAAAACTGGACGTTAACCAGAATTGAAATCGAAACCGAACCGGAATCGAAATCGAAGTTCGTTTGGTAAATCATTTAAAACATAAACTAAAACTATTTAAATAAAACTTAAAAACATTTAATTAAAAACTTTTAATAACAATAAAAGAAGGGAGGGCAGAATCGGAATTCTACCCTCGCAAAGCAGCAGCGATCAGGCAGCGATCGATCTCTGCGCTGCAGCAGAGATCGATCGCTGCAGCTAGAATAGCCAGCAGCGATCGATCTCTGCTGCAGAGCAGAGACCGATCGCTGCACTTAGTGCAGCGATCATGCTGCAGCACGCAGCGATCGATCTCTGCGCTGCAGCAGAGATCGATCGCTGCACACTCTGTGCAGCGACCAAGCACCTGCTCTCTGGAATTCTCCAGAGAGCAAAGTAAATTCTTCAAGTCTCTGGAATCCGATTCCAGAGACCAACAACCTCCATTTTTCCTACACCAATTTCGCATTTCTACCATTTTTTCATCTTTAAACCAAATCAACTTATGCGTTAACTCCACCGACTTACAGCAGACTTACGAAGTCCAACTGCGTGGATGTATCTAAACATCAAACATAACCGTATCAACCTAAAACCAAAACATTTTACGTACACTTACCAAAACGTTATCAAATTCCTATCCAGATCCAAACACCCTAAATATACTATACAATTATCAACTCAAAACATCCCAAAATAAACCCAGAGTCCAGACATACATCCCCACGGGTCATATCGCGCCTCGACTGCCCCAGCGCACTCCCACAGCCATCATCCATCAACTGCATCCCTCGTCAGGAGGAGGAACGTCGTCCTCACCTGGTTCAATATCGCCTAAGAGATTACCTACACCATACAGACACATATGAGATATTGAAATCTCAGTAAGCTACGTAAATGCAGATGCATGCGTGCGTATGCCATTCAGAAATCATGCTCAGATTCAGATTACAGATACAGAATTACAGATTACAGATTCATTACGTCACAGACAGACAGAATTGTCACCGAGACCTCGACCCACTAACCCAAGGGGGCCCGTCCGGCGGTTGGACTACCCCGTGGGGTTAGAGAGGGGGGTACACGCTTGCAACACGCACAGCCGTGCCTGAGCCCCATCTCGCGTGACCAGAAACAGACAGATTACGTTTATTCATTCAGATTTCGTTACAGATTTCATTTCAGATATACGTTCCTTTTCTTAAAAACACGTGCAGAAATTCCTTTTCATGACTTTCGAAAACCGTGATGCATGAACAGTTCATATCAGCGGAAAGTAAACAAACAACATGCATACATTCATGGCAGTAAAGCAGAACCTATAAACAACTAACCTAACTACCCAACCAGAATAACATAAAACAAACAGTTCCTCGAGTATTCTCGAGACGACGACGGAGTATGGTGCAGACCTTTGGGTCAAAGTAAGTCACGAAAACTTACCTCGAGCGCGCAGAACCACGAGATATGTCCACGAGAGTCGTGTGTCTGAGAGAAAAATACGACATTCACAGTTAAAACCAATTTAAACCATAAATGTCCAAATTTCAAAACTTAGCTAAAGAATTCTCCTAAATTCTTCACTTAGCTAATTAAAGCTTTTCGAACATTAACTATAGCTCGATTATCCAAATTAACGAGTTTTCCCCTAAAACCCGAAATTTTACCAATTTATAACTTTTTCGCAAATCGACTTTTCTTCGTCCAATAACGTTCAATACGTTCAATATATACGTAATTATAGCTAACCTATTAATTACGAAGCCTAAATCGCGTTTTTAACGGAAAACCTAATTTAAACCCTAACCCTAAATCGAGCCAGAGAAGCTTTTCCTTCTCTGTTCGTGCGTTCCAGAGAGAAAAGAGAGAAGAGAGAAAGTGAGGGAGAAATGAGGGTTAGGTTATTTTTATAAAAAGGAATTGTAAATTACTATTTTGCCCTTCTTTAGTTTTTATATTGATTTCGTCCTTCGGTTCGTTAATCGTCCAGCTATTCGACTTTTCCAAATTTCCATATTTTACCAATAAGTCCAACTCATTATTAGAGATCTTTTAAGACTGTCCGTTTGCCTAATCGAACTAAACTCGAAACAACGCTCAGAGAATTGAAGCTACATACCGAGAGGTAGCGAGAGAGGAAGAAACCGTGAAGGACGGAGGAGAAACGGAGGTCGGACGGAGTCGGAATGGCGTGAGAACGCCGGCGGCCAGAGAAGCTTTTCCTTCTCTGTTCGTGCGTTCCAGAGAGAAAAGAGAGAAGAGAGAAAGTGAGGGAAGGTAAATTGAACCCTAACCCTAACCCTAACCCTAACCCTAACCCTAACCCTAACCCTAACCCTAACCCTAACCCTAACCCTAACCCTAACCCTAACCCTAACCCTAACCCTAACCCTAACCCTAACCCTAACCCTAACCCTAACCCTAACCCTAACCCTAACCCTAACCCTAACCCTAACCCTAACCCTAACCCTAACCCTAACCCTAACCCTAACCCTAACCCTAACCCTAACCCTAACCCTAACCCTAACCCTAACCCTAACCCTAACCCTAACCCTAACCCTAACCCTAACCCTAACCCTAACCCTAACCCTAACCCTAAACCCTAAACGCAATTCGGACCTCGTTTACTATTTTTACTAAAACGTCAATTATATTACGATATAGGTATTTACTGGGAATATAGCGGTTAACCACCGAAAATTCCCATAATTTCCTCAAAATTCCAATTAGTCGTTAGGATCGTAATGACGCTTTCTTTTCGTAAAACGGACCTGATTTGACATATTTACCGAAAATGCCACGTGTTATTAAAATATCAATATAATATAATATATCCAAAAGTCCGTACAAGCCGGATATTACAAAGGGAGAGAGAGGAAAAAGAGAGGTTTGTTATTTTTATAAAAATTAACTTTCCAAATTACCATATTGCCCTTAGTTAGTTTTCTTTACTTAACTCGCGATTTCGTCTATCGATTTGGTTTCTCCAAAATTCCCTTATTTCTCCAAATATTCTTATTTAATTCTAGGGTCCTAACGAAACTTCCCGTTCGCAATTTGGACTTAATTTACTATTTTTACGACTTAAAACTTTATAAGTGGAAAACCGTAATTTGGCGTTACACTATCGATTGGATTTCTAAAATTTTGCTTATTCTTCTAAAAATCTCTATAAATTTCTAGGGTCCTAATATAACCGACCGCTCGCGAAACGGACCTATATTTACTATTTACAGAAATACCCCTGGAGCGGATACCCAAAAATCTCGGGTGTTACAACGTCCGTCCGAACCAATGCTGTTTGTTGTGTTTTGTATTTGTTCGAAATTTGATTTTCATGTGGCTAATATTTGATGTTTCCTATTTTCATATCGTAAAGAATGGTAGACAAACAGACATACTTCAGAAAAGAGGGAGCTTCGACATCAAAACAAAGTTCGAAGTCGAAAGATGGACAGTCAAAGCGTCAAAAGACTGCTCCACCTTCTACAGAGCCCACTCCACGGGTTTCACATCCCCCGACCCCACAGTCCTCTGCAAGGGGTTCAGAGCAACGTCCCCCGACCCCGCAAGCAGCTTCAAGGGTCGCAGAGCAACGGCCGCAGGCCACACAGTCAGCTCAATGGGCGTCAGATGCACGTCCTCTGCCTCCACTCCCCCCTGCATCATCCTCACCGCTTGCAGACCTGCAAAGTAGTCGTGATTTTCGCAGTGAACATTGCCGAGAGCAGTATTTCCTAGATATTCCACAGAGGAAGGTCTCGATGACCAAGATAATCGACTTTACAGGTAAATTTTCACTCAGTTATTATTTATTCATTCAATAAGTTGTTGATATGTCTTATTCATTTGTTATTTACAATTTTCAGGGTGGGAGTCCTTCGAGATTCGAGAAATGTTTGACAGAATCGGACTCCAAGGGCTATACTCTCTGCATGGAGATAGTTGCGAGAAGATAGTTCGCTTATTCTATGCGAACATAGCAGTTACTGCTAGGGAAGGAGTTATCTCCAGCTATATCATGGGCCAAGAATTTGAAGTTACGCCTGAGGTGGTGAATGATATTCTTGGCTTTCACGAAGAAGACGCTGAGAGGTACTACCACGCCCTGAAGACATTTCCTATCTTGGCAACAGATGAGGGTACAACGTTCTGTAGACAGATTCACAGGAACGCTGATATTGAAGGCTTCGTGAAGCCAATAGCCAGAGAGCTCAATGTCAAGGCTCGCATCCTCCACAACCTCATCGCACACACTATCCTGCCACGCGTAGGACATAGAGAGCACGTCAGCTACATGTGTCTCTATGTCATGGAGAGATTGTACAGCGGCAGGAAGTTTGACCCCGGCTTCGTCATTCTGAGCCACATGCGGGAGATCTCACGGGCCCGCAACAAGAACCTCGCCTACACAGTTCTGATTATGAAGATTATCCAGCATTTTCAGATTCAGATGCCACGAGCGGCCCAGCTCCTTCCACAGAGACAGATTGATGCCTTCGGCAGGTCTCATCTTGTGAAGATGGGCCTAAGGGAGGTAGATGGAGTTTGGACTGAGCCTGATGATGTTCGACCCCCTCCTCTGTTGCAACCCCCTCGTCGAGGGGGACCACCCATAGATATAGCTGCTATCAGACAGGAGATTCGAGATACGGTGGCAGCTAGTGAACGGAGGATCATGAAATACCTCAAAGGTATCTCGGATTACCAAAGAGAGACGAGAAAGATCTTACAGACTTGGATTGATGCTCATTCTTTTGATCCTGTCCACCTTGGTGCCGACCTTGGTGCCGATGATGCCGATGACGAGGCAGTGATGCCTGGGGGTGACAGCCTTTTGAGACTGATGCTGGGGATGGAGATGACGAGGCTGGGGCTAGAGATGACGAGGCTGGGGACTCCTAGGTATGTTTGAACGATTTTATTATTCATTAATTAATAGTTATATTTGAATTCATTCTAATCTAACTTATATTACATGCAGGGCGGGCGATGAGGACTTGGAAATGAGGACTTGGCGATGAAGACTTGTTTTGGTTTTGTATATTCATAAGTTTTTTATAGATGGATCTGATGAATAGTTATGAATGGTTATGACTGGATAAGTTTTTTGTTTTGTATATTCATAAGTTTTGATAGATGGTGGATGGAATCTGATGAATGGTTATGACTGGATAAGTTTTTTGTTTTGTATATTCATAAGTTTTTTATAGATGGATCTGATGAATGGTTATGACTGGATAAGTTTTTTGTTTTGTATATTCATAAGTTTTTTATAGATGGATCTGATGAATGGTTATGACTGGATAAGTTTTTTGTTTTGTATATTCATAAGTTTTTTATAGATGGATCTGATGAATGGTTATGACTGGATAAGTTTTTTGTTTTGTATATTCATAAGTTTTTTATAGATGGATCTGATGAATGGTTATGACTGGATAAGTTTTTTGTTTTGTATATTCATAAGTTTTTTATAGATGGATCTGATGAATGGTTATGACTGGATAAGTTTTTTGTTTTGTATATTCATAAGTTTTTTATAGATGGATCTGATGAATGGTTATGACTGGATAAGTTTTTTGTTTTGTATATTCATAAGTTTTTTATAGATGGATCTGATGAATGGTTATGACTGGATAAGTTTTTTGTTTTGTATATTCATAAGTTTTTTATAGATGGATCTGATGAATGGTTATGACTGGATAAGTTTTTTGTTTTGTATATTCATAAGTTTTTTATAGATGGATCTGATGAATGGTTATGACTGGATAAGTTTTTTGTTTTGTATATTCATAAGTTTTTTATAGATGGATCTGATGAATGGTTATGACTGGATAAGTTTTTTGTTTTGTATATTCATAAGTTTTTTATAGATGGATCTGATGAATGGTTATGACTGGATAAGTTTTTTGTTTTGTATATTCATAAGTTTTTTATAGATGGATCTGATGAATGGTTATGACTGGATAAGTTTTTTGTTTTGTATATTCATAAGTTTTTTATAGATGGATCTGATGAATGGTTATGACTGGATAAGTTTTTTGTTTTGTATATTCATAAGTTTTTTATAGATGGATCTGATGAATGGTTATGACTGGATAAGTTTTTTGTTTTGTATATTCATAAGTTTTTTATAGATGGATCTGATGAATGGTTATGACTGGATAAGTTTTTTGTTTTGTATATTCATAAGTTTTTTATAGATGGATCTGATGAATGGTTATGACTGGATAAGTTTTTTGTTTTGTATATTCATAAGTTTTTTATAGATGGATCTGATGAATGGTTATGACTGGATAAGTTTTTTGTTTTGTATATTCATAAGTTTTTTATAGATGGATCTGATGAATGGTTATGACTGGATAAGTTTTTTGTTTTGTATATTCATAAGTTTTTTATAGATGGATCTGATGAATGGTTATGACTGGATAAGTTTTTTGTTTTGTATATTCATAAGTTTTTTATAGATGGATCTGATGAATGGTTATGACTGGATAAGTTTTTTGTTTTGTATATTCATAAGTTTTTTATAGATGGATCTGATGAATGGTTATGACTGGAAACAAATTGTTAGAAGTAATTGAAAAAAAAAAAAAAAAAAAAAAAAAAAAAAAAAAAAAAAAAAAAAAAAAAAAAAAAAAAAAAAAAAAAAAAAAAAAAAAAAAAAAAAAAAAAAAAAAAAAAAAAAAAAAAAAAAAAAAAAAAAAAAAAAAAAAAAAAAAAAAAAAAAAAAAAAAAAAAAAAAAAAAAAAAAAAAAAAAAAAAAAAAAAAAAAAAAAAAAAAAAAAAAAAAAAAAAAAAAAAAAAAAAAAAAAAAAAAAAAAAAAAAAAAAAAAAAAAAAAAAAAAAAAAAAAAAAAAAAAAAAAAAAAAAAAAAAAAAAAAAAAAAAAAAAAAAAAAAAAAAAAAAAAAAAAAAAAAAAAAAAAAAAAAAAAAAAAAAAAAAAAAAAAAAAAAAAAAAAAAAAAAAAAAAAAAAAAAAAAAAAAAAAAAAAAAAAAAAAAAAAAAAAAAAAAAAAAAAAAAAAAAAAAAAAAAAAAAAAAAAAAAAAAAAAAAAAAAAAAAAAAAAAAAAAAAAAAAAAAAAAAAAAAAAAAAAAAAAAAAAAAAAAAAAAAAAAAAAAAAAAAAAAAAAAAAAAAAAAAAAAAAAAAAAAAAAAAAAAAAAAAAAAAAAAAAAAAAAAAAAAAAAAAAAAAAAAAAAAAAAAAAAAAAAAAAAAAAAAAAAAAAAAAAAAAAAAAAAAAAAAAAAAAAAAAAAAAAAAAAAAAAAAAAAAAAAAAAAAAAAAAAAAAAAAAAAAAAAAAAAAAAAAAAAAAAAAAAAAAAAAAAAAAAAAAAAAAAAAAAAAAAAAAAAAAAAAAAAAAAAAAAAAAAAAAAAAAAAAAAAAAAAAAAAAAAAAAAAAAAAAAAAAAAAAAAAAAAAAAAAAAAAAAAAAAAAAAAAAAAAAAAAAAAAAAAAAAAAAAAAAAAAAAAAAAAAAAAAAAAAAAAAAAAAAAAAAAAAAAAAAAAAAAAAAAAAAAAAAAAAAAAAAAAAAAAAAAAAAAAAAAAAAAAAAAAAAAAAAAAAAAAAAAAAAAAAAAAAAAAAAAAAAAAAAAAAAAAAAAAAAAAAAAAAAAAAAAAAAAAAAAAAAAAAAAAAAAAAAAAAAAAAAAAAAAAAAAAAAAAAAAAAAAAAAAAAAAAAAAAAAAAAAAAAAAAAAAAAAAAAAAAAAAAAAAAAAAAAAAAAAAAAAAAAAAAAAAAAAAAAAAAAAAAAAAAAAAAAAAAAAAAAAAAAAAAAAAAAAAAAAAAAAAAAAAAAAAAAAAAAAAAAAAAAAAAAAAAAAAAAAAAAAAAAAAAAAAAAAAAAAAAAAAAAAAAAAAAAAAAAAAAAAAAAAAAAAAAAAAAAAAAAAAAAAAAAAAAAAAAAAAAAAAAAAAAAAAAAAAAAAAAAAAAAAAAAAAAAAAAAAAAAAAAAAAAAAAAAAAAAAAAAAAAAAAAAAAAAAAAAAAAAAAAAAAAAAAAAAAAAAAAAAAAAAAAAAAAAAAAAAAAAAAAAAAAAAAAAAAAAAAAAAAAAAAAAAAAAAAAAAAAAAAAAAAAAAAAAAAAAAAAAAAAAAAAAAAAAAAAAAAAAAAAAAAAAAAAAAAAAAAAAAAAAAAAAAAAAAAAAAAAAAAAAAAAAAAAAAAAAAAAAAAAAAAAAAAAAAAAAAAAAAAAAAAAAAAAAAAAAAAAAAAAAAAAAAAAAAAAAAAAAAAAAAAAAAAAAAAAAAAAAAAAAAAAAAAAAAAAAAAAAAAAAAAAAAAAAAAAAAAAAAAAAAAAAAAAAAAAAAAAAAAAAAAAAAAAAAAAAAAAAAAAAAAAAAAAAAAAAAAAAAAAAAAAAAAAAAAAAAAAAAAAAAAAAAAAAAAAAAAAAAAAAAAAAAAAAAAAAAAAAAAAAAAAAAAAAAAAAAAAAAAAAAAAAAAAAAAAAAAAAAAAAAAAAAAAAAAAAAAAAAAAAAAAAAAAAAAAAAAAAAAAAAAAAAAAAAAAAAAAAAAAAAAAAAAAAAAAAAAAAAAAAAAAAAAAAAAACATCACAAAATATATCGTCCACGGCAGCCACTAACCCCTGAAGTTAAAAACAACAACATAATCAACACAACCGCAGAAAATATTTACAAAACTACGGACGGACGGTATTTTTCCGTCCGTCCGTTTCGGAGAATTTTGCCAAACTGCGGACGGACGGTATTTTTCCGTCCGTCCGTTTCGGAGAATTTTGCCAAACTGCGGACGGACGGTATTTTTCCGTCCGTCCGTTTCGGAGAATTTTGCCAAACTGCGGACGGACGGTATTTTTCCGTCCGTCCGTTTCGGAGAATTTTGCCAAACTGCGGACGGACGGTATTTTTCCGTCCGTCCGTTTCGGAGAATTTTGCCAAACTGCGGACGGACGGTATTTTTCCGTCCGTCCGTTTCGGAGAATTTTGCCAAACTGCGGACGGACGGTATTTTTCCGTCCGTCCGTTTCGGAGAATTTTGCCAAACTGCGGACGGACGGTATTTTTCCGTCCGTCCGTTTCGGAGAATTTTGCCAAACTGCGGACGGACGGTATTTTTCCGTCCGTCCGTTTCGGAGAATTTTGCCAAACTGCGGACGGACGGTATTTTTCCGTCCGTCCGTTTCGGAGAATTTTGCCAAACTGCGGACGGACGGTATTTTTCCGTCCGTCCGTTTCGGAGAATTTTGCCAAACTGCGGACGGACGGTATTTTTCCGTCCGTCCGTTTCGGAGAATTTTGCCAAACTGCGGACGGACGGTATTTTTCCGTCCGTCCGTTTCGGAGAATTTTGCCAAACTGCGGACGGACGGTATTTTTCCGTCCGTCCGTTTCGGAGAATTTTGCCAAACTGCGGACGGACGGTATTTTTCCGTCCGTCCGTTTCGGAGAATTTTGCCAAACTGCGGACGGACGGTATTTTTCCGTCCGTCCGTTTCGGAGAATTTTGCCAAACTGCGGACGGACGGTATTTTTCCGTCCGTCCGTTTCGGAGAATTTTGCCAAACTGCGGACGGACGGTATTTTTCCGTCCGTCCGTTTCGGAGAATTTTGCCAAACTGCGGACGGACGGTATTTTTCCGTCCGTCCGTTCTCAAAGAAGATCGAGAAAACCGAACTTACCGCAGTTAGAATTGGTACTTTACGAAAACTACCGCGGTAGTTCTTATAGGATTTTTACTGAAAACTACTACGGACGGACGGTATTTTTCCGTCCGTCCGTTCTCAAAGAAGATCGAGAAAACCGAACTTACCGCAGTTAGAATTGGTACTTTACGAAAACTACCGCGGTAGTTCTTATAGGATTTTTACTGAAAACTACTACGGACGGACGGTATTTTTCCGTCCGTCCGTTTCGGAGAATTTTGCCAAACTGCGGACGGACGGTATTTTTCCGTCCGTCCGTTTCGGAGAATTTTGCCAAACTGCGGACGGACGGTATTTTTCCGTCCGTCCGTTTCGGAGAATTTTGCCAAACTGCGGACGGACGGTATTTTTCCGTCCGTCCGTTTCGGAGAATTTTGCCAAACTGCGGACGGACGGTATTTTTCCGTCCGTCCGTTTCGGAGAATTTTGCCAAACTGCGGACGGACGGTATTTTTCCGTCCGTCCGTTTCGGAGAATTTTGCCAAACTGCGGACGGACGGTATTTTTCCGTCCGTCCGTTTCGGAGAATTTTGCCAAACTGCGGACGGACGGTATTTTTCCGTCCGTCCGTTTCGGAGAATTTTGCCAAACTGCGGACGGACGGTATAATAGTCCGTCCATTCGGAGTTTGTGGCAGGTTTTTCGTTAATTTGATCAACCCGCTTCACCGGACGGACGCTGAAAGTTTCCGTCCGTCCGTTTCGGAGAATTTTGCCAAACTGCGGACGGACGGTATTTTTCCGTCCGTCCGCAGAAAATATTTACAAAACTACGGACGGACGGTATTTTTCCGTCCGTCCGTTTCGGAGAATTTTGCCAAACTGCGGACGGACGGTATTTTTCCGTCCGTCCGTTTCGGAGAATTTTGCCAAACTGCGGACGGACGGTATTTTTCCGTCCGTCCGTTCTCAAAGAAGATCGAGAAAACCGAACTTACCGCAGTTAGAATTGGTACTTTACGAAAACTACCGCGGTAGTTCTTATAGGATTTTTACTGAAAACTACTACGGACGGACGGTATAATATCCGTCCATTCGAGTTTGTGGCAGGTTTTTCGTTAATTTGATCAACCCGCTTCACCGGACGGACGCTGAAAGTTTCCGTCCGTCCGGAAGACGTGGCAGCAGATGATTCGTTCATTTAAGCGGACGGACGGTATTTTTCCGTCCGTCCGTTTCGGAGAATTTTGCCAAACTGCGGACGGACGGTATTTTTCCGTCCGTCCGTTTCGGAGAATTTTGCCAAACTGCGGACGGACGGTATTTTTCCGTCCGTCCGTTTCGGAGAATTTTGCCACCTCTAGATCTGCGATACTGAATGTACTTGTACTAGTCCAACCGCCTCCAAGTGATCAAATGAAGGCATTTCTTCGTATATTGGAGCTTGCACTTCCTCTTCAATATGTTCGTCTACTGGCATATCCTCAAAATATGGATCTTCCTCCTCCATATCATCGTACATCAGGGCCTCCTCCTCCATAGCATAATCAATAGAAACATCATCTAGATAATCATCGTCCGGGATATCATCGTACATCAGGGCCTCATCCTCCTTATCATAATCTATCGAAACATCATCTAGATATCGAAGTTCATCTTCGGAGTTTGAAAGGTCAATCGAATCATCTGAATAATCAGCCATTTACGAGGAGTATCTGCAAAAACGAATAGAAAATAAAGTTAAGTGTCATTCAAAACAAAAAAAAAAAAAAAAAAAAAAAAAAAAAAAAAAAAAAAAAAAAAAAAAAAAAAAAAAAAAAAAAAAAAAAAAAAAAAAAAAAAAAAAAAAAAAAAAAAAAAAAAAAAAAAAAAAAAAAAAAAAAAAAAAAAAAAAAAAAAAAAAAAAAAAAAAAAAAAAAAAAAAAAAAAAAAAAAAAAAAAAAAAAAAAAAAAAAAAAAAAAAAAAAAAAAAAAAAAAAAAAAAAAAAAAAAAAAAAAAAAAAAAAAAAAAAAAAAAAAAAAAAAAAAAAAAAAAAAAAAAAAAAAAAAAAAAAAAAAAAAAAAAAAAAAAAAAAAAAAAAAAAAAAAAAAAAAAAAAAAAAAAAAAAAAAAAAAAAAAAAAAAAAAAAAAAAAAAAAAAAAAAAAAAAAAAAAAAAAAAAAAAAAAAAAAAAAAAAAAAAAAAAAAAAAAAAAAAAAAAAAAAAAAAAAAAAAAAAAAAAAAAAAAAAAAAAAAAAAAAAAAAAAAAAAAAAAAAAAAAAAAAAAAAAAAAAAAAAAAAAAAAAAAAAAAAAAAAAAAAAAAAAAAAAAAAAAAAAAAAAAAAAAAAAAAAAAAAAAAAAAAAAAAAAAAAAAAAAAAAAAAAAAAAAAAAAAAAAAAAAAAAAAAAAAAAAAAAAAAAAAAAAAAAAAAAAAAAAAAAAAAAAAAAAAAAAAAAAAAAAAAAAAAAAAAAAAAAAAAAAAAAAAAAAAAAAAAAAAAAAAAAAAAAAAAAAAAAAAAAAAAAAAAAAAAAAAAAAAAAAAAAAAAAAAAAAAAAAAAAAAAAAAAAAAAAAAAAAAAAAAAAAAAAAAAAAAAAAAAAAAAAAAAAAAAAAAAAAAAAAAAAAAAAAAAAAAAAAAAAAAAAAAAAAAAAAAAAAAAAAAAAAAAAAAAAAAAAAAAAAAAAAAAAAAAAAAAAAAAAAAAAAAAAAAAAAAAAAAAAAAAAAAAAAAAAAAAAAAAAAAAAAAAAAAAAAAAAAAAAAAAAAAAAAAAAAAAAAAAAAAAAAAAAAAAAAAAAAAAAAAAAAAAAAAAAAAAAAAAAAAAAAAAAAAAAAAAAAAAAAAAAAAAAAAAAAAAAAAAAAAAAAAAAAAAAAAAAAAAAAAAAAAAAAAAAAAAAAAAAAAAAAAAAAAAAAAAAAAAAAAAAAAAAAAAAAAAAAAAAAAAAAAAAAAAAAAAAAAAAAAAAAAAAAAAAAAAAAAAAAAAAAAAAAAAAAAAAAAAAAAAAAAAAAAAAAAAAAAAAAAAAAAAAAAAAAAAAAAAAAAAAAAAAAAAAAAAAAAAAAAAAAAAAAAAAAAAAAAAAAAAAAAAAAAAAAAAAAAAAAAAAAAAAAAAAAAAAAAAAAAAAAAAAAAAAAAAAAAAAAAAAAAAAAAAAAAAAAAAAAAAAAAAAAAAAAAAAAAAAAAAAAAAAAAAAAAAAAAAAAAAAAAAAAAAAAAAAAAAAAAAAAAAAAAAAAAAAAAAAAAAAAAAAAAAAAAAAAAAAAAAAAAAAAAAAAAAAAAAAAAAAAAAAAAAAAAAAAAAAAAAAAAAAAAAAAAAAAAAAAAAAAAAAAAAAAAAAAAAAAAAAAAAAAAAAAAAAAAAAAAAAAAAAAAAAAAAAAAAAAAAAAAAAAAAAAAAAAAAAAAAAAAAAAAAAAAAAAAAAAAAAAAAAAAAAAAAAAAAAAAAAAAAAAAAAAAAAAAAAAAAAAAAAAAAAAAAAAAAAAAAAAAAAAAAAAAAAAAAAAAAAAAAAAAAAAAAAAAAAAAAAAAAAAAAAAAAAAAAAAAAAAAAAAAAAAAAAAAAAAAAAAAAAAAAAAAAAAAAAAAAAAAAAAAAAAAAAAAAAAAAAAAAAAAAAAAAAAAAAAAAAAAAAAAAAAAAAAAAAAAAAAAAAAAAAAAAAAAAAAAAAAAAAAAAAAAAAAAAAAAAAAAAAAAAAAAAAAAAAAAAAAAAAAAAAAAAAAAAAAAAAAAAAAAAAAAAAAAAAAAAAAAAAAAAAAAAAAAAAAAAAAAAAAAAAAAAAAAAAAAAAAAAAAAAAAAATGTCTATAATTGGTTTTTTCCCCAAATATTATTTTTATTCTTACTAGTCACTAATTTCATATTATTGAATTTTTGTTATAGAAATTGATGCGTTAACTAAAAGAAATGAAGAAAAAGAGAAAGATATTATCGAGTTATAACTAAGGTATGATTAAACAATTTGATCTTTTTCTTAAGATTTGGTGAGAGTACATTGAAATTGGGTTCTATGCTGACCAATGGGCAGGTGAGATTTTTTGAGGACAAATCAGCTGCTGCCATGGCAACATTTGGTGATATTTTGCCTGCTCTTCTGGATTGTTTCGGTACAATAAAGAGAAGACTAGAACTTGAAGAACAGCTTCAGTACAATCATCAGCAGAAGAAGTGTGAACAGAAAGATAACTCTTTTAATGACGTTTAAAGCTTTGAGAAATCTACCCACCTGTGAGTGAACAGAAAATAACTCTTCTTTTTTTTTTTTTCTTAAAACCTAAAAATAGGATTTCAGATTGTTAATCTTAGAGATTATGTCTCACACTTCCTTTTTAATCTTCTCTCTAGACTTTTATCTCAATATATGCAGATCAGAAGAAGTGTGAACCGATCAAAATGGAGCAGCAGGTCAACGTGGTAAATGGAGCAAAAACCGACCCGAACAGACCCGAACCGAACCAAACTTTTCGGCTCGGGTCTGGTATACATTCTTCAGGTTCGGGTTCGGGTTCGGTTTCTGAAACCGAACCCGAAACCGAAACCGAAGAGGTCGGTTCAGTTCGGTCCAAAATCGAACCGAACTGACCCGATGCCCACCCCTATCGGTGAGAATGGTTTGCTGTTCTCCGCACACTGCAAACCGTTCTCCTTCAGAAAACTCTCCGCGGGGGCATATTGGTTTGCCACGAATCCATTTTTTGTCCATTTTTTATACTTTGAGCCATTTTTTGCGCAAAAAATTTGTTTGATCCATTTTTTGCACTTGACTTAAAGTTCAATCCAGATTTTGAATTTTACCCTTTAATTTATCTCTATAATTTTAAGGTTTTTTTTAATACTCCTTCAATTTATGTTCATTAATAAACTTAATAAAATAATTTTTACACATATCATTTATATAAATTATAAATTTAAATTAATATCAATTAATTCTTTTTTGAAAATTTATTGACGAAAATAAATTAAAAAACTATTTAAAAATGAAATAAAACGGACTAAAGTGTATAATAATATGTATCAAATGTTTAATAAAAATAAGTGACTTATGAAAGAATATTATCCGAACACTATTCTTAGAATGATCAAGTTACGTCGATTGGAGATCATGAAATTTGGTACGGAATCTTGACTTGATGTATAGAATATGGTTGGTTGAATTATTAGTTGTCACATGATGGCAAAGGAATATTCATAAAAAAAAGATACAAATAAATATTCATAATACATGGCTTGTTACAAAGAAACTGTTTGGGCAAGTTGATTTCCGCAATAATGCAACCATATTTTAAACATTTTTAAGTAAATTCTTCTGGGTTGGCCTCATTTTCTGTTGGTTTCCTGGGAAATTTCAACAGATCTAAAAAAGGAAACTGGGTCATCACAGAAGTTATGATATTGTTTACCAAATGCAGCCAAACAATGTTTGATTATTAACTAAACGATACAGATTAAATGCTATATTGTTTGACTAATTGCACGGATCTAATTACCAGTTCTGTACGGTGATCATGGTTGTTCAATCTGACCATGCACTTAGTTTTTGGGTTGAAGAGAAAAGATTGGAGAAACTTGGGAATTCGACCAAACTTTTGTGCTGTCGGTTTGTCTGTTGAATTTGTTGTTCTGCGGATTGAATTTTCCATTTCTGTTCTTCCTTCTTGGTTGCAGAGATCGAGGGATGAACACGCCAGTGCCTTTGCTTTCCGTTAGCCAAGCTCGCTGGTTCTGTATCAATGGAGGCCGAGTCGGTGGATTGATTCTCCCAGAATAAGCCTGGGCGAGAGAGTGACAAAACAAACATTCTTCTTTGAAATAATTTTAAGGTTTTTTTTTTTTTTTTTTTTTTTTTTTTTTTTTTTTTTTTTTTTTTTTTTTTTTTTTTTTTTTTTTTTTTTTTTTTTTTTTTTTTTTTTTTTTTTTTTTTTTTTTTTTTTTTTTTTTTTTTTTTTTTTTTTTTTTTTTTTTTTTTTTTTTTTTTTTTTTTTTTTTTTTTTTTTTTTTTTTTTTTTTTTTTTTTTTTTTTTTTTTTTTTTTTTTTTTTTTTTTTTTTTTTTTTTTTTTTTTTTTTTTTTTTTTTTTTTTTTTTTTTTTTTTTTTTTTTTTTTTTTTTTTTTTTTTTTTTTTTTTTTTTTTTTTTTTTTTTTTTTTTTTTTTTTTTTTTTTTTTTTTTTTTTTTTTTTTTTTTTTTTTTTTTTTTTTTTTTTTTTTTTTTTTTTTTTTTTTTTTTTTTTTTTTTTTTTTTTTTTTTTTTTTTTTTTTTTTTTTTTTTTTTTTTTTTTTTTTTTTTTTTTTTTTTTTTTTTTTTTTTTTTTTTTTTTTTTTTTTTTTTTTTTTTTTTTTTTTTTTTTTTTTTTTTTTTTTTTTTTTTTTTTTTTTTTTTTTTTTTTTTTTTTTTTTTTTTTTTTTTTTTTTTTTTTTTTTTTTTTTTTTTTTTTTTTTTTTTTTTTTTTTTTTTTTTTTTTTTTTTTTTTTTTTTTTTTTTTTTTTTTTTTTTTTTTTTTTTTTTTTTTTTTTTTTTTTTTTTTTTTTTTTTTTTTTTTTTTTTTTTTTTTTTTTTTTTTTTTTTTTTTTTTTTTTTTTTTTTTTTTTTTTTTTTTTTTTTTTTTTTTTTTTTTTTTTTTTTTTTTTTTTTTTTTTTTTTTTTTTTTTTTTTTTTTTTTTTTTTTTTTTTTTTTTTTTTTTTTTTTTTTTTTTTTTTTTTTTTTTTTTTTTTTTTTTTTTTTTTTTTTTTTTTTTTTTTTTTTTTTTTTTTTTTTTTTTTTTTTTTTTTTTTTTTTTTTTTTTTTTTTTTTTTTTTTTTTTTTTTTTTTTTTTTTTTTTTTTTTTTTTTTTTTTTTTTTTTTTTTTTTTTTTTTTTTTTTTTTTTTTTTTTTTTTTTTTTTTTTTTTTTTTTTTTTTTTTTTTTTTTTTTTTTTTTTTTTTTTTTTTTTTTTTTTTTTTTTTTTTTTTTTTTTTTTTTTTTTTTTTTTTTTTTTTTTTTTTTTTTTTTTTTTTTTTTTTTTTTTTTTTTTTTTTTTTTTTTTTTTTTTTTTTTTTTTTTTTTTTTTTTTTTTTTTTTTTTTTTTTTTTTTTTTTTTTTTTTTTTTTTTTTTTTTTTTTTTTTTTTTTTTTTTTTTTTTTTTTTTTTTTTTTTTTTTTTTTTTTTTTTTTTTTTTTTTTTTTTTTTTTTTTTTTTTTTTTTTTTTTTTTTTTTTTTTTTTTTTTTTTTTTTTTTTTTTTTTTTTTTTTTTTTTTTTTTTTTTTTTTTTTTTTTTTTTTTTTTTTTTTTTTTTTTTTTTTTTTTTTTTTTTTTTTTTTTTTTTTTTTTTTTTTTTTTTTTTTTTTTTTTTTTTTTTTTTTTTTTTTTTTTTTTTTTTTTTTTTTTTTTTTTTTTTTTTTTTTTTTTTTTTTTTTTTTTTTTTTTTTTTTTTTTTTTTTTTTTTTTTTTTTTTTTTTTTTTTTTTTTTTTTTTTTTTTTTTTTTTTTTTTTTTTTTTTTTTTTTTTTTTTTTTTTTTTTTTTTTTTTTTTTTTTTTTTTTTTTTTTTTTTTTTTTTTTTTTTTTTTTTTTTTTTTTTTTTTTTTTTTTTTTTTTTTTTTTTTTTTTTTTTTTTTTTTTTTTTTTTTTTTTTTTTTTTTTTTTTTTTTTTTTTTTTTTTTTTTTTTTTTTTTTTTTTTTTTTTTTTTTTTTTTTTTTTTTTTTTTTTTTTTTTTTTTTTTTTTTTTTTTTTTTTTTTTTTTTTTTTTTTTTTTTTTTTTTTTTTTTTTTTTTTTTTTTTTTTTTTTTTTTTTTTTTTTTTTTTTTTTTTTTTTTTTTTTTTTTTAAGACAGAAGAAGCAGCTTCTTCGCTGTGCTTTCTGTTTTGGATAAAAATAATAGCCAGATTAAACTTTAGAGAGAGAGAGGAAAAAAAAACCTGGAGAGAGAGAGCAGGAGGAGAGCGCAAAAAAGGGTCGTCGTCATCATCCATGATAAGAAGAGAAATTTGCTTGGTCAAGTCTGCAAAAAACAAATCATCTTCCATTTCAAGAGCCACCTCCATGGCTGCTGATCAGACCAGAACTGAAAATATTGATCTAGTCTCCTTCTCCTGGTCAGTTACTTTCTTCAATCTGCAATGCAAAGATATATATAGAGAGTTTAACAAGGAAAAGAAGAAGGAAGTGATGGGTTAGTTGAACTACACTATGGCTAAGCATGTGGGATGGTAGGGTCATTTCTCAAAAGATGACCCATCTGTCATAGTCCCACAAAGCCACAAACCCACCACCCTCTCATCATCTTTAAGCATGTGTTTCTGAATATTATCCAGTTGGGGAAATAGATTGAGAGAAAAGCTAGCCAGCTTCAGCAATTAACACGCCAAAACATGGATTATGATTACATAAACATCATAATCCAGCTCTACAACAAAAAAAATTAAGGGTAAAGTGTAAATTTTGAACATAACGTTCGAGGTCGTTTCCAGACTACACGTAAATCGAACTTTCATATTTTATCTATTAACAATTTGAATCTTATAGTTAATTTATCCATTAAATCCAATATGAATATCTTATGTTTTTTATTAAATAAGATGTTTTTAATCTAATTTCTAACGTTTCCGATAATTTCTAATTTTATTTCGAATTCTATCGATCTCTTAACAAAGGTCGAAAATGACAAAAATGATATCAACATAGTTCGAAATCGAATTGTCGGATAGATTAGAAATCGGCTTAAAACACATAATTAAATAGAAAACGCGTGACAAAACACCTATTACTTCCAGCAGATTTTTCCATAATCCAATACTTACTCGGTTTGAAGTAGTGGCCTACCGTCTCTTTTCCAGGATGGACCATGAACTCAAGCCTGTGAAAACATGAAATATGGGTACCGACAGAGAAAATTGATAAGCAATGGAGTCAATTACATGCATTTGTTAGTAACCAAAAGCAAATCACAGTCTCACGTAAGTAACTCTTCTTCTTGACAAAAGACGAGAGCACTAAATTATAGGAGTGGTAGGGTCCACATTGCCACACGGTTTTGCTAGCTGGATGAGGGACCCATCTCTATTTTCAGTACCTTAATGGATTTAAAGTGTTTGAATCTTACGTGATCTCCCAGCTTGACGTTGAATTTGATTTGACGGGTCTTCCAATCCAATTGCAACCTTTGATGGGTCTTCCAGTCGCAATCGTCGCTATAACTTCCTTCTTATTCCTTTGTCTGTAAAGTAAAGCAACACCGGAAAATAAATATTTATTTATTTGTAGTCAGTCCTTTGTTTGTGTAACATTGAGCCGCCTTAAACACCGCTAGACTAATTCTATGAAATTCGTCGAATGATTCTTGCAAATTTCCATACACAAGTAAAGATTAGTAATAGTATCATGTGAATATGCTCCGATAATGTTTTGTGATCAGAAAAAGAACATACTTTCAAATTCAAAGCTTTCACAACTTGAAACTTCACCCATACCGAGCTAAGATGTGTATTCTTTATCAGTACATGTATGTTCCAGTTCATCTAATAAGAAACTCAGCAAAGCTGTTTTTACAAAAGATTTTTTTTAGAGCTGAGTGGAAAATATCACTTTAATTCTCTAATCAAACAATTCACAGCTCTAGAATGTTTAATCATATAGGAAAAAGTTTTACAAAAAGAAGATTTGTACCTCATCTGAACAGTTTGATTTCTAGCTTTGTACAGCGTGAGTTATGCCTCTCCGGCTGTTCATCTTTGTAACCCTGTTGAGTCCGTCGAAAACAAGCAGTAATCTTTTTCATAACCTTGCCCATCAACTCGAAAAGTTGAATACTTGACTGAAGAGTCCAGCTAAATTAGAACACCAGGACTTTAAACAAGTCAATCGTTGTCTTTCACAAAATTTGGTCCCTTGAGTAAATCTGAAAAAAAAATTTACTTCCAATTTTCACACAACTGTATCGTAGCTATATTTTCATGAAGATTAATATGGCCAATTGGTGGGAGTTCTGGCTATAAAAAACTAACACCCAATTAACATTTAGTTGAGAATAACTTCTAAAATCTTTAAAACTACAAGTTCACTTGGTGATAATAAATTAACATTATTTCGTAAATCGCTCTTCGGAGATTTATCTATAAATAAAATCTCAATGTGATGAATTGATATAGTCCAGTACTTAGCTAGAGCCTCTAGACTCTTTAGAGCCTATATTTCCAAAGTCCAAGGATTGTCAATATATCACGGGAAAGGTTAATCATTGATTATTACTACCATTATTTTACTGTGAAAATCAAGGTTTACAAATCATGCATTCATTTACCTTCTGATAAACCCACTTCATATGTTTAGGGTCGTCTGGATCAAAAGCTTTTCCATGAAAAAGCTACAGGAAAACATTTAGACTTTGTAGTAGCTTTCAAATAAACACTCCCAGCAAAAAATTAGAGAAATGGTGAACGATATATTACCTCATCCCATTAATCAAGTGAGCATTTTCTATACAACGTGGAGCAGTTCTTGGGTTTCTGTAAGGGTACATAAAGGAAACTTGACTTGTGGAGGGAAGAGCCAGATGGTAGACTCAAAGCAAGCATGGTGTCACTCCTTGCCATGACCCTAGCATGGCCTTTTAAAACCTTCAGTCTCACTATCAACCATAGGTTTATTCGTCTCTTCTTGAGTAACCTGACAAAAAAGGAAAAACAAGAAACTTAAATTAGCTTTATAAAGAACACAGGAAGATCACATCTGCATGTAATTATAATGTAACGGAATTTCAATTATATGATTTGTATACATCAACAAATGAAATATTAAGATATCAGGAAACAATATAATTAAATTAGAAGATGACAAACCTATGAAGCTACAAGCTACAGCATTTAGTAGCTCCAAGCTTCAATGGAATCAAGACAGAGCGCAATAATGTGGAAAGCATTATAAAATTCAATGTCCTTGTCCTCTATTTGACCAAATTGTGGAGCAATTTGGACATCACCAACTCCTTCCAAAACATGTTTTGCAGCCGCCTTAGCCTTTGGCTGACCAACTCCTCAAGTCTACAATATTAACCAGGAACAAGTCTTTTTAATAGCATACTCCATTTCCCGGCACACAGGCAAGAGGAACACCAAAGGCGACACTCTCTTACTGGCAAACACGAACTCCACCCGGGCAGAATATTGCGATCTATTTGCAGAAACCATCATTAAAATTAAAACTAACAGATCACATTGTTTCCAAGGGTTCATACCATTTGAGTAAAGAGTTGCATTATTTTAATAGACAATAGATATACAAGTAAAAGTATGTAGAAACTGATGCAAGGAAAACTATACCCAAAGGCACAACTATATGCAAGCAGATCTCTTTCACTGATAAATAACTAAGCTAGCAAAAAAACATGTCAGAATTTGGAAAATACCAACAATGATAAGTTGTATGCCGTGCCATATCTATTTTAAATTCTGAATTGCCATTGAATGCTCTTTATTCTCCAGGGTGCACAATGAATCAACACTGCATTTGACCATGGGTAATTTTCTTTGATCAAAATGGTCCATTTTAACCTTTAAATGGTGTGCTTGACTGTTTACCTCTAGATGCAGTTCGTCCACACACAGGAACCATTTTGCACGGCAAGTAACCCATGGTTGAAAGAGAATTACAAAACTACTACATACCGGCCAGGTAATTGACCACCCAGACATAGAAATTGACAGATTAAATTAATGAATCCTACTAGAACTTAAAAATGAGACTGAGAGTACCTGAAAAGAAACTGGCAATTGAGATTGGAAACTTCAAGTCGTCCATGTCAATGGCTTCGAAGTTCAGGAAACCCGATTAAGCCAAGTCCTTCAAAAGCTCGCAGCCCAAACCAGCAGGCCCTGCCGTCAACACTTTCACGAAATGCAAGGTCGTCTCCAAACTAAAACGCAAAACCAAGAAAAATAAGAAACCATAAAAATCAAACGCAAGCAAAAATAAAAAAAAAAAGAATATCTCGTAGCTACTTTTACAGTAACAAATTGAGGAATGAGCAAGTATTGGAGTACATTTACCCGAGGTCCAGGTTTGAACTTGAGGCCGATGAAAATGCCCGGGCCAGAGTAGAAGCTTGTCAAGGTCCCTCGATCGGCCAGGTAGGTTGAATCCGCCATTGCCAACTTTAGAAACCTTGGAAGTAGATTCGAAGAAGCTAGAACATGAGCAGCTCAATGCGGGCAGCCCGGAACAATTTAACGTTGACTCTTGCTTGTTAAACTGTGATTAACGATTTGATTAAAAGACATAATATAATTTTCTATTACTTTTAAAACTAATAATTCTAATTTAATTTGAATAAAATTATCATATTTCAATATATAATTGTACTGTATATGTTTTATAATTATACTGTATCATATTTAAATACAGCGAGTTTATGTATTTAAATTGTAATTATACGTCACTAACTATCAAAGTCAAACCCAATTAAGTAATCAAATAAAAATCATCCACCGAGAAAAAATACAAAGATTAATTGTTTGAAGAAGAAGACGATTGATTTTCTTTTACAACTACTCTATTTTTCTTTACAATACCAGAAGCTTTTTATACCAGTGCTTTGTCAGTAACTTGAGTAATTGATCCACGTCTGTCACTAAGTCACCCTCTTAGTGCACGTCTCCTGAGTATTGAGTTAACCCGGTTCAGTATTTGGTTTAACAATAATCAAACTCATCAGTTTCAAACTCGATAGATACCGACAAACAAGGTTCATAAATTCGGGTAAGTTTTGCAACTATTTTGTCTTGGTAATGAATACAATCTTTGTATTTATAAAATTTAAAGCATCATCGTGAAGTTTTAGATATTTGATTGCAGTTTCGAGTAGATTTCCCCGGGCGATTAGTTCGATCAGCCAAGCTCATAATCCCCGAGTCGAAAACACAGAAATCCGAAAAAATATTGGTAGTAGAAAAGGGCATAGCCACAGGTATGAAAGGCAATTCAGGCAAGTAAACGAGATAATTATACAGAACTGATAATTTACAGTACATTACTGAAACTGAGAGGGAAGATAAAAAACAAAAAAAAGCTACAATCATACAAAGCACAACTAGACTCTCATTGTCTGAAAGTATCTACATAATTGGCCATTATTTTTTCATCAAAAAAGACTGAAATTTTACAACCCACAAGACAAAACTCAACTATTTTGTGGCTGCAACAATTGCTGCTGCTCCCTCCACCTGCAAATTCCAAACCCACCCACTTAAACCAAAAGCAAATGTAATAGAACACGTAACACAGAAAATCTTCAATTCCAACACTATCGTACTCGCGTAGACTTAATAGATAGCAAAACAAAGTTAAAGAAGAGATGCACCTTGAAGGTGGCGCCCCAGATCTCTTCGTCCGGAGCAGGAACGGCTGTGATCTTGTTCTTTGGATTCTCGTAGCTCCTTAATTCTCCCAGAGCAGTAGAGAAGAAACAGCCTGCATAAACACCCAGTCATTCTTCCATCTTTCTCGAACCAACTTCATAATTCGAGGACTTCAAAACAAACAAATTCACCTTGAGGAAACGAAGCGAGAGACTTGCCACAACCAGCTTTCAGCAATTCTGCATCGTTGGCAAACGCGACGAACCCATCAGCAGTGATCCCCCAATATAGACGAACCTTTCCAAATTGATCCTGAAACTCACGACCCATAATTAGGCCCGAGTTTGGTTAAAGGTCGATTCTGGGAGATGGTGAGGGTAACTTACAGAGGCGACGAAGAGGGTGGAGGTGGACTTGTCGAAAACCATGAAAGCAAAGCTGCCACTGAGATGACCCACAACGTGATTGGCAGGGAAGGGTGCCCTATCCCGAAGGGCCTTGTAGGCTTCGATCACCAAAACAACTTCGCTAGCTGATTTTGCCAGTCCATATTGCTGTCTCAGACTCCCCAAATTGTCTAGTGCCCCTTCGAACAAGCAAAATATCTCGTCCTTCGCCCCAAACGATCTGTTCATAAAGATATCATTGTCAAAAATAGAATTACAATAAGGTTTTTTATTTGTCGACCCGTATTCTATATAGTTGAGTCAATCGGATTGATTTATTATTAGGAATTTCTCTCATCGCTTCAATTTGGGACATGCTCGTGCAACAACCCAATCCTAACAATCTCCGCTTTCATAAATTAAACTGGACCCACCATCAATATTACAGGTTGAATCACAACCGTACAATCTTCTCACTTCCTCACTCACCCAAAAAGTTTTAACGAATGATCAAAATTGGATTTTAACCTATTCAGTTTCCCGATAAACAAACAGGATTTCGATCTTGCATGAACAAGTAACAACCAAACTCTGGTGATTTAGACATGATAGACGAATTCGTGAATTCTGGTCGGAAGTTTAGATTTTAGAGAGGGAGACTAAGAATTTCACCTTGGCACTAAGGAAGACTCGTTTTGGTGAGTGTAAGCCAGCTGCGCTTCGTCGCCGATCCCGACGGAGACCACCGAGGAGTTAATCTCCGAGAAGCGATTCAGAAGAGCCGTCGCCTTCAGCTTGGGGGACGGTGTCCTGCTTCCGGCAGCCACCAGCTCATCCGGCGGAGGTATCACCGAGCTGCTGAACACTCCCAACATGACTCTCACTAGAACCTACCTAAATAAGGACAAGGCCACCGGTACAATCGACGGGACGATCGAAGCTCCGATACGAAAATGGCAGCGATGGACTGCATTGTTATATATAGAATAGAGGAGGGCAACATCGTCATCCAAAAACTTCTTTTTTAAAAACAAAAAAAAGGCGGAAGCATCTGGTGTGTCGAGCCCAGTGGTTCTGATTATTCCTGGACGTTGGATAGCGACTCGATGGAAAGTGGACGCATCAGCACCGTTCAATAATCGAGAGATGAAATATTATCCGTTGATAAGGTTCAATGGCTGTGGCCTGAAAGAAACAAGGAGATACTAGTCGAACGTAGGCCCCACTCTCCAGTCCCCATACTTGTAATTATTAATTTTATTATAATCTAATCTAAGCCGTTACTTTATATTAATACCGATCAAACTTAATTTTTCTTGCGAAATATAAGTTGATATTTCCATCAATTAAACCTAAAATAAAATATAAAAAAAAAAAAAAAAAAAAAAAAAAAAAAAAAAAAAAAAAAAAAAAAAAAAAAAAAAAAAAAAAAAAAAAAAAAAAAAAAAAAAAAAAAAAAAAAAAAAAAAAAAAAAAAAAAAAAAAAAAAAAAAAAAAAAAAAAAAAAAAAAAAAAAAAAAAAAAAAAAAAAAAAAAAAAAAAAAAAAAAAAAAAAAAAAAAAAAAAAAAAAAAAAAAAAAAAAAAAAAAAAAAAAAAAAAAAAAAAAAAAAAAAAAAAAAAAAAAAAAAAAAAAAAAAAAAAAAAAAAAAAAAAAAAAAAAAAAAAAAAAAAAAAAAAAAAAAAAAAAAAAAAAAAAAAAAAAAAAAAAAAAAAAAAAAAAAAAAAAAAAAAAAAAAAAAAAAAAAAAAAAAAAAAAAAAAAAAAAAAAAAAAAAAAAAAAAAAAAAAAAAAAAAAAAAAAAAAAAAAAAAAAAAAAAAAAAAAAAAAAAAAAAAAAAAAAAAAAAAAAAAAAAAAAAAAAAAAAAAAAAAAAAAAAAAAAAAAAAAAAAAAAAAAAAAAAAAAAAAAAAAAAAAAAAAAAAAAAAAAAAAAAAAAAAAAAAAAAAAAAAAAAAAAAAAAAAAAAAAAATGAGGATAAAATTATGTAGATTGGATGGCGACAGCGTTGGTTTTTGGGCATGGACCATTGTGGGAGAGTTACATCAATACAAATTTATCTATATTTATTTCCATTTTTACGAATTTAATTAGTTTGACAAATTCTGGCCAGTTAAAGTCAGTGATATGGTCCTAAAATTAAATAAATGTATGCACAATCCACAACCATATAATATACGAATATTAACTCATGTGACAATAATGGTTTCTAAATAATCGTATTAAATTAAATATAAAAAGGTAGAATTACGTTACATAATTATGGTATTAGCTGTTCTAAAGAGACAAGACAAAGATTGATGGTGATTAAAGGAGAAAAGAAAGACGAAAGACAACCACAAAAAATAGATAAATAAATATAAAAAAAAAAAAAAAAAAAAAAAAAAAAAAAAAAAAAAAAAAAAAAAAAAAAAAAAAAAAAAAAAAAAAAAAAAAAAAAAAAAAAAAAAAAAAAAAAAAAAAAAAAAAAAAAAAAAAAAAAAAAAAAAAAAAAAAAAAAAAAAAAAAAAAAAAAAAAAAAAAAAAAAAAAAAAAAAAAAAAAAAAAAAAAAAAAAAAAAAAAAAAAAAAAAAAAAAAAAAAAAAAAAAAAAAAAAAAAAAAAAAAAAAAAAAAAAAAAAAAAAAAAAAAAAAAAAAAAAAAAAAAAAAAAAAAAAAAAAAAAAAAAAAAAAAAAAAAAAAAAAAAAAAAAAAAAAAAAAAAAAAAAAAAAAAAAAAAAAAAAAAAAAAAAAAAAAAAAAAAAAAAAAAAAAAAAAAAAAAAAAAAAAAAAAAAAAAAAAAAAAAAAAAAAAAAAAAAAAAAAAAAAAAAAAAAAAAAAAAAAAAAAAAAAAAAAAAAAAAAAAAAAAAAAAAAAAAAAAAAAAAAAAAAAAAAAAAAAAAAAAAAAAAAAAAAAAAAAAAAAAAAAAAAAAAAAAAAAAAAAAAAAAAAAAAAAAAAAAAAAAAAAAAAAAAAAAAAAAAAAAAAAAAAAAAAAAAAAAAAAAAAAAAAAAAAAAAAAAAAAAAAAAAAAAAAAAAAAAAAAAAAAAAAAAAAAAAAAAAAAAAAAAAAAAAAAAAAAAAAAAAAAAAAAAAAAAAAAAAAAAAAAAAAAAAAAAAAAAAAAAAAAAAAAAAAAAAAAAAAAAAAAAAAAAAAAAAAAAAAAAAAAAAAAAAAAAAAAAAAAAAAAAAAAAAAAAAAAAAAAAAAAAAAAAAAAAAAAAAAAAAAAAAAAAAAAAAAAAAAAAAAAAAAAAAAAAAAAAAAAAAAAAAAAAAAAAAAAAAAAAAAAAAAAAAAAAAAAAAAAAAAAAAAAAAAAAAAAAAAAAAAAAAAAAAAAAAAAAATAGATAAATAAATATATTTATATCGAAGTGAAATCCACATATTCCTTGCCCATATCCCCATGACTTTGGGACACCATTACGAGTCGTAATCAGAGAAAACAAGGATGAACATTTCTAGGGTTTGTGTGTTGTGGATGAATCTTTTAATGAGTTAATTAGAGAAGTGGGTCCCTCGGGCCAATGAATCTCTATATTATTATTAGGTCAAGTAAACTAACCTATCTGCTTTGATTTTTGTGGGTCTTGCTGATTTCATACTCTACCTTGAATTTCATGGGTAAAGGTAATTAGGTGAATAATCCACATATTTTATTACACCTTTTACATTGTGGAAGACTTTATGTCTTGCTACAATCTGCTATGAGAAGTCAAAAAGAATTTAAGATTTCATTGATCGTAAGGGTCCAGCTTATATGAACGAGAGTGCACGATCTCAACTCGCTTTGATAGTAAAAAATGAATGGTTAATAATTAAAATTGAATAAAACTGTGTGAATTTCAATCCAAAACTGACATATATACTAAAAAAACTTGAGAGTTCATATATAATAATTTAAAGTTAAAGTCCAATAAGAAGTGTGTATGAAAGGGACGATAGACCCCCAAAAGAAGAGATCTTGAGAATGCACAATCTCACGTCGTATTAGAAAATAAAAATTGAATGATTTATAACTAAAGTTTTTATCTTTACTTGGTACAACGCATTTTGAATTAATTTTAATAATAAAACTATGCGGTTTTTTACCCAAAACTGATAATATTATAGTAAGAGTAATGTGAACTTTAATTTATGTTCTTATGATTAATTGTTTCTTATGGAAGAAATATATGGTTTTTGGACTATTTCGATGAAAATTTTCAATCAAAATTGATAGAATACTTCCAATTTCGTCCACTGATGTCAAATGTTTCTTGAAAACGAGCTTCAAATACTTCATGCAGATAATTTTCAGAGCAAAAGAGCGTCGTATAGGCTAAAAATGAATGAAAGCGAGATATGATTATCACTTCTATATGGACAACACATGTATATTGACATTCATTTTTTGTAACTTGTACTGTAGAGCCAACTCGGATTTATGTTCTTTCGATGACTCGAAATTATATTATTCTGGCTCGTTATACTGATATTTAGAGTTAGCATATTCATATGATTTAGTGGATGATCAATTGTGAGGCTACTTAGATAGCTAGAACGAGCATTGATTCAGTCACGGAGGATGACCCAGTTTTAGTAACCTAAAACGTTGATGAAAAAGTTGGGAAGAAGGTTAAGATTGTGGGTTCAGAAGGGTTGATCTCAAATAAAGAAATGATCAAACGAAGTGCTGATAAGAAGGATAAATGCGTTGCATGGGAATGGAAAGACTCCAGCAAAACTACAGCGCAGCCCTTGTTTCAACTCTCTCAGGCCAGGCCACCACCTAATTCATCCAAGATCATAAGCGTGAGACGCGTAATTTACCACATTACACCGAGAGAGAGAGAGAGAGAGAGAGAGAGTTAAAGAAACTTCACGAGAGTGAAACATAGTGCATTAATGGTGAACCCAAGAAGTGGTAAATTTTTTATGGTTGCCTATAAATAGTAAAGCTCTATTCTGAGTTTCTTGGGAGAAAGGAATTACAGAGAAATGCAGGTACTAGGTAAGTAGGACAGCAGAGAGAGAGAGAGACTATTCTCATCTCAGAAGACGATGTCTCATATTGCTGTGGAGAGAAACAGACGAAGACAGATGAATGAACATCTCAAAGTTCTACGATCTTTAACCCCATGCTTCTACATCAAAAGGGTATATATATCATCTCTATATATATATGCATGTTACAAACTTCTGCAAACATAGTTTTTAACGACAATCACTATCGATAAAAACCCACGAAGCTCGGAAACGATGGTTACTGTCTATCAATGGCGTTTGTAAATGGCTAATAACTGGGTGTTTATTATCTCTCTCTCTCTCTCTCTCTCTCTCTCTCTCTCTCTCTCTCTCTCTCTCTCTCTCTCTCTCTCTCTCTCTCTCTCTCTCTCTCTCTCTCTCTCTCTCTCTCTCTCTCTCTCTCTCTCTCTCTCTCTCTCTCTCTCTCTCTCTCTCTCTCTCTCTCTCTCTCTCTCTCTCTCTCTCTCTCTCTCTCTCTCTCTCTCTCTCTCTCTCTCTCTCTCTCTCTCTCTCTCTCTCTCTCTCTCTCTCTCTCTCTCTCTCTCTCTCTCTCTCTCTCTCTCTCTCTCTCTCTCTCTCTCTCTCTCTCTCTCTCTCTCTCTCTCTCTCTCTCTCTCTCTCTCTCTCTCTCTCTCTCTCTCTCTCTCTCTCTCTCTCTCTCTCTCTCTCTCTCTCTCTCTCTCTCTCTCTCTCTCTCTCTCTCTCTCTCTCTCTCTCTCTCTCTCTCTCTCTCTCTCTCTCTCTCTCTCTCTCTCTCTCTCTCTCTCTCTCTCTCTCTCTCTCTCTCTCTCTCTCTCTCTCTCTCTCTCTCTCTCTCTCTCTCTCTCTCTCTCTCTCTCTCTCTCTCTCTCTCTCTCTCTCTCTCTCTCTCTCTCTCTCTCTCTCTCTCTCTCTCTCTCTCTCTCTCTCTCTCTCTCTCTCTCTCTCTCTCTCTCTCTCTCTCTCTCTCTCTCTCTCTCTCTCTCTCTCTCTCTCTCTCTCTCTCTCTCTCTCTCTCTCTCTCTCTCTCTCTCTCTCTCTCTCTCTCTCTCTCTCTCTCTCTCTCTCTCTCTCTCTCTCTCTCTCTCTCTCTCTCTCTCTCTCTCTCTCTCTCTCTCTCTCTCTCTCTCTCTCTCTCTCTCTCTCTCTCTCTCTCTCTCTCTCTCTCTCTCTCTCTCTCTCTCTCTCTCTCTCTCTCTCTCTCTCTCTCTCTCTCTCTCTCTCTCTCTCTCTCTCTCTCTCTCTCTCTCTCTCTCTCTCTCTCTCTCTCTCTCTCTCTCTCTCTCTCTCTCTCTCTCTCTCTCTCTCTCTCTCTCTCTCTCTCTCTCTCTCTCTCTCTCTCTCTCTCTCTCTCTCTCTCTCTCTCTCTCTCTCTCTCTCTCTCTCTCTCTCTCTCTCTCTCTCTCTCTCTCTCTCTCTCTCTCTCTCTCTCTCTCTCTCTCTCTCTCTCTCTCTCTCTCTCTCTAACGACAATCACATTCGATAAACGACGGTTTCTGTAGTCTAAAATCGTTTTTGACGACAGTTCGAATAAGGTTATAGACTGGTTTTGGTAAATCAATAATAACTGGTGTTTTTATTATTTTTTGATGGAAAGGGAGATCAAGCGTCGATAATAGCAGGGGTCATAGATTTCATCAAAGAGCTACACCAAGTTCTGCAATCGTTAGAGTCCAAAAAACGAAGGAACAGTCTAAGCCCTAGCCCTAATCCAAGTCCAAAGCCACAACAGTCAAATAACTCTCAGCTCGATCCTCCATTCGGGTCTGAAAGTACAAAGGAAATCGCAGGAGCAAGCTGCAACTCGGCCATTGCAGACGTCGAAGCAAGGATTTCTGGACCAAACGTGGTGTTGAAGATCATCTGCGGACGATTCCCCGGTCAACTCGTGAGGATTGTAAGCGTTTTAGAAAAACTCTCCTTTGAAATCCTCCATCTCAACATCAGTACCATGGAAGATACTGTTCTTTACTCTTTTCTCGTTAAGGTAAAACCATTTCTTCCCTTTTACAATCAAGGTTTTTCAGAATCACGTTGAATAATAATATATATTATCAGTTTATTTGGTTTGATCGAGCTCCATGTTAATGGCGTTCTATCTCTCTCTCTCTCTCTCTCTCTGGATTGTTGCAGATAGGTCTGGAATGTGAGCTGAGCCTGGAAGAACTAGCTATGGAAGTTCAGCAAAGTTTTTCGTCTGAACACATCTACGTCAACAAAATTTAGTCAAACATGTGGACAAGAGTCAACTCTGTCACTATACTCTCTATTTGTATAATTACTGAATAATAATACATATTTAATAAATATTAAATTTGGTTATTGAACTAATAGAATAAAACCAAAATGGCATGATCCATTGACGAAGTGAAAACCCAACGTCCAATTTGGGCCCAAAAATAAACACTTTATTCTATAAAAATATATTGTTACTATTTTATTAATTAACTAAAATAGAGTTGTACATGAAAAGTTAGGCTACGTAAAATCAAGCAATAAGAAGTCAAATAAGATTTGACTGACTGACAAAAAAAACGACCCCACAGGGTGAACTGTGGGGGTCTTAAATCCCTACCGCAAAATCCAAGTTCAAAAATTAATCAAACACGTGTACGGTGGTAAACGCAGCAACATTCTTCTCTCTCTTCCCAGAGGGGAGTAATAATGAGGCGTGGGTGTGTAGTGGCACGATAGTTTCATCGAGTGGATCCCACCTTCTATTATTTATTTTGTTTTTTTTTTAAAAAGATTCCCGATTTTTCAGAGCGATGGGTTTGGCAGGGCTAAGCTAACTGACGAACTTCGCCGTTACACATCTTCCCCCCGTCATCTCTCTCTCTCTCTCTCTCTCTCTCTCTCTCTCTCTCTCTCTCTCTCTCTCTCTCTCTCTCTCTCTCTCTCTCTCTCTCTCTCTCTCTCTCTCTCTCTCTCTCTCTCTCTCTCTCTCTCTCTCTCTCTCTCTCTCTCTCTCTCTCTCTCTCTCTCTCTCTCTCTCTCTCTCTCTCTCTCTCTCTCTCTCTCTCTCTCTCTCTCTCTCTCTCTCTCTCTCTCTCTCTCTCTCTCTCTCTCTCTCTCTCTCTCTCTCTCTCTCTCTCTCTCTCTCTCTCTCTCTCTCTCTCTCTCTCTCTCTCTCTCTCTCTCTCTCTCTCTCTCTCTCTCTCTCTCTCTCTCTCTCTCTCTCTCTCTCTCTCTCTCTCTCTCTCTCTCTCTCTCTCTCTCTCTCTCTCTCTCTCTCTCTCTCTCTCTCTCTCTCTCTCTCTCTCTCTCTCTCTCTCTCTCTCTCTCTCTCTCTCTCTCTCTCTCTCTCTCTCTCTCTCTCTCTCTCTCTCTCTCTCTCTCTCTCTCTCTCTCTCTCTCTCTCTCTCTCTCTCTCTCTCTCTCTCTCTCTCTCTCTCTCTCTCTCTCTCTCTCTCTCTCTCTCTCTCTCTCTCTCTCTCTCTCTCTCTCTCTCTCTCTCTCTCTCTCTCTCTCTCTCTCTCTCTCTCTCTCTCTCTCTCTCTCTCTCTCTCTCTCTCTCTCTCTCTCTCTCTCTCTCTCTCTCTCTCTCTCTCTCTCTCTCTCTCTCTCTCTCTCTCTCTCTCTCTCTCTCTCTCTCTCTCTCTCTCTCTCTCTCTCTCTCTCTCTCTCTCTCTCTCTCTCTCTCTCTCTCTCTCTCTCTCTCTCTCTCTCTCTCTCTCTCTCTCTCTCTCTCTCTCTCTCTCTCTCTCTCTCTCTCTCTCTCTCTCTCTCTCTCTCTCTCTCTCTCTATGGACGGTTGCGCTTTGAACGTACAAATTCCCTTTGACTTTTCTACTCTCTTCCCCTTTATTACCTTTCAATTTTACTATTACTGTTGTTGTTACTAATTTATTTCTCAACTTCTTAAATTAATAATAAAACCTAGTGCTGGTTCCTGTACTATCACGCGTTTCCTAATTTGTCTCTTCATTTATCTAAATTTGTCATTCCAATCTTTGGGTTGCTAGAACCGGTTCCTGACCAAGGTTTTGTCTCGAATGGCTCGGTTTCTTGCCCGCGTGGAAATTGTGATCGGTTTTTAATGGAGAACGATCGAACTTAACCCTCGATTACAAAATTTGAATCAAATCCAATTCAAAATTGACTCTAATCTAAAATTAACTCGTGATTGGCACATCCTAACAAATATATAGATTTTAGTCGAATTAATTTCAATTCTTAATTTATCCACGGTTCTTGTTCAAATTCCAAAACCTAAGCATTGTTAGTGTACGGTTTGATTGAAGGATAGAACTAAACCCAAACGTTAAAAATTTATCCAAATCTAACCATTAGTTTATATATTTTAGTGAAATTAATTTTTGTTTTGAAACTGAACCAGAACCAAATCATATCTTCTAGGTCGTTTTGATTTGATTATTAAATGTTCGGTAGTTTTTTAAAAATTAATTTATAAAGTAATGAAAAAATTGAGATTTATTTAAAAAAATATCAAACGATATTTGATTTATTTGAAAACTTTTCCAGATGTTCAACCTATCATGGGTACATAATAGAAAATTTTTCGTGATTTTCTAAAATTTGTATGATTTATTATAATATTTTTATAAAATATTAAAATAAAATTACAATAAATCGTACATATGTTAAAAAATAACGAAAGTTTCCAGATTATTTTTCATTAAGTAATGAACATGTGGTAAAAATTTCAACTGAATCCAATATCGTTTGGTAATTTTTTAAATGAAGGTTTGATGAAATTGTTGATGGAATGTCAAAACTGATAACAGAATCAAAGTACAAGGTTCGGTTTGTCGATTTTTTTAGTACAATGAGCGAATTGAAAAATAGTATATAGTACATGGTTCAAATCGATAATTACCCTAATATTTATAGTTGTGGTTCTAAATTCAAAACTTGAGAACCATTAGATTAGGGTGAGCTCAATCTGCCAACTCAATTCTAGTTGGTCAAGGATTGTAGACGTCCATGAACAATTTTTCGGAGTTCTTCAAATTTCAGCTTCCGTGCGACGAAAAAAACAAACAAAGTTGAATACTATATTCATGTGACAAGTTTTGACCAGTAAAAAAATGTCACACGTTAATCTAATCATCCATGCTATTCCTATACGAGACAACAACTTATAGTCAAACACATCTTTAAATCAAATAAAACTCTCAATAAAAAACTATAATAAGTAAACAATAATGCATGTAATATGTGAAACACCTGTAAATATATGAATTATATATACATGTTAACACATACCCTTGATTTCTAAGTGTCGTGATACATAAAACCAAAAGGAGTGGGTAGAAAAAACACATTAATTTTTTTAAAAATATTAATAAAATCAATTGAAAAATATTTGACAAAATGGGTGGGACTGGCAAGGTCTGTGGAAGCACAGTTGCAGAGGATGAACTTTAAAAAGAAATCAAACATTTGGTGGGGGGAAATGAAATGAACAAGACAATCCACTAAGTGTCCAAGTCTCCCCCTTTGACTCCCATTTTCTTCAATTATCTCCCCATTTTAATATTCAAACCATATCCTTTCCCATCATTCTCCCTCCACTTGCTCCCCATTTTCCTCTTTGATTATTTGGTGGGATTTGGGTGTTACACTAATCTCACTTCCCCACTCGTGTCACTCGTCTATAGTTTCTTATATTATATATCCACGAGCATGCATATGTCATGCAATTATCTTCATATAAACTTAGTTAAATAAAATTTGTGCTATTAAATTTATATCGTGCAAAGATATGAGCTAGACTCAACATGCCTAAATGTGTAGGGACGAGTATTTTGTGAGTGATGAAATGACTAATTTTTAGACTTTCATAGTCTAAAGTAAAAGATGTTTTGGTCTTACAAGAAAACTGAAGCTTCACAATTTCAAAACTTTAGTCGGTGTTTGATTATTTTATTAAAAATTAAAGACTTACAGATTAGAACTTAAGATCAGTTAAGTTTATACATAGATATATTATCGTTATTACATTTTCTTTTTTGTCATGCAGATGATTGGCCTCACGAAAACTTGAATTATTAGTAGTCGTTCGATTCAAGGAACGAGCCACGACGAGCCAATATCATAAAAAATACAACACGAGATATGTATGTTTTGCATGTTGTAGGGGAAGTGATGAGCAATTCACCTAAGTTTTTATTCATTCAATAGATTTTAAGGTGCAGGTAAGATGGAGAAGTGATTATTATATCAGTGAGTTGGAACGTTTATAAGGTCAACTTTCAGACGTACATGCCCTGCTTTAGCTTACATTGTTGAATCAAGCACTAGTTGTTGCCTTGGTGTTATTGGTAGGGCCTTAAACCTTGTGCTTGTAATGGTTTTGTTGCTCCTTCTACTCCTCTTTCTTAAGACTTTACTTATTAATTGAAGTAGACTTTGAGGTTCAACGTTTGAACATTAATTTCTCGTAAATATTACGCATGTTTATACGTTCGTGCCAATAAAAATATCTTCGATGACCGGACGTAAAATTACAAATAATAATAAATAATGATGTTTTATTTGTCTATTATTTTAAATTCTTAAAAAAAAAAAAAAAAAAAAAAAAAAAAAAAAAAAAAAAAAAAAAAAAAAAAAAAAAAAAAAAAAAAAAAAAAAAAAAAAAAAAAAAAAAAAAAAAAAAAAAAAAAAAAAAAAAAAAAAAAAAAAAAAAAAAAAAAAAAAAAAAAAAAAAAAAAAAAAAAAAAAAAAAAAAAAAAAAAAAAAAAAAAAAAAAAAAAAAAAAAAAAAAAAAAAAAAAAAAAAAAAAAAAAAAAAAAAAAAAAAAAAAAAAAAAAAAAAAAAAAAAAAAAAAAAAAAAAAAAAAAAAAAAAAAAAAAAAAAAAAAAAAAAAAAAAAAAAAAAAAAAAAAAAAAAAAAAAAAAAAAAAAAAAAAAAAAAAAAAAAAAAAAAAAAAAAAAAAAAAAAAAAAAAAAAAAAAAAAAAAAAAAAAAAAAAAAAAAAAAAAAAAAAAAAAAAAAAAAAAAAAAAAAAAAAAAAAAAAAAAAAAAAAAAAAAAAAAAAAAAAAAAAAAAAAAAAAAAAAAAAAAAAAAAAAAAAAAAAAAAAAAAAAAAAAAAAAAAAAAAAAAAAAAAAAAAAAAAAAAAAAAAAAAAAAAAAAAAAAAAAAAAAAAAAAAAAAAAAAAAAAAAAAAAAAAAAAAAAAAAAAAAAAAAAAAAAAAAAAAAAAAAAAAAAAAAAAAAAAAAAAAAAAAAAAAAAAAAAAAAAAAAAAAAAAAAAAAAAAAAAAAAAAAAAAAAAAAAAAAAAAAAAAAAAAAAAAAAAAAAAAAAAAAAAAAAAAAAAAAAAAAAAAAAAAAAAAAAAAAAAAAAAAAAAAAAAAAAAAAAAAAAAAAAAAAAAAAAAAAAAAAAAAAAAAAAAAAAAAAAAAAAAAAAAAAAAAAAAAAAAAAAAAAAAAAAAAAAAAAAAAAAAAAAAAAAAAAAAAAAAAAAAAAAAAAAAAAAAAAAAAAAAAAAAAAAAAAAAAAAAAAAAAAAAAAAAAAAAAAAAAAAAAAAAAAAAAAAAAAAAAAAAAAAAAAAAAAAAATATTGAAATTTTATTTTTTGTATTTTATAAAAATATTATAATAACTCATACAATTTTAGAAAATCACGAAAATTATTCTATTATCTACCCATAATAGGTTGAACATGTGGAAAAGTTTTCAAATAAATCAAATATTGTTTGGTATTTTTTTTAAAATTAATTTATAAAATAAAGAAGAAACTGAGATTAATTTAAACAAATACCAAACGATATTGAATTTATTTGAAACTTTTTCTAGATGTTCACCATATTATGGGTAGATAATAAAAAAATGTACGTAATTTTTTAACACTTGTATAATTTATTATAATATTTTTAAATAATACTAAAATAAAATTATAATAAATCGTAAATGTGTTACAAAATCACGAAAATTCTCAGATTGTCTTCTCATTAAGTAATAAACATGTGGTAAAAATTTCAACTGAATCTAAGATCGTTTGGTAGCAATGAGGGTTTTATGAAATTGTTGATAAAAGGTCAAAACTGATAACAGAATCAAAGTACAGGGTTCGATTTGCCGGTTTTTTTAGTACAGGGGCCGAATTGAAAAAACGTGTATAGTACAGGGTTCAAATTGATAATTTCCCTTATTTAAACAAT
Source organism: Begonia masoniana (assembly GCA_022432975.1). Taxonomy (NCBI): domain Eukaryota; kingdom Viridiplantae; phylum Streptophyta; class Magnoliopsida; order Cucurbitales; family Begoniaceae; genus Begonia; species Begonia masoniana. The sequence continues at coordinate 51,755,247 of CM039507.1, read as the reverse complement.
AATGGGGTAGAATAAGACTTATTATTAGTCTAAATTATTCAACTGGGTAATCAAATAAGGTGAAGTTAGGAGAAATGCGCGTGGGAAGGAGATGATAGGGGAGGCGCGTGAAGACAGAAACTGCAAGTGAGTCTTCCCGCCGTCCGATGAGTGGGGAAGGCTTTCTTTTAATGGTTTCGATGGTACGGATTTGCCAACTTTTTCAAACCCGTAATTATTACCCTCAATGTCCTCTTAATCCTTAATTATCACGCTTAACGCCGTCTGCCTCCCCCGTCAGCTTCAGGTTTTCTCGTAATTTTCATCAAAGCAAAGTGGTGGGACCCAGTCGAGAGTGGATCGCAAACAAAGGGGACAAGTGGGTCCTACTTCCTTCTCGACTATTGAGCGAAGTTTGGATTCATTTCAAGGCAATGAAATTAAAATTACTCATTTGTCCTCCCTTTTGTTTCTCTTTCAATAATAGAGTTTTAACTTTTTAAACAAACCACTTGACCTACTTTCCTCACTAAATTATATTAAAAAATATAAAGAAAATTGATAATTAAGACAACAAATTATTTTTAAATAAATAAATCCGAAGAAATTTAATAATTTTTAATAAAAAAAAAAAGATTAATCGAGGCAGAAGGACAGGTAAAGAGGAAAGGGGAATGATGAATTCCAGAGGTCCACGTGTAGTGATAATGGGGGTTATAATTGTAATTACGAGCCCTGAAAGTGTTCTGAAATCGGCGGTTTCTTTCCGGTGCATGCTTCTTGTATTTCTACGTAAGATTTCATCATTCTGCTGCGTTGAAATCATGAGAAGGTAAAAGAGAAATGCTGCATCCGGTGGACGCCTCTGATGCGATCTTGGAGATCAGAGGGTGGAGATGAAGCCTGGAGGAGAGAGAAAGGGTCGAAGTTAAGAGTCAAAATGAAGAGGCGGAAAAAGCGGATAGAACAAACAAAAGGGCGGAGCCCCAGTTTCTGTCTCCTTTCCCATCATTAATGTCTCCTTCTTTCTCCCCAATTTCATTCAATTCCGTTCTTCCTAAATTACCCTCCATTAACCCTTTTAATTACCCTTCAATCCGACTTTTCATTTTATGTTCTCTTAGTACTAGGTCCTTTCCCTAAAGATACTAATTGTCACGGGTGGCCAGAATCGTACCGGAATTGTAAGTCTTAATTCAAGCTATGGATTATGTCTTCGTTTTAGTCTAATTCATTTAACTAGTGTAAATTAAATCTCAAATTTATATATTTCACTGTAATTATTAATTATTATTATTTTATAATCAAATTGGAATAGAACTATTTCTCGTGTCTAAATATATTAAATTAAAGTATAAAATTAAAATAACGATATCATTATTTAATTAATTTTTCGTGTTTTTATAAAAATTAAAAAAAAAATGGGAATATTAAATGGCCATCTAGTAAGCCCATGTTAGCTCTCACTATCTATCGACTAGTCAAAGTCATTTTCATTCTGAGTTAGACACGTGTGCGCATTGGCAAAGTGGGGATGGGGGAGCGTTCGAGATTGGGAGAGGAATGTGATTGGCCCTGAAATATAAAACTCTTATCCCCGTTTCCAAACACTCTTCTTAAATTAATGATAAATCGTTCAGCTGCCTTTACCTCATTTATTGCTCTGCCTAGTTGCCCTATCCACTCTCATCGCCTTCACTAAAATAGCGCGTGATCCGTGAGCTTTATAATCGATCGGCTGAAACACCGGTTTCGCTATTTATATCGTGAGACCGCATCTAGGTAACGAAATCCCATCACGAACGAGCTACGATCTAGTGCTTCCGGGAGTAGGTTACCTAATAGGTACAACCGCGTATGGGGAATCGTAAGCTGGAAAATCAAAAGATGTGGATTTATAGGAAAGTGGGGGGCCGGGGGCGTACTAAGGGGACCCACATTAATCGAGGTCTCTGATTTAGAGAGGTGGTACCATCATGATGAACATGTGAAGATTAAATCAAAGGGAGGAGATTATTACGGGGCCAAGCCGAAGGGGGACGTGGGTCCCGCCGGCTCTGACCGCTTTGTCCTTGTTTTGATGCTCTTTTAGATGATAAGACTAGACGCAGAGAAACGCTTACCTGAACTCGTGTCAACGCCGTTAGATTTTTTTTGAAGCAGTTAGCTTGTCTTCGTCGACAAGCAGTAATAATAATAATATATTAATTAGTAAAATAATCTCAAAGTTAAGCATTTTTAAAACTTGATTAATCAATCATCGTCCCCATTAGGAATTTGCAGAGGACCCACCACGCTTTGAATAGCTTTTCGCCACTCACAAGCTCTGTCAAGTGGAATAATGGAGGATTGACGAGAGAGAGAGAGATGAAATAAAGACACTTAAAATGGGGTCGTTTGTCTAGCAATTATATGTTGCTGGGAATGAACAGAATAACTTAGATTATATTATGTGTAAATATCTATGCATAATTATAGTCTTAATCCAGATTAAGGATTGAAAAAACAGAGGACTGCAGAGCGAAAAGATATACTAAGGAAAAAAAAAAAAAAAACTAGAAATGCAACCATTCCAGAAGAATGAGTATAAGCAAAGAGTATGGCAGCAGACTTTCTACTTTAATGGAAACTATTTGGCCGGAATCATTCATCAGAGTCACCGCCCTTTTTATCACCCAAAACCCACCATCGCCACCACACTAAAACCAGATGAGAAAGCTAGTTTCTTTTGAGATATATTTTCACATCACGTTGCAGCTCGAAGTGTTTTCGTCGCTGAAGAAGTGTGAATACGGATCTGCTGCTGGCGGTGGTGGGTGAGGGTAGGGATAGGGGTAGGGGTATGGTGGTGGCATGAAGTTCACCGCCGGAGGAGGGCGGGCATACATCATCGGTTGGTTATTTGCCATCGCCTGTTGCTGGTTCATCATCGCTGCTAACATTTGTTGCTGGTGGTAGGGGTTTCCGCCCATGGCCTCTGGCCCAGTTCCTTGGAAGTAGCCTCCTCCACCACCACCACCACCACCACCATTGATTCCGGCAGCCGGTAAACCTTGAACGGCCGGCATGTTACCCATTTGACCTCTGGGAATGTTACCCATTTGTCCCATCATCTGCCCCATATTAGGGACGGGCATTCCGCCATGGCCACCGCCGCCCATTCCCATTGTCATTGCCTGTAAATTGGACACCTCGCCACCCTTTTTTCCTCCATTGTTATTGTTGCCGCCACCACCACCACCGCTTTTGTTGTTATTTAACCCGCCCCCATTGTTACCACTTTTTGCATCTCCAGATTTTCCGCCATTCTTCCCTCCACCCTGATTCTGATTGCTCCCACCACCGCCACCTCCTTTCTTTCCTCCATTTCCACCCTGATTTTGACCGTTTCCGCCACCCATTCCATTCATTTGGGCAGGGACGGCTCCACCTCCGCCCCCTTTCTTACCTCCCCCACCTACACTGCCATTATTGTTGTTCTTCTGGGCATTCAAGAGCTGCTGAGGAATCCCATTCATCATGTTTCCACCCTGACCAATACCCACATAGTGTTTCATCTTATTGGGAGGAAGATCATCATCAAACTCGTCCTCAAGATCATCATCATCATAATCATCAAATTCATCGTCGTCATCATATTCATCGTCGCTCAGACCATCATCATCATCATGTGTATTAAACTTTACGTTCTTCTGATTCTGATTCGGATCCTTAAACGGCATTTTCATGTCCTTAAATTGCGGGGGCAACTTCAGATCCTGGAAACCCTTCATATTCTGCAATTGCTGAAGATGTTGAAGCTGCTGCTGAAATTGCTGTTGTGGATTCTGCATCTGCGGCTGCCCTCCACCATTTTTCGGCGGGTTATTCCCGCCCTTGGACTGATTATTTCCGCCTTTCATGGCTTTGTTACCACCTTTTCCATTATCTATTTGCATGGACTTCATCTGATTCGACATATTTTGCTGATTTCCCTTTGGAGCTCCCCATATTTCAGCGTATTTCCCAGATTTAGTGAGCTTTTTGATAAGAACGGCTGGGTCTACGTTACCCGACACTGTGACTTTCCCTTGCTCTGCATCTATTTCTGTTGTGAAAACTCCTGGAGAAAACCCATAAATCAAGCTTTAAGCACATATAAGAAAAAGAAAAGTTAAATTTCTAGACAATCAAAGCATATTCTTTTCTTTCATGGCGGATGAAGAAAAAATACAGAAATTAAATGGTACCGTCAATTTTCTGCAAGATTTTCTTTACTTTCTGCTTACAGCCATCACAATGTATATTCACCTTCAGAACACATTTCTAGACAGACCACAACAGCCAAAAAACCAGAGAGAAACTACAAGTCAGACAAATTGAAGAAGAAAATTCTGCACTAGAAATTCAACTCTTTTCCAAAGAGTAACAAAAGAAGCTAAATAAAGCTCAGTCACCTAAAATGAGCAGGGAATGGTAAAAAACAAGTACCTGGATCTTCAAAATCTCCTCTTTACTCATAGCTACGCTGGACTTAATCAAGGCTGGAGAAAACAGAGGAAGAGTGCAGATCTGAGAAACAGAGGAAGCTGAAACAAAGAAGTGAATTACAAGTGTGTCTCCTTCTTCTTCTTCGTTTGGTGACTTTTCTAAGCAAACCCAGAGAAAATGAGAGAAACAAAAGACATTGGATCTCAGAGCACAGAAAGTTGAAATACAGCAAAAAGGTTCAGTCTTCGACAGAGAGACACTGAGAGGTTAGAGACGTCTCTGGAGTAGTTCCATGAGAGAGAGAGAGAGAGAGAGAGCAATGAAGTTTGGTTCTTCTACGTTTAAGGGGTGGGGGCTTTATTTATTGGAATATTTTGGTGCAAAAATTAGAGCTTTTTCATGGTTGCCCGAGTGAAAATTATGAGAGAACTCAGAACAGTACACACCATTCTTCTCTTTCATACATACTGACAGCTAACTCTGAACTGAGCAGCTGATGTCTATGGCTCGGCTTGGCTTCTTTACTTTCTGAAATTTATTCTTAAAATCTAATAAATAAAGAGCTCATTATTGCTCACAAATTCAGATGAAGTCATTAAACAAAGTAAAATTCAATTTCTCATAATGGGTTTTTGATATTTCCTTGAGAATCAATCTTTACTTTATTGAGCCAAAGATCATCACTACTGAAACTATTGTAGAATGGGATATTCACAGAGGAGGAGGACATATAATTGAAGCTTCAATAACTTGAAAAAATTGTCATTTTTGTACCTTAGCTTGTTTAGATTAACTTCCCTTGCCACTCAGACTAATTTCCTCAAATAGTCCTTCACCCGAGCTACGATTAAGTTGCCGGGATTAACTGCAAAAGCCGGGACTTGAGGATTATTATTATTATTCCCGGTCGGAAGAAAGTTGAACCTTGAAAGTGGATATCCCCAGTTCATCTGAACCTTGACAAATAACAGAGTGAGAGACAAGAGAGAGACGGGTGGGGGGTCATTTACCTGCAAATGGGCAGTATCAATTGAGACAAGGGACCAAATTAAATGCATTTGGTATCCTGATATGAGCAAAGGACAGGCGCAGCAATGGAGGCTTGTGTGGTTTAGGGGCTCTCTACCCACTACTCTCCACCCTCTCCACTCCCACTCTCTGAATCCAATCAAACTCCCATCACCTCCACACTTCTGACATTCATTTGCTGATCAAATAATCAAATATCTCACCTGCATTCTGAAGAATTCATGTATGACGAGCAATAATGAGTTATTCTGTACGAACTGTAGATCTAGCAAAGTTTGGGAATCACATCTATTTTGTCCAGTGATAATGTAAAGCCATATCCAATAATTTGCCAAGTCATGGCCTGTATCAGAATCAGACCTTTCTAGACCGTAATTAAAAAGCAGTTATACTAGAAAATACTCTCATTTTGAGTTTTCCTACCTAGGCATATCATGCACCCTGTTTGGATCACTGCCTGCTACATATCATGAAAAATGTCACTTTCCTGTTAAATGCTCCTCCAAATACCTAACAAAAATGACGCTTAAGAGGAGTTCTTATGGCCTAGTTGCTGACAGGATGCTCTATATAGGCTCTAGTTTAAGCCACGTGCTAAATGAACTACAGTAGATGAAAGAACAACGCTAGAATGTGAAGTATGAAGCATAATCTAGCCTTTTAGGATCAGAAGTCAACTTTCCAAAAAATACAAAGCAACCGGGCAGAAAATATTGCACAACTATGGGAAGTTTTTCCTGAGATTAATTACTTACATCGTTGCATTTTTTGGCACCAAGGAACACAAGTGCACATGGAAGAATTTGGTTGGCGTACTATGAGCGATCTAAATATGAGGCTGCGGGATAATCTTTCACTTGCCACCATTGTTTATTTTGATTTCTAGAAGTTCTTCAATGAGTTGACGACATATAGGGCATTCATCGGAATGAAGCTTCAGTTCTTTTGCATATTCACTCCACAAACACTGCAAATAAAACAACATGACAAATAATCACTTGACAGTTTGAGATGTCATGTTTCAATGGTGAACATTAAATGAAATGAAGACAGAAGTCTATACCTTTCTTTATCCTTGTTCTAAATGCAAGCCTATTTACAGAACAAGATGTTCTTTCTTTCCTTATCTGATGATATTACGAGCAGATATTCGGCAATTGTTTGCAGTATTATCTAATGTCAATTCTATCGATAATATGCACCGAATGTTCGATGTATAATATATTGCTACCGCTATACTCTTGTGAGAGATTGCGACCGAAAGGTAAGAAACATACGAAAGGAGAAGCGTGTACACGACTCTCCCCACTACGTTCATCGGATGATGGATTTCTTGAGCCTGTCTCAGCTGATATCACGAGGGGAAATATATCTTCTTCATATGATGGTTTTGAGAGATCATCCAAGGAAACGAATCCTAAGTCAATACCCTCCTGAGGGCTGAATACACTTCTGGCCAAATACGAGACAAAAATAGAATCAACAATCTCTTTCTGGAAACATAAATAATATAGTCAACATTGAATTAAAAATATGACAAAAGAGCATTGTTTGCATTATTTTGGGCTACCGTTCTGTACTTTGTGTTCCCACTGGTTGGGAGGAAGACTCTTTTTCTGTCAATGCCAGTGTAGAATAAACATTCCAAACTCAGTCAGACTTATTAAAGTAAACAGAATCTTAGTTAATGACATGATCACAAACTAGAGTTGCAACAAACCTGAAACAATGACGAAGAAAAAAAAAAGTAAAAGGGGGAAAAGCTCATTGATAATTCACCTCTAAATTCTAATCATACAGAACATCGAAACGAAAGATACGAAGTGATGATCGGCGTTCAGCTCATCTACCTCGTAATCTTATGAACATTCACGTCCTTTCCGACTCTCTTCGCCAGCCGATGTTCGATCGGAGGTAGAGGAGGGGTTGGCGGCAAAGGAGTAACCAGGGGCGGGCCAACTGGTAGAATCGAAGCTGCCAGAAGAAGGTAGAATTGGCATAATTTTACGAAGTATAACCACCGGCGTAGTATAGGAACGAGGCGGAGGAGGAAGAGTGGAGTAATAGTAAGAAGAAGAAGAAGAAGAAAGGTGTTGGGAAGGCGGCGGTGGAGATTGGAAGTCGTTGTTTCTTCTTTCATTGCTCTATAGACTACGCATGAGAAAGAGAGAGAGTTTGGGCGTCGTTGAAGAGTCTCAGACCAGTCTTAACTCTTAAGACTTTGACTTGTTCAAACCGAAGATGTTAAACAAACTACATGTCGTTAAACTCAAACGACACGTAGTCTTGTGCTTTCACTACTGTGGTATTCGATCATGGGAAAGTAACATCTACGTATGAAACACTGTTAGGATTAGACGCCCTAATCCACCTGTAACGAACGATCGAGAAATATCGAAAAAGAAAACGAGAAAATAATGGACACCGAATTTTACGTGGAAACCCTAGAAAGGGAAAAAAACCACGGGCAGAGGAGAGAATCACTAAAAACAATTCGGTACAATGAGTTTTGCGACTCAAGCATCAATATATAGAGAAAACCTAAAACCCTAATATTGATAATAGGCCCGACCCGGCCCAACTAGAATTCGGGTCACACCAAATTCTAACAAACTCCACCTTGACACGAATTCCACAAGAGAGATCCAACGGACTACTCGGCCCAACAAAACCGAATCCAGAACACTGAACTCTGACAATCTCCACCTTCAACGAAATTCCGGTGCAAGGAAACAAATCTGCAAAACCTCATTAAAAAAGCTCCTCTACCACAAAGGCCCCAAATGGGCCACCTCAGTATCCGATACCGATCAAGTTTAAGCCCCGCTTAAACTTGAGAGATTTACCTGAGAAGAAATCACATCTCCTCCTCCTTGGTATCACTGAACTATCAGAGTTGCTGCAACGAACTCTATCTGAACATGTCGAAGACTCCACACAGGAATCATTACCCTCGAACACATTCAATGCATAACTCACAGTTTCATCATATCGTCCCGAAGTTTTAACCTTCTGCACTGTTCTGCCTTTGACGATACTATTCTGACGTGAAACTGAACCTGATGACTGAACATCTGTAATAGGCTGACTCACCGGCTCTGATGTACCCTCAGATCCCAATCTGAACTTCACCCGAGAACCTGACTTCTTCTGAGTCTTCTCAACTTTTCTCTTAGAAGGTGAATTCACAAACTTTGCAGCCTTATTACCCATCACATTGATTGTAGAACCCGCGATCTTCGCATGCATCACATATAATGAGGAGTATTTTTCTCCTCTCGCCACAATCAATGAACCTCTGGTAAGCTTCCATTTTCCATCACGAAAGGTGTTGCCAAAACCTTCATCGTCGAGCTTTCCAGTCGAGACCAAATTCTTGCGGATGTCAGGGATGTGCTTCACACCTATCAAAACCAAGGTGCTGCCGATGTTGGTCTCCAAACACACATCTCCCATACCAATGGCTTTTGCAACGCCATCATTTCCCATCCTCACACTTCCAAAGTCACCCGAAGTGTAGGATGTAAAGAAATCTCTCCGCGAAGTGGCATGTATTGAAGCGCCACTATCAATCACCCAACTCGTATCTTGGCAATCAGAATTTACAACATCCTCGTTGTACACACTGAAGGACTCCTCGGTGGCTGTGTCTGCCTCCTCGTCTATGTCACCATCTTCGAACATCTTTTCCTTTCCTTTGGCAACCAGATTCTCCCGAAGAAACTTGTGACAAAATCTCTTTATGTGTCCTTTCTTGCCACAATGATAACACTCAAAGTTGGCGTGTTTTCCGGACTTCCTCTGACTTCGATTTCTATTGCCCGGACATTTTCTTTGACTTCTGCCCCTATTTTCAACACTCAGAGCTGAACCTGTCGATGTTACACCAGAATCAATCTTACGAACCTCCTCGGCAAGAATACGATCCCTCACATCGGTAAATACCAGTTTAGTACTTCCAACTGAGTTACTAACTGCAGCTCTCATAGGCTCCCAACTATTCGGTAGAGATGCCAACAAAATTAGGGCACGAACCTCATCCTCAAAATCAATTTCCACAGATAGCAATTGATTAACAATCGTATTGAACTCATTCAGATGCGCTGCGACAGAAGCACCATCAATCATCTTCAGATTAAAAAGCTTCTTCATAAGAAATACCTTATTATTCGCAGACGGTTTCTCGTACATATCAGACAGAGTTTTCATCAAACTCGCGGTGGTCTTCTCCTTCGTCACGTTGTGAGCAACGCTTTTGGCTAGCGTCAATCGGACGACTCCCAAAACCTGTCTATCAAGGAGATTCCATTCACCGTCTTCCATCTTCTCTGGCTTCGCACTCAAAGGAAGATCAAGATCTTTCCCGTACAAGTAATCTTCGATTTGCATTTTCCAGAATGCAAAATCTGTCCCATCGAATTTTTCAATACTAGGTCCTGTGCTATCCTCACCTGCCATCAATGCTCAAAACTGATATTTTCAGATCAATTATTCAACCCCAATAATCAATCTCCACAATATCAATAATCTGCCAACTAAATTTTCTGAGCCCGCAAATATCTGAACCAATAACCTTGCCCAAATATTTTCCCATCTCACTGTCAATTCTCTCGATAAGAGCACGCGCATGTTTTCATGTATAATAATTGCTAAACACCGCTATACTCTTGTGAGAGATTGCGACCGAAAGATAAGAAACATACGAAAGAGAAGCTGTACACGACTCTCCCACTACAAGACTTCATCTATGACGATTTCTGAGCCTATTCACTGATATCACGATGGGAATAGATCTTTTCATTGATGGTTTTGAGAGATCATCCCAGGAACTAATCCTAAGTCATAACCCTCCTGAGGGATTAATACACTTCCTGCGGCCAAACACGAGACAAAAATAGAATCAACAAGCTCTTTCTGGAAACATAAATATATATTTCAACACTGAGTTAAAAAAAGGACAGAGCATTGTTTGCATTTTTTGGCTACCGTTCTTGTAATTTGCGTTCCCACGGGGTTGGGAGGAAGACTCTTTTTTCCTGTCATGTGCCCAGTGTTAAAAAGAATAAACATTATTCCAAACTCAGTCCTCAGTCAGACTTATTAAAGTAAACAGATCTTAGTTAAGGACATGACACAAACTAGAGTGCAACAAACTAAACAATGACGAAGAAAAAAAAAAGTAAAAGGGGGAAAAGCTCATTGATAATTCACCTCTAAATTCTAATCATACAGAACATCGAAACGAAAGATACGAAGTGATATCGGCGTCACTCATCTAACCTCGTATCTATAACTCACCTCATTCCGACCTCTTCGCCAGCCATTTTTCGATCGGAGGTAGAGGAGGGGTTGGCGGGAACAGGTAGCCAGGGGCGGGCCAACTGGTAGAATCGAAGCTGCCAGAAGAAGGTAGATTGTCATATTTTACGATATAACCACCGGCGTAGTAATATGAAAACGAGGCGGAGGGAGGAAGCGAGTGGAGTAATGGGTAAGAAGAGAAGAAAGTGTTGGAAGGGCGCGGTGAGATTGAATCGTTGTTTCTTCTTCCATTGCTCTATGGACTACGCATTGGAGAGAGAGAGAGTTTGGGCGTCTTCGTGAAACCTGGAAAGGGAACTCAAAACCACGGGGGAGAGACACTAAAACATTGTCATGGTTTGCGACTAAGCGAAATATATAGAGAAAACCTTAAACCCTAATATTGATAACGGGCCGACCCGTTCAACTACTGAATGGGACACAAATTCTATACAAACACAAGACTTGGTTACCAAATCTATTAATCTCTTTTTACTTTTCAAATTAAGTCAAGACCTCAAATTTCTCGCAATTTGCGACGTATCGACGAGAATTCCCATCGAGAAGACCGATCAAGGGATTATGGGTCAGGGTTTTGAAAGCTGAAATCAAAATAAACTTCAATGTCCGAGTTGATGATTCATTGTTTGAAACACAAACTGAATGATTTTCGCTACAAACCTCGAACCAAATTTGCTAGAAACAGCCTCAAAATCGAATCACAATATATTTCTGACAAGATTGAAGCAGAAAGCAAATCAGATCTTGAAAATGGGTTGATCCAATTCTCACACGAAACTCAATCACAGTCATTGGATTAAATCACAAAAAAAAAAAAAAAAAAAAAAGACCGACCACGAACATAGTTAAAAACCCAGAATTGAGTCAGCAAAAATCAGGCCTAGTTTTCTTCCGAACTGATAAACATCCTTTCTGATGATCCCTGAAGATTCTAATCTCAGAATTATGACGAAGATCGTCAAGACTAACATACTGCTGCTTAACTATCCTCAAAGACCCACCTCCCATTTCATGGATCCAGACGTAAGGTTGGGACGTCTCGTCAAAGTAATAAGCTTTGTAAATGCTCTTGAATTTCACCCTCTTCGAACCGCCCGGCTTCAAAGTATGAACCTTTTTCAGAATTGAACCTACCCTTATCTGCAACTCCACTGGTCTGTCGCTTAGATTCCAGATTCTAGTCCCCGATCCGGAGGACCGGGGACGATCACGGCAGCCGGAGAGACAACTCCCGAGCGGGTTGATGCTGAATCCGGCTATTTTCCATGTCCATAACTCTTTTGAGCTCTGCATTTTGAGTGAAAATGGGGAAATCTTTAGCTTGTTGAACAATATGAAGGAGGTTTGTGAAAGTGGAATGGCATATTGTTGGCCATTTCAACAAGGTATTGGTGGGGTTCTCAACGGCCAAGAATCAATAACAAAATTAACAAGGGAATAAAATACGATAATTTAATGGAAAAAAGCTGGCAATCTTGGCTAAAATCTTCGACTTTTTCTCGTTGTTTATCATTTCTGCGTAAAAGTAAAGCAATTTCTGCAGTCAAAGTGTTCGTCTTCATCATCGTCATCATGTTGTTGCGATTAAATTCTTCCCGAAGCCTCCCAATATTCTCCCCCCACTCAGTTGAGCAATCATACTCCTTTTTCACTGCCCAACTGCCACGGTGGTTCACTGGTTTGGACGGTATTCTCTTCCTCAACTTACTCCGATCATCGGTCAATCTCCATCGCCAGTCGTCTGCAGACATTAGCACATCCTTCTCTGGACAGAAGGCAGAGGTCCCCTTTTGCTTCTAGCGCCCTCAATTGTGAGGATCTGCAAAACCAAACTGAACCGTGGAACCGAACCGAATTATAGATTTCGGTCCACTTTCGTTCAACTTCTTCACATGGAGGAACTGAATCTCGGTTCCAGATTTTAGGACCGAAAGGCTGAAACTGAACCGAAGTGTAAAACCCGACCAGAAAATTTACACCAATAAATAAATGATACGTAAACGTTATATAATTACGCACGACCGTTTTTGATGCGATACGAGAGAATAAATAGAAACTGGATTGGGCCCAATGTGAAGATGTGTTGGGTCAGAAGCAAAGCCCACTTAATATTGATTACTCTTGGGTCAAACCCAATTACTATAAAAAAAGGTCTATTTATTAAATGGAAAGCTTAACTTTGACTATATATTTCTTCACTATCTTTAAATAATATCTAAAAATTATTTAATTTTATAAAATTCTACGTTTTTATTTATTGAAAAATATTATTATCCCTAGTCAAAGACGAACAAAAATTGGCAAAGGTCGTGTCCAATTAGACTTTGTACAATTAAAATAAATAAAATTAAAATATTCAATACTCTTTTAATATTATAAATAATAATAATAAATTAATAAAGTGAAGTGGACTTGCAATTCTAAAATTGAGCAACGGTAGGTCTTTGATGGAAAAGTTGTGACCTTTATTAAACCCAAATCAAATTAGTTAACTTTTGAATAATATATTTGCTTGAACCCCATCAATTTAAACCTAAAAAAGACTCCAAATTTAATTCAAACATTCTTAGAACCAAACAGTAGAATGGCCAACATGATCCAGATGTTAGATTATAAATTATATTTAAGATTTTTCGTGAAGGGCTCAGGTTAATTTTTTTTTAAAATAACACTAAATTTAGTTTCTAATCATACGTTCTAATTAGAGATGTTAAACGTCCTAGTCGAGCCGAACCTATAGAACCTAGCGAGCTGACCTCAAAAAGTGAAGAAGTGGATTCTTGTGCAGATGATCGCCTTATTAAAAATGCAAAATTTCATTACCTAATTTTCTCAATATCATCATTAATATTCTCAATATTATAATAACGTGGATCTATAATTATTAAAAATAAATAGTTAAAAAAAATTTCAAATAATAAATTGATACCACAAATCCAATTGATCAATAATAGTTTGTTGATAGTGTAAATTTGTGATCACCTCCACGTATATAAAACTTACAAAAATTCAAACAAAAAATATTAAATCATACACATAAAACTAACAACAATATAAAAATTTATTAAATAAATAAATTGTAATGTATACCTTATTGAATGAATAAAAAAAATGTGAAAATTGGTAAAAATAATAGAGATCGATTGAACACTAAAATTTGAAAGTAGGAGAATGACATATTGAGAGAAAATTTAATGAAAAAAATTGAATAGATTATAGTATATTTATAGGAAGGAAGAGGGGGGCGCGGGCTCGACGGGCTGACCAGGTGAGCTGTGGATCACCGAACTCGGCTCAACACGTCGCCCGGGCTAAGCTCGGCCCGATCGTTTAACATTACTAATTCTAATTTTATTTTATGACACAACATTTACATGTTTCTCATTAAATAATACAATAATTAAAATTAATTATACAAATTAACGAGTATTAAGTCAAAAAAATAAGATTAGATGACCTATTCCATGTTTCTTCAATTTTGATTTTCACTTATTTCAACAAAATAAACCTAATAAAAAATAATCATAGGATTATCAAATACAGTGAATCTAAATCCAAAACACAAGAAGTGGGATTTATAAACAGTGAAAAAATGGAAAATCTAAAACTAAGAGAAAAGATTTTGGTTGAATAACCATACTAGAATCCGCCATTGATGCACCATTTTGGCATCTAGAAAATCTCTCTACTCAATGTAAATAACCAAACTTCAAAGCTCTGGCCTGCGTAACAATGGCGGTACCAATCTCCAACAGTTCCACTTTAGTTTTCAACCCCACAAGCTCACTTGAGCAGAAGCGGTTTTAATGGACCCTCTTCGCTATAATGGACAGAGAGCATTCAAATATACATGATCTAACATGAGATCTACGAAATACTGATGTCCGATGTCGCCATTGATCCACTTTGCCTTCGCCGGAGCTCGGCCGTAGTGGACGCCGTCGTTGCAGCTGTTGTCGTAATGCCAGGGGTAACTCAAGTCGAAGTTATCAATCACGCCGGAGACGACTCCGGCTGCTTTCAATTTGTCTAGAAAAACTCCATTAAAGGCCTCCATTTTGCTTGGATTGAACGCTAGCTTTCTGGCGTGGCCACCTGTAGCGACGGTGGATCGGAAGAAGACTTTCGGAGGTTTTAAGCCCCTCCGTTTCACAGAATCCAAAATCTCAGCCCAGAAAGACGATGCATATTCAGCTCCGGTAATGAAAGTCCTAATGTTAGACCAGTAGACTCCGTCGTGTAGGCCGGAATTCAGTACCAATGTATCGGGAACTGTTTCGCCGGAGAAAAACGACCTCAATAAAGCACTAAAACCTTCGTTTTTCAGAGATTCCAGACCAAGGTAATTCTGGGTGACGTTCCAATGGCCGTTGTAGATGCTTGTAATTCGAACTACTTGAGAAGGATCTCTCGGATTGGAAAACTTCTGGTCGAATCGCCGAGGGACAGATGGAATTTCAGGCAAATCGAGTATGAAATTGAGAATGTTTCTTATGGAATCGACGTGATTTGAATCACCCCAGAAGAAAAGCCACCGGCCGCTTAAGCAATTCCAGGCGGCATCACTGGTGAACAATCGGAACGAACAATGTGCGGAGTAGACCCAACCGTTACTGTCAAGCGAACCCAGCGAGCCATTACACCATTGGCTCCGACAAGGAAAATCCGGCTTCAGGCAACGGTAGCGACCGTCCCTGCTTATTTTGCAGTCGTCGTTTTTCCCCAGCCGAGTCCACCGTCCCGACCAAAGCTCTCGATTGAAATCCGATTCCCGGCAAATTTGTAGTTCCGGCAGTTGCGCAGGCGTCTTGAAGAACTTCACGGCAATCTTACGAAGCTCTTTATCGTAGATGAAGCGAGCAGGCGAAAACTTAAGCCCCTCGTGGTGCCGAAACAGAAGAATTACAGTCAGATTATATTCTCCGGCGAAATCCGGGTGAACTTGAAGCAACATCGAGTAAGATCCGTTCCCGAAATCTTTAACTACAGGCCGAGATTTCCATGAATCCCCTGAAAGATCAATCTCAAAGTAATCACCCCCTAAACACCTAGAGCTTCCGGCTTCATCCAACGCTTGAAACCTAACTTCGTGAACATCTCCGGCAGATAACTCAACCCCATCCCGGCCATCAAACTCCGAAATCGAAATCCCCTCCGTTTTGGACTCTCTGCATGGCTGTCCACCCGGGGCTCTCCACATATACATCAGATTTGACGAGTAATTTCTATCAAAGTCAGCTGAAATCCAGCTCAAACCCTCCAACACTGCGGGAGTTCCCGGTTCACTTTGCAACGGGAGCTTCCCATAACCTCCGGCAGTGAGATTGGCAGAAGCCGATTCGTTAGAGGCGTGAGGAGAATCAAGGGTAGTGTTCGGGTTGAATTGAATGGGTGGGTTCTGGGTGGTACGATTCAGGTTTGATGAAATAGTGTAGCGAAGATTTGGTCTATCTCGAGAGAAATTCCAAACTCGAATCAAGTTCGTTACAGAATCGCCATCCATGCTCCAAACCGCGACCATTCCAAGCAGAAGGAGAGCTGTCAAAACTCTATACATCCAATGGAGCAAAGGTCTCGACCGCAGAATCCATGGATTCGACGCCACCGAAAGAAACGACCCCTTCTCCGGCATCTGAAATAACCAAGAAAAAGGAGTCAAAGGTGGAAAACCCAGAAAAGTTCGTTACTTTCCTAGATCGAATTGCCAGAAAGGTCGACAGAATCATTAAAGCACAAAAGAAGGTGAGATTTTCACTCACTGGGACGGGAATATCCGGCGGCCGGAATCTCCTCTCCTATTTTCTTCAGCTTCTAGGAAAGCTCAAAACACAGAAATATAGAAAACAATGCACCCCTTTTGCACCGACCGGCGACTACTATTAGAGATCTCCAGCTTCTTTCCGTTACTGTTCTTCTCTTCCTCTTCCCCAATCCGAAATCCTCTATATCTCGTTTCCTTTTCAACAATGGCAAAGAAACAGAAGCGGGTTTTCTCCAGTTGTTGATCGAGAATCCTAAAAACAGCAAAACCCAATCAGAAATCAAAACCAACGAAGGATTTTCCAATTTTTAACAACAAGAAGAAAACAGAGGTCCTCTTAGAGGTTTTTCTGTACTTTTTTTAGGATAGATCGAGCGATAATTACGCAGGTGGCATTAACAGTGCCTCCCTCTCTCTCTCTCTCTCTACACTGAGGGCAGGATTTAATTGGATTCCTATAATAAAGTAGGAAGACGACAAACTAGTAATTTACGATGCTACCCTTAGAGTGCCGACAGAGTATCAAATGGACAGAGACTTGAGCGGAGGCAATTCGGTCATTGCGGAGTTTGCATGGCGATGATGAGCGACGTGGACGCATCACATGGACATGATGGAATTTCGACATGAATACTTAAAAATCTATCTCAATAATGTCTTCTCTATTAAAAAAATTATTATAATTATTTATACTTACAGAAAAAAATAATTAAATTTGGAGGAGAGTTAACGGGGGGATTATCTCATAGACGTTTTGTGAGCAGAAGGCAAACATTCTCTGTGAACGCTTTTGGATTTAGTTCAGCCAAATATTATGTTTATTCTCTGAACCTATTAAATTATTATTAATGTAATTAATATAATAAATTAATTATTTATAATTTATTATATTAATTTATTATATTAATTACATCAATTATTATTTAATACATCGAATATATTTAGAGTAAATTTAATATTAGTATTTAATTTATATCGATTGTCTAATAGAATCAGTAAAAAAGAGAAAAACAAACGAGTAAGGACAGTACAATAATTAAAAATAAATTAAAATTTGATAAAGAGAGAGAAACGCTGATTCAAGTCTCATCCTAGCTAACGTTGAGTTCTTGCAAAACAGCTGGCAAGTAGGGATTAAATACTAGATGGATCCACGTAAATCACACCAACCTTCAACATTTATGCACCATCTTTCTCTCTCTAGATAGAATAGATCCAAAGGCTTTGAAGAACAGTATGAACTCTAAATATACGTAGTATCTACTATTCAAAAATTGTAGTACTTTATCTAGCAGTAGAGGAATCGAAACAGTGCATATAATCCTAGATTTAAGAAAACGCAAATATAAAAGATAAATATTTACTCTCAATGTTGTAAACAAATTAATCGAACAATAAAAGGGTAATCAATCGAAGTAATATAGACCAAAAAAGAAAAAGAAATCACAGCAATGTGCACAACAAAAGGCAGGCAAATTGACATACTCAACTCGTCAACTCCACGGATCATCCCAGCCTTTGGGTCCTTCTCTTTTCACAAAGTCGATTATTGCTTGTACAGTTTCACCGGCTCTGTTAGAGAGGGAGTGATTCCCATGTTCAATTTCAACTTTCTCTGCACCACCCATTGCTCTACACAATCTGCATATGCTTAACCAAAAGGTCGTCAGATAATAATTTCTTCATCTTTCTTAATCCAACCGCCACACCCATTGCAACAAAACTAATCTTCGAAATTACGCAACATCAATGTTAGATGAATATATGGACCACAAAGCATTATGGTTTTATAATGGGCCGAGATACCGAAAAGCAAAATATGAATCAAATGATTAAATCTAAAGTGGGATTAAAGGTTCAATAATAAACTAAGAAATAGTTGATTCTCTGACCTCTCAACCACTGCTTTCTTGTCAACGTAGTCGGGCACGTATTCATCAGCCATGGAATAGATTATCTGATAGAAACATGGTTATCAGGAAATTATTATTATTATTAGCAGAGTACGTGTTTTTCTTTGAACGGGTAATAACGCACACAGATGATTGAGTTTATCATAAACAACAAATGAATCACACAACATCGTATAAACACTCCTCAACCATCTGTTTCCAGTTCCTATCACCTTGTATTTTCCAAACCAATAGTTCACAGAAAAAAAAAAGCTTTATATAAGCAATAAAAGAATTAGTGGGTTTATTCAAGTCCTAAAAATAGAGAGAAGAGATTTTGGCTCGCACTGACATTTCATATAAACCTTTTTTTTTACTACGATAAAACTACAATGTCTGTCGAACCTGACAAGGAGTGTTAGCCATATGCCCAAGTCTCAACCTCAGCTGGTCGTCACTAAGGTCAGAGCTAAACATGTCATCGTCTCCCATATAAGCACATAGCGAGTGATACCTGCAAGTAATTGGTATATTTTAAAATTGTAATTATTATGCCCTTGCATGCAGAAAAGTACTATCCCCAAAACTACACAAATTACAGCTACATTGTCTCACATAATTATATCTGACAATATTAGGTGAATGCGCACCCTTCCATTAAGAAAAAAATAAGACAACAATTTTTAAACTTGCCAACCAGAAAGGTTGGCAAAAAAAGAAAAAAGGGAAACCTCAGAGTAAAGTAGTTCCACGTGTAAATTTTGAATATATATATATAGTTTCGAAGGAACAAGTGAGAGATGTAGATTTCAGAATTTTCAAGTTTTGAATTTATTCAAAGCTACATGGCATCCCACCTATAGGCAGTTATGGGAGAAGCAGCATCTGCTTCTCTGGGCATTAGTTCTGACCCTTTGCCTTCACTTATCATACTTGCAGCCAAGTCTATCATGGCAGCTGTTTCAGGAAGAGTGGCTCTGTACTCTCTATCACTAACCGGAGCCTGAGCAAAGAAGAAGTAGAATAACCAAAACTATATGTCAATGCACAATATGTAGGTAAAACTGCATGGCTAATCCTCCCCAAAAATAAACAAATTGAGCCATTTGCAACACTAAAACAAGTTTCTTCTTCTCTCTAGAGGTCACAAGCACGGTATTCTATATCCTTATTTGGTATGGATGTGCTATTCTAAAAGGATTAACAATTACGTGAAAAAATGACTATGATGGCTTTTCTCATTTCAACAAAGCGACACGATTAAATACACAGTTTATGATTTATGTGATTTATCCATGTCTGCCCAACCTCGTGATAGTATTTACAAAGTAGTCTTCATCAAGATAATTCCAACAGTGTGGAGAGGAATGAAAGGGTATACTTTCGCCACCAAATTCCATATATGGCACCTCTTGCTTTGACGTAATAAAAATTATTGCTTGCAGAACCATTAGAACTAACCGAATATTATATGCTTCAACATCTAAAATAACATTATCATCTAAACGATGTGTCTTCATGAGGTAGCCTAAATTTACTTTGGGGAATACTTAATTTCCAAACTAGCATTAAAGAGAGAAGCAAAGAGAAATAGACCACACCTGTAAAATGGCAGCACGAACTGCTCTTGAGCATGCAGCATTAGTCCGAACATAATGTACTATATCCTGGCCAGACATCAAAAAAGTGAAAGCTTTGTCTTACTATGAATTTGCTATTTGCCAAAGGTGCAATAAGCTTCAGATGCAGTTCAACTTTCACACTTTCATAGTTCATTCAGTACTCTAACCTGACAGCCGGTACTATGCCCAAGTAAAACAACACCCTCAGAATCTTCTTTGTTGATCAAATAGCTAATAAGCTGATCAAGCTCTGATGCGTCCTAAGTAAAATGGAACAACATCATCTTAAATTGTTGAAACAGATAGCTATCATAAATACAACAAGACTGTAAAAAACTCAGTTCGAAAGCAATAATACAGTGTTAACTGTTGGAGCTAATCAGTGATAACTGGCAAACTAATTCTTTTTTAGCTCCCCCTGAAAGAGAGATCAGGAGATTCAAAATATTTCTGTGGTTAAAATGTTTCATAAAGACTTCTCCTTTAAGTGAACGGCAGTTTAGAGTTTACGGTTCCAAACACCTATCAAATCCACAAAACTAAACATTCACAAGCCTATTCCACTTTCCCAAGTATTTCCACATAATCACGTCATGTCAAGTTTCACAAATACAGATACAAATTTTCTGAAGTACAAAATTGAAAGGATAAAAGAAAGGAAGTTATTATGATTATTACAGAAGAAAATGTCATCGAGTTATTTTCTAAAGCAACATGAGAATAGCATAAGTACACTAAAAAATTTAACTACCTACACCGATAAATATAGTTTTCCAAACACTACTGTTAAACAATAAGACTCACTTGCTGCAAACTGCAAGTTCCATAGCCACTATATGATGATGACATAAGCAGCTGAACCAGTGACCATTTCTCACTATCCAAGGCAACCGCAAGGGGTTCTAAGTAGCTGCAAAACAGATTAAAAATAAAAGACCATTGAGCATTTAAAACTCCCAAAAGCATCACAAGGAAAACCATCTCTCAGAAAACTAAAGAAAATAAGAAAAAATGGTTAATGTGACTTAAAAAAGAAATTATCCAATGAGAAAACAGAAATTTTTTAAGAATAATTAACTTATAAAACAAAATTACGGTTCAGAAATAAGGACAACATACTCTGTTGCCAGAAAACCATCTGTCAATCCACCGATAAAAATAACCTGTTGTTTGTAGTCACCTGTTTTAAATGCTACCTGCAAGGCAGAAAAACTGTCAAGGAGACATCACGCAGAAACGTAAAAGTAACAACGCATATTTATAAGGAATTTAAGTAGATCTAAATCAACAGTGATAGTGAAGCCATAAAAACAATACTACACAGCATCTTAAACCTTTTCTCCAATCCACGCATTGGTAATCTTGATTCACAAAAAAGAATGATCAAAGAATTTCTAAATCAGGAAGGAAGTCACATATTTCTCACTTACACAGATGATATGACCATTCAAAAATCCACCACACCATAGAGAAAAGTAGCTTTTATCACCACGAAATTACCAATACTAATCAACACTACAGCTGCAACGGACTTTGAAACATCATAATCTAACTCGATTTCATATGAATCAATGAAATAGACCTAAATCCGCAGCTCAGTTATTGAAATAAATCCCTTATTCAGTACCCGCATACCTGAATTGCCTTGGGACCATATTTAAAGAGCACCCCTCGGAACTGGTTCTTCCGTAGCACAGGTCCACCGAGATCTCCAGCTCCAGATCCAGATACGTAGTTCCCGGTGACTTTCACACCTGTAGACCTATCGGAGCGGCCTCGGACAATGCCAGAGAGCCATGAAGTTGCCAACGAGGAGGAAGAAGAAGAAGAAGAGGAAGAAGAAGAAGAAGAAGAAGATGCAGACAAAGAAGACAGAGAAGAGGAAGAAGAAAATGAGAGACTCATACCAACATCAAAGGCTTCAATCCATTCATTTCATCTTTTCAAGAGATCGAAGAACGAAGAACAACAAACTGGAAAGTAGAAGTGCAAGAGAGAGGCAACTGAAAACGGGGCCCCGGTTTGGGAAATGGGTAGAACCACATTATATACAAGCTCATTAAATAATGATCCGAACAACAAAGCCCATCATTTAATGGCCCGAACATCCATTTCCAAATCCCCCATTTTGCAGGCCCAATGTTAAAGCCCACGAAATAATTTTACAAAGCTTGAATTTTATTACAAAAATTATATATGCATAAATTAAACTTTACTTATCACCCGTCACCCGAGAACGTATACATAAAATAAATAATTGTTACGTCTATAACGTGCAAAACAAGTGTCGCATGACTAATATATCTATCGTCACATAATTTATATCGAGATATTTAAAGTTACATATAATAAAAAACTAATATTTCCTAATTAAAATTATCATGTATTAATTGTTTAGGAAAAGGAGTTTCCAAATTTGATGGACGGTTGAAAATTCGTGATCTAGAACATGAGTTATATGCTATCCCCATTTTGCCTATTTAAGCCGTCTTAATTAACCTTATTAATAACTTGATTAGCCCTTTTATTCCTCTTATTACTTTAGCATATTATTATCTCATTAATTTCGTGTCATAAAGTTTAATTTAAGTAATAAATTATTTCTATGTATAACGCCCGTGTTGAAATCTATTATTATAATTTATATACTATAGTTTTTATATATAATTTAAAATAAATGAAAAATCTCTTTTGTTTTTTTCTTTCTAACTAGTCACTTGATATGTTCCGTGTTGTTGATTACTAGTCCTAGTGCTCCTTTAACTGGGCTATGAAAATAACTTAAATTAATTTTTCAATTGACGTGACATGTCATATAGTGTTGAAAATAGTTAATTCAAAGTCAAAGATACGATTATTACATGTGGTTTTCAATAGAGAAATTGTCTATAGTTAGAGTTTAATGAAAGAATAATTTTGCCAGTTTCGTATTATGACATGACATTTATGTATTGATTAAATATGGTAATGAGTTTTTTTTTAATTATTTATATCATGTGATAATTATTTTATCAATTAATAAGTGACTCTTAAACGTCATGTCAGTGTTAAATTAGAGTATATGTTTAATTTTACTGTGATATTTTCTCCCAAAGTTTAATGAAATTATAGTCTCTCCCTAAAAAGCCTCTCGATGTACCATCTTCTTTTGTATTATGTGACGATCAATATTCTGATAATCCATTTTCTTCGGCAATGTTTTTCTTGACAATAACTAAAATTGTTCTCTAACTATCGTCGATTGACAATTTATTAATTACCAACACGTATATCATACCTAAATTACTTGTGTAATAAAAATATCGAGCAAAATGAGCATTTATTTGAAGCAACTTCATGAAAAATCGTGGGAAAATATTAGTTTACGAAGCATTCCCTATAGCTACCAAGTTGATTATTGTCAAAGTTATAATATCTAAAGCAATGAACCAAATATCTTTTGCAGGACAAGTTGCGAAGAAGAAATATAATGAGCAAAAAATTTATAAACTAGTATATCAGAAGATCAATCACTCAAAGTAACCTCTAGCAGCTGGGTTGATCGAATCTATAACCTTCATTAATATATTCATTTTATGTGGTTTTCCTCACCAAATAAGAAATTACTTATGAATCATACATAATATTGTAAATAGAGCCTCAAAAAGCGCTACCTACACTTAACATATGAAATGAGCGCACAAGGATATTGCTCGCAACCTGTAAATATAATAATAAAATTGAACATAATAAAAAAATCCATAGGCATATCATAATAAAAACTTCCTTAACTAGTTTTGGTAGATCAAGAAAACAACAATATCAGTTGAAATACGAGTTGATATGCAGCACTAATCGAAAGGTCAATAAACTCGGCAAGGAAGAACTATATTAACTACATCATAACTTATTAAATTAGCAAACTAATCTCTTCTACATTAAAAATGGAGAGTCACATAAGCTCAATCCAAACCCTAGTTCTATCAAACTCTAAATCTGGCAAGTATGCATGTAATCAATCTTCACACTCAACACACATTTCAAATCAAGAGACCAAAATAACACTAAATCAGCCAAACTTGGAAGCTTCTGCAGTAGCTAATACTTATCCAAAAAAGTAACAAAAACTAAAACCCTTTTTTATTATTGATCTGTCCAATCTCTCACCAGTCAGCAATATTCATTTGATAGTGTTCATATCAGTTGGCAAAAATCAATGGAATTTGGGAAGTGTGCACTGAATAAAAAAGGGTGGGGTCTTTTGGAATCAAAGGGCGGTGTCTTCAAGCACCCTTGATCAATAATTTAAGAATGGTTTTATGATCAATCATGTTAGTTAGTTTAATTAATTGCAGTTGTTGCTGTTGCAGTTGCTTTTTTGTTTTATATTAATGTATATAATAGTAGCTTTATTACCTAAAGTATTTCTTATAATCATTACTTGCCCATGATTTCTTTGATAGTCTGATATAATTCTGCAGAGGTGAAGAGCGTGATTCTTAAAAGGCTACTTCAAAGTCTACCTCAAGATCTATTCACTTCTGATCATAATAATGCTTTTGGTGGATGTGAAAGGCCGTTCTCTCTCTCTCTCGCTCTCTAAAACGCCACGTTTTGAGACTCGAAATTCGTACAAAACGAGAGATGGGGAGATTAAAAAAGCAGTCTTTTTTTGAAGGGATCTAACGGGGAGAGAGGAAATGGGAGAGAGAGATAACACAAAAACCATTAAATAAAAGTCTAAGATATGATTGATGTGTGTGTATGATAAGTGTGTATTTTTACACACTTTATTGTACTCTTTAATACTTGAATTGATAAGTTTTACTCAAGTATATGAAAATTCTAATATATTTGGTGAGTGTGTAGAAAAAAATTGGAGAATTACAGGTTTCGGTGAAATCAGAGCAATTGTCGATCGATCGGATATTTTAATTGTTTTAATCTCAACCGTTGATCAATCAGGCTATTTTAATTAATTGAAGTGTTTAAATCTGGACCGTTGAAGATTGTTTTAATCTTAGCCGTCGAAGATGATTATGGGCTGGGCTTCAAAGTAATTAATAAATAGGTTATATGTTAACCTAATTATTCAGAAATTCAACCCTAGCGAGAGAGAAAGAAGGAGCCCCGGAGCGAGACGGAGACCGGATCGAAGCGAGAGCTTCGAGAATTGATTTTCAGCATAGTTTTTCTTTCCCTTTCTCTTCTTAACTATGAACTTCTTTATTATTCTTATTGTTTTTCTTTATTTTAGTATGAACTAAATTTATTTTCTAGGGTTATGATGTAACTGAAACTCGACTGTTTAATATTTCTGATTTAGTTTTTATTTTCCTTTTTCCGATATCGTGTTGAGTATTCTTGTCTGTTCTTCATACTTAATTTTGCATGATCACCAAAGTTAAGATTTTTAGGGTTGTTTCAAAAGACGGAAGTTGCGAAATAACTGGGCACTGATGAGTTTACCATGAACTGATTCTAGACTAGGGATAGCTAGGACTTTTATGTAGTTTTATGATTTTCTGCACTTAATGTATTCAACTGATTTGAGTTTGAGACCGGGAGGTGATAACCTGTTAGTTGGATAATATTATTATAGCTCGGGAGAGAATAATAATTAAAATAGAAAAATCGCTGTCAACACGTAGGATTAAGAAATATTAACTAAATTAGGGATATTAAATAGGAAAGTGGATGTGAAATCAGAATCCCTAGATTCTTTCTTGATAATTACCAAATCTTTAATTATTTTCCTGCCATTTATTTTAGTTACCTAATTCGTTTACTTTAATTATTTTAGTTATTTAATTGTTTAATTTAAATCTCTTTTAATAACAATTAAAGTGTTTTATTCCAATTAATTTAAAATTAACTTAATTTAATATTTTAGTAAAACTATTCCTCGTGGGTTCGACTCTTACTTATAAACTATATTACTTGTGCGACACGTACACTTGCGTATCACGATTTTTCGCAACAGTGTAGATGAGTTTGAATATTCAAATAAAGAAAATAATATATGGGATTATGGACTAACTTTTTACCATATGCTACTTATAATCATATACTATATTCTACTCCCACTATCATTTGAAGTTAGCAAATCAAATGAATAAATAAATCAATGACTATTTGTGACATTACGTCACGTGAAGGTTAGAACAGTTAAATGTGAGGATCCAACCCATATCAGTGGAAATGCACAAGTTTGAGAGAGAAGAAAATGTATGATTTATAAGTAAGTTTCTCATTTATATTCAGTACAATGAATTTAGGTCTAATTCTAAAAAAAAATTCGTATGGGTTCCGGTACAAAGTTAACAATATTATATTAGGAACACCGAGAGACGTTATTAGAAAATTATAAAAAAAAAGACCATTTTTCTCCTTCATTCCCAATATTTTGAGTTGAAAAAAAGAAGAAAAATTTATGATAAATTATTAGACCACAACTTGGTACCAAATGTGGATTATTTTGACTTGTTAGATAATGTTATTTATTGGGTTTCTAATGATTACAAACCCTGCACACGTGCAACCGTTTGAAGTGCTGCATATTTAGGGTTAGATTATTGGTCAGAATCATGGTTTTAGATTACCATAATTAAAAGCTTGAGTGGAGATTGAAGCAAAACCCGGAAGATTAGTGACTATTTTAATAATAGTTTTTTGATGTCTTTCAAAGTTGCTCGTGAACTTTGTCATAGCCTAAGTGCTTAATGGAATAGGATTTTGTAAAGTTTTGACAATTAAGAGCTCCATCATTAAAAAGAGAAAAACTGTGATGACCACTTAATTGTCATTAGCCTAAAGCTAATAATAATTATTATTACTATTTTATTAAATTATTTTCGTATTGTTAGCTAAGTAGCATCGTATAAATTTCATTTTGTGACGTCGCATAAAAATGTCACTCCAACTTATTACGACTCGTTATTAATATTAGTCTCGAGTTTGTATGAACGAGATTAAGAACTCAATCAAATAAATTTTCACCCAATTTTTTTTTTTTTTTTTTTGTATTTTTTATGTATAATCTTTTGACAGACCATAGCATTTCAAAAGAAAAACAAAAGAAGTTGAAAAGAAGAGAGAGTGGAGGAATATTCTTGAACGTGTGTGTAGTCAATTTAATTCCCCAAAGATTAGTTTTTCTAATCATATTTAGGTTCTAAACTGTCCCTACTAAACCGACTATCACTTTTAAAAAAACATACTTAGTAAAAAAAACATTATTATTCTCTCCAAAAGGAACTCTCTAATTCTATTTCCCATTCACACATGTGCCTCGTTCGTGTTTGCATACATATTTTTAGTCCACTGACGATCGAAACCATCGTTGGTGAAAAATCCAATCAAAATTGGAACTTTACGATAAGGATAGCCCCTCATTAGGTTTCAGATCGTTGAAGCCTTCTGTTTCTGTTGAACTTATCCATATTTTCGATGATATAATAGCGACGAAAGAGAGAGTCGAGTTATTACGTGTAGAAAAGAAAGATACACGAAGAAGAAATTATTGAATAAAATGAGTGAAAAAGAGAAAATAAAAAAAGAAAACAATGCAACCCACTAGTGAAAAGTATCTTTGATAAATAGCATAAATACCATGCTAATCTCCTCCATTTTTATGCAGACTATTGCTTGCTTGGGTGGTGTTCAATTCAGCTCCTACAAGAATGTCACACATCATTTTCTCTCACAACCCAATTTCTTCTTAGAATCCTCCTCTCCTTCTTTCGATTCTTCTTTCATTTTTCTCCATCTGTAAACTTAAAAAAAGACAAAAAAAAACTATCTTTTCTACGATTCATCTGTATATATATAGATAGATAGAAACGTTTGCAGAGCTGAATGACTGGCGGGGAAGAAACCCATCTCTGATCTCGCCATCTTGTTTTTTGTGTAAAGGGTTTTTGAGCTTTTCTCTCTCTAACGCCGACTACTTCCTCTCTCCTTCAAAGTTCAACCCGTCTTCAACCTAAAAAGGAGATTCCGTACAGCACTGCATTTTTTCTCAGTTCGCCACGTAAAGGTGGTTTCGTTTTATCCATCTTAATTCTGTTTTTTTTTTTTTCTATTGATTATGGATTTGTTTTCTTGTTTGAGTAATGGGTTTTTGTTGATCTTCTGTTTACTGGAATTGGGTTCAGGCCGATAACAAAGATGAGACTCTCCCTGTCTGCTGTTTGCAAACAAGTACAGCAACCGCTGGTGAATTTTCAGGGCAACCTCAATATGGAGCCGTTCTTTCGCCGGAAAGATAAGGTCGTGATAGTAATGGGGGCGACAGGAACCGGGAAATCACGGCTTGCAATTGACTTAGCGACGTGTTTTCCCGCGGAAATTGTGAACTCTGACAAAATGCAAGTGTTCAAAGGACTGGATATAGTCACGAACAAAGTGAGCGAGGATGAATGCCGCGGGGTCCCCCACCATTTGCTCGGCGTCGTCGATCCTGATTCTAATTTTACTTCTCATGATTTCGTCAATCATGCCTCGGCCGCCGTTGATTCCATCTTGGAGAAGGACCGCCTCCCGATCATTGCCGGCGGGTCTAATTCCTACGTTGAAGCTCTGGTAAACGGCCACGCCGATTTCCGGTTAAGAACGTATGAGTGCTGTTTCCTTTGGGTTGACGTTTCGCTTCCGGTGCTTCACGGCTTCGTTGCCGACCGTGTTGATCGGATGGTCGAAGCTGGTTTAGTCGATGAGGTTCGGAGAATGTTCACTCGTCAACCGGACTATGCCAGAGGGATTAGAAAAGCGATTGGAGTTCCAGAGCTCCACGATTTTCTCGAGGCGGAGCTCGGCGGTGCCGATGACGACACCCTCGAAAGGTTTCGTCAGGCAGGCGTTGCTAAAATAAAAAAGAACACTTGCGAATTAGCTTTTCGTCAAGTTCAGAAGATTAATCGCCTCCGCAACAAATGGAACTGGAATCTGCACCGCCTCGACGCCACCGAAGCTTTCGTCAGCCGCGGAGAAGATTCGGAAGAAGCGTGGCAAAAGTTTGTGGTGGGACCAAGCACGTTGATCGTTGATCGATTCCTCTACCACAATCTTATCCCGTCCGATAGCGCTTTACCCACCGGCATAATCTGCCCTCCAGTCCCCATGGCTGTCGCCGCCGCCGCCGCAACCCGCTAGAGGCGCTGCCAACATTCGTCATCAACCAACCAAAAAAACGAAGACGACTCCATTGCTAAAGATTTCGTGGTGGTGCATGTGGCGAGCTGCTGATTAAACTTACATATTTTATACTAAAAAAGAAGATTGTCTTTTGCGTGTTTCTTTTTGTGGTAAATTCAATCCAGAGATATCTCAAAACGGAAAGAAAAAGCAATTACACTGTTCTTCACGCTCCAAAAATCTTCCGATTATTCAAAATAATCATAAATTCAGAATTTTTAAATAAACCAAATTTTGGCCGCCCTACTGGGAAGTATTTACCAACTCCGTGCGGCTGTGCCGGCCCCCAAATGTTAAAATCCAGGAGCTATTTAGTTTTGTCGTTTCTTTCCGTACTACGCGTGGTTGCGCCTGCATCGACCGTCATACGCCCCCTCTTGTGGGACCATCCAGTGTGATCGCTGATTGCTGATTACTGATTACTGATCACTGATCACTGATCACTGATCACTGATGTGAGTCGTGAGAAATAAAGTGTGGGACCCGTCCCTACTTCAACCGGCGTGGCCCCCTTTTGATCGCAATAACCAATCATGCTTCGTACGCGATCAATCGATTACCGTACAAAATCAAGCGATGAAGATCATGCCTTCGATTACAAACCGTTGGATTCATCACTCTTGTGGAGAAAAAGACAAATACCGGACTAATGATTCTTGGACACGTGTGAGCACATCACTCTGGGGGAATCTTAGCAAAAGAGCAGGGTAAAAGAATATAGTTGTTGGTAGGGCCCAGTTTATCAGCCACGTCAATCATCAATTTCATGAAATATTTGTCTACGTGATTAAATAAGCAGTTATTTAAAAAAGTATTAATATTTCCAAGACCAAAACAAAATTAATGGGTCGTATTTTTCTACTTTTTTAGCATAATCTCAAAATAGGTCATAAAAAAATCACTCAAGGTCGGATAACAAGAGTAGAATATTTACATACAAACACATACTTAAGTACATTACATGTCATGCAGAGAGAATCCAATAATTAAGTTCGTTCAACTGGAACATGTATTATCTATTTTATTTAATAAAATTAGTGATTCGTTAGCTTAACATATAGCAACATCATCTTCATCTGGCATCCATATTTTTCATTTTTTTTTAATAAATTTATGTCTGATCACTTTGGTACGCAATTAGAATGATGTATTCAACATTGACGATGTAAATTTGTGCAGTACTAGACATATACTTGCTTATATATTGCAATCGATTAAATTGTTTTGAAATTTTTAATCACGAATCTCGTTATTTTTTATTATGGTTAAATGAACGTAAATGGCTAGTCTGGATTGAAAATCTAAGAATTTGGTACAAGATGCATTAGGCCTAGTGGCCGTTGTGCCGTGGAGCACTATATTAACTTTTTTGGCTTCATTCGCGAAGAATCTAAAACTATAGTTACCCATCTCTAATTCTTATGTCATGTCACACCATATCTTCATTATTACTTATATAATTAACTTATTTAAAGTGGAAATAAAAAAATACATAAAATGTGCACTAAGATGCATAGTACTAAGATAGATCTTAGGGGTTATGGACTTTCATTTGTTTAGGCTTGCATAATTATAGTGTCAAACGAGTTAGAATTTTCTCTATTCTTGACGATAACATTAATATACTTGCATAAATGGTACGAAAAGTGGAGATTGACTTTCACAGACGAGAATTCCTTTTGGCTCGATGATTCTTCGTGGCATTAGCAAGTTGGAACTAATTATCAAATCATCAATTCATTGCCCAAAATGGACAATATGCAACATTTTAAATCATCCACCACTATCTTCACGCGCTAAAATATACT
The DNA here is from genome assembly GCA_022432975.1 of Begonia masoniana. Taxonomy (NCBI): domain Eukaryota; kingdom Viridiplantae; phylum Streptophyta; class Magnoliopsida; order Cucurbitales; family Begoniaceae; genus Begonia; species Begonia masoniana. Next base: position 51,724,190 of record CM039507.1, on the reverse strand, counting down.
AAAAGAAGGTAACTTTATGTTTATTTTTCTAAAATTTTATTAATAGAAATATTAGTTCATGTACTATTTTTAAAAAAAATAATTAATTAATTAAAAAAAAGGGTGCCATTGGTGTTTGCCACTTAATTTTCAGCGAAAATGATTCTCTTCCTAGGTTGACACCACTAGTTGTGACTTTCCAGCATCTTATCACACGCATGGAATTTTGGTATCGATAGATTATGCGAACAACACACGCTTTCTCCGCATCTAAAATTGTTACGTGTACTTTCACCAATTCCATGTTACATTTGTCTTACTATCATTTTCTCATGTTACATAAATTCGTACAATGGGTACATAATTCTCCTATACGCACTAATTCGTATCCCTTTACATCACATTGATGTATCACTTGTCGATAGGAGCTGACTATTCGGTATCACGGTTTAATTTTGAGATTATTTATATAATATTCTTTATTTTTTTTTAATTTATGTAAATAAATTATTATTTAATAATGGGTTTTCACATGTATAAATAAAAGGAGTGTGGAAGTTATAGGAAAGAAAATTTCTAATAAATTCAACTAACTGAGTAAATTTAACACATGAGCGAAGATGTTTTTCGGTTTGATTTTTGGATAGTGACTCTAGTTTAATCTCAGTACCAATGAATAAAGTTGGGCCGTGGGAATGTAATTATGCGAGGCGATGTCAACGTGACACGATAACGTGGTACCATAAGCCAACTTACAGAACAATATGTAGATTGAATTTGGGTCCGTCGATTGAATAAAACTTGTTGTTTTGCCTTTCATTTAAAATAAAGTGTTTAAAAATTGGATCAAATTTATTATTCAAATAATTTTGGATCCAACCTATAATTATAACCATGATCAAAAGTATTAATTAATATATCTGTTTTTATTCATATGAATGCTTATGGTAAACCTCACCACACCCTAGTACGGGACCCACAGCCACAGTTTGACGGTCAAAACTGGTACTATGAGGGCCCACAATATCTTCAATCACTTTCTGATTAGGCCACGTGTACTTGTTAATAATTATGTAATTACGATCGTCTTCCTTCTGTTTCTGACCCTCGAGCTTGAGTACGCAGTTCGAAAGGATTGAAGAGGGAGGAGACGTCGAGCGAAGTATCTTGTGAAACGGTGATGAAGCCTCGGATGCTGACTCCGAGCTCGGATTTTGAGTCGGATTTGAACGGAGATGTTCCGTTTCGATCTGTTTTGCGGTTCACCTACGCAGGGATCGCCTGGTTCCCACTGAGCTTAGCGTATTCCCTTTGGTGTTAGTGATTAAATAATTGAATTGAGTATGACATTTCTTTCATCAAGTATTGGTTCTCAGCTTTGCCAACTCTATTATATACTTCAATTTGTTAACTTTGAATTAATTTATTTAATGTGTTTTCCGTAGCAAAAGCGATCGCCATTTCGTCGAAGTTTAGTAGCTGATGCATTTTTTTCCGCACGTATTTATTATTTTTTTTACAATTTGAAAATGTTTCAAGGATCAGTTTCCTAAATAAAGGATGAATGTATATTAATCGTAATTCTATATATGAGATTTTGTGCTGCTGTTACAATTCAACAGTAAATATTAGAAAAAATGTACAGAGCTGTTGCTCATAAATCGTCATTTAAGATGAGAAAATTGGCGTTGTAATCTTTTTCTTTTTTATTTTTCGGGAAGATTATATCGTTTTTGGTAATATTTAGCTGTAATTTACTTATAGCATTCTATCCCATTGCTAACCCCATTGGAAATGTCAATTTCTGAACTAAAATTTTCTAAGTTGAGTGATTTCAGTTGAGGGTGGGTACTGTGGTACTCTATGTATGGTTCTTCAATTAGTTTTGGCATATGGAATAGGGATTGTGATGCTTCTTTTGTGCATTCTATAAAGTATAAAACTAAGAATTGCATTTCAGATTCTTGACTGATTACTGGGACATAATGAAGCATTGTTCAGGCTGGCTCAGCTGAAAGCTCTTGTCTCCATTCACTGCCAGGAGTTGAAGTTTTGCCACCCTGTATTTTGATTGTCATTTTACCACCATTTTCTTGGTTCAGTTCTTACTGCTGTTGCATTTAGGCTGGAAAGGGTGGTGAAGTTACCCAGTGGAGGAATTGATTTAACCGAAAAGGTAAGTAATGTGGATTTTCCAGGCTTCTGATCATTCTCTTATTTTTATTTTCTTTTGCTGTCTCACTTTGACCGTCTGAATTTCATCTTATCTACTATCTCACTAAAGCTTTTCAATATTTACACTACATATTTGCTATATATAAACAATACCAAGTTTTTGAGATTTCTTGGATATCTTTGGATTTTTGAACTTCATCTTGGAACCAAATCCATATTTTTTGGAATTAGCTTCTAATATGCATTCATACTCTTATTATGGCTCTTCCTTACTTTGCTGGATCGAATAACTGCTTGAAACCATGGAAAAAATCCTCGCTCGAGGCCACAGTCGATTTCCAGTCAATTCTCGGAACCCCAAAAATATCATTAGGCTTCAGCTGGTGTGTAGTTCAACAAGTTTTAATAAAGTGTCCCTATCCAAAAGGATGTTTTTCATTTTTATCATATTCTTCTCTTACTTGGTTGGTTTCTCTCTCCCTGTTTGGATATAGGTAAAAAGTTTTCTTACTGTAATACCTGAAACAGTGACACCAGTTAGTACGGTTTCCATCCGGAGAATTACCAGGTGTGAAGAACTCTTGCAGATGTGGTCTCTCTTGCCTATCGTCTTTCGTAAGTCTTATTTTTATTAGTTGAAGGTCGATATAATGGTTGAAGATTTCCATACCAATGCATGAGGAGATTGTGGATGAAGTTGATGTTTGGGATCCGGACCACATGTGTGGACCTGAATGGATAATGGGCAATGACCTGTTATCAATTAGGGGTGATCATGGTCCAATTTTCGGAGTGTTTAGGACCATACCAATATGTATCGGTTTTCATTTTTTTGGACCAGATCCGTTTAAAATTTTTTTAGGACCGGACCAGAACCGGACCATAAATCATGGTCTGGTTCTGGTCTAGTTCCGGTTTTTCCATTATGAATTTTTTTTTTTTTTAAAATTCAAATTGAATAAGTTTTGGCTTCCTATTTCCTGCACACATTCACAACAATGGCAATGGCTGCAAAAATAAAAACATTGCTTAATCATCAGTTAACAGGAATCACCAAGCAAAAATATTAATACATCTCTACCAAACATCATAAATATTAATACATTTCTGCCAAACATCATCTCAGAAGCAAATAAGCTTACCATTACCCAACCAAAGTCCAGCTGCCTGAAAGTCTATTGATACCAAAGAATGCATTTCTAGATGCAAGATATTTGAAAGGTGGGTTGGACAATCCACATGATTAGAGGAGTTACCTATTCCAAGAGCTGAAAGCTCCACTTCATGTGCTTGCTGTATATATCTCTGTGTTGATAAACAAACAATTATTTCAGAACAAAAATAGATAGAACCAAGAAAGCCCTAAGATGAAAAAAAAAAAACTAGTGACGAATCTTACAATTCCGTAGGTAAAGAACATACTACAAAAAGAGAGAGTCGAGAGGTGTCTGTACCCTGTCGACTGTCGAGGAGTTCCAGCGGCGACGATGGTGAGAGAGAAAAAAGATCTATCAAGTGTTGTCTGTCGAGAAAAACTGGTTACTAGGTAGGATGGGTGGGTTAGTAAAGGGCAACGACGAGTGAGGCGTCTGTCAACGTCGAGAGAGAAGAGAACAAAAGTGAAGAGGCGTTTGTCTATATCGGAGAAGAGAAAACTCTAATTTTAATTTCATTCGTGGTATGGGTCGGTTCTACAAGTACTTACTCATTATGACCGAGAACCGAGCTGAAATTTCGGTTTTGAAAACAACAGAACCAAAATGTGAGTTTTTTTTTTTTGCGTCAAAACGGACCAGAACTGGACCAAATGTGTCGTTTCTGGTCCGATTCTCGGTTCTAGTTGGTTCTTGCTCACTCCTATTATCAATACAAGAGTAAGAGGTAAAAAACTGCTACTGCCAACCCTCCAGGGTGCTGCTGCCAACCCTCGAGGACTTCCGATGATGGCCAGACGCGACGAAGAGGTTCTTCTTTCTCTTTAACTAGTATCAGGGCAAGGTTGTTATTCTTCAACAGAGAAGGAGAACGTTGTCTATCCGTCACCGAGCAGAATCGGCGGCACTGCCCGTCTAATTGAAGTAGAGCTTCTGCTTATTCTGCGACGAGTTAGCCATGCGTAGAATCGCTGCGCCTCTGCCGTGCATCGCCCCCTTTTTCAGTCGCATCCTCTGCTCAGAACGCCGTTTTCGCGTGGCGTGTTCTCAGTCTCCGCCTTTCGTTATCTATGTTTATCGATCAACCTCTGCATCATGCCCTAATTTCGTTCGAGTGTTGGTCCAAAGTAGAGAGTTTTTCTCCAGTCTCCGCCCTTCGTTGTCTCTGTTTATCGATCATATAACAGCCCTTGGGGCGCCCTCACGACACGTCATCTCTCAGTTTTAACCTCGACTACGTGGCACTCCCTCTCAGAGCCCACGTCACCCCACGTGGCCAGGTGGCACTGTTTCTCATGATCTTCTCCCCCTTCGAAAGTGATGTGGGCTTTGAGACGGAGTGCCATGTGGTCGAGATTAAAATCGAGGGATGACGTGCCGTGAGGGCGCCCTAGGGGCCGTTACAGATCAACCTCTACATCAAGCCCTGATTTCGTTCGAGTGTGTTCGAGTGTTGGTCCAAAGTAGAGAGTTTTTCTCCAGTCTCCGCCCTTCGTTGTCTCTGTTTATCGATCATATAACAGCCCTTGGGGCGCCCTCACGACACGTCATCTCTCAGTTTTAACCTCGACTACGTGGCACTCCCTCTCAGAGCCCACGTCACCCCACGTGGCCAGGTGGCACTGTTTCTCATGATCTTCTCCCCCTTCGAAAGTGATGTGGGCTTTGAGACGGAGTGCCATGTGGTCGAGATTAAAACCGAGGGATGACGTGCCGACCTCTGCATCATGGCCCTAATTTCGTTCGAGTGTTGGTCCAAAGTAGAGAGTTTTTCTCCAGTCTCCGCCCTTCGTTGTCTCTATTTATCGATCATATAACAGCCCTTGGGGCGCCCTCACGACACGTCATCTCTCAGTTTTAACCTCGACTACGTGGCACTCCCTCTCAGAGCCCACGTCACCCCACGTGGCCAGGTGGCACTGTTTCTCATGATCTTCTCCCCCTTCGAAAGTGATGTGGGCTTTGAGACGGAGTGCCATGTGGTCGAGATTAAAACCGAGGGATGACGTGCCGTGAGGGCGCCCTAGGGGCCGTTACAGATCAACCTCTACATCAAGCCCTGATTTCGTTTCGAGTGTTGATCCAAAGCAGAGATTTTTTCTCCAGTTCGTCACTCACACATTGCTAAAACAATCTTCAGCACTGCTGTTTCGTGCATATAAACAACAATTCATCACTAACTGAGTGACGATCAGACTCCAAATAGCTCCTCCGACCTATTCGCTCTCTGCGGGTGCATCTTCAAGTCGTGCCACCATTAGATGTCAATTTGCTAAAGGGTTTAAAACTAGTACTAGAAGGTGTGAGTTAACATATAAATGTTGGTCTTGTTGTTGCACTATGCTCGACTTGGCTACAATGGACTGAGAATTCTGAAATCACTAACTTGGAAAATAATTCTTTGTCGGAGCAGTTATTACATGGCCTGATTACTTCTAATTTTGAAGCAAGAGCACAAATAGTTGCTGATCGATATTGTAACACCCGGGTTGGGTTTGCAAAGTGACGCACCGAGCCTGGGCGGGTTCGGGGGCGTTACAGATATACTGATATTGAAAGTCTAGGAGGTCTTGTGTTGGGTGGATTTATTGTGGCAGCAGCTTCAGCTCCGCTGCCATTGTTGTTCTTCACTTTAACGGTTGGTTAATTATTCAACGTCTTTCCTTGTTTCTATACCCTGTTCGAATCATGGAGAGTAACCCGAGTCAGATTGTCACGTTAAACAACTCCAACTATCATGTGTGAAAAGGGAAGATAGAGAATCTTCTCTATGTGAAAGCAGGGGTGAGCAAAAACTGGATTGGAGCGAAGAACCAGACTGGAATTGAAAATTTGGTCCAGTTCTGGTCGGTTTTGCAAATTAAATAATCGAAATTCGGTTTTTTTTAAGTAGAACCGAAAAATGCGGTTCGGTTTTTGGGATTAATGATGCAAAACTGATTTTCTACCCAGAACCGGATTTAATAGAGTATTCAGTTTCAGACTTTCAGTATTCACTACCCTAAGCCCTAACGTTCTGCTCCGCCTCTCTCTCGCACTCGCAGACCGCAGTCGCCCGACGCCAAACCACAGTCGCCAACTTCCGCCCTCGACTTCAGACCTCGACTTCCGAATTCTGACTTCGACAAAGCTTCCGACTTCCGATTTCCGACGAAGGTAAGCAGCATTACTCGTTTTATAATATCAGAGCAATTTTTATAGCATTACTCGTTTTAAAGTGAAAATCGTGGCTCTGTATATCTTAATGTAGCATTACTAGTCACCGACTTCTAAGCTTCTTCAAAGAAGATTCAGACAAGGTACAGATTGGATTCAGATTTCAGAGGGGGAATTGAGTACTTCAGCCTTTCACGAAGGTTTTTTCTTGCTCTACTTTCTTAAAACTGTTGAACCAAGCCGGTTTTATTATCTCATTTGTTTACGGATAATCTGATTTTTGAGTTCACTGTATTGTTTAGGTTTTTGCACACTACCATTGTGCATTAGCTGATTTTTGTGTGCACTGTGCAGTGTAATTTTTGATGTTAGTATAATATTTTTAGATTGTTAGATTGTTGGATTGTTGGATTTGACTTATTGATTACGAATTGTTGGATTGTTAGTATAATATCTTCATACAATATTACGAATTGTTGGATTGTTAGATTGTTAGTATAATATCTTTAGAATTTTTAGATTGTTAGATTGTTGGATTTGGCTTATTGATTACGAATTGTTGTGATTTGTATTTTATATGATGGAAACAGAAAGCACTAATGATAATAAAAATGTAGAGAGTTCTAGTGTTAATATTCGAAGGGAAAGGAAAAACAAATAAGATGTTTGGAATTATTTTGCTATTGATGAAACTAATTCTAGAGCAAAATGTAATCATTGTGGAAAAACATATGCATGTGATATATTGAGAAATGAGACATCAAGTTTGAAAAAACACACCCGTATTTGTGCAAAATTATTGGCAAATATAGATGTGAAGTAAAAGACTTTGAGTTTTCAGAATACGAATAAGGGACAACAAATTGCATGTTTTAGTATTGCTACTTGTCGAGAACTACTTGCGAAAGATGATAATTAACGAAGAATTGTCTTTTAAGTTTGTTGAAAGACAGAGCTTTAGAGCATATTCTCAATATCTGCAACCGAAGTTTTTGCTTCCGTCTAGATTTACAGTTGCTCGTGATATTTTGAGTCTTTATGAAAAAGAAAAGATGAAATTGAAAGAGTACTTTAGAAGAACATCACAATGAGTATGTTTGACTACAGATACATGGACTTCTATTCAGAATATAAAGTAATGGTTTTAACTGGTCATTACATTGATAGTGATTGGACCATTCATAAGAAAATTTTAAATTTTTGTTTGATTTTGAATCATAAAGGTGATACAATTGGTAGAGAATTAGAAAGATGTTTGTTTGAATGGGGAATCAAAAATGTTTTGACTGTCACAGTTGACAATGTTTCTTCAAATGATGTTGCAATTTCATATTTGATCAAAAGTGTTCGAAATTGGAATGATTTAGTTTTGAATGGACAATACATGCATATGTTATGTTTTGCACACATATTGAACTTAATTGTATGTGATGGATTGAAAGATCATCAAGAGGCTATTGATAGAGTGCGTAGAGCTGTTAAATATGTTCGATCATCACCTGCAAGGTTACAAAATTTTAAGAATTGTGCTGATAATGTTAAAATCGCATGCAAAAGTAGTGTTTCTCTTTATGTGTCTACAAGATGGAATTCTACATATTTGATGTTAGCAAGTGCTAAAAAATTTGAAAAAGCTTTTGATAAGTTAATGGAAACCGATAGTAATTTCATTGGTGGGTTGAGTGGGGATACATCTCCCACTACAACAGATTGGGCGAATATTAGAAAACTTATTAAATTTTTAAAAGTTTTTTATGATACGACTGTGACTGTTTCAGCCTCTTTACATGTGACATCAAATAAATATTTTAGCGAACTTTGCAGTTTGAAATTGGTTATCATGGAGTATGCTGAGTGTGACGATCCATCATTAAGGAAAATGGCTATTGGAATGCAAGGAAAATTTAACAAGTATTGGGGAAATTATGATAATATTAATTTCTTGATGTATGTTGCAGTTGTTTTAGATCCAAGATGTAAGATAGAGTTTTTCGAATATTGTCTTACAATGTTGGTTGACAATGATAAAGCTACAGATTTGGTGAGTAAAGTACGAACCGTGATTAACAGATTATATCTTCAATACAAAATGGATTTGGGGTTTGAAATATCACAGGATTATGGTAGAACTAGTGTTGCGACATCTTCATCCACAGAACAAATAACTGGTTCTGCTTACGATAAGCTATTTCAGAAATTTTGTAATCGTAATAGTCAGCGAGGTGCTGCAAGCAATAGGACGGAAGTTGATCAACACTTATCTGAGGAATTGGAAACGTTTTCGAAAAATCAAGATATTTTGACATGGTGGAAATTGAATTCATTGAAATATCCAATATTAAGTAAAATTGCAAAAGATGTATTGGTTATTCCTATTTCTACAGTTCCTTCAAAGTCAGCTTTCAGTTGTGGTGGACGTGTACTTGATTCTTTTCGTAGTTCTTTATCACCAAAGACTGTCGAGGCGCTTATTTGCACTCAAAGCTGGATTCGTGAGGAAAGCCGTAATTTAGAAAACTTTAATGATGTGATGGATGAGTTTGAAAAAGGTATGTTTTAAATTTTACTCTTATTCTTTAGTAATTACTAATTATATACTTATTTTGAGACTTATATTATTTTGCAGATTTTATATCACGAGGTGAAGATGGCGAACTAATTAAAATTAGCGAATAGAGAGAACATCGTTGTATGTTTGATTGTTTTTACTTCATTTTCTATTTAATTATATTTTTATTGGTATAATATTTTTTTGCATCTTGTAGTGACTACGTGTACATGTGGTATTTTTTTTCATTTTTACAGGGTTGTAGAACAATTGTGAGGCTGTGCACTTAGTAAAAACTGGTTGTAGAAGTTGAAGCCTATCCTCAGTGACGCTTTGCTCCTTCATTCCCTGTTTTATAATGAAACACCCTATAGTTAGAATTTTGAGATATGAATTTGCAAGAACAAAACAGCTCTACGAATTTTCTTTTTTTCCTCTTATCCTGTTATCGTTAGATTTTTAATGCCTATCAATACTGTGCAATTAATCTCATTGGAGACAAATGCTTAAATATAACTATTTTTTTATGTATGGCTTAATATTTTAATTTAGTCCGGCCATTGATCTTCTGAGGCAACTCAAGAAGAATTTTTGCAAAGATGAACCTGGCAAGGAAAGAATTTACGACAAGGTCTGCTTTTGTCCTCTCCCCCTTGATGCTATAAAAACCTTTTGAATGATTTCTTTATTTGTAATTTGCGGGTATTTTGTTTCATTGCAGTAGGACCCAACATATTTAGAGGTTGGCCTGGAATTACTACGAGTTATCAAGTATGAATTTGGTCTGTCTCCTCCTCGAAAAAGTTTGAATTTTCTTTTCAGCGCTTGTGTCAATGCCAAAGACTTGGATAAGTCGTGATTGATTTGGAAGGAATATAAATCAGCTGGCCTACCTTATAATGTTACAAGCTTTTTAAGGTTTATTAGGGAGCTCGTCTCTCTCTCTCCTCCCCATCCCCTCTCTTTCTCAACGGAAAGTTCTTCTCTTTTTGAATTTTAAACTTTTCACCAATTTAAAAAAAAAAGTGGGAAAACCGGAATCGGATTAGAACCGGAACCGAAATTCGGTTCTGGTTCTGGTTCTGGTCCGGTCCTTAAAAAAATAAAAACAGTACCAGTCTTAAAAATTAAAAACTGAATTTTATTATTTTGGTTCCAATCTTCTTCAAAACCGGACCAGACCGGTTTTTTCTCACCCCTATGTAAAAGACTATTATTTGCCCGTGTTTGTTGGTGCGAAGCCTGACGGCTAAATCTAACATTAAATGAGAATTCTGTCATTGTCAAATGTGCGATTACATTCGGCAGTGGGTAGATGATAACGTCCTCAACTATGTATGTGAGAATAAGAAAACTCAGAGCTTGTGGAAAAAGCTTAAGGAGTTGTACGCTCAAAAGACATGGCAACAACAAGTTGTATTTGATCAAGCAGCTTCTAGGGTTGAAATACCAGAATGAAAAAAGCAATGACCGATCACTTGAATATATTTCAGGGAATAATCAATCAGTTGGCTGGAATGAAGATGAAGTTTGATGAAGAGGTTCATGAGTTGATGCTTCTTGGAAATCTACTGGACTTGTAGGAGACATTCAGAATGTCGTTGTGTAACACCTGGATTTACGAGATTTTATAATTACAGAATATGATGGCATTTTTGTTATTATGTCACATCAAGTCCATTTCGCAAAAAGAAAGCGTTATTATGATTCTAATGATTTATAAGGATTTTGAGAAAATTTTGGGAATTTAGGATTTTAACGTTAATTTTACGAGAATTATGTTTCTCGTAATATAAAAGATGTTTTAGTAAAAATAGTAAACGAAATCCGTTTTGCGAACGGACAGTTTTAAAAGAATCTTGAAAATGAGTTGGAGTTATTGGCGAAATAAAAAAATTTGGAGAAACCGAATCGTTAGCTAACTAACGAAACAAATAGGAATAAGAGCAAAGGGCGTTATAGTAATTTATCAATCCAAAATTTATTAAAAACCATTTGTCTTCTTCTTCTTCTCCACGCAATTTTTCTTCTCCTCTCTGGCGATCCTCCATTTTCGACGAAGCTCCCCGCGGCGACTCAATTTCTGACGATTGTTCCTCTTCTGTTCTTCACGTTTTCTTCCCCAAACTCGATTCTAGATAAGGTTCTATAGTTTTAGAGCGTTGTAATTCAGTTTTCGCGAGGTTCGATAGTTAGGGTTTCGTTTAGGTTTTGTGAAAAACGTAGTTTAAAGTTAGAAATCGATAGGTTTGTCGTATTAGTGAGTATATTGAACATATTAAACGTTATTGAACAAAATCTAGAGAGTATGCAGCGTTTAATTTGAAAACCGGATATTCGAGATTTGAGAATCTCCTTCAATGGAGTTTAGAAATTTGCGAGCGCTAGTTTCTCGATAAAATGTCTTAAAGAGTTAAGTTAGAATTTTAGGAGAATTTCCTTAGTTAATGTTTCGTTAAATTTGTACGTTTAACGGTTTAAATCTCGTTTTAACGACAACTGTTGTGTTTTGCCTTAGACAAACGACGCTCGTGGACGGAGCTCAAAATTCAGCGTGCACGAGGTAAGTTCTCGTGACTTACTTGGTCGAGAGGCCTACACCGTATGTCGATGTTGCGTCGAGGATCTTTGGAGAATCGTTTGTTAAATGTTTAGGTTTGGTAGTTAGGATTAGTTCTTTTATATGATATGCTTTTAATTGCTTTTATAGTCTTGATGATATGTATGATGTTTGTTTATTTTATGTCTATAACTGTTCATGCATCACGTATTTTAAAATTGCATGAAAACGGAATTTCTGCACGTGTTTAAGAAAATGAAATGAATGAATGTAATGAATCTATATAATATGTATCTGGTTACGCGAGGTGGGGTTCAGGCACGGCTGTTATGGACTGCGAGCGTGTACTCCCCCCCCATCGTTAGGTGAAGAGGGCAGTCCGACCGCGGAATGTGTCCTCTCCATCTAATAGGGCTGAGACCTCGGTGACATTCTGTCTGCGACGTAATGATAAGAAAATGTTGCATGATTTCTGAAACTCATACGCACAACATGCATTTACATTTACGAAACTTACTGAGTCTTTAACTCATAGTGTGTCAATATGGTGTAGGTGATATCGAAGCAGGTGAGGACGATGTTCCTCCGCCCGATGTACAGGATGGTGCAAAGAAGAACGGACTGTGGTGGTGTACATGGGCAGTCGACGCGTATTTTGTACCCGTGGGGGTAATAGTTAGGTATTTTGAGGGTTTTTGGGCGAATTAGGTTGGTTGTGAATTAAGGTATAGTTATAAATATTTTTAGGATGTTTGGTTCTGGATAGTGGATAGGTTATGTTTTGAGTTTTTAAAACGTTTTGAAAATATATTTTGTAAATGTTTAGTATTAGGGAAATGTTCGGTTTTTAAACATATCCACGTGGTTTGTTTTTATGAAGTTAGGTTGTGTTTTTATACGCGTTTTGAGTTGTTAAACGAGGGGTTAGTGAAGTGTGAATGGTACGTAGGGAAAGAAAGAGTTGTTATGTTGAAGTTGTTATGAAATGTATTGGAAATGATTTAAGGAAATGAATGAAAGAAGAAAGGAAGAGAAAGAAGAAGTGAGGAGGCAGAGGAGTTGGCGACCAATCGCCAAGAGAGGCGATCGGTCACCGTGAAGGATCGCCACGCTCTGGAAAATTTCCAGAGCGTGTGGTGATCAATCGCGAGGCGATCGTTCACCACAGCGAGATCGCCCCTCCCCTTTCTGTGTGGCGATCGATCGCCCGAAATGGGCGATCGATCGCCCATGCATTTTAGGGACGAAAGTCCCTTTTTGCCCCATGTTTTGTCTGTTTCTCCTGCTTCTTATGTTTTTAAGTTTTAATTAAGTTTTCTATTAATTGTTTTAAAGTTTTTTTTAAGTGGTTTTCAAAATAGATTCGAACGTCGTTAACAATTTCTATTCCGATTTCAATTTCGACTTCACAAGTTTAATTCTGCTTAAATGCAATTAAAATCTATTAGGATAAAAAAAAATAATACGAGAAAATTAGAAATAGTTTTAAGGGTCGCTACACGTTGTCCAACTCGACCCCGGATGGTGTTTTGGCTATGAATGTAGTCAAGAGTAGTGTTCTGAACGAGGAGATGAGAAGAAAATTGACGAATTCTTCTTCACAGTCAGACGTCCTAGTCACCGAAAATAGAGGGAGGAGTCAAAGCAAAAGTCTGGCAACAGAAACCGAAGTCAAAACAAGTTAGGAAAATATGATAACTTTGAGTGTCATCACTGTGGCAAGAAGTGACACATCAAGAGATTTTGTCGTTTCTTCGAAATAATCTAAATGCCAAGAGAAAGAAAAAGAAGATCGAAGAGGGTGATAAAGATGAGAATGTAGCTACGGCGACTGAGAGTTCTTTATTGTGTACGAAGACGTTGTCAATCTCGCCTGCCAAGATATGAGTTGGGTGATCGATAGTGATACTTCGATACATGCTACTTCAAGGAGGGATTTCTTCACGTTCTACACCTCCGGTGATTTTAGAAGTGTAAGAATGAGGAATAATGGCGTTGCAAAAGCCATTGGTATGAGAGACTTGCGTTTGGAGACCGACAATAGCAACACCTTGGTTTTGAGAGGTGTAAAGCACATCCCCTACATCTGTATGAATTTGATCTCAACCGGCAAGCTCGACGACGAAGGATTTTGCCACACCTTTCGTGATGGAAAATGGAACCTCACCAAAGGCTGTTTGATTGTGGTGAGGGGAGAAAAATGTTCCTCATTGTATATGATACACGCGAAGGTCGTAGATTCCACAGTCCATTTTGTGGACAATGAAGGCGCGATAGAACCTTGGCACAAATGGCTTAGTCATATGAGTGAGAAAGGATTAATACTTCTAGCCAAGAAAAACCTACTATCATGTATGAAAAATGGTTCTCTAACAGTATGTTCTATGTTTGGCAGGTAAGCAGAGCTCCTCACTCACGAAAATATGGTATACTCGACATGGTGTACTCCGATGTGTGCAGTCCGATGAAGATAAGAACACTTGGTGGTGCGTTGTACTTTTGTGACTTTCATCGACGATCATTCAAGGAAGATTTTGGTGTATATGTTGAAGTCAAAAGATCAAGTGCTAGACGTCTTCAAGCAGTTTGATGCTTGTGTGGAAAGAGAAACAGTGTAAAGTTCAAGTGCATCCGGACAGATAATGGAGGTTAATACTGTGGTCCTTTTGATGAGTATAGCAGAGAGCATGGTATTCGACATCAAAAGACACCTCTGAAGACTCTTCAGTTGAACGGGTTAATTGATAGAATGAACATGACACTTGTTGAGCGAGTGAGATATTTACTTTCGCAGTCACAGTTGCCGAGTTCCTTTTGGGGTGAAGCCTTGAGTACAGTAGTTCATGTTTTGAATCTCACGTTAAGTGTCCCGTTGAGTTTCAAAGTTCCAAATAGGATGTGGTCGGGAAAAGAAGTTTCTTATAGTCATTTGCACATCTTTGGGTACAAGGCCTTTGTTCACATTTCGAAAGATGAGCGGTCGAAACTCGATGTGAAGACGAGGCCGTGTGTGTTCATTGATTATGGTCTTGATGAGTTTGGCCACAAGTTCTACGATCCTATGCAGAAAAAGCTTGTCAGAAACAGAGATGTAGTGTTCGTGGAAGACCAAGGCAACGAATACATCAATAAAGCGGAGATGACAGAGAGTTACAGTGATGATTTGATCGATTTAGATCCAATTTCTACACCTACAGAGCAGTTCTATCAAGGGGGAGTAGAACCAGAGCTTGATATCGGTCTCGCAAATGGCGAATTCCCCACAACTGATGATGTTGAACCGATTGAGCAAGTCAAATAAGAGGTTTAAGAGTTGCCAGATGAACATCCTTTGAGAAGATCCACTGGAGAGTGGCGTCCTTCGACGAGATATATTTCAGTTGAGTATGTGATGCTCACAGATGCCGGAGAGCCAGAGACTTACCAAAAGGCGATTTCCATTAATGAGAAGAAAAAGGTGGTTGAAAGCCACGGAAGAGGAGATGCAATCTCTTCATGAGAGTATGACCTGGTGAAGTGACTTCAAGGCAAGAAAACTCTCAAGAACAGATTGGTCTACAGGTTGAAGACCGAAAATGCAAGCTTACAGCCAAGATACAAGACTTGGTTGGTTGTGAAGGGATACGGTCAGAAGAAGATAATCGACTTTGAAGAAATATTCTCACCGGTGGTGAAGATGACCTTAATCCGAGTTGCTTTTGGTTTAACGACGCACTTGAAGTTAGAGATCGAACAACTTGATGTGAAAACTACGTTTCTCCATGGTGACTTGGAGGAAGAGATCTACATGGAGCCGTCCGAGGGATTCAAAGTCGAAGAAAAAGAGCAACTTGTATGCAAACTAAAGAATAGTTTGTATGGCATCAAACAAGTTCCACAGTAGTGGTACAAGAAGTTTGAATCTTTCATGGTGAGTCATGGGTACATCCAGATATCGTCAGATCATTGTGTGTTCATCAAGAGGTATTCCGATGATGATTTCACTATTCTCCTCTTGTATGTTGACGATATGTTGATTATAAGCCATGATATTAGCACGATTGCTAAGTTGAAGGGAGAGCTGAGCAACTCTTTTGCAGTGAAAGACTTGGGTGCGGCGAAGAAGATACTTTGTATGAAGATCTCTCATGATAGGAAGAATGAGAAACTTTGGTTGTCTCAGGAAAACTACATCAAGAAAATACTTGAAAAGTTTAACATGAAAAAGGCTAAAGCTGTGTGTTCTCCACTTGCAGGTCAATTTAAACTCAATTCGGAGCAATGTCTTGCAAGTGAGAAAGACAAGGCAAACATGAGTCGAGTTCCTTATACGTTTGCAGTTGGCAGTTTGACGTACGTCATTGTTTGCACTTGACCCGATATTGCTCATTAGGGGTGGGCAGGATCGAACCGAGTCTCGAGAACTGGCTCGGACCTGCCGGTTTCGGTCCGGTTTCATTCCCAAATCCACGGTTCTCGGTCCGGTTTCGGTCCTTCCACGAAATCTCCTGCCGATTTCGGTCCGGTCCACGGTCCATAACCCAAAATCCCAAAAAATCGGAATCGTATTAGTTGATGGTAGATATAATGGCCTGAAGATTTTCATACCAGTGCATGAGGAGATTGTGGATGAAATTGATATTGGGATCCAGGCCACATGTGTGGACCTGGATCGATAATGGGCAATGACCCATTATCGATACAAGAGTGAGAGCTGAAAAACTACTGCTGCCAACCCTCCAGAGCATGAAACTGCTGCTGCCAACCCTCCAGGAATTCAGACGACAGACAGACGCGACAGAGGTTCTTCTTTCTCCTTAACTGATGAATTTGTTGATGTGCTCAAGAGGTACCATTAAGTTGGCTCTTTTTTAAATGTTTAGTGAAGTTACCTTTACATCACGAAGAATTTCAAATAGTCGGTTCCAATTTATTTTCATAAATCGCATAGTTCCAGCTGCCGCTTCTTTTATGGCTAGAGCTCCATCAAATAGAAGGTTCATTGAAAGGAGCTGGTAAGTAATCATTTTTTTGGCAGCTGTCGCCTTCCTTTCATAGTATCCTCTTAATTGATGACAACCATATAATCTCCGAGTCTGTAATCTTAATCAAATGTGTTTTATACATCACACAAATGTTGTCATTTGTTCGGCTCACATGTTCTCGTTATGGTTTCTGAAAAATACCTAGTAAGCTGTGAATTTTAACTCTTCCCTGCGTTATCTTGTTTGTAATTTTCCAGGACAGTCAAACTAAGCATGGGCAGACAGCAAAGTACAAACAAAATTCAAGAACATGATTCAAATTCCTCAAGAGGGCAGAAGATTTGCCGATTGCGGATTAAGAATCCGCATTCAAACCACGAGATGCACATGTAATGCTTTCAAGTAATTTGAAAAATGGGTTTGAATATACGGATAATATAATCTGTTTGTGATAAGATATAATTCATAGCTTTTGCCTTATTTTGGAACCAACAGGAGTTACATCTCTCTTCCATTTTCGAGTTCAAGAAAGTTTTCGTATGTTTTAATGTCTGGACGGGTCGAGACCCCACGACGGAGAAATGCTTAGGTGTTTGCACGGAGGGGGATGATGAAAATGAAGATGGTGAATGACAGAAGACAAGGGGTGGCCCTTGATTGCCTGACCATTGCAGGGTGATTCCCCATTTCTTCAAAACTGACAAAATCAAACTCTCCTTTTGGAGAGATGATCTTTTGTTCGTTTATTTATTTATTTAATCTATTTCTGTTTCCAGTTTTCTCGACGGCCACCCTTGTCTCTCCTCTCAGTGGCCACTGCCCCACTCTGAAGCAAATTCGAACCCAATTGGCTTCTACATTTGCTGTATTTCACCATTTTTTGGATTCATTCAATGAAGAACTGCACGTATTCCAATCATATATTTATTTTTCTTTTAAAGGCCAGCTTGATAAGTGTTAGAGTATGACTATTTGACTAGTTTAGTTTGTAATAGTAGTTTTAGTTTTATCACTTTCCGATGTTCATCATTGTTTCTCTGTACATATATATTGTACACGGTTCTTTCAATTTTGAAATGAGAAGTTTCATTTTTCCTTTGGCGCCTTCATCTTCTTCTTCCTCTAATCTTTCTCTTCCTCTGGTGTTTGCTGTAAATTCAACTATAAGAACAATCAAATTCCTTGTTGTAAATTCCATTTTTTTGCTTTTTCGAAATTTAAGATTACGCTCTAATTTTACACGCGTTAAATATGTTGCGATGATTACGTTTTAATTTACGAGTCTAAAGTAGATTGTGATCACTCGCTCTCGTGTTACTCCAAAATTGAGTTTCAGTTTGGTTGCAGCTGGTATCAGAATTTTCAACTTCATGGCAGAAAGGCCAAAAAACTGCAGCTCTTAAACTTCATATTCGTTTGTTCCGTTTGTCTATCGAATCCATGTTCTTCTCTTTTCAATCCAATCACGAAAAACCTAGAGAAATAACAAAAGAAACTTGATCCGAAACACAGACTTTAGAGAGAGAAACTTAGTGTGCAGGAGAGAGAAAGTGGAAGAAATTCATAGAGTGAACTAATTTTTCATTACATTTCCATTGTTGGTATAAAAACCCAGAAAAGAAATAATAATAAAGACACCTCTGAAGAAGAAGAAGAAGAAGAAGAAGAGAAGATATACAGTAGGTTGGTTAATCTCTACGAGTACTTATGCCAACAGAGAAGCATTGTAATGCAAACCCTCATAATGTAAAGCTTACCCCTTTGCTGCCTCGCCATTCTCTTCCACTTGGTCAATCTCTTGATCATTTTGTTTCTCTCTTTAGACTTCTATCTCTCTCTAGAAAAGTTGTAGTTTGCAGTGTAAGTTTTCTATGGAAGAAGAAGATGGGGACTGTATTTATATTGCCAGATTGTATCCACGTCCGTGGGTCCACATGTACCTCCACATCACGTTGATATCACGTGCGTTACTTGGCTAAAAGTTTCAACTTGAACATCGTTTTCAGTTCAAAAACAGAACACCAAACCTTATCTCCAACCCTACACCATTATCTTTTTCTTAAAAAAAGAAAATCTAGAGAGAGAATGAGGAGGAGGGATTAGAGAGAGATAGAGTGAGAGAGGGTGGGGGACCGTTGATATCTTTTTCAGACACCAGAAGTGAACCATCCAAATCTAACAATTACACCACAGCAGCTCTAAAAATATCAACACTGACACGTGTCCCTCCATAAAGTAAGCAAGATTAGGTCAGTGGGTCCCGGTCCACGCTTCAGATGGATGTTCCCTTGCCATGCAAAAGCCTGGCAGAAAAAGGGCCTCCCAGAAGTTGTCTTCAGAAAGCAAGAAGAATCAAGTCAAAAGGATAAGATTTCTTCGCAGAGCATATAAAATGGTGGACCAAACCAGTAAGATTAACATATCAATATCCAGCTAATTAAGGTAAGCAGGGTCGAAATCATGCAGCAGGAGACGCCATTTTCAGACCAGATAAAAGGGTTTTTTTAAGTTGGAAGGAGCAGACAGACACGGTGGGGAACGGTTGTGGAAATGGTCGGCCGGAGATTGCTGGGACAAGCTGTTTTGCCGCCATCGGAATGTTATGAATGATCAACTCTAGAGAGAGAGAGAGAGAGAGGAATGTTATGAGTTATCAAAGTACAGGAAGGATGATGATGGTGCCTGGTGGTGGGGAAGCCTTTTTTCCCTGATTTCTTCAAGCTTTGATGGGGTTTTTTTGGATGTAAATTACTACAGTTTGTAGTTGTTGATCTGTAGAGTTCAAGATGTGACAAACCGAACCACCACAATCACACCCACTTTTCTTCATAATTGACAGAGCTTTAGAGAGAGAGAACTTGAATGATCAAACTTCAACGACCATTTTTGTGGTGGAGATATCAAGAAATGGTGGCTTTTCAATCAAGAAATTGCAGCAAATATGAGTTAAAATGAAGATAAGACTATACGATAGAAGTAAATTATGGAATTGCAGAAGCTAAAGTTTGAGAAGATGCAGAAACAGATGCATAACGACAATAAATATGAATATATAGAATATTAATTTGTTAAAAAGTATCAAACATTGATCTTTGTATCAAAATAAAAGAAGGTAAAACTAAAAAAACTACTTGTTTAATGAAAAATGACACTTTTATTTAATGAAATGTGACACTTTTTAAATAAATACATAAGTTGGGCCGAGATGGGAAAGTGGAAGGCCCAATCTTGCAATAGAGGATTTTCCCATACCCCAAGTATATCATATTGGGCTTAATTGGGCCCATTATTTTGGGCTTGAAATGGGCCCTAAATATTGGGCTTTAAATGAGCCAATATATCGGGTTAGCTTGAGTCCAGTACTTCTGATGCAGCTCAATCATGGAGTCGGAGGAGGTTCCTGACCATCATCACCAATGGATATCGAAAATTAATTACGGCAGATCAGCATCGACTCTTCTTCCACCTCTTGTACTACTTCTACCGCCATTTCAATTTTCTTCTGCCTATTTTACGGTCTGCAGATTCTAGAGAGGGAGAAAACGGAGAGGAAGAGCTAGGTTAAGAGATGTCGTGCTGCTGTGCTTGGTGTGCTAGTTCAGCCTGCGGTCTCTGTTCGTGCGTCGCGTCTGGGATTTCCAAGCGATCCGCCAGGCTTGCTTATTGTGGACTTTTCGGAGGTTCGCTTATTGTTTCATGGGTTCTCAGAGAGACTGCAGCTCCTGTTTTGGAGAAGATGTCTTGTGAGCTTCCATTCCTTTCGCTCTCGTATCTGCTTACGGAGTCAATTTTTTAAATCGGTTTAGAGACTTCGATTTCGCTAACTTCTTTGTGCAAAAAGTAATGGTAGTCTCGAATTGTGCGATATTGGTGTATGTGATTCTGAATTTTATACTGATGAAAATATTCATTTACTTGGCAAGAAGAAAACATTTCAAATTGTCCAAATAGGGAACGATTTGTTCATATTCTAATTGAATTTGACTAAATTCAAAATTGGATTTGATAAACTTTATGTCATAATGACAGAGATGTTTTCTTTTTTCTTCGTTCAGGGATAAACACTGGTACTCATTCCAAGGAATGGTTTCAAGTACAGGCAGTTCTTCGTGTTAGTTTAGGGAATTTCCTGTTTTTCGCATTATTAGCCCTTCTAATGATCGGCGTGAAATACCAAAGTGACAGACGTGATTCATGGCAACATGGAGGATGGATTGCGAAGATGGTTATTTGGGTTTTGCTTATTATTCTTATGTTCTTCCTTCCAACTAGTATTGTCACATTTTATGGTTAGTTTCGCATATTTCATTTTCTTATTTTGAATTTACTTCTTTCCTTTTTTTACCGGACTAAATCTTTGTATGGGTCTTTCTTTGGAAGGATGATTACTTTTATGGAAACTATTTTTATAGTACTAATGATTATTAATGTCATAGAATTTATAGAATGTTTATGATTGATCCATGCAGGGAATGTGTCAAAGTTTGGTGCTGGATTGTTTTTGTTGGTCCAAGTGATTATCTTACTGGATTTTTTGCACTCATGGAATGACGCCTGGGTTGAGAAAGATGAGCAGAAATGGTTCAGTAAATTTTTTTATTTAATATTTATCTGCCTTATTGTATTTTTATTTTCGTAATGACATGACTTGATCAACAGGTATATTGCTTTACTGGTTATATCAGTGATATGCTACATTGGAGCGTTTGCTTTCTCTGGAGTTCAGTTTATTTGGTTCAATCCATCTGGCCATACTTGCAGCCTCAATGTTTTTTTCTTAGTCATGACAATGATTCTTGCTCTTGCTTTTGGAGTAATTGCTTTGCATCCTGCGGTGAGAATAAGACATGACTTTACTGGTTTGTGTTAGTGAGATTGATATCTTCTCTCAAAGAAGCTTTAGTTGTAATTATCTGTGAATTTTTCGCTGCCTTAATAAGAAATTGTAGTCTCCTTGATTTGATCGTGGTGAGATTGAGCTGGATAAATTTTTGAATTTTCTCCCTTCTTTCTTGGGGTAACTTTTTATCCCAACATGTTGAATTTTATCAATAAGTTTAACAACATTCACCTGTTGAATTTTCTCAACACGGAACCCGCTGATTTTTCCCACGGTCTCGTAAACATGTTTTCTGGTAGGATTCTTAAAATGTTTCATACTCCCAATTTAGCTCTAGGAATAGAAACATATTTTAGTTTGTAATTAACATATGAATGTTAAACAGGTGAATGGTAGCCTCCTGCCTGCTTCTGTAATATCAGTGTACTGTGCTTATGTGTGTTACACTGGCCTCGCCAGTGAACCTCGTGACTATGCATGCAATGGTCTCCATAATAAATCAAGTGCAGTCTCAGTTAGCACCTTAGTTCTTGGAATGATCACTACGGTTCTCGCAGTTTTATACTCGGCCTTTCGTGCTGGATCTTCTACTACATTTCTATCGCCGACTTCGTCTGCCAAAGCAGGTATGGATATTGGCAGCCTAATTAAATATGTTAAACCAATGTGAATGATAACCCCTTGTTAGGGATGTTAAATCAGGTTGTACTGTTTGGGTTGACATTATTATTTCAAAGTGGTTGTTTCTAGGCCTTCTTAACTGGTGATAAAACCCAGCTCAGAATCTTTACCAGGTATTATAATTGAGAAATTGGATATGACTGCTCAGCTATTATTAACCAGCAATGCATAGTGCTGGAAGATTGCAAACTGGCATAGTCACAACATGGCTTTTTGGTTTTACCTTTGACTGTTAAAAACGACTCCGCTTTATTAGTTTAGTTGTGGAACTGTGGCGTATTTTTTTCAAATTAGAAAAGCTTCATATACTTAGATTTGATTTTGAGTAGTTACAAGCAACTTTGATACTTTTTCAAGACTTCTCTTAGGAATTAGGATAGCCATTCTTCCACCTACCCTAAGAGAGGTAAAGAGTAGTATGAAGACATCAAATGAGGAAGGATAGTTTAGGGAATTATTATATAATATAATAGTTTGTTTTTATGATTTTGGAAATTAGTTAGAAAGATTAGTGAAGTCTTTTAAATAGGACTGAGGAGTCTAAGGGAAGGGGAGGGAAATTTTTGGAAGAGAGAGCTGAGTCTCTCGAATGCTCTGCATTGGTTCATGTAATTTTCTACTTTCTCGTTGAATATTGCCTGAGGTTCCTATTCATATTGTTCAAAGCAACATAATTGCAGAAGGGGGAGAAATTGATCAGGCATTTATGAGCTATCTAAAGGCCCAAAACTTGCTTTCTGGCAGGAAAGAAACCTCTTCTTGAAGCAGCTGATGCGGAGGAAGGAAAGGACAAGAAGGATGAAGAAGCACAGCCTGTGAGTTACTCTTATACATTCTTCCACCTGATATTTGCTCTGGCGAGCATGTACTCTGCCATGCTTCTTTCCGGATGGACCAGCTCTTCTGAGAGTTCAGATTTAATCAACGTCGGTTGGGCATCAGTCTGGGTTCGGATCTGCACTGAGTGGATTACTGCTGCATTATACGTTTGGTCCCTCCTTGCCCCTCTTCTCCTTCCGGACCGTGAGTTTTTTTAGGTTCACCACTCGAGCTATGGTTCGGAATCTGGTGAAACTTTCTATACCCTTATCGGTTGTGTATGATGGTACAAAGTAGTTTAGTCACTCGTTCGAACTGGATTGGATAATCAAAACTAGCTATGGACTTTTGAGTACATTGCCTCGAAGAACTTGTAGTTCTGTAACATTATGTGCCTATGTTTATCAAATTCGTGTATAAATACTACTTTTGGGATCACTTCCTTCATATTTATCCGGTTGGAATTTCTTTTAGAAGATTAAAAGTGTTTATTTCAAAACCTTCGTAACAACATATATATTGTAACTATGGTAATGAGTGGTGGAGACCACCCAAATCATAATACAAGATTGGAAAGTGGGAACTAGAAATCTTCATCCATCTTGAACACAAAATTGCAGCCACCATCTTTGAGGGTTGACATTACAGAGGCCTTTTGATAATCACCCACTCTTCTCTCAAAGAAGTTTGTCTTTCCTCTGTTCCATCAGCCAATTAACTCAAAACATTAAACACAGAGAGGGAGAGACTGTTGAATTCAGCAAAGTGTTGAGAAATACTCACTGCAAAGAAATGAATTCCATCCAGTCAAATGGATTTTCGACATTGTACTTCCTCCGATATCCCAATGCAACCTGAGATAAAAACAAGAAATGATCTCCATTTTTCTCACTTAAGAAGGATCGAAAAAGACTCACCAAAAGTCGGTCGGCTACAAACTTTATGTACTTGCTCATTAGCGTCGAGTTCATGCCGATTAATGCACAATTTAGCACATCACAGACAAATTGAGTCTCTATTTCCACAGCTTCCTCCACAATTCGATACACGATTTCCCACCGAAGTTGGTTCCGCAACAAACTGTAAGCGGGTAGAACAGTGAGAAACCTACATTCTTTCTGAAAATTTTCACTACTTTTTGTTCATTATAAACACCAGATTGAACCAGAAATTTTGATGTATCAATATAGCAATAGGGAGGGGGAAAAGACCTATAGAGAAGGCAAGCAAAATCGCAATGAAGGCCCTCGTCTCTAGAAATGAGCTCGTTCGAAAATGCCAGACCTGGCATCAATCCTCGCTTCTTGAGCCAAAATATGGCACAAAAACTGACGGATCATATCATCAAAGAAGACACCTCAAATAATCATCAAAGTATCAAATGAGCGAGAGAAAAAAACATACAATTGCTTCAGCAGTGGCAAGCAATATGAAAAAATTATCAAGCTTTGATACCTTCCTGAGAAGAAAATTCCTTCTATGCATGCAAATGCGACGAGTCTTTCAGCAAATACTAGAGGAACTGCAACCAAGCCATGAATAAAGAAGGCTTATTTTGCATTTTTATCCACAAAAACTGACTAAATAAGGCTTAATCATGCAAACACCTAAGTATTTTTTAAGCCGCAATTCATAATAAATCTTAAGCACAAGGAGAAATAAGGAGTTCTAGTTCCGCTTTCGTTCGATATTCAATGAGTTCTACTCAAACATTCAGGCACGAACATGGTTTTAGCTGCAGTAGCATAATATTCACACAAAAAATGCAAACGATCCAATTAATATTAGCACCTATGTATCCAATCCAAAGCCCATTTAGCCTTCCTAGCAACACAAGGAATGTTTTCCACCGCATTAAACAATCTAGTTTTCTCCATTGAATCTTTGATATACGTCTCCAAGAGCAAGCTATACATCTCTGACAATATGCAAGAGATAACTATAGTCTGGTATCTCGAGATGCATCACAAAAGCAAAAACATCAAAATTACTTCGAAAGGTATACCAGAATGAACATTCTCCATTGCAATTTGCAATCCATAGAATGCTCGAGCCTGGAAAGAGCAAACTATATCAATAGAACTGTAATTTCTAAGAAATTGACACTTGGGGGGATTTGCTATTGTCCTAAAAATAATGGAGTTAGTAGCATATTCAGAATCTACAAGAGATTCTCACTATGTGGATCCGCATTAAGAACCATTAAATACTAAAAATAAGTAGTAGAATTGGAACCTCTGGAGCTGTAAATTACATGTTTTGTTTCCAATATGTATAAGCAAACATGAAACTTACTTCTGGGACTTGAACATCAGTTAAGAATCTTGCAGCCAAGTTTTCTAAAACGATCCCATCGGAAGCAGCAAAAAATGCTAGAACATGGCTTATGAAATGTTTTTCAGAAGTCAGAAAGCGTTTCCCAGTGTTGCACGTCCTGAGAGAGATCAACCTCCTCAGCTGGCATTCCATTAGACAACTGTTAGAAAATTGTTATGCATGTAATAGAAAAAAACTAGTTTCACTAGCATTTAAATAGAAACAAAACCATTTTCTCAAAGCTACCAGTCCAATCAATTGCAAAATAAGAGATATTTGCAGAGTGCTAATGATAGAAACAAGAATTTATTTCAAAATTCCACTACTGGAAAGCGAGAAGAATCCATAATTTCAGATGAAAATTCATCTTTCGCAATAGATGAAGCAGTCCAAAAGTAACGATACAGAGGAAAAAGAAGAAATACCAGTCCAAAAACTGGCTTGGGCATTCTTGTACATCTCCCAAAGTTGCTTATACCTAATTGGAAACATACAAAACCTCTGCATTTGTTCCGTTAATATGGGCTCCTCTACTCCGTCTTCCTTCATGCGTTCTCCATTCTTTCCGAGTTTTCCATTTTCAATAGACCCCATTTCAGGGTTTTCGAAGGCCTTTCTTCCCCTTCTGCAACTTCTTGTAATTCAGATAGATAGAACCTTTCTTCAGAAACCCTCGTAAAACCCAATCTCGCTAAATAAACCCAGAGGCTGAAATCTGCGACACAGAAAGACGCACTGAAAGCGAGTGATGATTGTGAAGTTTTTGTCCGTTTTCCTCCTTGCATGAAGCCAAGGTTTGGATTCCTCCCAAGACCTGGACGATTTCCCCTTATACGACGCCGTTAGAGAACATGAAGCTTTGCATTTGCACATGGAAAAATTAAAACTAAAACAAAAATTACAATTTAAAATATTGATATAATATTAATTTAAAATTAAATTAACTTGAAATAAATAGGTTAATTTCATAGTGCCATTTCCGACTTTATCAAATTCATTTAGACCAATTTCCCCCGCTTCGCAGCCCAAATCTATCAATCATCATCAATACACCGTCTTTCGACAAGGCCATCGACCATCAAAATGTCACTCGGCTGGTCTCTTGGCTCGGAGCCATTGCCGACTAGTTGGCAAAGATAGAGAATTTCAAAATTACCAAACAATTGATGATTTATGAATCTCTCTCATCACAACCCACATAAACAAATGATTAAAATTGATAGTTGATGATTGTTGTTGATAGTCATATGCGCCTCAAAAAATCTATCCTATTGCAAAGTAGAGTTGACAATGCTATACTTGTACTATACTCCACCTGATTTGAGTTGGACTGTCAAGGCAAATTCCTTCTCCCAAAACTGCAAGTAAAGAAATATTTTTAAAATGGAACAAAAACCCTAAATTTTTTTATTTTTTTTATTTTGCTAAACTTTGAAAATAACTCTCGGGTGGAGTATTAGAACGAAATAATCCATTAGATGATGAAACATCGATTGTGAATTATCTTTGACAATGGATCAACAATCAGAAGTGTTTTTCTTGTGTATTATCGATAAACCAATTGTTAATATATAAATTTCAAGTGATGGATTTGATAATTAAGAAGTTTCTTAATTATGTAGCAAACAAGTTCGAATTAAATAAACTAATCGCTTCACTAATTAGTGGCTAATCGTTTCCACTTGGGGGTTGGTGAAGAAAATCCTTAGATTTGACTTTGAATAAGTCAACACCTCGTCCCAAAGCTTCTCCCTTGTGAAGAAATCTACAGTCTTACTTTAATCCAATAAATTCCTTCAGCCAATCTGCAGTTTTTGGCAAAAATTATGGTTTTGGTCTTGTTATAGAGAGAGAAACTCGTTGTGTCAGACTCTATCTTCATGGTTTACTGTAAAAGTTGTTGTCCGGAAGCAAAAGCTGAACAGAAAGACGACAGCTTCTGTCTTCTACGTTGTTTTCGTTTCAACAACGTAGCTTTCTTGTGGCTACAGGTGTTTTTGATCAAGAAACTTTCGTCTGAAGCGTAGAATTTTGACGTGTTTTAGAGAGAGAAAGAGAGAGAACTTGTAAGGGAGACTAAGAGAGAGAAGCAGTATTGCTATTACGCTACTCTCTCCTCTTCATTTCCACAGAATAAACGTGTTCTCCAAGCTCATTTTCCCTCTCTGCCTTATTTAACCAGTTTTCCACGGCCAAAGATTATAGCTTTGAACTTGAATTCCATTACCCATTTACATTTTCTCTCTCTAGAATTCAGATCGGGGTTCTTTCCTGATAGAAGGAATGGATTGTGGGAAAGAGCCGGAAATCGAAGAAACAGTCCGTTTGCATGTTATGGAGCTCCAAAAGTTCACCGGAAAAAACCGTGGAAACGCCACCATTTTCGAACCTCAGAGCACCATCCAGAAGCGAGATAGCAGCATTACGAATCCTGAATCACCTTCGACGTCAGCTCCGGCGATTCGCGCGCCGGAGAAGAAACTGACCCTTTTCGCTCTCCGGCTAGCCGTCCTCGAAAAGGCAGCCACTGGTTTGGGAACTCTAGGATTCATTTGGGCCACCGTCGTTCTTCTCGGTGGATTCGCCATCACCCTTGACAGAACTGATTTCTGGTTCGTCACCATAATTTTACTAGTCGAAGGAACTCGAATTTTCAGCAGAAGCCATGAGCTTGAGTGGCAGCACCAAGCTACCTGGTCGATCACCAATGCCGGAATTAGCAGCTATCGAGCTCTGAGATCGAGCTCTCTGTCGTTATTCGGAAAAGTGAAATCAATTTTCCGGCCAATTTCTACGGCCATAAAACAAGCAAACCATAACAGAGACATAAAACAGACACAAACAGAGAACAACCGAGGAATGGTCGATCGGCTGAGGCTGCCAACCAGGACATGGAAGACTTCAGAAGTTCCTCTTTTTCCCTATGATCAATGGTTTTTCCTTTCAAGAAATGTAAGTAAGATT
This sequence comes from Begonia masoniana, assembly GCA_022432975.1. Classification (NCBI taxonomy): domain Eukaryota; kingdom Viridiplantae; phylum Streptophyta; class Magnoliopsida; order Cucurbitales; family Begoniaceae; genus Begonia; species Begonia masoniana. The sequence goes on along the minus strand of CM039507.1, from coordinate 51,696,034 downwards.
CTTTACTGGCTTCAACTTCTATCTGCAACTGCCTGTGTTGTTCTCTCCTCGATGAAGCTGATCAAACGGAACTTCGGAGACTCCGAAAAAGACGACACAGATAAGAGAAACAGAGAGGCTGCTCTGCTTATTTTTTATGCACTGGCTTTGGCTGAAGCTCTGCTGTTTCTTACGGAGAAAGCTTATTGGGAATGGAAAGTCATCTTCAAAAAAGTATTGCAAGAGGTGAACGATGAATTAAATTTGGGAGCTTCGGGTATGATTTCGATCAAACGATTCTTCTACGATTCGTATTCGAGGTGCGTTAATGGAAGCATTTTTGATGGATTGAAGATGGATGTGGTCACTTTTGCTATGGAGCTCGTGGCTTCGGATTCTCCCGACGAGCAGCTCGTCGGAATCAGAACTCTTCGATTACTCGCACAAAATGATCGATTTTCGGATGATACCCTTCAAAAGATAGGGATTACTCTCTCTGTTATTGAAAGATTGGTCGAGATGTTGAACTGGAAAAACCCCCAAGAAGAAGAGATCAGACTTTCTGCTGCGGAGATTTTGTCGATGCTGGCCGGAAAAAAGCAAAGCTCGCTTCGAGTCGCCGGAATTCCGGGGGTGATGGAATCGATATCCTCTTTACTCCAAACCAACAGAATCTATGATCGTTCTGCTAATGACCATCCAACTTATGCATACTGGAAATTCAATCATTTGGGACTTGTTATTCTGAAGAAACTCGCTAGAGACCACGATAACTGTGGAAAGATCGGAAACACGAGAGGCCTCCTACCGAAAATAGTCGATTTCACTCAAGCCGAAGAGCGAGTTTTGAAGAATGAATATATCGCACCATCTCAAATTGAAACGATTAAGAGATCTCTCCAAGTCATGAAGATGTTGGCCGGAACATCCGGTTCGACAGGCAAACAACTACGCAAAGAAATGTCCGAGATTGTTTGTTCGATTAGTAATTTACGAGACATATTACGATTCGGCGACAAGCATCCAACAATTCAGAAACTTGGGACGGAAATATTAACGAGTCTGGCTTTGGAAGAGGACTGCGACAGAAACGATCGGAGGGACGGGAGGAGTTCTCAAGAGCTATTCAGCATTTTCTTTCGGGAAAACGTCTCGGAGCCTTACGGCGGTGTGAAAATAGCGGCCGGAGAGGCAATAGCCACTCTGGCATTGGAAAGCAAGAGCAACTGCCATAGAATTTTGAAGCTAAATGTTCTAGAAAAGCTCGGAAAAACTTTAGAAAGTCCTTTGATTCGAGTAAACTCCGCTAGAATTTTGAGAAATCTTTGTTTGTATAGCGGATCGGATTCGTTCGATAAGCTCAAACTGGTGGCAAATTCATCACCAACTGTAAGTTGTTTCATTAGAGTTGTTCTTTTTTGACATTTGTTTTGAATTATGAAGAAAATGTGGGAAAAGACAATCTTTCCTAATCCGTTCGGTTTTTTCGGTTTCAGATTCTCCGAGGGATCGTATCGGAAGAGGATAAACTCCAGGAAGTAATGGTTGGATTGGCTGCACATGTTTTCAAATTCATGTCTTCTGAGGAATCAAGCATCATGTTTGAGAAAGCTGGCATTGCAGAGGCAGAATTGGCCAAATCGTTGGTTCAGATTTTGAAGAAACACAAATACCCTTCGACGAAAACACCGGGAAATCGACGGTTTACGATCGAAACGTCGATCTGGATGATGAAGAAGGATGTGAAAAATGTCCACATTTTCAAGGACTTGGAGATGGAGAAAGAGCTGGAAGGTGTTTTAGAGACCACCTCAGAAATCGAAAGTTTCAATGTCTTTTCGGGTTCGATCGGGATCAGCCGTCACAGAACAACGATACATTCGCTAGTCGAAACTGCGTTAAATCTGCTCGGACTAGACTAAATCTTCAAGAATATGGATAGAAATGAAGCTTGTACATAAAATAAAATAAAATGATACTTTACCCTTGTAAGAGGAAATCCAAACATATGGAAAGGAATACAAAGAACAACTCATTTCCTACATATATGTCTGCAAATTACATCTTCATCTCAAGGACAGGTCTCAGAAACCATGGCTTCCAAAGGATCCAAACCTGTTATTTCCATCCTTTTATTCCTCAATTTCATGCTCTACTTGGTCGTAACGATTATCGCGTCATGGGCCGTCGATCACGGGATCAAACGAAGTCAAGAAACAGGTGAAATGCATGCGTGTAATATTTTATTTTCTAAAAAAAGAAATTTGACAAAAACATAAGTTCCACTTTTTAGTTATTAACAATTTGAATATTGTAATCAATTTATTTGTTAAATTCAATACAATAGAATTTTTAACTTTTTGTGATATTACACGATTGATTATGCAGCATCAATTTTGTCGATACCGGCTCGACTATTTCCGATATATTTTCCGATGGGAAACATGGCGACCGGTTTCTTTGTCATATTTTCGCTCATAGCCGGGGTGGTGGGGATGACAACCTCCCTCACAGGACTCACCAATGCACTGAAATGGGACGTTCCTAGTTTACAGACGGCGGCTTCTTCTTCCTTGGCCACTTGGTCCATCACCTTACTGGCTATGGGGTCGGCCGAAATTTCCGATTTTTATATTTATTTTTATTTTTTTCTTCATCTGTGTTTTTCATAATCTCCATTTCTTTCTTTCTGCCTGCAGATTGGCCTGTAAGGAGATAAATCTTGGGTGGACAGACGAAAACCTGGTAAGAAAACTGGATTGAGAAGAAGATGATGATGAGTGAGAAGAGTTAGGTTTTTGATGTTGTTTTGTGTGGAAATGACAGAGGGCGTTGGAGACGATAACCATTGTTGTGAGCGCAACTCAGATGCTCTGCACCGGAGCAATTCATGTCGGAGTTGAGGACGCCATTGCAGATGCTAGAGGATTCATACCAAGAGTGATCGCCTGAAATTATCATAATTCTCTTTCATTTCGTGCAAATTCATATTGGAAGTGTGTATTTTCTGTTGTGTCCGATTGTTTCGAATTGTCGTGTTCTTGCGAGTTTGTTGTTCGAATGCAACGTGCTTTTTATGTAGAGAGATTAATACGGTAATCTTGTTTTTTTAAACTAAATTCTTGGTTCGGTCTAAGTTCATTTTCTCGTCAAGTGCTCAATCCGAACTTATATCTCTTGGTCCTTTTGGGTTGTTTTTCCCAAAACTTAATTGAACCAACGATCTCGGTGACCATAATTTGGATAAGGGTGTCGAGTCTCAGTCGAAGTCCTAAATTTGTAGACTTTGAATTTAAATATTGTTGTCAATTTATTAATTAAACTTAACATGCGGATAAGTAGCTAACGCGTGTTTCATTTAAACAAGTAGTTGATTTTTTCTCCGGCAATTTCAAACTTTGCAAGAGATTAATGAAATTCAAAATCGTATCAAAGATCGATGGATGAGTTGGAAATTAAATTAAAAATATAATATATACGTTTTTAATTTAAAAGAAAAATTAATGACAATGATTATATAACTTGCAAAGTTTAACTTACAAATCATCGTAAACGTTAAGAGTTTAAATTGAAGGATAAAATTGATATAATTTGTTGCAACCTAGGCCATGAAATTTAACCCATGTTTTTTAATTTGAGAAATTTAACCCTAAATTCTTCACCAACAACAGCCAAACTTCACTAGAATAAGACTACTAACCACTTTATATGAGAAATGTTTAGACTCATATTACCATCGGAACATAACTATCTCGTCCTTAAACATCGACCGTTGCATATGAGAATATGAAAAATGCACGTAACCGACATTCGAACAAATGCCCCCTCCACAGAATTTCCATTTCCTTTTCCAGTTCTGGTAGAGTTGTAAAAGAACAAGCATAGATCTCAGATCCTTTTATTTGAATTCACATCCAACTATCCTAACGTTAGATTCAGAGATAGTAAGTAAACCTTTGCAGCTGCAAGAAGAACATCCAAAAGGGTTGTCAGTTGTGTGGTTAGAAACTTAGAAACAGTGCGTCGATCGATCGATATAATTAGCGATTAGCGGACCCAGATTGCTCTCGAGCAGCTACCCGACATCCTATCATACATCATCAAGTCAGTCTCATACCAAAAACCAAGGCAAAATATCTTCGAAAATACAGTAGAATCTAATCTGAAAAAGGATAAGGCCAAGAAGCAATGTACTATACATGATGTGCTGCAATTCATATAAACTAAATCGAATGGAACTAAAAAAGGCAGCAAATAAATAGCCTGAGCTTTCATTTTTATTTTCAGCGATTGAAGCATAAAGACATGACTTAATGACCCACCACTTCCAAAGGTCTGTGATGCGTAGGAGATGGTATAACGCTACGATTCATTATCGTCACACGATGAGAAGTTGGTCGATCGGAAAAGTCACTTCTTGCTGAACGATAAAATTCGAACCCACCAGTGGTAGCGGATAACTCCGATGTTCCTTTCCCTGGCCTAGTTCTCATCGTGCTAGAGGCAGCACTAACAACAGCACCGGACTACATCAATATCTTAAACCATTATGAACGATAAAAGCTTGTTTCACTTTTGAAAATTTTCTTAGTCCTAACTCTTCGAAACTTATTATACCCACTAAAAACTATGAACACAATTGATGTTGAGATTATGCAAAGATAGTCATGTTCAAGTCATTCTTACATTAGACAAGCCTTTGATATGAATGACGATGATCGTTATATCATCAGTCCGGTTTTCATGTTCCAGCCATAGTTTGTACGATTCTCCAGCTATTGCAGAGCAGGCATCACGAGGATCTGTATATCTTGACGCCTAATTGAAAAAAAAAAAACAGCAAGAAAATCCGTCAACAAAAAACATATTATGTACGTGAATAATTTGACCACAAAGAATTTTGCAACATAGCATAAAAAGCTCTCTAAAAATACAAAAAAAGATTTACACATTCCAATAATCATATCAAAAGAATTTGCATAATAGCTATATAGAATGACAGGACTAGCTTAAACACTAAATTTCAAGGCAATCAAATTTGGGTGTTAAACAAAGATATCTAATTAGTGTAATGATACATTTATTCTCTATTTCAACTTTCTAATTCTTAAAGTAGCAAACATTGGTTGATTCAATTAATGTAATAAGTTTCAAATAGTTAAAATAAATCACTAATTGCACCAATCAATATTTGACACGTCAGAAAGAAAGAATATAGAATATGAATATAGTGCAAACATAGTATTAATCTTCTCATCTCATATTCACCTTCATCTTCGCAAAGAATTACCATATCATATTTCAAAGAAGCTATTCCATCATTGACAAAAGCTTCATACGCTGTGTATGAGAAGCTACACATTTACCACTACGATGAGTTACTTACTGACCTTAATCGATAAAAATCACAACTTCATATTTCAATAAAGCTATTCAATCATCGATAATAGCTCATATGCAATTTAAGAGCAGCTACACATTCAAATGATCTAAATACCACTAAGAGCGGTTATTAACAACCATTATCAATAATAAGAGTTTCAAAATATCAAAATAACACACTTAATGTTATTTGAAACAGAAAAACAGAGACATTGCACAGCTCGGAGGCATACCATGTCGACGACAGTTTGACTAGGGAGGAACTCAAAAACTCCATCACTTGCCACAATAAAGAAAAGATGATTAAGAGTCAGCTGAATCATTGACACTTCAGGCTCTGCAATAACACCAATCCCCTCAGCTATGCTATCTCCCACACTCCTTGTAAATGCAGTCCCGGGGTACATCCCACCCTGGACCCACAAGCGCGGAGGATCACCCCCTTGACTTTCTTCATCACCCCAGCTCTGAACATCAGGATCCTTCAATCCTTCCACTTGATCGACATTCAAAACCCTTGCTCCACAGAGCTTTACCCTCTTATACTCATCCTTCCTAAATGGTGTTTGATCTTTTGAAAGATCTTCGGCGATAATTTGATTCCCTTCTTTAACGGCAATCACCGCCCTAGAATCACCCACATTTGCAACGAAAAGGGTTTTTCCGATTACAAGCGCAGTGATTGCTGTCGTGCCACTTAATGAATCGTCAATTTCACTTTCGTGTAGTTCGTGATTTGTCGTTGAAAATGCCTGATTGAAGGCTTTTACCGGATCGTTCAACAATGTGGGGTCGTTTGATAGTATCTCCACAAGCCTATCTTTGACGAAATTAGAACACTCTGCACCGAATTGGCCGTGCCCATCAAAAACTCCGAAGAAATGAATACTGGGGTCACCTTGGATTTGAGTTCTTACACAGAAACTATCTTGGTTTTGTTTATCGGGGGAATCTGGGTAATAGCCTCGGTGCGAAAGAACAGAGAATTCCAAATGGTAATCGTGCGACGGAACAGAAACAATCTCCAACGACCTCTCTGTCAAAATGTGTTTCCCTACCACACTAAGAGGACCGATTTCTAGCAATTCTGGTGAGTCTTCGTCCGACGAGGAAGGGTACCGACAGCAACATTTTCCATGTACGCAGCCCATGATCCAAACGACAGGCGAGATTTTCAAGAAATCTCGATAAGAAATAGCAAATCAATCGATTTTGAAGCCGATTTCCGTCTGAATCACGGACCAGGTACCCTGAATCCGACAGATTAGTAAAGCTGAACAAGAGGACGCGAAACAATCGAACAATGCAGTGATCGGAGAAAAATAAGTTTCTCACCTGATAATAATCACATGGGTTCTTCCGTACCCAAAAAGGGTTTCCCCATGAACTTTTTCTCGTTCCGGAAATAAAACAAACACGATTTCGTAGACTTTTGAAGCAGGACGTGAGGTGGGTTTTTGCGAAATTTAAAAAGATCACGGCTCAAGATCACAAGGCCCCGACAAAAATATTCGAGAAGAAAGAGATGGTGGTGGGGTTTTGGATTGCTGGGAAAATGAGTTTCCCTAACAAGCAGAGAGAGCGCGCAGAGAAAGAAAAAGTGGGTAATGGAGATACGAAGTGTGCATGTGTGGGTTTGTATGAAGAAAGCCCACATTACAAGAAAGCTCACCCATCCACCATTCACAGTGACTGAGAAAACAGGATCTAACGACACGACAAAAGCAACCCACCAAGATTTTTGAGAGACAGATCCTGATAAAGATGGACAGATCAGATAAAAAGACGTTTGCAAATTAGTAAATCACGGTACATCTGATGATCCGATCGCAGCAGAAATGGATTTTCCTTTGCTCGCGGGTCAGAGGAGGCCCCTCATTTTGTCCATAGTCTATAATCGGTTCAATTTATAATTTTTTTTTGGAAAATTATCAATTTTAACCCTATATTATACACGTTATTTCAAGTAGACCCATGTACTAAAAAAACTGACAAATCGAACCTTGTACAATTATTCTGTTATCGTTTTAAACCTTTTTAAAATTTCTGTTAAAACCCTACCGTTACTCCTCTCGCAGAATCCAAATTTCAATCACCGAAAAAAAACTGAAACTCAATCGAACTAAAATTCCGACCAAAAAACACTGAAACTCAATCGAACCGTGATTTCCTTCTTCCACCAAGTTTCCTCCTTTTCCTTCTTGCAGGCAAAAGAAAAATATCTTCAGCAAAGTTTTCGAATACCCTTCTCTCGTTTGTCTCTCTTCTTCCCTGGAAAGGCGAGGAAGGGGGAAAGGTCTTAAGACCCTTTTATTTGCAGAGTTTTTCAGATTTGATTTTGAACTCTCTTCGATGGAGAAAGATTTCAGAAAGTTGCGGTGTTGGATTGAGGTTGCTCCGGCGCCCATCATTTATCCGATTAAACCTTCTAATGTTCCTTCGTTGGAGCCTATTTCAGAAGAATGATCTGAAGAGTTCGACAATGAAGATCAATAAATTAGGTTTTTCCTGTTTTCTCCCCTCTTTTTGGGTTCTGTTTGGATGCTCAGAAAATGGGATGTTTGGTGTATATAATATAATCAATTTCTTCCCTTAAATCAAGAAATCGAAAGGAAAGAAAATTCTAAGAAACCCAAATAAAATAAAAGCAACTTTCCCTTTCCAAAATCTGATCGCACGTTGTGAAGATTTGGGAATTTAGAGCTGGTGGATTGAGCAGAGCAAAGAAGAAAACGAACAGAAAAGATAAAAATTATGTTTTTTAAGAAATTTAGATTCCGAACGTGGAATAACGGTAGGGTTTTAACAGAAATTTTAAAAAGGTTTAAAATGATAACAGAATAATTGTACAAGGTTTGATTTGTCGGTTTTTTTAGTACAGGGGTCTACTTGAAATAACGTGTATAGTACAGGGTTAAAATTGATGATTTCCCTTTTTTTTTATATTAATAATACTTTTATTTTTTTATTTTAATCTCTTCAAATATTCATTGATGTGTCAAATAATAATTAGTATAGTTAATATAATAAATTATAAATAGTAATTTATTACATTAATCGCATCAATTATTGTTTCACACATTAATAAATATTTAAAAAAAGTATAATAAAAAATTGAACGTAGTATTATTATTTTTTTTAATCAAAATGGACGAGACTTTTTGAATTAATCAGCACGCATTAACAAATATTTTAAAAAAATATAATAAAAAAATGAACGTAATATTATTCTTTTTTTGAATCTAAATAGACGAAGTTATTAGAATTAATCAACACATTATAACTTTCAAGTTTCATATTCTCCGCCACCCAAAAAAGACTAACAAGACAGCCATTATGAATGCTATTTGGGCAAAGCGTAATTCAAGCTCTATTATTTTTTTTATAAAAATAATTTAGATTTTGTCGTTGTTTCAGTCGGTTTAATTCAACGAGTGTGCACAATGTTCCCCATTTAATAAGATGTTTTAACTCGATTTCTAATAAATTTGACGATTCTATTATGATGTCAAATTCTATCGATTTTATATCTTGTAATTTCGAAAATATTTCGATCGCTCGATAAAGTTTCAATTGAGTTAGAAGAAGTCAGAGATTCTATTTGTCAAAAAAAAAAAAAAAAAAGTGTCAAATCTAATCAATTACTAACCCGAATGCTTGAAACATATATTGCACTTTACCTGTAATATTACAGCGGATATTAAATTTGGAAATAAATTAGAGGAAAAAAAGAAAAGAAAAATATCAGGTTGCATATGAGGGTTCATGATGATCGTCGTGCGAATCGAACGGTCACAAACTTATGGGCCCCACTTTCCAAGATTTACTTCTTCTTTACCAATCTCCCTCTTACACGTCATGGCCTTGGTCAAACTACAATTACTGTCTACTCTTCCCTTCTTTTTGCCCTTTCCCTTTGTGGACTCTGAATTCTCCGTAACCATCGTCGCTATATTGAGGTCCTACTTCCGGCGAGTATTAAACGTCTGGAACACGACGTTTCCAGCCGCAGGGAAGTCGTCTAACGAACAACTCCGGCGTTTCAATCCGAGTGGCTCAAGGGCGCTGGCTATGCGCGTCCACACCTCATTCCCCACGCTGGTGGTCGAAACCGACATCGTCGATGGCCGGAAAATTTGACTACTTTCTTCATCATCTGAAATAACTTATCCGGATCGTCGTAAACTGACCCCATGCATTCGAAGCTAGCATAGCTGTAACCATCTTCCGGCGTAACGTGGATGGTTGAGTAGCGATCTTCGTCGATTCCGTTCATCGAGTAGCCGCACGGGTCGAACGCGAAATCACAAACGAGAGCGTTCCGATTGATTTCGCCTATGCCCGTGATGTCAGTAATCTCTTTTCCAGCAGAGTCGCCAGTCTTGGAATCGTTAGGACGACGGAAGAATTTGCGGGCGAGAGCTCGGTCGAGCTCCGTCATGCAGATTTCAACGGTGTAATATAGCTCTTGGCGATGAATCATCGCCCGGCGTTCGTCAGTCGCGGAGAAAACGTGCCATGAGTGAGAAGAGAGTTTGGAGGGCATAACTGAGGCTTTTCTGAAGCAGAGATTAATGGGTAAATTCGCTTCCAGATAGATAACTTCTTCTTTAAAACTAGTGTGTGGAAAAGGCTGCTGATTTGGGAAAGATGAAGCTGCCTCTGGTGTATCGGCAAGAACAGATATTGAGGCCCAAAAGATTTGCGTAGTGGATGAATGGACGGACCGATTTGAGTAGTTGCGTCGTTCCAGCATGTTTTGATGATGATCTTCGTTGGGTAGACGAATAGGCTTGATTCCGATAGCACGTAGGCGTCAAAGTAGTGGTTCCCGACGGCGGAGACGACGGTGCACTGGACGGAGTGGAGGACGTGTTCCAATGACTCGTAGTCCAACCTCCGAAGACCAATCTGCTCATTCGTGTAGTCCCCGATGAAATGGAGCTCCAGCCTCTTCTCATATCCCTCAAAACCAGAAACCGCCATTGAAATGCTGTTCGGATAAAACTAAAGGTCTCAAACGATTGTATTCCAGATATAACAGAACTGACTCGGTGATAGAATTTGGTGGGGTGTCGATGGATTTTATAGAGAGAGAAAGAGGAAAGGAGAGAGATAGAGAATGGCATGCGGACGTGAGGCAACCAAGAATAATTATCACGGCGGGAATATAATGAAGTGAAGAAGATGATGCAGAGTAATAATTCATCTGGGTTTCTGCCATCAAAGTTCGAGTGGATCAACTAAATAATTAATACTGTATTTCCAAAGATTATACTCTGTAAAGCTCAAACTTTATGATCGAATTAACAACTTAATTAACTTAGTAATTAAACCTTAAACAAAGTCTTAAACGGGTTACATAATGACTCACTGATTATGATCATGTTTAGCTGTAGCCTGTAATAGATAGATAAAATGTTCAAGTTATAATCCGCTAATTACAAAGTTAAACACGACAGAAAGCGTAAACAGTGTGTTAATGATAATCAGTATTAGCCTAATCTTAATTACTAAAGTTTAAAATTAATCATTTAAATTACAAAAAATGGGGAGAATGAAGCGTGGCAGATGAACAGGGGAGGGGGCCTGTGCTAGGTGAAATCAAAGGCATCATCTTTGTTCTCCATGCATGGAATATCAATATATGCATCAACTCATCATTTTTTATCCTTTCCCGACTTGCTTCTTGATTGGATTATTCGGTCGGGAAAGCCTTTTACCTCAATGAATCTTATCTTAATGTAACATGCAATAATAATCGAAGGGAACCTAATAATAAGAGACATGATTAATGATGAAAAAATGGTGAGCTAGAAAGGAAAATGCGGAATCATTCAAGGGAAGTATAAAATATGGCGCGACTGGTAAAATACGAATACCTTATTATAACTCGGGAATCAATTTTACGTATAGTTTGATCTTATAATCTTGAAAAAAATACGAGAAAAGCGAATAAATGTCCAATGGGTAAATTTGAGGAGTGGCTAGGGAGGGAAACCCCGTAATGACAAGAAATGCCTTGCATGCGCCAATCCACCACCGGCAGGGTCGTGCCATTCAGGCTGCAGCCCCTACCTTGGCTCTCACACGCCACCCAAACAAGAGAAACAGAGTCTTTTTGGTTTTCACCTCCCCAACACAAATCTTTTACTCAAAAAAAGCAAATACCATAATCTTCCATTAACCCATCTTTTTTGGGTCTTGAGAAGTGCAATAAAAATGGCATTTTTTGAAGGATTTCAAGACGTTTGTTTATTTTACTGCAGCAAATGGGGACCATTTGGTGCCTTTTAAGAGACCCAATAAGCACGGCCAATGTCCACTTTCTTTTCTTTTAGGGCACATCATGCAGCCCCCACATAGCGGCAGTTTGCGCCCTCTAATCACACCCATGCCACTCGCCTATGCATCATCTATCATGTGCCTCCAACATCTTCATTTCCTCTTGATCACCCTTCATTCTTTTTCTTCGACATCTCAACCCCACTTAACTAATCTTGTTCTACAACATCTTCGTCCGAGCGGTCACACAATTTGCACTCTACGTTTCTCACGACAATCAGATTGCCTGTAAGATCGAGAAATGAATATAAAGAATTAAACATAAATCGATGAATTGAAATTCAGGGAATGTCAAGCTTCTCATCTCTTTCGTTAATGGGAATGGAGATTTGATTGGGGCATTTTGTCAAACAGGTATAGTGCATCGTTACAACAGCCTTCCCAATCTAGGCCTGCAATTCCAACTTACTCGACCTTCATATCAATATTTGCTAGAACGAACCACTTTACAGAGCTTACCATGAAAGTCGCTCAGTGGAAAGGAGAATGAAATCTTCTGGTCTTCAATGGAGTTCACAGAAAGTATTAAGATTATAATAATCTCAATCATTCCGCACACCACTCCTCAGAACACCCATCTGATTAAACCTATTAAAATATGAATTTCTGAAAGCTTGACAGAATCTTAATGTCTGAGGACACAGACCCTGAAAGCAAATGATTAAGGCGTTCACTTTTTAGACGTCGCGGTCTTCGTCTTCTACACCAGACCCCTCGCCTCGAGCCCTACTCCCTGCATGCAGAGATGGCCTATAATGTCGGAAAATCCACGCGCGACGTTGATCTCTCTCAAATTCCCGCCGTACATGATTAGGGTTTGTAGCTTTTCGAATCACACCCAAATCATTATCTTACATATCTTCTCCTTCTTCTTCGCCTTCTCAATCGTGCTTGTTTTTTGATGCGGCAGCAGACAGACCCATGGTGGGCATCATCAAAACCCTACTCTCTCCTAGTCTCCTGCAATCAAATCTTTCACAAAATCAGAAAGATTTCATTTTGAAAAAAAACAATATTTTTTTTAATGAAATAATTGCACTATTGAATTGCTCCAAATAAATATTTTTCTGACCATAAGATTTGTCTATTATAACTTACTTTGATTTATATTCTATTGAATTGAATCTTGACTAAGATTAATTTAATTATTAGTTGATAGAATAATATCACGTTTATTCTTTAATTCTTACTTACTAACATATGAATCAATGCTGCTAGGTTAAGAGGTAATAATTAGATAATAAACGTAGTATTATTCTAGTTGATGATGAAAATAACAAATGTTTGATATAATATATAAAAATAATTATCAGAACTCACTGACGTATCATGCACGTGTCTATTTAACATCACGAGATAAACTGCTTATAGTCGATATATTAATTAAAAAAAAAAAAAACATATTTTTATAGTGTTGGATGTAGGGGTGGGCACGGACCGGCATATTCGGGATTTTAAATTCCAGAACCAGAACCGGTTCCTCCCATCTTATTTTTTATTTTTTATTTTTTCTAAAATATTTAAAGTTGAAAAATAAAGCTCTAAAATAAAACTAAATCTAAAGTTGAAATCAGAATTCCTCAACGTCGAAGCTAGCCCTTGCCCAGATGAAATCAGAGAGAAAGAGAGATCGATAATATATAGAGAAAGACAAGCTCAAAGAAAGCATTACAAACTCCTACCAAATAGAAAGGAAAACCTTTGCTTGTATTTGCAGATTCAAGGGAGTCCAATTCGAAAACAGGTAATGGTATTCAATCAAGCAGTTGAAATGTCAACATCATCGATTCATCTACACTCCAAGAGGAAAAAGAAAAATTTAAACTTTACATTCCTTCACTTGTTCACAGAACTGCCACTCTCTTCTCTTTCCCTCTTCCTTTACTTCTCTGTTTCAGGTGGTCGATGGTGGAGTCTCTGAGTCTCTATCGTTGGCTTTTGAGGACGTTAGATTCTACGTTTCAACTCTTGTATTGTACTCTCTTTTTTCAATCAATGGAATTTTCGCTATCACAGAGGTTTACAATGGAGTTGGAATCTGTCGCGGCTGAAGTCTAGAGTTTAGAGTCTAACTCTAACTTCATATTTACATTTTACTGATTTAGGGCATCCGACCCATGGGTCGCCGGGTCGGATAACCATTTCCTAGGCTGACCCATGGGTCGGTACTCCCACGGTCCGGGTTGGTTCCCGAACTTAGGAACCGTGTACTGGACCACCGGTTCCGGTTCTAAGAGTTTTGGAACCGGAACAGATTTCCCCTCTCGGAACCACCCAAGAATCGGCTCGGAATCACGGTCCGATCCTGTCCACCAGTTTCGGGCCGGTTCTGCCCACCTCTAGTTGGATGTACATTCTTCATACCTTAGGTTCTAAATTGTAATTTACCAAAAACTCTAATTAGTCGATCAGATATGTATAAAAAGATTGATCAGATAAAAAATATTATGTTAGCTAGAAATGTCGCCTGAATGAAATAAAGATACGATAGTTGTGAAAGAAGAATGCCACGTGTACTCTCTTAAAAGTGCACAGATAAGTATTTCACACGTAAGCAAATATCATACACTAATAATTATTTAATACATTAGAAAGTCTTTTAAGAGAGTTAAATAATTGAAGCGATCATTCAAAAATAAATTTGAAATTATAAACTAAAATGAAATATTAGCGACATGGTTTATATTATTTTGATTATTTTTGCATTAAAAGGGAGTTAATTTAATTGGCCGACGCGTCTTTAACAGCCGACGCGTCGTATTATTAAAAGGTAGGGGATTCGATTTTTGCACTAGTTGTATTGTATTGTAGTGAATACCGAATATTCCCTTTTTTGCCTAATTTATCGTCTTGTCTGTCTTCTCCGCTAGCAATCTCGATTCTCAAACCCTAAGATGGATTTTTTCAAATCTGTCTTCGCCGATGATTCACCCACGAGACAATTGGACTTAGATGATCGCCAGCAGCCGGACAACAGCCTTGACGATGGGAATTCGAATCCAGCCGAATCAAACTGGCGCTTGGAGCTTTGGTGGTCTGATGAAAACCCTCGCGACGAAATCAGAGTCGGTGATTCAGAATTACCGTCGCGATCTCGAGGAATTTGGGTCGGAATTGAGGAAAGAAACGGCGGTTATCCGAGAAGTGGCCTCGCGAGCAGTAAAGGACTTTCCGGCTTCTTTGGACGCCGGTGCGTCGGTTGCACAAGACTCGCTTGAGTCGGTCGGCCAAGCCATTGATGACATTGGAACCGCTGTATGGAAATCGACGGCACAAATTTTGGCCAATGATCCTGATTCTGATGCTTCTGAGAATAACGATGTAACAAAGCGGTCGAGTGGGAATAATCAGAGTTTGCAAAGGTACAGTAGGTTCGATGCTCAATTGCGTGCAATTGAGAGTGATGTAAATACGTATGTAGAGGAACCAGAGGATTCGGAAAATTACTACAATTGGAAACTAGGGTTTCAACTGGACGAGAAGGGGGAGGAAATTGCAAGTGCGGTCCGAGAAAATGAGATAATTGCAGAGATATACGGGGAAGTTGTTCCCAGCA
This sequence comes from Begonia masoniana, assembly GCA_022432975.1. Lineage (NCBI taxonomy): Eukaryota > Viridiplantae > Streptophyta > Magnoliopsida > Cucurbitales > Begoniaceae > Begonia > Begonia masoniana. The sequence continues at coordinate 51,680,772 of CM039507.1, read as the reverse complement.
GAATCAACCACGAGTGTTTTTGGAGTAGATATTTTTACAAAATTCATCAGCTTAAGCAAGCGGAAGAAGCTAGGGCTGAAATTGTGAAGCGAGCAATTTCTGGGAATGAAGAGGAGGACTTGAGTTGGGATATTGAAGATGAGGGTGAGTCAAGTGGGACTCTAGTGTCAGACAATGATGGAAATGGGGATCAAAAGATGAAGGTAAAACTAGATGAGAAACCAACCTCAGAAGGAAGGTCTGATGACAATGGTGATTCTTGCAAAGACAGTGATGTTTCAATCGTTTCTACTCAGCCATCAATGCCTGGAGAGGAAGACCTCGGGTGGGACGAGATTGAAGATATCGGGACCATCGACGAGAGCAGAGGGAATGCATTAGGCGCCACCAATAGGATTGATTTACACAAATGTTTGAGTGCGGCAGGAGGAAGAGGGCGATGCCGATCTGAGTTGGGATTTCGACGATGATGGTGAGTCTGTTAAATCGTGATTCAAAATTATGGTCCTACAATTAAAGTTACTCTGAATTCCTACATAATTATAGTTCACTCCAGATGAGTTTTCTGCAAACTATTCATCATCACATTTGATTACAATTGCCATCTCCTTCGTCTTGCTTACCTTACTATGTAAATGTGCATCATTACAAGTGCTGCATGTGAAGCTGAAATAATTGAATTACTCCATAGCTGTAACAAGCTTTGTATACATAATAAATTTCGAAACTTTCTTTCCATGGAGGTATTTAGTATTACATCTAATTACATTGCTACCCCACTGGCTTAACTCAAAAAAAAATCAGGAAATTAGACATGCTCTTGATATATGCAGATTCGAAGACTAAAATGTTGAGATCTTTTACAAGATATAAAGATTATTTCACAAAAACAACATTCATATGCATATATTTCCAATTGTTTGATCATGCCATTCAATTGTTCAACAATTTTTATTTGACAACCAAATGAAATAAAACTGAGAGTACAGAGTAGCATTTGCCATATCAGGTGCTCGACTTAATTCAAGATGCAAAACCATTGACTCAGGACGTGTCAATTCGGGCTATATTTACTACAGTTTACATACATGTAGAAGTTAACTCGTCTCGGGCGTTGTGCGATAGAATGTTTGGCTAGTTGTCACCTGATCTCAGCACCCGCAGAATGGTAAGAAAGAGATTCAGAATGTCGAGATATAGAGTGATTGAAGCCCAAATATACTCATCATACGTAAAACGTTTGATTAGATTGTCAGTGTCGTAAATGATGTATCCCGAGAAAATCATGGCACTTATTCCACCGTAAACAGCCACGCTCGTGGAGCCAAGCGGGAAGAACGTCTACAAAAAAACTCCAAACTTCACCATTAAAAGATCAACCCAACAAAATTGAAAAGGAGGATGAATCTGATAATATGATTAACTAATAATTTACAATTAAAGTCAAGATAATTTTATGTTTACTTTCTAATTATAAACTTCAATCTTCTTCAATTTTTCTTATTAATCAGACGTAGCCCTTACGAATTGTGCATTAATTGATATTACAATTAAGATAAATTATAAATTAAAGAAAAAAAACATCAATAACACTAATTAATGGATAACATGTTATGAGATAATATTAGAATATAGAATTAAAAGATAAACTTAACATTACTCTTAAGAAAAAGGTGCAAACCTGAACGAAACCCGTCAAAACCAAAACCACAAGGGATGTGAACAAGAATGGTCCAAGGTAACTGAAGTCCTTGCCCTTCTTTGAGGCCCAGAAAGTATAACCAGTTAAGGAGCAGACAACTGCTGAAGTGAGAATTAATGCTTCAAGCACGATTCTCCCTACAAGCACCAAAGAAAATTACTCTTATTCCATAGTTCCAAAAGCATAGCACATTAGAGATCACAATAAAATATTGAAAAGTATTCACTAACCATCAGTGTTAGCACAGCTCACGCCAACTGTTAGGCTTATTGAGACAGTAAAAAGTCCAAGGAAAATGAAGTTTAATGGATGCTTCTGCTGATAAACATACATGGGCCACAGCACTGCAAATCTTTTGGTTAGCTCAAGAAATGAAGTAATTATTCAGGATATTATCAAAATAAACCAATAATCTATATATAGACCATACAATAATTATGGGTTCCAGACAATCTGTATATCTTTGGCAAGTGAAAATTTATATGTGCAAAAGATACGTAATTACTTGGAAAAATAATTTTTAACAACTCTTTGCAGTATTTGGACACGAAAGCTCGTTTCAATCTTAAAGTGGACCTCAGATCCAGAAGACTATCTAATTTTCTATTATCTTGGGCATGATAAAAAGAAACTTCGATTTAACTTTGATCTCAATTCTTCATGTATAGTAGTAATTGGATCATCAGCCAAAGATGGAATATAACAAAGACTCGGGATTGACGAGATAGATCAAATTGTACACAATCCTACTTCAAGAAACTACAATAACTAAATCGTAGCTCAGCCTGTGAGAAGTAGAAATTGAACTGAAAACAAAAAGATTGCAGTCAATTTGATGATGATCAAGCGACATTTTAAACTTTTATAACAGACATCTGGTAGCAAAAGGAATGAGTCCAATCACAAGCCAGCAAAGTATGCGCATCACCATTAGAAGAAACCAAAAAGACAGTATTATTTTCAACGATTCTAACCTTAAGTTACAATATAAAATGGTCTCCTCCTCCCTACATATAATTGACAAGTAGATTCAGAAAATTCACAAAACCACCAGAACCCATTTGCTCCAGAAAAGCATTAAATGATTTTCAAACGAAAAAAAAAAAGAACTTTTCATCTTAAGAACATAAAATTATTGAGATATCTTAGTTGTGGCCCATTAATACTCTCAACAATTGTTCCAGATGTAAATATATCAGTATGTAATCCTGGAAAAATAAAAAAATGTCTAAATGCAACGATAGATTTCTTCTTTCAAAAAAATATGCGAGACTTATTATAAATCTGGTGCTATTTTCGCGCAATCAACATCTATATTAATAAACTTTTAATATTGTTCAACAAGGATAAACCGGATCGTATCAATTATATCATGCAATAGATCAACAACTATACCGCTTTTTAAAGGAATACTTTAGCCATCAATATAAGAGATCAAAACAAAAATAGAGAATTCATCTTCGCATTCTAGATCGAGCGTAAAGAGAGAAAATCAAAGCCAATGAACGCCGGATAAGGTCAAGGGAATAGTTGACTTACAGATGAAGGGAAGAAAACAGAGGACGAGAAGGAGGCCTGAATTTCCTCTGAGAAGATCGTTCATGGGCGAATAAAGTACAGTTACCGACGAGACGACGGTTGTGAGGACGATCTGGGCGGCTAAGATGCCGTAAACTTTCCGAATGAAACCCCATCGGAGCTGATTCTCACCGTAGCTCAGACCCGGATACAACGTCTCCCCTGACTCTAGGTCTACCTCTTCCCCTTTCCTGCTTACGCCCGTGTAGCCGTACATCTCTCTCTCTATCTCTCTCTCTCTCGCGGGTGAAAATCGAAACTTTATCGTGGTTTTTCTCAGAAAAAGTATATATACATATATATAGGAGATTCAAGTAACAGCTCCGTGCCCCACACGTGCATGACAGCCTATTTTCCATCGTTAGATTAAAATATATCTAATAGTTAATCAACGGTGACTGACCTTACTGTCTGCGCGTTTCCTCTGAGTCTGTGACGTTAGTCCATTTTCGTGGATTATATCAGAGAAGGAAGATTTTTACAAAAAATCTTCAACGACCCTCTCTTTCTGCAGAATTTAGGTAAAGAGAAAGGGGGAAAAGTTTTGTAATTTACGAGTATTTAATAATGGGTCAGTGGTTGCAGCTCGTAACCCTAGCCGATTGATCGGTTCCATAGGTGGAAGAGGAAGAGCAATTTCGAGTCATAGGAAAGGACCGTGAATGTGGTGGTTTCAATGTCTTCCTCAAAGATGTCGCCGGAATGCCCTGTATTTGAAGTGGAATGACTCAACGATTTCACTGTTTTTCTAGTCCTAGTTCTAAATATTCCCATCTGGAATTGAAAATGAATCAGGCTCTACCCACTTCAGGAAATTCGAAAGGTAAAATATAAGAAACTAAGATGCCTATCTTTGATTTGGGTTAACTTTTGTCCAGACTAGGTTTAGTTCATGTTTTGGTGAGACTCGATATGGTGTTGGCTTGAACCTTGTGTAACCATTATGTTACTATTCTCTACTGTTGTCGGCATTAGAAGCTTGTTCAGTGGTTTATCTTCGTAATCTTCATTGGATGACTGATAAAATGGGGGAGAATGGAGCATAAGTTGGTCTGGACGGGTTGGAGGGCGTAGTTTTTAATGCAAATATGGATAATCCGAGAATGTTTTTAAGAAAATGTTCCCAGTTCGATTGTTCATCGTTTTTAGCTAATACACACTTAGACTAATTTTATGCAACTTGCGAAATCTTTGAACCTTCCTGTGTAATTTGTATTGTAAGCTTTTATTTTGATTATGGTGCCTGTTCTGGGAGTGTTCATCACTTTGCCGAGCTTAAGAACAAAATTGATCTCTAGATCTTATAGAACTACTTCTAATGGCTGACAGAAGAAAACTCTCATTTTAATTACTTTTCATTTTGTATGTTTGCCGCTCTAGGCACTGATCTCGATATGGCACAGTGCGGACAGACAATGATCATAAAAGCCTACCCCATTGATATGGTCCGTGCTGAAGATGAAGTTGGTGTGGAGAGTGAAGAGAACTGTAGGATGGAACCATATGTGGGTTTGGAATTTGATTCTGCCGACGAGGCTCGAGAGTTTTACAGCTTATACGCGCAAAAGAACGGATTCAAAGTTAGAACGGGGCAGTTGTATAGATCACGGACTGATGGGTCAATTACTTCTCGAAGATTTGTTTGCTCAAAGGAAGGCTTTCAGCTCAGTTCTCGGACTGGTTGTCCTGCAGTTATGCGGGTTCAGAAGCGGGATTCTGGGAAGTGGGTAGTTGACCTTTTTCTCAAGGATCACAATCATAATGTTGAGTCTACAGAAGAAAACCCTCTTCCCATCTTACAGGAAGGGACCCATAAACCTGCAAAATTAACAGTTGATTTCACACATAGGCCTAGAATCAACTTGCATGGTAAAAATGAGGATGAACGTCCATGCACTTCGGGGATTACAAAAGTCAAACGCCCGAAAAAAGAGAAGAATGGAAAAGGAGCTAAAATCGGAGATGGAAGACAATCTATAATCGAACCTTTTCCGGGTCTCGAGTTCAATTCAGCGGACGACGCATATCAGTTTTATAATGAATATGCAGCAAATACAGGGTTTAGAATTCGTATTGGTCAACTTTTTCGATCAAAGAACGATGGATCTATTACTTCCCGGCGGTTTGTGTGCTCTAAGGAGGGATTTCAACACCCGTCGAGATTAGGCTGTGGGGCATTTATGAGGATTAAGAGACACGATTCTGGAGGGTGGGTGGTAGATCGCCAGCAAAAAGATCATAATCATGATCTTGAATCCAATCTCAAAGTTCACGGAGAAAATATAATATCGGCTTCCAAACGGTGCTTAGAGGAGTCGAATAACGGATGTGGAAGCAAAGAAACAGAAACTATAACCAATGGCTGCCTTGTCAAACAAAGCAGACGTAATCAAATCGGAAGCGATTGGTATGATGTCCTCCTTGAGTATTTTCAGGCCAAACAAGCGGAAGATACCGGATTTTTCTACGCCGTGGAGGTTGACAATTCCCAATGCTTGAGCATTTTCTGGGCCGATGGTCATTCTCGATTTTCATGCAGCCAGTTCGGAGATGCTTTAATATTCGACACTTCTTACCGGAAAAGTGCTTATTTAGTGCCATTTGCCTGTTTTCTCGGAGTGAACCACCATAAGAGACCGGTTCTTCTGGCCTGCGCTCTAATTGCCAACGAAGCTGTGGATTCATTTACCTGGCTGTTTAAAACTTGGCTCAAGGCCATGTCTGGCTGCAATCCGCTTTCGATAATTGCCGATCAGGACAAGGCCATTCAACAAGCAATTGCCCGGGTTTTTCCTCTCACCCGTCATCGTTTTTCTCTTTGGCAAATCAAAGCGAAGGTACTAGAAGATTTGGGATTGATGGACGATAATTTCATATACGAATACGAAAAATGCATTTATCAGAGTCAGACTCCCGATGAATTTGATCTCGGATGGAATGAACTCATTGTCAAATACGGGCTGGAAGATAACGCTTTGCTCGAAGAATTGTACAAAAAGCGCGAAAATTGGATTCCGTTATTTTTGCAGGGGACGTTTTTCGCCGGCATCCCGATGAACGAAAGTATTGACTCGTTTTTTGGCACAACTTTGACTGCCCAAACACCACATTTGGAATTTGTTTCTCGGTACGAAATCTGTCTCGAGAGACGCCGAGAGGAAGAACGAAAAGAGGGTTTCAACTCTCTGAGCATGCAAGGTTTTCTGCAGACAAAAGAGCCAGTAGAGGAACAATGCATAAGGGTCTACACTCATAATGTCTTCAAAGTGTTTCAGAAAGAGCTTCTCCAATGCTTTAGCTATCTCGGATTCAAGATCTACGAAGAAGGGTCTCTCACCCGATATTTGGTACGAAAGGTCGGAAACGATAATGAGAAAAATGTAGTCACCTTCGTTTCGACCGGTCTCTCTGCAAGTTGTAGCTGCAAAATGTTCGAATCTGAAGGCGTGTTTTGCAGGCATGTTTTGAGAGTTTTTCAAATACTCGGAATTCGAGAAATCCCAGCCCGATACATTTTGCATCGGTGGACTAGAGATGCCGAGTATGGAACTTTGAGAGATGTCAGCTCAGTGGGTGGCCATGAAGAGCTCAAGACTGTGATGTTATGGAGTTTGAGAGAAACGGCCTGTAAATTTGTGGAAGCTGGGGCGACGTCTGTTGAAAAACACAAACTTGCGTACGAAATTATGAGAGAAGGTGGAAGAAAACTGTGTTGGCAGAGATGAAGAACGTTTTCTCCAGGCCTCAGCTCTGATGGCATGTTCTTCTGTTTGTAGTTCTTGTAAATTGTTGTAGTTCTTGTAAATTGTTTCTTGTTCTTGGCTGGCTTGAGGTAGAAGGTGATCATTCTTTCTCTCTCTACAAATACAGAACACAAATACATGTGAATGTTGTTTCAACTGACGTACCATTCATCTCAATTTGATTAAATTTATTGGTAAAATAATAAGATAATTATTTAAAAATAAAAGTAAAATTTAGTAAATAATAGAAATTACCAAAATAAATAAATAAATTTTTTTTTTTTTATATTCTAATTCTTATCTTATGAAATTAATGATTTATTTTAAATAATATTTAAAATGTAAAAAATTAAGAAATAAAATTAAAGAACAAATATATTTAAATGAATAGTATATAAGGTAAAATCCAAAAAATAGACTCAACTATCGGATGAGTTCAAAAAATAGATTGAACTTTTTTTTAGGCCGAAAAACGGCTTAAACTATTGAAAACGTCCAAAAAAATGACTTCCCGGCGAACTGTTTATCCTCCAATATGCCTCCGTGTTCCGTTTTTTGCTAGGTCATTTTTTGCGCTGGAGAATCCCCCACGTTCAAATTTCTGAAGAGAAAACGGTTTGCCGCGTTCTGAGAACGACAAACCGTTCTCCCTTTAGAAATTTGAACGCGGGAAATGTTTGTTTGTCGGGAGGCCATTTTTTGGATATTTTCGATAGTTTAAACTGTTTTTCGGTAGAAAAAATTCAATCTATTTTTTGAACTTATCCAACGAGTCTATTTTTTGGATTTTACCTAGTATATTTATTTTTTCTTGGCGCCGGGTTTGCGTCCATGTTCATTGTCTCGCGAACATTTAATTTTCCGGCAAAAGCCGAGAAAAATCATAGAAACGAAGTCGCTCCCACCACTTCTTTTCAACCCTAGCACTGTTGGGACGCCGGAAATGGCTTCGCAGACACCAGCTTCGATCCAGAAATCAGAGGACGAGTGGCGAGCTATTCTTTCTCCTGAGCAGTTTCGTATTCTTCGCGAAAAGGGAACCGAGTAATTAGCCTTCCATCTCTTTGTATTATTTTGGTTTAGTATCCACAATTCAGCTGAATGTTTCGTTCAAATGCCTGATTTCAAACGTGTCTTGAATTTCTGATTTCATGAAATAGTTTCAATCTGCTTTTCTCGATTCTTCTTTGATTGGTTTGATTTCTTATTTTCGGGTATTTATGATTTGACAGAAACTTTATGATATTGTTCTATCGGTATCTGCTTGTTTGTGGTTCGGTCGAACGATCTGGTTAAAGTTCCTATCTGAGGCCATCGTTGCTGTAAACTATCAAAAACGGATCTCTATTTTCTTGAGGATCTTCATGATGTTATTGCAACCATTAAAGGATTGGGAAGGCTATGCATGAACCTGTTTTTGCCCAGTTACTTCCTCTCTGTTTCAAGCGAAGAGAGGAGCTAACTTAATTTCAAAACACTATCACCTCAATTGAACTCAGTTGGCTGGCAAACAAACTCATCACGTACCCACACAAATCATTAGTTTATGATTTTATAAACACACGAGTTTCTATGTGTTATAGATCCATGGATGGGGTAAAGAATTTGCTTGCTTTCAGAGTATGTGTTCTGTTTAATATTTATACGTGTTTACAAGCATTGTTCTATAGATAATTCCATTCAGAGCTTATATCCATTACATTTTTTCCAATTAAAATCTCCTTGGATGCTGAGATTATAATGTTTTGTTGCACTTATTTACCCAGTGAAGTAATTTTTGTTGTGATTTTCAATTCGCTTCATCGCTTGAGTACGGTAAATTGCAGGCGTCCTGGTACAGGAGAATATGACAAGTTCTTTGAAGAAGGAGTTTATCATTGTGCAGGCTGTAAAACACCCCTTTACAAATCAACTACCAAATTCAATTCTGGCTGTGGTTGGCCTGCTTTCTACGAGGGCTTCCCCGGAGCCATAAATCGACACGTGAGTTCTTCTTTCTTGATAGCATACCATGACTATTTATAAACTTTCAAGAAACATCTCCATCTAATGAATACTTGAATGATAGGGCTGAATTCACCAAATCTTAACATTTTGTTTCCATCGTTTGGAGTAGTTTCGACTTCGTTTGATGGTCTTATCACGACCCATTATTCTGATCGAAATGAAAAATTAACTGAAGTTGAAATTATTTTCAGCCTGATCCTGATGGGAGGAGAACTGAGATAACATGTGCTGCTTGTGGTGGCCATTTGGGTCATGTTTTCAAAGGCGAGGGATTTAAGACGCCAACCAATGAACGCCACTGCGTTAATAGCGTCTCGATCAAGTTCGGTCCCGAAAATTCTGCACAAGGGGCTCTTTAAATTTGCCTCTATGTTTAGAAAGTAGAAAACTCTGGTTTGAAGGGAAAGGCTCAGCCAGGAAATTGAGTAGCTACCGTTTGGATCAGCTATTATATGGACTCAAATAGAGCTTCTTTGCCTTGGTCTTGAAAGTCCACTTATCTGTTATCGAGTCCGTGATGAATAAACGATATAGGCTCTTTTTTATTATGTATCGAATTCGATCAACTTAGCTATAAATTCATGGTTTTGCTATGATTATGGATTGATTGCTTAGAATTATATTATTTGCCGTCTATCTAGTTGTTTCTTTGTGAATTACGCGGAAGATAATTTTATGATACGTATCAAATTTTCCAAGATAGAACATCGTTATTTTACATTGAAAAATTCTTTGCGTAAACTTATGGAAAATGGAACATCTTTTACTTATTTGGATTCTCATAGCTTATATCGCGGAAGATTTTGTACTTGTTTTCGATCGATTAACTAACAAAAACACACGAATTATAATACTCGACGTCAAAATTTTTTATAACATCATGACGAGTAGCACTGATGTGCAATCTGTTCGTGAGTTATGTGTTTGATGGTCACAACAAACTATACTTGTACATTTATATGTTACACTTGCAACTTTTTTTGCAAACGAAACATTTATCATTCAACAATTAACAATTTGAATATTGTTGTCAATTTGTTCGTTACACCAAACGACCAACACGTGTATAATTTTTCATTCAATCAAGTGTTTTAACATAATTCTAACTCCTCTATGATTGCTAACATGATTTCAAAATTTGTCGATTACTCGGCATACTTTGAAATTGTCGAAAAGATAATGGACATAATTTGAAATCAAATTAGAAATGATTAGATGAATTAGAAATCTCATTAAACACATGATGAAATGGAAACTATATATATATATATATCGGTCCCACCAGTAATCGGTCTCTTCTCTTTTTGTTTCTTTTTATAGAGGAGTTTGTAACTATTTTCTATAAGCTTTAGTAGTAGCTCTCTCTCTCTCTCTTGTATTGCTCTGGTGTTCTCGTTTTGTTTTCATTTGTAAGTTACCTCTTTCTTGTTTAATATATCTGGTTTAATTTTAAATATACTATGTATTTTCTGTTTCTTCTTTTCCCGATCATTCTCCCTCTTTATCAAATTCTTAAAGCTGTAGAATAAGAGAGTTTTGTGGATATTTCTATCGATCCTGTATCAGGTCATACTCACACTCAGCAACGCACGACAACTGTCGAAGATGCTGTCTATTCTCTAATACAAGCAATAATTCTCCATTTCATTGGCACTGTTGAATAGCGACAGTAACGTGGAAGAGAGCTTTTACAGAATCTTCGTTGTTCATCTTTAACCTAATTTCAGTGGTATAAAGATGTTTTTATTACGAAAGTAATGCAACGAAAAGATGCAAATTCTGAACATTGGTATATATATGTGTGTGTGTGCGCGCGCGCACACCCGCGCACAGCATTTGAAAGATGAAAGTTTTGTTCATATTTTTTTTAAGGTCAAATATGTGGAATTAATCTCTAGCGTTAGGGTGTAAAATGCATTTTTCGCAATTATTTAATGCCATGTAAATTTTCCAACCATGGTTATATTGGGAAGGCATGATGATCTAACCATGGTTACTAGGGCTGGTCAACATCGTTAAAACTACACAAAACTACACTTGTTCCAACCATGGGGTGCGAGACAAACACTGGGAGAGAAATATAATTTATTAAAAAAGATCAGCAAAACAGAGAAACTGGCTTCTGATTTTTCTTCCTGATTCGCCGATGTTCTTTGATTATTTGCAACTCTGATTGCTCGGATTTATCTTTAATCTGGTGCGGTTTTGATTTTTTTTTTTTTCTCGTTCAATCCTCCGATTTTTTTTCCGTGCTTCTATTGGGGATCTTTTGATATGTTATCATCGGGCAATTGACATCCCTAAAATTGCTTTTTGGTTCCTTGATTTTTTTGGATTAGTTTGGTTTTAGATCGGTATGATTTTTTTTTTCTCTCAGAGGTTAAAATTTTCGCTTGTTGGTCGTTTAGATTGATGGATTAATCAAGTTTGCTTCTGGATGATCATATATTGGATTGATTTATCTTTTTTGTGGCTCCAGGTTATCGTATCTGGTTATCGTATCTCCTTATCTACATCAATACTGAGATTCAAGGTATGTCTTCGAATCCATGATAAACGAAATGACTAATTTACCGTGACGGTTATGATTTATGTATAAAAATTTTGTTTTTTTGGTTTCTTTTAAATTAGTAATTACTTTTTGAGTGCTACATTGATGGTTTCTCGATGCATTATACTTGTCGATGTTAATATGCTTTTTTTTCGTGCTTTGTTCAGCTTAAAAATGGCTTCGATGGTTGCCAAGCCCAGTTGTAATAACAGTGCTCATTCTTCTTCTTCAATGACTGTCCAAGAAATCGGAAGTAGAAACAAGAGGAAATTTCGGGCTGATCCGCCTTTAGGTGACTTGAATAAGATTGATCCCTTATCTCAAAAGGAATGCTCTAGCTATGAGTTTTCGGCAGAGAAACCGGAAGTAATCTCAAGTCATGGGCACTCTAGTGCTTGTGATCTATGCAGTGTTCGCCAAGATCATTTTGATGGATTTAAACTTGATTTTGGATTATCCAATGGTGAAAATCCAAATGATGTCAACCCTAGGTGGCCTAGAGAGGACTTGGAGACAGATGAATTCCAAGATGCTGATTGGAGTGATTTTACCGAAGCTGAGCTGGAAGAACTTGTTTTGATTAATTTAAGCACCATTTTCAAGGGTGCAATCAAGAAAATTGTTGCTTGTGGCTACACTGAAGAAGCTGCAACAAAAGCTGTCTCAAGGTCTGGCATCAGTTATGGTAGTAAAGACACTGTGTCAAATATAGTGGATAATGGCTTGGTGTTTCTTAAAAGTGGGCAGGACATCGATTATTCAAGGGAACATCTCTTCGAAGATCTACAGCAACTGGAGAAATATATACTTGCAGAAATGGTTTGTGTTCTTCGAGAGGTTAGACCATTCTTCAGCAATGGGGATGCTATGTGGTGCTTATTAATATCCGACATGAATGTGTCTCATGCATGTGCAGTGGATGGTGATTTTTTTGGTACTTTGGTCACTGATGGGAATTCACCCACTCAGGTGTCGAAGAGCTCTGAGAATTCTAGTAAGACAAATCTTCCTATTACCTGTTCTCATAGCCCTCAATCTGAAGCCGCGGGATTTTCAAATAATTCAAAGTCAAAGAATTTGCTTGTTAATAGTGGACAGACAATGGATGAAGACGGCATTAACTCCACATCCGATAGTGTGGACAATAAACATTTTAGTGCAGTGGGTTCGTCTTCATTTGCATCTGAAGCGAAGCTTGGGAGCAGCAAAAAGTTTCAATCTAATACTGCTAAAAGGGAGTATATACTTCGGCAGAAATCACTTCATATGGAGAAAAACTATCGAACCTATGGATCTAAAGGATCTTCAAGAACAGGGAAGCTGAGTGGCATGGGTAGTTTGATCTTGGATAAGAAATTAAAGGCTGTTTCTCACCCTACATCAATAAATATAAAGAACGCTCCCTTAAAAATAAGGGAGGCGAATGGAATCGATGTTGGTCAAGATAATGAAAACCTTAATCTATCGACAGATGCTCTGTCCTCTTCTCATGTAGTATCAAACTTGGGAAGTCTTGATGCGATTCCTGGTTTTCTTACAAAAAATATACAACCTGAAGCTGAGATTTTACCAGCTGCTGATACTGAACTCTCTCTTTCTTTGCCAACAAAATGTGATACTGCTTCATTGCCCATTAGCTGCAATGAAACTTCTAATGTTGGTCATGCTGGGAGGCAATTTGACAAGTCTCTTAGGCGGTGGGTTCCTCACGAAAAGAAAGATGACATGATTCTAAAGCTGGTTCCTAGAGTGCGAGAACTACAAACTCAACTCCAAGAATGGAATGAGTGGGCCAATCAAAAGGTTATGCAAGCTGCTCGTAGACTCGGTAAGGATAAGACCGAACTTAAGACTCTAAGACAAGAGAAAGAAGAAGTTGAAAGGATGAAAAAGGAGAAGCAGACTCTGGAAGAAAATACAATGAAAAAGCTTTCGGAAATGGAAAATGCGTTGTGCAAGGCTAGTGGGCAGGTTGAATTAGCTAATTCTGCAGTTCGCAGGCTTGAGATAGAGAATGTTTCACTGAGGCGAGCGATGGAGGATGCAAAATTACGTGCTGCAGAATCTGCTGCTAACTGCCAGGAGGTATCAAAGAGAGAGAAGAAGACATTAATGAAATTTAAATCTTGGGAAAAACAGAAAACTGTGTTGCAGGAAGAACTCGTGGCTGAAAAACGCATACTAACGCAGCTGTTACTTGAACTAGAAGAAGCTAGCAATCTCCAGGAGCAGCAGGAGGTATGTTTTAATCATTTTAGCCTCATTTTCTCTTCCCCCCATATGAATTGTTCAAAGTAGTGTTACAAGCTTCATGTACAACAAGTTAATTCTCTAGTAACGTATTAGTGTTCTTTTGTTGGATAGACTCTGATTTATACAGTGAGCAATGTGGTAAAATACAGTTTTCTACTCTTAACATGTTGACCTCGTAGCATCAAAATCTTTGCTCCGACGAGTACCAGGTTGGAAAATAACGTACCTTTCTGGAAACACTACACAGATGTCTCTAGACTGTTTGTATCAGTTGATCTAATCTAGTCACAAATCCTTTATCATAATATCAGTGTAATTCTTATGATTTGTGCACTTTGTCAGCTTCTTTTATCATTAGAATTTTTGTGCCTCGTTTACTTTTAAGTCATATCAGAACAATGCACATAAAAAGTTTTGGCTTCTCCAATGTGAAGGATATTCGTCAGGTACATGCAACTTTTACTTCTACATTTGCGTGCTGCATATGCAAACAAGAGACACGCATGAGCTGATTGCAAAGAGGCATATTGATTGATTAATAAGATATATGTTATAGTTTATTAGCGAATGCTATTCCATTGTTCAAGTATATTGTCGTTAAATTCTTCTTTCTGCTTGTGTTTATGATAGATATGAGAAACATTTGTTGGTTTGACTTTTTTTTTAAGCTTTTAAAAGATCTGGAATGTAGTTTTTTTAATTTGTCAAAGTTAAAATTCAGCAAGGCATTCAGACTGACAAGTTTTGGATATGATGGCTCCATCTTTTCTTAGGAGCTGATATGTTCCTTCATGATTGTTCTAAGGTCATACTAGCTTTTGAATTGTCAACTCTTTTGTTTTTTCCGAAATGTTAATCATGCGACTGTTTGCGCTGCTACAATTGAACAATGTTGTCAAACTTGTACTTGTTTTTTTTGGTTCTAGTATATTCAGGATTTGCCTGTGGATCCATTCTCATAGAAAAAGAAATATCTCAGGCGAAATGGAAATTCGAAGAGCAAGCCCGACTTCAACTATTTACGCAAGTTACTTCGATTAGAAAGGAAAGAGAACAAATCGAGGCTTCGGTGGAAGAAAAGCAAGACATAATCAGACTAAAAGCAGAAAACAATCTTCAAAAGTACAAAGATGATATCCAAAAGCTAGAAAAAGAAATTTCCCAGCTGAGACGGAAGAGTGATTCTTCGAGAATTGCGGCCCTGAAAAGAGGAATCGACGGAAGCTATGCCAGCATACTTTCCGAGTCCAGAAATACCACCAGTCACAAGGAGACTCGGGACCGTAAATTGGCTTCGTCGATGAATAATCTCCAACCCCAATCGGGGACAGGATCGGTAAAACGAGAACACGAGTGTGTGATGTGCCTTACGGAGGAGATGTCCGTGGTTTTTCTGCCGTGTGCTCACCAGGTGGTCTGTAGAACCTGCAATGAACTTCATGAAAAGCAGGGAATGAAGGATTGCCCTTCGTGTCGGAGCCCCATACAGCAGCGAATTTCTGTACGTTTCGCTCGAGCTTAGTCATTTATTTTCACATCTTTTATCGATTGCAATTGAGTCTGAGTGTTTTGAATAATGTTTGTGGGACTCGTATGAAATGAATAATGAATTTGAATCTTCCCCTTTTCACAAGAGTGAATGAAAATTACAAGATCCTAGTAGGGAATATCTTCTTCAAGTTCTATATTTTCTCGCTCTCTCCCTCCCTGAGGTTGGACTGAATTTGTCCGAGTCCAAGGAAAAGGACTGGGATATCTGCGGGGTGGATATTACTGATTATGCAGTTGAGGTGAATCAACATCCTTTCAAGTGGAGGTGGGTGGTCATCTACGATGATGCTTTCAAAATCTCTGAAACTTGTGGTTGTTCGTTTATTTATTTTTTTTGGTGTTTGCATTTTGCTACCATATGAATAAACAAGTTTAATGCTAAAGGTTAAGCAACGGTTCGGGAATTTCCTATTTCATCATGTGATCTGTCGACCAAGCTAGAATGATCAATAATATCATTTGATCCACTTGGGTTAGGACAGGATTCTCCGATAGATCCCGCGATGGTAGCAGGTTTTCCGGACCTGTAAACAATTGAGACAAAATTACTGCTCAGTTAGCAGAATGCCAGAATCCATCATTGAAGGTCAAAAATCCAGAATGGAGAATGCTTCTCATTGTTTCTTTGATGGCAAAAAGAATGGAAATTCCTCTGCCAACCTGCTTGATGCATTATTTGACGAGGAATGATCTCAAAAATGTCACAAAAAAAAAAAGTGCTCTTCCTCTCAACCTCACCGCTTTTTTCACAATCAGCACTGTAGAATTATTAGGTCAAGAGGAATCATAATCGAGAAGCAATGCATGTTGTGGACCCTCAATCAAACGAATGATGCATTAAATGACATTGCATCTGTTTAACGGAAAATGGATCGATGCAAAATTTGATAAAGTGAGTAAATTGTCTCATTCTGAAGTGAGATCCTGGCTGAATCGCCATTTTTGACTTAGAAAATGGTAAAGTTCTGTTTGGGACCTTGCTGTCAAACTGTGTATGATAATCGTTTTTGGAACTGATTGGTTGAATTTCTTTGGTTGTTCCCTTAAGTTTAGACTTCTCTCACTTGCTTCGGCACCAACTTTTGACTTTTACATTTGCATGCAAAGAAAACTCTAAAACCCTCTTTTTGGAGGACCCTTGTTGATGATGACAGAGTTGACCAGGTAAAACCAAGAAAATCAATGGTCAAAGAGAACTTCTAAATCTTTGAAGTTGCTTTAGCAACTACTGAGAGAAAGTTCACCTGTTTCGTTGCATGTAGAGCTGTTTTGAGATTTATCAAGTAATTACAGCACAGTAGACAGTGAAATTTGTTTGCCTATTATTGCATATTCTGATAATCGATAGGATATGAGGAAGCATCTGGTTTCTTTGGAAGTAGGTAGTGTTGGTTTTGGTGTACTGGAAAAAGGAGCTCAACAAAATTGCTCAATTTGTCAACCTTCCCCTCATGTTATGTCAGGGAGTGGTTGGGTTTATCTCTAATCATCTCTCTCTCACTTTCTCTCTCTTAAAATGTCATTCTGTCCTACTCCTAGCAAAAAGCCAAATAATGCATATTAATCTATTTTAGTTTCCACTTCAAGTTATATTATGATTTATGAGCCAGTTGATGACAGTTTTGAGGAGAAATTTTGCAGTGTTCGACCATTTGTAATGTTAAAAATCTTCAGAAGGAAACTCCGGTGGTTTTGCTCGAGACTATGGTGGCTGACATGGAGGCGGCCGAGACCGAAAGTTGTCGTGAAAAGGCTGGGAAAGTGGAAATTTAAAGGTCGGCGTAAGCAAGAGGTAAGTATCAAAAGCTCAGAATTTGATAATCATGGTGGCCAAATGGATAATGATTTTGCCTCTGAAAGACCAATTCACGTTGCCACTTTTAATGTTGCCATGTTCTCGCTAGCACCAGCAGTTCCAAAGAATGAAAACTCCTCTCTCTTTGCCCACAAAGAAGCACCGTTTTTCAAAAGTCCTCGCAGTGATCATCCCGAAAGTATATTGAAGAGAACACCATTCAGTAGTCCTCAAAAATCAAAGGCAAAGGTCTCTATAAACCTTCCCGACAATGAAATTTCATTAGCAAACAGCAAATTGCTCTGTTTCGTGGATGATGAGAAAGATGACTCGGCGAGTTTTCCAGCTATGGCTGATCAAAGACATTTGGACCGAAAAGGCTCGGCAAGATCCCCAGTTTGCTTTCCTTTCTCAATGTTTAACTGGCAGAGTGAAGATTTCTTTACGAGCAGTGGAAGAAGCATTTTGGAAGTTGTTAGAGAAATCAATGCTGACATTTTGGCTCTGCAAGATGTCAAGGCTGAGGAAGAGAAAGGGATGAAGCCTCTCTCTGATTTGGCAGCTTCTCTGGGGATGAAATATGTCTTTGCTGAGAGCTGGGCTCCAGAGTATGGAAATGCAGTCTTGTCTAAATGGCCTATCAAACGATGGAAGATTCACAAAATTGCTAACGACGATGATTTCAGGTATTTTCGGTCATAGTCATCGCCGTCTCCTCCTCCTCCTCGAAATCTTCATTCCGATATGCTGTGTTTTATTGTACGGTTAGGAACTTGCTGAAGGTGACGATCGAGGTGCCGAGAGTCGGAGAGATCAACATCTGTTGCACTCAACTTGATCATTTGGACGAGAATTGGAGGATGAAGCAGATAAATGCAATAACCCAGACAGTGGATTGTCCTCATATTTTGCTTGGAGGTTTAAATTCTCTAGAGATGTCAGACTACTCTTATGAGAGATGGAGAGACATTGTCAAGGTGAAGAACATATACTCAAGGGAATTTTGTTCTATCATTTGATTTGAGTCTTTTTCTGATATAGAACATGTTATATTAATGCAGTATTATGAGCAAATAGGAAAGCCTACTCCAAAAACAGAAGTGATGAGGTTTTTGAAAGGAAGAGGATATATAGATTCTAAAGACTGTGCCGGGGATTGCGAGTCGGTGGTCATGATTGCTAGGGGCCAAAGTACGAGATAAAGCTCGTGTTGAGACAAATGTTGTTTTTTTTTTTCCTGATTTCCATAGCTGACAATTGAGTTGTTTGTCGTAGATGTTCAAGGGACTTGCAAATACGGAACCAGAGTGGATTACATATTGTCGTCATCAGACGCGCCTTTTAAATTCGTTCCGGGATCTTACTCCGTCGTTTCCTCGAAAGGTACTTCGGATCACCACGTAGTGAAGGCAGATATCGTTAGAACTAGAAGGAAAACTCAAGAAAGTGTCGGAGATCGTCAAAAAAAGTTCAAGGAAAGGATATTTGGATTAACGAATTCGCGCTCTTCAAATGGGTTATGGCATATGCAGCGTTCTTAGAACTTTTTACATGTCTTTTTTGTGTCGAATGTTGCAATCATTGAATCCTACTGAGAATTAAGAGTTCCATTTATAGGAGAAGTGGTAGAAAAGGCAAGAGATGTACTAGGACGTGGTATTTTATTGCTTTTGAAATTGGTATGAATTTAAGGAGGTGTTTGAGTTGTTTAAAATTGAACTTCTTGAGAAAAAGACCATTTATTACATGTGGAACATTAAAGATTTACGTCTCATATTTTAGAGAGAGAGAGAGAGAGATAGAGAGAGAGAGACTACTTGACAAGTAATGAAACCTTAGAACTCAAATATATTTTATTCAAATTCTTTGGAGTAAGCAATCCATTTTACATGCATCACAAGCAGCATAAACAGGCTACAAAGTAGAGAAAACAAACAAATCATAATACATTGATCAAACTTGATAAAAAAAACTCATGGGTTTGAGGTCTCTGAAGACGAAGATTCAGTCGAAGGGTAGCCAATTCCATGTCGAGTATTAGGAAACAGCATGAACAAGACACCGGAAACTGCACCGACCAGAGGCGGCAAGACCTGAATCAGAACAGTCTCAGCAGATTCAAACGAAGGGTAGAAGCATTTCACTGTATTGGAATCCAACAGAGCCAAAACTGCAAACACGAGGAGGGCAAAACCAGAATGAACGAAGTCCCCGGCCCGGAGCCTGTATTTCGACGTGTCAACCGACTTCGACTCCGGCGACGGCCAGAGACCCCCGGAAGTGACCACCCCGTAATGAAGACTCCCGTCTGTTGCTCTGTAACTGTCGGTGAAGGAAGAAAAAGAGCAGAAGAAGGCACAAGAAGCGATGAAAATGGCGGAAATGTACTTGTTTATGGCTTCGCATTGGCCATTGTTGGTTAACACAGGATTGAAGAATTGATAGAGAAAAACGGTGCCTGTCGGAAGGAGCTTGATGAGATTGGCAAATCCGTAAAGGGTTTTTTCAGTGATTGTTTTCTGAGCACTGGCCATTTGTGCAGACAAACCAGCTGAGTTCTTCGAAACCCTTCTTCTCTTTTCTGGTTTTTTCTGGGGAAAATCTGCAATAGAGTGTACTTATAGAGAGAGAGAGAGAGAGAGAGAGAGAGAGAGAGAGAGAGAGATTGCTTCCACGCAAAAGTGGAAGAAACTGGCTTGAGTTTTTATTGCTTATCCTTCCCGAAAGGTTGTGCTCCATTTTTAGTCCAACCTTGAAGGATTATAATGGCTTTCATGCTCGAGTATCATTACTCCAATTTCCTTTTTATTGCACAAAAAAGAGTAGATTTCCAAGGTGAATTTGTATTTTATACATCATATACGTATATAGCTAAGAGTAGATTCAAATTTAAAAACATAAAATTGGCAAGAACATGTATAATTAATTAACCTTTTGAACTTCCTCACACGTTAGAATATACGAGAGAAAAATAATCACGTTTTCAATTAATATAGTAGGAATTGAATTTCAACTATGGCCAATGTCTGGTCTCTGCTATGCGTCTTCTTGCTATTCATGATATCATCGCTCCTCCCTCACTCTACCCCTACCTCACCCAACTCTGTTATAAATCCAGCTAAGGTCAACAAATTTCATGGAAACCCAGGTGATTTGTCTATCCCGCTCACAGGACTCTGTTTTGTTATGGATTCAAAGATATCAGCTCAATTAAGCTGATGCTTCCTTTTGGTCTTGTCATGATGGAACTTGAGATCTAAATCTACCGCATTCCTTGAACGAAGTATAATTTTGCGTTGTTTTTTTTTTTCAAATTTTTCATGTCATGATCTGGTTGAAGTTGCAGGGCTTTTGTATATGAAGGTTTTCTCACAGACTTAGAGTGCGATCATCTGATTTCCATTGCGAGTAGCATTAGAACTTTGAGCTCTGTTAATAAATATATAAATGCTTAAATTTACATCAACTTGATAGCTTAAGCTTTTGGGATTTTCGGTAAGTTATCTAATTGACATTGTGAATGACTTATTCATTCGTGCAACGCTGATCTATAATAGGCAAAGTCTGGGCTGAAAAGATCTGCAGTTGCAGATCACGAATCGGGAGAAAGCAAACTCAGCGAGGTTCGAACAAGTTCTGGGATGTTTATACATAAAGCCAAGGTGATTACTCGTTTTTTTCTAATCCAATTATTGCTGTGAAACCACGAAGGGGAGATGCACTTCTCTTCTTCAGTCTTCACCCAAAAGCTCAGCCGGATATCAACGGTCTGCATGCCGGATGTCCGGTGATCAACGGCGAAAAGTGGTCGGCAACAAAATGGATTCACGTAGATTCATTTGACAAAAGGGTAGGAGATGGTGAAAACTGCAGTGATGTGAATGAAAGCTGTGAGAGATGGGCTGATCTTGGAGAATGCACCAAAAATCCAGAATACATTGGTTGGATCTCTTCATCTTCCTGGCTATTGTAGGAAGATGCATGATAATAAAAGAAAATAAATAATTATATTTTATTCTTCATCTCCAATCAGGGAAGAACACGTGGTTTGTCCTGAATAAAAGTTTTAAGAGGATATCATGATTCTCTCTCCACGTTTGTTAGTTTAATCTGAAATTATTAAACAAAACGACCAAAAACAAGAATAATTGGAGTTAACCACCCAAAATTAAGACATTTTTGGTGCACTCAATTTTCTCTTTTTTATTTAAATATTAATTATAATTATAATTATGATTAAATATTTATTCGGCCGGCCTGTTACGACAATTGATATTGTAAATTATTTTTTTTAGTAAAACCGTTATTGTATTTTTGGGTGATTAGCAGAAGAACTCGTGTCCTGATACAATTTGTCACGTGTCTCTAAATATCTTTTACTCACTCAATTTCATGTACACACTCACTCGATTTCGAGCACAGACCTCAGTTAAACTAGTTTATAGTTTTCATAATCGATCGTGATATCAAATATGTGTGCAAAATCGAGAGAGTCAATGGAACTATAACTTAGTTAGAACGTTTAATGAATTTTGTCAGGCGATTTTATTTTAAAAAAAAATAGTTTGTGGTATAAATTTTGTCTGACCCATAAGTTCAATGACTAAATTACAATTTACTCTTATTATTATTATTATTTTGACTATTTATTAAGATTCTATAATAATTTACATTTTGATTATGATGCGATGTTTGTGTGTTTTTATTTGAAAAATGAAAATGATGGTAGGAGTTCCTTAAACGCAACATTATTCTTAAAAAAAACAAAAAAAAATCGTCGGGATGATCGATAAATCGGTCTTTCAACTCAGTTTCTTCGTGGGTCCATATATAGAAGTATAATCGGTGTAGGAAGAAAGCGGGGAGGGAATAACTAGCTTTTCTGCAAGTCTTTGGAGAAATTGATTGTCTGGATGAAGACCAGTTGACAGAGCTAAAGTTCAAGCTCTACACATCCAGCGCAGAACTGAATCTCCGAAGCGAAAAGATTGGGATTTTCCAGCTCTCATTCAAAAGCTCGGTAAATCTTATTCTTTCACTCTGAATGTAAATTTCATCTGATTCTGCAAATTCCCTTCGAAATCTGCGATTCATCGTAGATGCTTTATCGGGTCGTTTCTGATTCTGTGTAGGGAGAAACAGAGGGCTTAAAAATGGAGGTTGTATCGATGCAGAGACAGTGGGTTCAGTACATAAACTCCTTGTTTTTTGAGGTAACCACGAACAGTTCATTCGTCTGTGTTATTCGAAACAATCTGAAATGGGATTTTTGTTGGTGAGAGCAGGGGTTTTTGGATGCTCAGTTTGTTCAGCTTCAGCAATTGCAAGACGAGAGCAACCCAGATTTTGTTGTTGAAGTGGTGTCTCTTTTCTTTCAAGATTCTGAGAAGCTTCTCAATGATCTTGCTGGAGTTCTGTAAGGATCTTGCTTTTCTTCCCTCTTTTTTGAACAGGATTGGTTGGAAAAGTACCAAACTATATGAACTTGCTTTAATCTTCACAGAGATCAACCAAATGTAGACTTCAAAAAGATTGATGCTCATGTTCACCAGTTGAAGGGTAGCAGTTCCAGGTACTCATAAAAGTGAGAGAAACAGAGATTGTAAAAATATCTTCTATGAACTCTATTGTCACACCCTTAAATATTATCCAACTATCATAGTTTTAGAAGCTTGATTCACCCCCCATGTCTGTAATCGAGTGCCAGGTTGTTTAATCTGTTGTGTTTACAGCATCAGAAATAAGATGATTTTGGAGGATGACAGTATAGATATTGATTAGATACTAATACTTGTCCAAATCTTTTTTTTTTTTTTCGATAAACAGCATAGGTGCGCTGAGAGTGAAAAATTCCTGCATTACTTTCCGGAATGCCTGTGACCAGCAGAACATTATAGCGTGAGTTATATTTTCTACCGCTTCTCTATTTATCATTTATTTTTTTATTAGAAATGAAGGATATTGAAAAAAGAAAAATACAACAGAAGAGAGGAAAAAAACCCTTTATCAAGAAGCTATTTCATCCCTTTCTTAATAGTTCTCATAAACTATTTGATCATAGAAGTAAAACAAATTGGGTGCAGGTGCCATGGATGTCTGCAACAACTGAAGCAAGAATACTATATTGTGAAAAGCAAGCTTGAGAGTCTATTTACTGTGAGTCTTTTTTTTTTTAAAACAAAGTAAGTCTTTAATGCAAGATTTGAGGAAAGATATAAATTCTCTGAGACTTGATTTTTTTTACAACTGGAAAAAATTAGATCACGAACTTACAAAATACAAAGGAATATATGAATAAAAGTAGACGCAAGTGGCAATTTCTAACGGACTATATCTTACTCGTAGATCTGCATAGTGGAAAATGAGGAAAAGCAATGTAGATATTGGAGAATGTAATTGGTTTACTAGAGACATCGATACATTATATTGCTTCAGATTGTTAGATTTACTCCATAACTTTTGCAAAGTAAATTTTTTTTTATTTATTTTTATTTTTTTGTTGCAGTTGGAGCAACAAATTATCAGTGCCGGTGGGTCAATTCCCATAACTGAAATGAACTTCTAAATCAATGAAACACAAGGGAAAGCTAGTTTGATGGGAATTGTAGTTTTTGAATTTTAGTGAAGTTTTTGTTTGAGTTTCTCTGGTTGTTCAATGGTAGAGTATTTTGTTTCTTGTGTTTTATCTGAGGAACAAGCTGTTGATACTCATGCTTTGTCTGTTAAATCCTGGCTTTCATTTCAACTTCAGCCTCTTCTCTCTCTCTCTCTCTCTCTCTCTAGAACTTAGCAGTTATGCAAGCAATGGAAATACTGCTAGATTAAGAGATTGACTTTCTATTTTTTGTATTCTGTTCTTCATTTTTCCAGAGAAAAATGACCACTTTTCTGTACCAAACAATAAGTCTCTCAAATGGTATCTCTGATCAATAACAGCAAACACAAAGACACTTCTATGGGAAAAAAAATGGAGGGAAAGAATCGAATTTTGTGGTGGGAGAATGATTAGTCCTCTGTGTTTTAACAGTCTTAATTTGCAGGATTAGTTTGATTTTGCAGCTTACTCCACATTCGGGTTTGCTCTTTGAAGCTTCCTACAACGGCCGACTGCTTCTCGTCGCTTAGCTGCTTCGCGTATAATTCCGAGTAAGTTGCTAAGTTGACATTTTCTAAGATTCTGATTTCTCTTCCTTCTCTGTTGTCAATCAAAATTTCTCCATCTTTGGATTCAACCCCATTAGCTAAGATTTTGAGAGGCATTGTTTTAAATATTGCCTTAAGATTCGAATGATCACCTGTCGAAACTACGGATCCAAGTATCTCCCCCAAGAATATTTCCTGCGGAAACATAAATTTGAGTTCTTGTAGCAAAGTGCATTACTCGTTATGAATTATAAAAAATTAAAGGATAAATACAATTTAGAACCTCACGTTTTGAGTCATTTACAGATTAGACGTTAAATATATATATTTTTTTACAAGCATAACTTCTACCTTTTACCTGTTAACAACTCAGAACTTTGCCGTCAATTTATACATTAAATTCAGCACCTACAACTCAAGTTTTTCATTTACTCATGTAATTGAACTCAATTTTCTTACTCTTTCAACGATTTCAAACCAAATCAATAGAATTTAAAATTGAATTAGAAATATGGTTACACTTACAATGTATGATTAGATAGAAAACATGTTGAATTTGATGGTTAAATCGACGGTTGGAGGTTTTTTTTTTTCGTAAAAGCAAGACTCAAAACGTTAGTGTATAAATTGCATTTTGCCTAGAATTGAAAGTTTCAGTTTTTTTGTTTACCATATGTTGATATCTTGTGTTTGTCTTTTGCAGGCGATGGAGCATGGACAGCAAACGTCGAGCAAAAACAAGCTCGGGAGTATTCCTAGCTCCTCGGAAACTTTCCAAAATCTTCGTAAACGAACTTGCTCTTCGCTGTGAACCAATCGGAATGAGGGTGATATTCAACTTCGAATCGAAGACAGTCTTGGCAGCCAACGGGTCTAGAAACATGTTGAACTCGGCGTATTTATTCGAAGGCACGGTAAATACATTTCCCTTTTCTGTATCCCCATTCCTTATGTGTCCTCCAACTATAAACACATCCTGCAATGGATTCTCAGAAGAATTTCCCTCATTTTTTTCCAAAACATCTTGTAAAAAATTATCGAAAACTTAACAAATCGTTGAAAATTTATATAAATTACAAATATTTTCTCAAAACTGACCTGAATAAGAGAGCTGTGATTCTTGTTTGATACAATAAGCTTTGCTAAATTAGTCAATGGTCCATTAGTTAATACCGTAATCTTAGATCCTGGATCAACTGTATTGAATATGGACTCCCAAACTTCCATTGCTAGAGTTTGTCTCAGTTCGGGATGATCGGTATCTCGAGGGGCTCTGAATTTGACCGAGTTTTCAGCAGTATACCTGATGAAAAGCTTGAAAACGTCAAGAAATTTCAAAAAATATCGACTATATTTGTGGGATGCATTTTAAAATCAAGATTTTTATTGAGATTGTCGAATACCTTAGGGGGCTTCGCGGTAGATTACGAGCGAGTCCATAGAGAGTATCGGAGTCCAAAAATCCACCACTTCCGTGAGGAATGGACTTGGCATACTTGCACTCTCCAACGGCCGAAAAGACTGAATCCGACTGGTTCATCGCATATAAATCACCTAGACCGACTGCAATATCGTCTCGGCCCATCATGTGAAGAATGTCGTAAACGACATCTATGGTTGCCGCATTTGCCCACCCAGTTGGACTCACTATAACTGCCTGGACAACATATAATTTAAAACTCAGTAAACTGTCTCGAAACATCTTTATCGTCTTCGAACAATTTACCTTGAGGTCGATAAGCTCGACGGGCATTTTTAGAAGATAAAAAAGAGCCAGAAAATCTCCGGGGCTCATATCCATATCGAACACGAACGGTTTTCCTAATTTTTTGTTTCCGAACTTTGGTTTGTACATAACTTGTTTGTAGTAGGGGAACTGTGTGGTGAAATTGAATCTTCCAGATTGTGGAGGGCGATTAAGAACCTATAAAAATGAAAAATTATTTATAGAAATTAAAAGTTTGCCAATCCATGAACATAATTCAAACCCACGTCCAGAAAGGCTTTGAAAAATTCTCTGTTCAGCAGGCTGTCTACGTCCTTGTTCGGCTTCGCTGCCGTCGCAACAAGAACACGGACTCCGTCCAGACCCGTCACTTCTTTCGTGTAACCGTCCTGTTATATCGTATGCAAAATCACAAACGAAGTTTAATCTGATCTGAATTCAGAAGTAACTTTAAGAAGAATTAGACTGCATTTAGAAAATATCGATTTTTTTTTTATTACCATGCATTTACCCTTTCCATTTTTTGCTAAACAAAATGGATCCCGGAGACCAGTCTGAACGTGGCCGCTGTGAACTCCCCTGTTTTTCAACCCAAACTTGGGAGTCTTCCGGCCGTCGAAAAAGGGATTCGACCCGTCAGATATACCGTAAGGTTTGTTTGAAGTAACAACAGTTATGTTCATATATTCCATGACAGCGAATTCATTTTCTCCATCATGATCACGAGAATTCAGCATGATCGACGTCGCCACGCCGGACGTAAACGAGTCCCACATGAAATAGCTCTGCAAATAGTTCAAGTTTTTTGTCATAATCACTCATTTGATGTCCTGAAAATGGATTTGAAATAATAAATTATGAAAACATAAATGCATTCAAAAGTTAGGAAACACAAAAGACTGCATCTGGACAATTACCGTGTAAAATTGATCGTCAAACCAAGTATCTCGAGCGATTTTCAACGATTGGAAGCAGTATTTCGCCTCGTACGTATTCTGACTCCGTTCAAATGTATCGAAAAAAGCCTCGGTGATGGGTATAGTATTGGTAGCATCAAGAGGAACAATGGTAATTGGAATACCAGAATGAATCACCTGACTCATTACATGTATAAGTTTGAATCGTAAAACTAGCGGTTGTATTTGTCATGGTTTCGTATTTTCTGATTTCTAACGTATTGATTCTATTTTATACGTATAAATTTGATATCCATAAAAATACAACATTGAGTAACATAGTACCTGATATGCGGCAAAAGGGTCTCCAAAAATATTGAACTCTGCATAAGGATTACTCGTGTAATCTGTAAACAAATTACCACGATTTCCGCATTGTTGAGGAGTGCAAGACGAGGAAGCGTTTTTCGGGCAGCAACCAGTCGGATTTTTCGACCTGACACCGCCCCCCATTACATATATATGTTCGACATTCTTCTTCAAATGTGGATTACTCATAAGGAAAATAGCAAAATTTGTATGTGCTCCTATAATAATTACGGTTATCGGACCGGCCCGAATTTTCTCAATCATCACCTGCTGCGCCGTCGGTTGTCGAAGAGGAGTGTATTTTCTTCTTCCCTGTGTGTACCAAATCAATATCGAGTTTTGAGGACTTTAAACGAAGATCAAATAAGAGAAAAATTGAAGAAGTAAAAATAAACTGAAAGGATGATTATGATTAGAGACCAATGATGATCATACCTGTGGAAGGAAAGCTTTTCGAATGCCGTAATTTGCATCAATATCGAGCCGGCCGCCACTTCCGGCCGGAATCGCTTGTCGATATCTACAATATCCAGCAGTTGTCATTCCCTGAAAGTTTTCCGAAACATCAGAAAAATGCAGAAAATAGTCATATCTATCTATACAAGTGCTTGTACCTGTTCTATTATTGGAAGATATCCACCAACATCTGCAAGAATATCACCGTCTTCTCGAATTCCGCCTTCGCCGCCCACTCCGACTGCGATATCGTCCCGACCCATCATGTACAGAATGTCATAAAGTTGATTGACCGAATGCCCGGCATTAGTCCAAGCATTTGTATTGATTGTCACTGCCTGCAAAATTTGTAACATTCCAAAGAAGAATTAAGCTGCAAAACCTCAAATTTAATGGTGGATTCATCCAGAAATCACGGAATTGGTGGATTCTGTTCATAAAATGCCTCAAAAAAACACAATCGATCCTCTCTTAGATGCTTTATCATTCTGATATGAACATTAACAGATAGAAAATAACCCAAAATTTCAACTAAAAATCCAAAAAAAAAAAAAACAAGTAAAGAACTAAAAAGAAGATGAATTTTAAACTTGTTTTGAGGTTACCTCCAGCTCGAATTTTGATCTGTCGAGTTTCAAGAGATACAGAAGAGCAAATAAATCATCAGTGTCGATGTCCGAATCCAAAAGAATGCGCCTTGACCGACCTTCCACCTCGAACAAATCAGCTCCAAAAACTACAGAAACCACCAATATAACAACCCAGAATTTTCTCTGCATCAACATTTTCTCAATTTCAATCCCAACCCACAATTTTATGTTCGCCAAACTTCAGAAAACCAGTCTCATTTTGGAGAATCAACGAATTTCTGAAGAAAAATCTGCATATTCTTTTGAATATAGAGGCAGGAAAGTGAAAACAGAGATGGTTGACTGTGAGTAGACGATAGATTGCAGAACTGGAAGATAAGCTTTTTCGTGGAATTCGGGAGAAGATTGGAAGCGTCCACAGAGCCTCCGGTTTCTGCTGGATTACAGCAACCGGGCTACGTTTGAAGGGACAAATAAGATTCAATTTGTCTCGTTTGTCTGCTATAATTTATTACAATTCAACGGGCAATGAGAGAGACTAGAGAGAGAAAGTCATGAGCTTTGAAAATTAGTATGCAGCCACGTAGATATACGTTTTTTACTATTAGCAACAGATGACGTGTCTCCAAACCCGTTCGAGCCTTTCCTCGCCCACAACGGCCAAAAACGGAGAGAGTTCTTCTATTCTACTAGCATCAGTGAGTAACCTATATATAGGCACAACCAGATCGATTGTTGCTCGAATTGAAACTAGGACGGTTCGGTTCGATGTGGTTTTATTTATTATAGAGATCATGATCGGTTTTGAATGTCGAAGAATCGTAGATCATGGTTCGGTTCAAGGTTTTAGGTGATGAAAACCGAACTTGAACAGTGAATAACAAAATCTGATCCGATCCGATCCAAAAACCTTGAACCAAACCATGGAATTTGTTCGATTTTAGTTTTCTATGGTTTTGATTCCGATTTTAAACCATGAGAACCCATTGGGTTCAGTCTATCTCGAGACCAGACAGCGTCAACATACATACTGAATGCATAAACTCGAGCATGTGTGATGGATAAATGAATGTAGAGATTGGTGATGATATTATAATAAGTTAGATATAATTGAATGGGCGAAGAATATGAACAAAGTGGATGTGCAAAATGTCCACTTCTCGAAAATAATAATAAAAACAAGTGCTTTGACTTCCTAAGATTATGCTCTCCTCGTTCATTTACGTATTATTTTACTCTCTCCTTTGCTGTCATTCTTTTTTTGTTCCAATTTAATATGTCCATTTTGGGTAATTTAAACTGTTAAAGTCGTTTGTGGAATGAAAAAAAAAAATATACATGAAAATTTTTATACTGAGATTTAACGTGGAAAACTTAACGGAAAAAAATCATAAACATGGAAAAAAATTAGTAGCAAAAAAAAAATATAACTGAATTTTACTATTCAAACAAAACTGAATATGAATATAGTCTGGTCTAATTGAAAATAGGTCATTTAAACTTTAAGAACATAAACAACTTGATTTATAATTTTTAGTGATGGTTTTTAGTTAATAATATCATTCATGGTAGTCTCTCGTGATCATGGCCTTGTATTGTAATTTGATAACTATCTACGGTCACGTAACTTCTCTTACCATGCAATCTGTTATTGTATGAGGTAACTACTCGTTATTTATACAACTTCTCAACAGTCGTGTTGTCTGTATCCGAATAAACCTGAATCTCAATTTGACACTCGAGTTTTGATAGAATTGACTTGACTGACCCTCGAGTGACATCACTCGACCCAAGCTTACGTAAATTTATATCTTTGGAGCAGGATTTGATCTCCAAATCGGAACATGGTGAGACAAGATCCGATGATGTAGTTAAAATCTCCTCTCTCTTTTTTTCTTTTCACTCTGCCTTTTTCTGTTTGCCGGCAAGAGAATCCCGAAACAGTAGGGTGGACTTTTGTCAAACATCTTTCTCCACGTGGACAATCTTCCAAATCTCATTCGTCAACTTCTGAACGTGGGTCCCACTCTGTATCCAATCACGGCTCCTTTTGTCAACTTTCTCAAAAATCATCGGTCCTACCGCTTTCTCGTGGGATTCCCTCCACGTAAACAGTTCTCATTTCAATTTCCATTCTTCTAAATTTAAATATCATATTAAATTATTTTTTTTATTTTTAATGTTGTCACATAAATATCAATTCTTTTTTAATTAATTCAATAAACTTTTTTATTGTAATATCATTTTTTATCAATTTTAAATATTAAAAATATATATATCTTGCCCGTGTATTAAATAAATAAAAAAATACAAACAGAATTAGTGATCATCTGCCTATTTTTTTTATTTATAATTAAGGATCTTTATCTAAATATATAGATTAATTAAATAATTATAAGTAATTAAATTCCAGCATAAGATACTATTTCCATTGTAGCCATTGAATGAGGCTGGTTTTATATTCAATTTTTAGAGTAGGGAGAGAAGTACAAACCCTATTTTTTTTATTAAGAGGATAATTAAAGGCTAATAATGAAATATCTTTTCAAAAAATAGTAATTTAATTACATGATTGGTTTTTAAACAAAAGGCATTTTCCTTTATGCCCCCTAAAGCTGCTCTGCAATCATTTTATTTGTTTTATTATAGTGTGGTCAAATTGGAACTTTTTCATTGACCAAGTTACCTGTTTGGACATAGGCTTATCTTAATCAAGTGGGGATACCCACTTCATTTTTATGCCTTTTCAAGGTAGCACAAACAGCGTTAACCCTTTCTTAGCACAGTGGTGTTAAAAGGAGCAAGCTAGTAGGCGGGCTTGCTCGTTTGGCCAGGTTATTGGAGAGCCAAGCCAAACCCAGAGTCTGGGATCACAAGCTCGGCCAGTACGAATATAAACAAGTTGGGTTTGATGTTGACTCGGTTAGTTCGCTTGACACATTTATCCTACCCTTCCAATTGTTGAGCTTCATTTTAGGGGACAACAAGGTTCTCTGTTCAGATTGCTGCTGGCGACATGCAACCCAATTTCTAGGCTGTTGCTTTGAATCTACACTATAGTCAGAAGAAAAAAATGAAGGGTAAAGAAATGTACGGAGTATTGCGTAAATGTGTATACAAACTTACCCAAATATGTGACACTATAACACAGATATGTGTATAGCCAAACGTTACTATGAGGTACATCTTAGTTCCTAAGTGCAACAATGCTGGTGAGCCAAAAATTGATTAATTTTATCCCCGAAGGGCAAACAGACCAAAATATTCAATCATGGAGAAAATAGATCTGTCAAAATTGCAGTTGCTTAATTGTACATGACAAATAAAGATCCTATTAAAATTACCTATGTAAGATTTTACACTTGACTGAGAATTCACCTTTACCTCTTCGCAGCGCCCCAAGCAGCTCATCGCTGAGATTAACCTCACCTGACTAACTTGGCATGAAATAGATGATGGTTTGCTAAAGACTAATGGGCTAATTCTTTCTGTGTAGCAAATATACAAAATAGTCTTCCCTTAGAATTATTCAACTCCAAAGCAGTCAAACTGTATTTCATGGCTGCAATCCAGTCAAAAAATTGGCCACTGCAAATGAAAAATTGAGCAATTTTTGCATCCGCAGCAGCAACTAAGATCTCTAAATTTCAGCTTCATGGAAACGAGAGTAGAGTAGTTCAACTTCCAGATTATGTTAGTAATCCAATATAGTTCACAAGTACAGCTTGTGCATATATCCAAAGATTGGTAAGCCTTTCAAGATAAAAAGGCATCATTCGACATTAAGCTTTGATAAGAAGCACCTGCGGATGGAGACTGCAATATCACCAATTCTGTGAGGATGGAAAACTACAGCACATATCCCAAAACAAAGCGTCACAGAAGTTATCGCAAATATAGTAAGATGTGGCCTCATTAATATACCAACATAGGAACGGTCACATGATTTTCTTGGTCTTTCCTTAATAGCAGTCACATCCACTACAACCTCCTTATTCAAGAGAGGAGCAACCTCACTTCTATTGAAAGAAATAGAACCTCCCATTGCTCCACAATCACCATTTGATCTTCCCTCCATAGCCTGCCCAATGGAAGCAGTTCAGTCAGAAAATTATAGGCCATTGCAGATGTCTATCGGCATAAATAATTATAATTAAAAAAATAATATTAAACTAGTTTCTCCATACTAGATGAAATAATGCATCCTAAGTCATCCTGGAAAATACATATCAAAACGAAAGTAAAAACTCTCTTTATAAGAACAAACTGCCAGACTGAACTAATTATAAGAATACTTAAATTATAAAAGCCAAACCTTAGTCTTAGAAAAAACATCAACTTAATTTCACCTTAAAATAGCAACTAAAATAATTAATAATCAGACTTTCTCGATGCTTGAAACATGGGTAGCTTGTGACAACTTCAAAAATAAGATTGAATGCAAATTCTTCAAAAACAAAATCTGCCATATATTGAAAATCTCACCATTTTGATACCAGTAGCTGAAATTGTTTTGTTTTTGGAGTAGCATTGAGAAACGATTTCCTCCGTACACTTGAAACATCCCAAATGCAACACCAAATTGCCAACTTTTTGACAATTTTGAACAAGACATTCCTTCTCACTATTCGTATATTTTTTAAATGACCTTATGTCAGCATCATAAAAGCCATTGAAATCCCCATTTCGATCTCTCTTTTCCATCAATCTTTTT
The DNA here is from genome assembly GCA_022432975.1 of Begonia masoniana. Taxonomy (NCBI): domain Eukaryota; kingdom Viridiplantae; phylum Streptophyta; class Magnoliopsida; order Cucurbitales; family Begoniaceae; genus Begonia; species Begonia masoniana. Next base: position 51,647,698 of record CM039507.1, on the reverse strand, counting down.
ATGTTTTCAAAAACTCTCTCCAAAATGACTGTTGACTCATTTTGAGTCAAAAACTTCAACACACGGGCAAACATTTGAAGCTGTGATGCACACATAACCTGTTGTGAGTTTTTTGATGCATGCTTTCTAAGTAACCATGATATATCTGTGATAATTTCTGAATATAACTCTCGTTTCATGATATAAAATTCTTCGCGTGATTTAGACAAATGATGATATGATGCCGAAAAGAGAGGTTCATCAAGTCTCTTTTCTATTTTCCTCATTTCAAAACAAGTTTCCTTATCGCCAACCAGAATAGGTATAAAGTTAGACAAGCCTGATTGATTCTCCACCTGCAAAATTAAATAATAAAACCACATAACATGGAAAAATAAGACACATTAATGTGCTTTAAACTTACATTTTAAAACCATTATGATTATGTTTTGAATTATTCTTGGTCTATTCAGATATGTCCCGACTGTAAGCCAAAGTCTAAGTGTCATTTTTTGTGATAAGTTAATGTCGTAAGCCCAACATGTAATATTAGATGATGATACACTATTCCCATATGTGATTTCTTGTGTATTAGGAAATAATCATAGGCATATTTTGGAAGTTATAGAATGTTTGTAAAGTTAATTTTTGTCAATTTTTTGATAAGTAACGAGAGAATTTAGAGTTAGTAAGAGTGAGTTATTATAAATGGGAAAGAGAAGTGTGAAATACGAGGTTGCTACTATGATTATTGATGAAGAAATGTTCTTAGTAGATCATTAGTGTTTCCGAATCTAACATTGTCGTTAAGATTTGTGGTTAGTTTTAGAGTTCGTTTCTTGTAACTTTCGCTTATTTGGTGTAATGGATTTTTATTAGCATCATTGTTATTCTAAAATGCTAAACAAATTTCATCACAACGTGTTCCAAAGCAAGCAATCAATTGATGATCATAAGAGAACAAAACGAGTCAGACATGTAAGGTAACTTTTGGCACTTTGTTCGGGAGGGTTTCTTCCTCTTCCACTTCTCCCTCCCCCTCTATTTTATACATTATTTTTCCTAATTTCAATGGTTTCTCATATAGAGGAGTTAAAATGCACATAACTGAATAATTGACAAAAAGTTAAGCAGACGCACCAATAACCTATGTAATTTGTTTGGTGTCGCTGATTTAAGAAGGTTTTATTACTTTAATAGAACAATTTTCTTGCTTTTACCCTGATGGAATGTGATAGATATCCAAACTACAGGAACTTCAAGAGTGCTAATTTCTCTCCAATTGTATTCTAAATTCTCCTTAAGAAAACCATAACCCCCCTGGATTGGTATTTATCCCCACCCTTATCTTGCCAAGGAATTCAAAAACAAAACCAAATCTAAATCATTCAAATTCTAATCCAATATAAACAGAATTCTAATTATAAATCATGTTGTCACGTGTCTTTGGCCTCTCCCAGAAAAAAGTCATTTTATAGGTGGCTTATTAGAATGATATAGAGGAGAAATGTAACATAGATATTAGAGTTGAAATGCCATTTATCGAAACTAATAATAATAACTTATCCAGTCAAGATATTTTAAATCTTCAATAGAAAAGCTAAAATCAAGTAAAACAAATTTCACACAAGAAGTTGAATCTGATTGCACTTTCTTTTAATTATATTCGACTGCAATTAAGGTAAGTAGGATTCACAGGTCCAGGTACAATTTTTAATATTTAGCAACTTTGGAAACTTGTCATGTTGGATAATGAAAACTAAGAATGCAAGTCAAAAGCAAAGGGTGAACGCATTCAATGCAAGTTTCATACCTCAACAAATGCAGGACCAAAAAGATTGGGTTCAGTGTGAGAAATATATATTTTGTACAGCTGATAGTCTTCGTTAAACTTTGAATCCCCTCCATTTTGACTGTCTGGCCAGGTACTACAATATTCATAAGATAGATATTTTCCACCAAAAGAAATAAGAAACCTGCAATCATGACCATCTTGAGTATATACAACAAGTTGAATTCAATAAAAAAAATGCAATTATCAATCAAAAAAGAATAAGATGGGTTTAATATCACCTAAAGAGTCCAATGGTTGGTAGGCTGCAAACTAACTATCGCATTAAACTAACATGGAAAATAAATGTCTCAAAATACTATACCGAAGTTTGGGTTGACGCAAGTTACTTCCACAAGCCACAAACTCCATGGGCTTGCCGGCCTCAAAGCATGAAGGATGGATATAATGAAGTTTTGGAGCCCGAACTTCCACATTGACTTTCGTCACAGAGTTCCCACCTAAACAAATATACAAATTAGTCCATAGAGAAATTAAAATGAAAAGAACAAAGGAGTGTGTTTCAATAACTCGTTCATCTTTCTTATTCCTTTGGAGAATACAAAACCCAAAGCATGACATGCACCCTTCAATGCATTAAGACGATAAAGGAACCCCAAAATTTCACAACAGATGGAACGTAATTGAAAAAAAATATCAACAATTATTTGCCTCACATCCTTCATTGCATTATGACTACAGAGGCACCATTTTCACAACAGATGGAACATAATTTAAAAAAAGAAAATATATCCATGATTATTTGCCTCAAGGTGAACTATTAAGCATCTGATAATAGAAAGGCATAGAAAATGCAATACTCGCACTTTAAGATCCTCTACCAGTCAAAGGATACAAATATGGCCCAGTAATGAAATAGAAAAAGAAATATGCGTTCCATGAGCTACACAGGAATCATATTTCAGGTCCCTAGCTTGATTTTTTTATTAGAAAGAGTTACACAACCTAATTAGAAAATCAAGTTCATGGCAAATAAAATGTCTTCCTCTTCATTGCAGCAACATCCTGGATCCCACATACAAGACAAGATTTTTTCATAATGAATTTATCAAATAGCAACCAAATTTCAAATTATCCAGATTCAACAAATATCCAACATATATGGTGCACCCACACCTTCAATGACGTGAAAAATCATGTTGTTCAAATAGATATGCATATTGCCTCTTCCTGACAGCATCCTTCCAGGTGAAGCAACAAAGTTATGCAGGTGTGTCATAGGATCTTCAAGCAACTGGTTATGATTTGAAGAGGAACATCATGTTAAAACATTTTTCATAGTTCATATCATTGGGTTCATTAACTAAGAAGCAAAATGCCACAATGACACACACACACATATGAAAGCTGGAACAGAAGATGTAATCATTTAGTGCTAACTTTTTATTGCCAACCATCAATTGATTATAGCAAATAGAAAATTTGACCTACCACTTTTATGATACATAATAATAATTTTGTCCTAGACAATTTGTTTAAGTCTATCTTTGTCAATTTTGATGGATATGATTTCCATCACTATCATCATCATAAAGAAGAAGTATACATAATCATGAGCATGATGAAGAAGATCGCTCTCCATGAACTTATTGAAAAATATCCTCAGATACATATATGGTAACAACAATTACATATGTACCTTCAATATATGTCGCCCAACATTACCAACATTAACCAATTCCAGATTCTAAGATCTACTACAATCAGAAAGAAACATGTCGATAAAGATTGTTCTCCACGACCTTTTCATAGTTCGGAAAATTTCCGAAAAAAAAAATATTACCTTCGCCCACATAAACTTTGGCATCGCTATGAACACAGTCAAAATTGTACATCCAGGTCGGATATATCCCTCCAGCTCGACTGGCATATTGGCTAACCATTCGAATATCTGCAATTCATAGCACTAATTAAAAATAAAAGATAAATCCTAATACCCCAGACAGAAACAAATCTATGTTTCTTAATACTAAACTGCAATAGCAATTCTAAAAGTACTTGAAGCCTAAGTCGTCTAGGAAATTCTGCAGGATTCCAGTCATAAAGCTTGAATGATATTCGTCCTGTTGGGCACTGCAATGGAAATTTCAATCACCAGATATCAGATGACCACAAAATGGAAGGGAAATACAAGTCACATAGCTTCAAGGTCGACCCACCATCGAAGAATAAGCACTTTTATTCTCATGATATGGAGGAGACACAGAATATTTCGAACTATCTTTTTCTTCATCCACTGGGGTTTCACGGGGATTCAAAACGGATAGCCCACTATCACTACGAATGTTTTGAGAGTAAGGAGCTGAACATGTTGTTGTAGCTTGTCCATCTTCAGTCTCTAGCAATGATTCATCATCGACTATTTTATTTTTAAAACTCAAGCTATCTGTTCAGACCCGCGCAACAGATAATTAAATTCACAATCACAGTAACATCATTACTTTGAAAGACACGAGATTGCATACTAGTCCAAACATAATCTATATCTGATGACAAACCTTTTATACCTTTTCCTGCTCCACAATCAGGCGTGACATTGTCACGCTGCATGCATGTTTGGGATTCATCTTCCATTGCAACTCTAGAATCTGTCTGTTTCCTTCGGCGTCGATTGTTGTGGCGCTCTAATTTTCTTCTACAGCTTCTTTTACCTTCGTCAAAGTCTGACAAAATGTGAAACCTGTAAGGAAATATGATAGCCTTTAAGTTTCAGACAGATTCCTTTACCTTCGTGAAAGTGAACGCGACACTAAACGTTTCAGATAGCCACTATGAAACAAAATTACACCGAATTTGAGTGATTATAAAAAGATTCTGGAGTGCGTAAAATAGTTGAAGAAAGTGAGCTCACTTGCCACATTGCTGGCAGTATCTCTTAGTCTCACCATCGATTATAACAGTAGTTGCATTTGCGCAACGCAGACAAACCCTATGCCGTCGATGATAGCCTTTAAGTTCCCTGATATCTGCTTCGCACCCAGGGACCTGGCACCGCGCCGCTCCACCCACCGAACGAGCAGTCCGACTTCGTTTCTTACCAGGCGCGCCCTCTTCCTCCTGAAGCTTCTCATCCATCTCCGGGCACGCGCAGGGAACAATACCAGCCAGAAAATTGGAACAGGTCAACCTCGGATCCCGTTTCCGAATCCTTTCTGGAATCGACGTCTCTGCCGGGATGTCATGCTCGGTAGCGCTAACCGACAAGTCATGGCCATCGATCGAAATAGAAAACCGATCGTCGACGGTGAAGTCGAGGAGATCTCCGAAGTCCCATATAGCGGAGGAGGGATCTTCAGTCAACGAAGGATGAACGTCCATTTCCGCAACCTTGGCGCGTAGAACACCATCTGGAGGTGGTTCCATCAAACCCAAATTCAACGCTATAGCCCTAGCAGGTGTTGAAACGGTGGTTGAAACTGTTGGTTAGCAAACTTGGCTGCAAATCGACGGCAGCGCCGTAAGTGAAGCTGTTGTTAGCCGTTGGGTACGGTCTCGCCGGTGGTTTCTCTCTCTTCTCTCTCTTTTATCGATTAAAATGATTGGCGACCTTCGATTAATTAATTAAAGTAATTATTTTATTTTTTCCCATTATCTCATCTCTTTTTGTCACACAATTTTTTTATGCCTAATTGCAATTTTATTTTTTTAATTATAAATAATATATTAAATACACGCGAGTGTCACATCAAAACATCTCGTTACAATATATAATTAAAAGATAAAATCTAAATTTCAATATTATCTTTTATGACCGGATCAAAATCTATCAAATTATAATATGACTTGTTAGTAAATTGAACACTTCTTTTTCACGTATTCGTCGACTTTTTTTGTCGTCCATTTTATTTCTTTTTTTCAACCAACTAGCAAAAAAGCATGATCAAAAAACATCATTATTTGACCTATCGAGTTGCTTCTTGCATACTCGGTTTTAGTTGGTTTACCTGGTCTGTCACCTCGAGGTGATCTTGAAACGAATAAAGAGAGAGTCGTTGGGTAAATAACGAATAGGCAATTTGAGTGATGATTTAAATGAAATTGTGTGACGATGCTCACAATTATAGATTCTCGTTCTCTGGGTGAGTTGAATTAATCATCAAATTATGAGTAATTATAATTCTTTTTCTATATAAAAAATTTTATGTATAAGAGGGTATCTTAGATATTATTTTATTAAAAAATGATGTCGACATGTCGACATCGAGGTTGAAACGCTAAGAGTGACACGACGCGCTGCGTCGGGTGGCACGCGTTGATTAGGAGAACTGAAGGAATATTGGATGGAATGCCGCGCGTGGGTTGGGAAAGGTAGACTTTCACTTTTAAAAGCAAGGATGGATAAGGTGACGACACACTTTACCATTATTCAATTTTGTAAGGTTGCTTCAAAAGTCAATATTATAAAAATCAAAGTCCTTTTCAATAATTATAATTAGGGTAATTAACAAAAAAATCCTTACACTAGTAGTTTATTTACAAACTCGCCTATATACAATGTTTGTTAACAAAATCACCCTTAAACTATAGTCTGTTAACAAAACAACTCTTGATGTCTAAATGTCTGTTAAAATTTGGTCGTGCAGAATCTCGGTCTTGGAAAGCAGGATCTCGTTCCATGAGTATTTGCCCATAAGCAAGAGCCCACTCTTCAATAGCGGGATTTTACTCATTTTTTTTTCTTCTAGAGCGGGATCTCGTTGTTAGACACTGTCTATGGAGGAGGATCCTGCTCTCTACAACGGGCTCTAACTCCAAAATCAGTATATACATTGTCATGACGAAGGGTGGGATCCCGCCCACTGTCATGTTTTTTTCTGAAGTTTTATCTTAAAAAAAGTGAAGATACTTCTAAAACTGATAATAATTTTCTGTTGTTTTGTAGTTGTATGATTATTTTTTCGAAAGCACTTGTAATTTTGGAATTAGGACCCAATGAAACTAGGTAGTTTTGCAAATGGAAAAGAACCAAGTATTCGCATGAATCTGAATATCTTTTGTGGATTATTTTCAAATATACTCGTCCAATTCGTATTTGAAGTTTTACTTATTTGATTTATAGGACAAAGTCATGTCACTTGAAGGAAGATCTAGAAATTGTGGCTTCAAAGTGAAGAGAATAAACAGTAAAGACGCAAAGAGAGAGAAAAATGTGAGCTCTTGTTAATAATTATATTTTTGGATTGAGATTCTTCCAAAAATAAGAGTAGTGGAAGTAGAGTTAAAATACCGTGAAAATTTATTATTAGGCAGTGGGCAGAGCCACGTCTATAGAAATTGAATAGATAACGTAAAAGTAGTTTGAAAAACAATGTGCACTGTCTTTGGAATGGGATCCCGCTCCAAATGACAACAATGAATATTAGAAAGATTTCGCCTAGAGAGAAAAAATTGCTCGTATGGGAGATTTTGCCGCGTTATTTATATATTGTTCATGGAGCGGGAGACTGCTCTTCAACGCCAGACTTCCGCACTAAAGACAGTGTCTAAGAGCAAGAGTCTGCTCTTCAACAACGGGATCCTGCTCCAGAAGAAAAAAAATAAGAGCGGGTTCCCGTTCCTATGCAAAAACTCATGGAGCGTGATCCCTCTCTCCAAGACCGAGCTCCCGCACTACCAAATTTTAAATAACATTTAGACGACAGATGTTGTTTTGTTAACGGACTATAGTTTAAAGATGATCTTACTAACTAACGTAATTTTTGAAATTCATTTTCCTAATTTGAAACCCTAATTTAAAAATCATAAAAAAAATTTCCAAATTGATTTATCAAATTACGTTTAAATTCGAGCGTTATAACCCTAATTTCATAATGTTGAAAGTCTATTTAAATAATAGCTGGAATATTAAATACACAAAATCTTTTAAAATAACGTTCAAACATTAAATAGCTTGGTCAAAATTAAAATAAATGCATAATTAAAATAATTTATAAAACTTTATTAACGATAAAGTCAACATAATTTATTTAAGGTTTCAACTGAAATAAAAATAGAAATATCATCGAAAACTTAAACGTAGTAATTTAAATTCTTTCATCCGACCTAAAAATATTTTATTATTCTGTATGCTCGCTTCTCGATCAAAGTCATTTCTTTCTCATATAAAAATTTACTTACATCACAAAATTACAAACTATGAAAATAAGTCAGTAAACAAAAACACGTGCAGATGTAAAATTAACATTATATTTTACCGAATCATAACTTAACAATTACATACTGATTGGAACTCATTTTTCAATATTCGTTCAGACTTTATCATCTCAATTTCGTTCAGGCATAACCATCTCGTTGTTGTTTAGGCGTAGTCATCTCATTTTCGTTCAGACATAGTCATCTCATTGTCGTTCATTGTCGTTCAGACATAGTCATCTCATTGTCGTTCAGACATAGTCATCTCATTGTCGTTCAGACATAGTCATCTCATTGTCGTTCAGACATAGTCATCTCATTGTCGTTCAGACATAGTCATCTCATTGTCGTTCAGACATAGTCATCTCATTGTCGTTCAGACATAGTCATCTCATTGTCGTTCAGACATAGTCATCTCATTGTCGTTCAGACATAGTCATCTCATTGTCGTTCAGACATAGTCATCTCATTGTCGTTCAGACATAGTCATCTCATTGTCGTTCAGACATAGTCATCTCATTGTCGTTCAGACATAGTCATCTCATTGTCGTTCAGACATAGTCATCTCATTGTCGTTCAGACATAGTCATCTCATTGTCGTTCAGACATAGTCATCTCATTGTCGTTCAGACATAGTCATCTCATTGTCGTTCAGACATAGTCATCTCATTGTCGTTCAGACATAGTCATCTCATTGTCGTTCAGACATAGTCATCTCATTGTCGTTCAGACATAGTCATCTCATTGTCGTTCAGACATAGTCATCTCATTGTCGTTCAGACATAGTCATCTCATTGTCGTTCAGACATAGTCATCTCATTGTCGTTCAGACATAGTCATCTCATTGTCGTTCAGACATAGTCATCTCATTGTCGTTCAGACATAGTCATCTCATTGTCGTTCAGACATAGTCATCTCATTGTCGTTCAGACATAGTCATCTCATTGTCGTTCAGACATAGTCATCTCATTGTCGTTCAGACATAGTCATCTCATTGTCGTTCAGACATAGTCATCTCATTGTCGTTCAGACATAGTCATCTCATTGTCGTTCAGACATAGTCATCTCATTGTCGTTCAGACATAGTCATCTCATTGTCGTTCAGACATAGTCATCTCATTGTCGTTCAGACATAGTCATCTCATTGTCGTTCAGACATAGTCATCTCATTGTCGTTCAGACATAGTCATCTCATTGTCGTTCAGATGTAGTCATCTCATTTTCGTTCAAGCTTAGTAATCTCATTGTCGTTCAGGCTTTGCTATCACATATTTTACGTCAATTATATCATATTCATATACATACAAAATGCCCTACCAATTTTATCTTTATACAATTCTATGTTAATATTTAAACATGCGTAATCAAATACCAGAATCATATAATAAAATAATTATAAGAAAATAACATAAATTTTTTTATGTAGGACCGTAGTCAAAATGTTGAAATATAGTATTTTCACTTACCTAGATTATGAAAGTTTAGGGTTATCAGGAATTTTCCAATATTTCAAATATTTTTTTGCCTAAATAAAATATTTGATATTAATTTACCACTTAATAAATCCATTACAAAAGAATTTGGATATAAATTCTTTACCGGTCTATTCTTATATCAGTTTGGGTCAATTCTTGTAGAAATTTGGGTCGGGTCTGGTTCAATTAGACATAATCTGGTTCGGTTGGCCTATTTTTAAGTGAAACGATTAGTTTGGTTCACTGGTTCACGAGTTGAGATTAAAAACTCATTCCTTCTTATTCTTATTCTTCTTATTCGTCGCACACCCAAACACACAGAGAATGTGTTGCCGTCTTCGAAAGATGGTGACAACTTCAACCTAAAGAAGTTTTGTGAGAGTTTGACTGCCCAAGTGGAGGGTTGTGGCTGTGACTGGGTGGCGCTCGGAGGTCGGAGATCGAATGTAAAACTTTTGGCTTAGAGAGAGAGAATAGAACTTTTGAATATAGAGAGAGAGAGAGAGAGCTCAGGTATGCATTTTCTTCTTCGTCGAGGTTCTTCATTTATAGAAGAAATGCCTAACAAACCTCCCCCCAAAATCCGAGTTCAATCAAATTTTTAGCTAGTAAATTCAATCCCAATTCAGATTTTTTGAGATACTATACGTGGTTAAATAGTTATGAGGGTCTAAATAAGATTTTATTCTGATTTCTGAATGATTTTTAGGCTAAAAACGTTTAATTTGTTGTTTTCGATTGGTTTAGAATTGATATTAATGAAATTCTTAAAGATTTTCAAAATCAAATCATAGATTAAGTTTTGACTTTGTATTGATTTGAGAATTTCAAAATTTGAATTTAGAATTTAAAACCCTAAATTGTTACTGTTAATGACCATATAGTTTAAAGATTTTTTAATTAATTATCCTTATAATTATAATATCGGGTTTTTAATTTATTTAAAATTACCAAAAAATAATCGAGTGAAGTCCGACCATGTCGCATCACGAGTTTGAATTTTAAGTCCGACCATGTCGCATCACGAGTTTGAATTTTAAGTTCGGACATGTAATTAGAGGTTCATAAAAGTGATGGTAAAACGAACATGTGCAAATATAGTGAGTAGAGTCATAAAGGATGATTAAACCCTCTGTTTCGTGACGAGAGAATATGTTTGTTCTAAGTGTGATAATCTTCTGGCGTTGTTTGAGATTTCGATGTGTAAGCTACGATATACCTAATAAAAAACTATTATCGATTGAAAAAAAAAAGATTTTGAATTAGAAAATAATTTTATTTATTTTTAAATAGAAAATCTATTTTTTATGTCACTTTTGATCTTCCCATGAATCGTATGTTATGTTGGTATCATCATGGAAGAAATTTAACCAATTTGAATTGACTAGGAAGGTCTATTGTGTTGATTCTTTTGAGCAGTGTACCTAGAAATTCCCACTAATTCTTTATTAGCAACGTTTGAAATACAACTATTAAATGTCAAATTAAACGTTACTCAAACATCTTTACCCCTGGCCATGAACATTCTTTGTAGCTTTTACTTTGCAACTATTTCATTTTCAAGACTAAAATAAAATGGCGAAAAGATAAAAGCAGCTAAAAAAAAGTAAAAGTGGCTAAAATGATGAAATATTTCGTTGCAAATATATTATTAATAAAGTAGAGAGAAAAATCAAAGAACTTGAACTCACAATAAGATTGATTAAATGACTTAAGGTTATGCCTGAATTATTTTTTTGTGCCAAGCTCAGTCAGGTTTTACACCAGTGGCCGCCCTGCCAACTTCGTCTAAGCGGCCCCTCACAACCCATCGATGGTTTTTTATGGAATTTAGACGATTTTATAGCATTTCTTGCTAGCCTCCAATGTTTGGAGTCAGCAAACTCGTCCTCAAACCACTCTTTAGAGGTGGCTCAACCCGGTCTGCTGCCTACCTTGAAGGTCATCGACTCATAATTCGCACCCTTTGTAATGTTATGCCTCATTTTATCTTATTTCAATAATATTTTACGTAAGTAGATTTAAGAGAATATCTGATGATTTTATTTTGTTTAAATATTAAACTGGTGTTGTAGTGAGTAGTTGAACGTCTTTAGTGAATAACGACTAGTTTGAGCTCGTCTTTTCCGGTCGATGAAGCTCGGGCCGTGACAGAATTGCTCAAAAATATTTTCATATTTTCATTTGAACATTTTAAAGTTCAAGTAAGATAATTGAAATTTAATTTAGGTAGAGTGGTCAAAATAGTAATTTCGCAATGATGCTACCCTTCGTGACCGTATCCGCCATCCGGTCACAGACTCACATATCTTCTTCTCCCTCCACAACTCTTAAAATCTCAGGTCTTCTTCCTCTATCTATCCCGTTAGGGTTAGGGTTAGGGTTAGGGTTTTCAGTAATTCTCCCAACCTGCGTAGCGCTGTCCATTTTGATTGGATACCGAAAAAAGAGGAAAGTGATCATTACTATGGCCAGGTATCGTAGCCGGAGCAGAAGCTTAAGCCCTCGCAGGCGTAGCAGAACTCCGCCACGCGGTCGCAAGCGGTATGAAGACGAGCCTCGCGATCGCCATCGTGAAAGTAGGTCTCACAGGGACCGCCGCTCTCCTGCTCCCTCTGGTTTGCTTGTCCGCAATCTTCCTCTCGACGCCAGGTTTTGCTCATCTTCTTTGAACTCTGATTAGTTCGAATGTTCGCTTCTCTATGGTCGACTTGAAGTATCCCTGAGAGTTTTTTGATGAAACGATTTTTTTTTTTTTTCTGTTGAATACACTTTTTACGGATTACAACCAATAAACCACGTGACAATACTGCAGGTCTGAAGATCTCAGGATTCCTTTTGAGCGATTTGGTCCTGTAAAGGACGTGTATCTGCCGAAAAATTACTACACCGGGTGTGTTAGTCATATTATTATTTGTATTTAGTTTTGAACTCAGGCTTGTTTATTTGAATGTAAATTTATGTATCTATTTTTGAATTAACTAAATCTAGATGAGTTTCTTAAATGGTAACCTTTTTATGATTTACTTACACTTCCATAGAGAGCCCAGAGGTTTTGGATTTGTCAAGTTCCGTTATGGTGAAGATGCAGCTGAAGCTCAACAACAACTAAACCATACTGTTATAGGTGGACGCGAGATTAGGATTGTATTTGCTGAGGAGAACAGAAAGACTCCGCAAGAAATGCGTACAACGTCCCGTGTCAGGTGATTGTTTTGCGATATACTTTGTCTTAAGTGATGCCTGTTTAGCTATGTGATACTTTCTCTATTTAAACATAAATTGGTCTTCCATTTGGTGAATGACTTTTGTTTTAAATTCTTATTTAAGTGGTCGACATGGGGGAAGCCATCGGAGGAGAACTCCACCAAGGTCCCCGAGACACCAATATCGTTGTTAGTTATCATTTCATTTACTTATCTTGATTCTGTTTGGGACGCTATTCTATTTGGAACCGAGCATGGGGATTTATATTATTATATTTATGGTTTTGCTTGATCGTTGATTTTTCTTTGTGGGTTCTGTCGCAGCTTACACTCGATCACCTTCACCAGCAAGGAATGACTCAAGGTTTTTAACTTAAGCTGATGCTTGCTTTTCTATTATATCTGGAATGCTGTGAACTATTATGTATGGAATGAGTGAATGCGAACCACATCTTTCATATTCCACTCATCTTGTTGCTTGGACTTTAGAGTATTATTAGTTTACACACAAAAATTTATACCCTATCACTCAGATTTAGTATTCCAAAATATGGATGATCTGACATAAATCTAGTACTTGTATTCAACCATTCAACTATCGATACAATGAACTAATTCATCTTGTTAAAAACTCGTGAAATGATTTTTTTTATTCGTTCGTACCTCTGTAACTCAAATAGTGAGTGCCCTTTTTAAAAGGTGCAGGTAGAGAGTTTTTTAGTTCAAGTCATCATAAGTTTGTAGAACTCTTTCCTCATTTTTAAGTTCTACATTTTTCCTTTTCTTTTTTTTTGGAAATTGAAGATTTATTTAATTTCAGTTTTTTAATTGTATTGCTGCTTTAAATCTTATTAATTATTTGCTTGACATTGAGTGCGTGTTTGTTGAAGTTGCAAAGGGATCTTATAGAAACTCATTCTGGAATATAATTTGGTTGAAGTGTTTAGTTTATGTCATTTTTATTCGTCTTTATGCCTTCATTTATTAATGTTTACTTCATAGGTTGTACATTTTTTTTGAAGTTGCTGAAGGAATCCTATTGGAATTTTTGTGAACCATGAGGAATTGAGTTTTTGGTAGTTGATTTGATGTTTAATATTTTTGGAAAATGGTTATTAGGTTAGTTAACATTATTACCTAATCACCTAACTGTTTCTGTGGCTGTTTGATGTATGGTAATTTCTCCGGTGTGTCAAATGAAAACCATGAAACCTACTGATGACATTGTTGATGCAGATATTAAAGTGTAAAGGGAGATTTTAAAGACTTGTGGATTAGTAAAGTTTAAAGAGAAAAAGGGAGATCTTAAAGTGACAGGCACTGTGCTTTCTTTTGTACCAAACTGCATAAGAACTATTTTATGATCTCACTTCTGTTCAATAGTGCTCTTCAAAATGCATGCACTTTACCATACTTTAACAATGGTTTTGGGATTTTCACAACATTTGCTGGCAATAGATAAGGTTTGTGCAGGAGATCTTGGATGCATAAACATTATTGCTTATCTTTCTTTTATAAGTCTCCGAGTAATTTAATAGCAAGAAAGCTAAGTTGCAGTTCACTATCTTGTTTTGCATATACTATCCAGTTAAGAAAGAATAAAGCTTATAGTTGACTAAAGAAAGAAACCATCTTCAAAGGAAGGGGCCAAAGTTTTACTGGTAGACATATGATGACAATGATGAAGAAAAAGATAATTTGAGGTTTTAGAATGTTGGGGCAAAGAGCTATGAATTGTTTGGATGCTGATCGACCAGTACAGCTTTATAGATCATACTTCTCGCAATGTTTGGGTCTACTTGTGATATTTTTGTTCAGAAACCTGAAAAGGTTCAGGTAAAGGTCACATTCAACGAATTAGACTTTGAAGATATAAATTTCGTATTTACAAAATGGTTGTCTGGTTGCCTGCGGAATGTTTAGTTTCTGATGATTATATGGCGAAACAGGTTTCTCTTTGAAGAAATTGAGATGATATATCGTTCTGGTTGATTCATTATTAACACTTTTATTTGTTGCTTTAACATTTTGCTAATGTTTTGTTTGTTCTTGCTGCTGAAACAGGAATGGTGGGGCTAGAAATGATTATCGTTCTTCTGTACAGTCCAAATCAGTTTCAGGATCTCCTGCCCCGCGTGATGGGAAGAATTATCGCAGCCGAAGGTCTCCAAGTCCTAGGGAGAATGGGCGAGGTCCCCATGAAGGAAAAGAAATGGAACCTAGCAGGTCAAACAGTCCAAGGGGTAATACTCGCAGTCCTTCAGGTTCTCGTTCACGATCTTACAGGTAAAATACCTCTTTCAGTTCTATTTATTAGTTGCATAGTATTTGCTCTTCATTCATTTTGGAGTTGCTTGACATTGTAAACTGATCATAGATTTGAGTTTGGTATTAATAAATGATGATCAGTTTTGGCTCCGATTTTGAGAGTGGAAGAGACTTGGGAGCTGATCTCTGTTGTATGATTAACTAAGATTTCTTGAAATGCAACTTTGATAAAACTTCATATGTTATGGATCAATAAGTATCTTCATCATAAATTTGTTAATCAAGGGTTTTGGTTGGCGTGATGAAAGTTGGTGGTTTGTTGATATTATTGCTGCCTAACAAAGCTGTTCTGGAGTTGCCTTGTAACTTTGTCAAGTAGATTGTATTAGCAGTATGGTTGAAACTATGCTAATCTAACCAGTTAACTAAATTTTTTTTGCTGTCACTTTTAGTATTATATTTTGAAAATCAAGATCAGGGCCTCTTGGAACTGTGGATTTAAATAGTCAGCTTATTTATTGCTGAAAAACTGTTTGGAATTTTCGGCTTAAGGACCAATTCTCTGATATTTTCTCTGCAGTCCTCGTGGATAGGTGCTAGTGGTGTTTTGCCTTCGCCTTCATGATCATCATTCTGCAAATTGTGCCAGCTTGGATCACTTGGGCAAATGCGTGAGTGTTTATTTTGATATTTTAAGTGGATGTGAATGTTGGTAGATACAACTGATGACCGGATTGCTATCGTTTTTAATGCTTTAAGGCAATTGTTGATATGACAAGAACTAGACTTACGTACACTGAATGAGGTACTACTGTTAGTAAGTTCATTTCATATGTTAATGTTTGATTGCTTACATCCATTTAAGCAGTTCAAATTTTTGTTCCCTCAATATTTGGTAGATCTTCGTTCCTTCAAATGTGGAAAGTTTTATATGAAATCTACAAGTTTTTGATGTAGGGTTGCAGTTACCTGGCTGATATAATTCTCTCTTTTCTAAGATGCTTATTCTGTTATGATTAGAGTGGCATTTTAGAAGGCTTGCTCTGATAGAACTTTCTGTGTGATTATTTTTGAATTTGATGTCAAAATCTTAATCTGTTGAGTAAACCTTAATTAGATCATTTATACTTTGTGGCGTCAAGTTCCTGATATACCCTGTGATCATTATTATCTATGCTCTTCTTGGGATTGGAACTCGTCCAAACTTATCAGCTACGAAGAAAAAATAATTTAATTACCAGGGGTTTATCAAGTTTAATTATTTAACAATTCATTATTTTTAATTTCTAAATTAAATAAAAATACATTTTAACTGAGACAGCGAAATAAAATGAATGTGAAAAAAATTATTTTAAAATTTAAATACACTTTTAAATCATTAGAAAATAAATCCTTTAAAAATTTCATTTTTACCGTAATTTTTTAAAAAAATTACTTTTTTTTTTTCCATCAAATACATCATGATCGATGAATTTATAAAATAAATACTTTTTAGCCTTCCAAAAGCCGCTCAACTCGAGTCCCTCTAAATTTAGTTGACCATGTAAGTAATGAAAGAAAATTTTCATGACTTCAAAAACTTATTTGCGGCAGAAGTTTCAAAAGCTCGAGCAATCTTCATAGGGGGCATGCTTTCTCGAATCCTTGCTGCTCTTTCCGGCACATATCAAACTCATTCGTATTGTAGTACATGCAGCCGACATAAGTATCCATTTCCTTGGTGCACCTCTGATGAAGATCTTTAAGCCTGCATAAGCATATATCAAATAAATAAACTCACTTGTTTCAATGGCAGTGTCGCTTATTAGTCAAGATATGTTGACATTGACAATCTATACATGCAGAGATACGATAATCTAATGTGGTAGTCACGATATTGCACAGAAACATTGGCCATATCTCTCAATAACTGAGAAATCATGCAGCCTGACAAGTCCCTACCCGCAATGAATCAACTCACAGTTCTCCATGCAGTCGATACTAACAAGGATGACATGGATAATTAAGGATATGTTCCTGGCTAAAGTTTTTAGTATTGTAGGTAATGTTGGAATTCCCCAAAAATACAATATCTCTGCCTTTGGGTGAATCGGTTAAAGGTTTGAGTGCAGTTTAGTAGAGAGAAGAAAGAAGTTTAGAGAGAAAAAGAAAAGTTTCTCCCAAAAAGTTCAGTCTTTACTTCTGTTGACAAGGTGTTTCTCCCAAAAAGTTCATTCAATTTTATCTAAAATTCTCGATTCCACCAGTCTTAATATTTTGGGGGAACATTTAAGGAAAAAGAATCATACACCTTTCCAGAATATTGGGGTCAATGAACATTACAATGGCAGTGAATAAGCGAGACGATTCAGGCGACTAGGGATATCTGTCTTCGCTTCTACTTTCAGGATTTTCTTTCACAATCATACGAAGGAAAGCACGATCGATAGCTTCTTATATTCATGAGTAAAATTACCAGACTCACTGAACACGAACATGTAACCGTCTTGGAATGCATTAATTTTCAAAATTTCCACAGAGAAATTGGGAGGATAATGCATAATGATACACCAAATAGTACGTTTTTTTAGTGATAATGACCAAGAATAGGTCTATGCAAGAAATACAGAAAACTATTTAGACTTACAGAGTGAGGACGCAGCGAGTGACTTGCTGGCCTTTTTCGAGACATTTCTCAGGATTTGGATCCTGCTTCTTACACTGGAGGAAGGCAACGTTCTCCAGCTGACACCTAGTGGTTATGTGCTTTGAAGACGCCGTCAGAACAGCTGAGGTTGAGATCGGATCTCCCGATGCATTGACCGCACTCGCCATTTCCAAAAGATTCCTTCGAATCCAAATCAATCAACAGCATACCAGAGGAAGAGAAGGAGGGTAATCCAATCAAATCAACCTATCAAGTTTGAGATGTCGCGCAGGGCGCACTCGGAGAAGCAAGCGAGAAAATTTAGGCTAAGAAGCGCTAACGTGCGCTTGTACAACAAAATGCAAAAGTGAACTTTTTAGGTTTTATTTTTTGGAATTATGATTAATTTTTTTTATACCTAGAGCAGTACCATGGTTTAATTTCTCTCGTCCACTCTCTCCGGCCACCTAGTTCTCTCTTTCTCGCCTTAGCAGCAACTCGCGGCCGTCGTCCCGCTCTCTCCTCTTCATCTATTGTAGATTCAAGTAAGAAGGCAGACGTTAGTAATCGTTGTTGTTCTCCATCTGTTGTGTATTTTCTGATGGTGTGAAGTGTTTATAAACAACCTTTTTTTATTTGATTGAAATTTACAAGCTCTAGGGTTAGTATGAAATCGGGAATGGCTTTACTTTTGAGATTTCTCTCTCAGTGAATTGCATCAGTTGTGTAGGAGGCAAGGTTAGCGTATCTTCACGCTTAGCCTTTAATTATGTCTAGATTGAAGCCCTAATTGTTTTTCGTTTCTCGCGGATGAGATTCAGATTAGATTTTGAAAGGCAACTGACTTCTGCTGTTTCTTTGAATTAGAAATGGGTGATAAGAAGAAAAAGGCGACATTGTTCATCCGGCTTGTCTCTGCTGCTGGGACTGGTTTCTTCTATGTCAAGAGGAAGCCATCAAAGATTACGGAGAAGCTTGAATTCAGGAAGTACGATCCGAGAGTTAATCGTCATGTTTTGTTTACAGAGGCGAAAATGAAATAATAAGTTGCCCTCTTGTTTAGCAATGTTTCTGTTCAATCTCCTGTTTGGAACTTAACCAAAATCTGAGTTTACTTGTTTGATCTTTACTGATTGCTGGAATGGAAAACGCATGATTATGGAATCTGGGTGAGCTCTATGAAATATGTTGTTCAATTTCTTAATATGTTTATTCAGTGAAGCCATCAGTAAAAGACAGTTAGAAGTTGTGCAGGGTTTAATCGAGCAATATTGATTGATTCATCATAGTAGTATCAATGAAAGTGATTTTCCTTTGAATTCTAAACGCATGATATATTGATATGAGGATTCAATCTTTTGAAATTCTAGCCAACTTTCTAGTTGATTTACAATTGTTCATTAATGATGATTTTTCGGAGGGTGTTGTTATAGAAAAAGAATAATGATACATTTACATTTTATTCACGCGTTATGATGTGGTGTTTAGGTGTAATTCACTTGGAGATTCATATAATGTATTCTTTTATATATTTATATTTTGTAATAATAATTTTCCAATGAGTGAATCACATGTAGCGTCACTCACGTCATACCAATGTAAATGGTGAAGATTGATCCATATTTTTCGACCAGCAGTTCTAAAATTTTAGCGACAGGTCGATTTCTTTTTAAAAGATGAAGATCACCCCGTCGAGGCCTTTAGCCGACGGTTTCTTGGGGCTCAATAGAGTTATTTTGTTGTTGTTTTCTCTTTAACAAAAACTAGAAGAAGAAGAAAAAAAATACACTGGCCAAGACCAGGAGAAGATCGCTAGAGAAGTGGTTAAGTCTTCAAAAATCCAAAGGAAAATTAAAAGGAATAGATACGTGTGATACAATAGTTAACGCTAATCTTAACGGTAAGAGTTAAAATGCTCACAGTTCATAAGCGGAGCTTTGTTTTGGTTGCGACAGGATCTCAATTACATTTTACCTTAAGAAATAAGGTAAATTGTAATATAGATCATAATGTTTGGGTCATTTATATATTAGATTTTAATTTTTTTTTTAACCAATTAAATTTTAATTTTTTAACTATTAGCAATTTGGATCTTACTGTCAACTTAACTATCAAATTTAACGTGCGTATATCACGTATTTAACTTAATAAGGTGTTTTAATCTAATTTTGAATTCTTTCGACGGTTTCTAACCATCTTTTGAACTTCATTGATTTCTTATGAGGTGATTTTGAACTCAATCAAATGATAGAATTTAAAATTGGGTTATAAATCGCCCGAGGAATTAGAAATCATTTTAAAATATCTTATTAAGTAAAAACGTGCTATTGAATTCAACAAATAAAAATTAACCGCAATATTCAAATTGTTGACAACTGAAACGTGGATGTTCATAATTTTTTTCAAAAGTTTTCAGCATACCTAGAAATTGGGTCTACAAAACTCTAATCTCTCTTGCTTACTAATCGTGGCTTAGCTTAGCTATGACAGGCAATTACGAATCACTACAACATCTATGAAGCCATTGGGCGTGGAAATTACTCTGTATATTCACAAGATCGTTCAGATTTTCTGCATTTGCCTTCATCAGTTTTGATTTTGCTAGTTTGTTTGTATGGTTTTGTGTACAAAGGAAGGAAGAAGTTGCATGTACCTTAACTAAATTTATAATGATTCAACTTATTAAATTGTACACAGAAACTTACTAAAATCAGAATTTAATTATTAAAAAAACCAATGAATTCAATTATGACATCATCAATCTCTTCTAGCACAATTGTATGAGCATGAATTTAGGGTCACCCGAATAATTGTATGTAATCTTTGTATGATCATTACATGTTAAGCGAATATTTCTTTTCTCATTTTCTAGTCTTCCATCCTGCGTTTAAAGTCTGATTTGGTCCACACTCTTACACCAGCTCAACTAGTTAATTTAATTAACCTAATCCCACCATTTATTATAAAAAATTGGGTAATCTTTGTGGCTGAATCTTACTAGCATATATGCTAGGGTATTCTGTAAATGTATGATTTGCCATTAATGTGCATGTCCATTCTTATTTGCCTCACGTGCTCTATCAATTGATTAATGACACTTCTGAGTTCAGAGTGCAAATTCAGTGTAAAATTATTGCATACAGCTAGTATTACTCTTTTTCTACTTCTCCACAGCTATCGATTGTTGGGCAATTTGCATTACTAATTGCTATTCCACTTAATTTTGATCCAATTTCATACCCCGAAATCTTTCCACTGCAGTTAATAAATTGAAATAAGAGTAGAAACAACGAAATTAAGTTCAGGGAGGCTTAACATTTATGTCTAAGAAAATAACAAATTTAGGAAGGAAGGTGCATCAAGTTCATAATTTATGGTTCCGCCAAACTAAGGAAGAAGCTTAATAAGCAAATGCACGTGATAAGTGAAGATTCTCAATTGAATGAAGACTATAACGAAGGAAAGTCCACAAAGAAATATTACTGAGTCGTCCGTGATTAAGCAACCTACTTCCCAATGAGCTTCTCAATCAGGTCCGCCGCATCCTGGACGGTGGCAATGCTTTGGGCACTTTCTTCCTCCACGCTGATTCCGAATTCTTCTTCAAGGCCCATCACAATCTCAACCTGTTATGAAATTGAGTATGTTATAATTTACAATTGCCCCTACTCTTTTATTAAGTAATATAAGAAGCTGATGTCTCCAATATATATATATATATATACACAGAAACAATAACGGAGGCATGTCAACAATCAAACTATGGTACCATGAGCTTTAGACTGTCTTTACATCATCACAACAACCAGAAAAAGAATTTGAAAACCAGAGAATCTTATTGGTGTTCTTCAAAAAATATATGTCAAAATTTTTGGCAGTACTGGAAAACATTATACCGTATCGAGAGAGTCAGCCCCAAGTGAGGCAAACTTGGACTCCCCGGTGACAGCAGAATCATCAGGTAAAGCTAGCTGCTTCCTCACTATTTCACAGACTTTGTCCACTGTCTCAGGTTTGGCCTGCAAAATCAATGTCAGCACTCCTCTCTCTGTGTCGATTTCTTCTATACATACATAAGCAAGTTTCACATAGTCATGCAAAAATCAGGTACCACAAGATTTTACACACTTAAGATCATGGCTTATGAGCAATTACACCAGCTTAGCATGAAGAACATATCAAATTTCAAAATTCTAGCAGTTAAAAAGTAGAAACCAGAAAGGATCCCTGGCCCAAGCCTGCGCCAGCCCATGCACAAGGGTCAGTCAGTCCCTCATGACGATGACCCTACCACTTAAAGCAGCAGTAGATGTCTGGTGGCATCGTCAGTCACAATATGCAAGACAAATTTTCAAGGAAATGATGAAAATCGAGCTCAAGTCCAAGCAGGAGCATAAAAAATTAGAAAATTACCGCACAGCAAATCTGTAAGCGGCCCCTGGGTACATGCATTCTGAGATTTGGAAAGATTTTCCCATTCACTGGAAGCGAAACTGATTTCAGATTTGAGATCCCACTGGGAGTTGCCTGATTCAAACAATAAAGAGAAGTCCTAGATGAACAGAAGTAAACTAATTAAGACAAGAACGGCATGAACAGAGAACTCAATACCACCTCAAAGCATAGTATTCGCGCAAAAAATAATGAAAATCATAGATGCAATTTCACAAATCAGCATCCGACAAGCTATAAGTTTCACCTTTCTTCTTGTCGGAACAGTTGCATGAATGAGATATTTAAGCAACGTTAATAAATGCATTAATAAAATCACGACAACCAGAAAGGGAGAGCTAAACGGCAATCATACGCCAGAATCCTATACAGAAAGAAAAAGAAAAACAACGAAAAAAAAGCAATCTAGATTACGAAGCTCTTCCTGGCAAAGAGGGAAGTCGAGCAAACAAAAAAAAAAAAAAATAGTCTCCATCATTCTCGTAAAAACAGTCGCATAAAGGAGAAAATAGAGGTAGACTGATAAACAAAAACAAATCACATCCGATCACGACACAAGAAAAAAAAAATCATACGCATCTAGATTACCAGGCTCTTCTTCGCCGAGCTGAAGAGAGTGGTAGCTGAAATCGAAGACTGCAAAACAGAAGCCATGGATTTCCGCTAGAAACTGAGGGAGATCGAAAATTTGGAGAAAAATGGAGGAGATCGAAACGAGGGAGTGAGAGACGGAGAGCCCAAAGACAGTGAAGCTGAATGCAAGCAACGCCTTTTATAGGCAGCGCTGTTTGGTTTCGTTGTTAGAGAGGGGTTGGCATTAGCTTTGAGCGTATCGAAATTCCACCTGTTTGGCTCCGGTGATTACTTGGCCACCGCCCCCGGTTTACTTTTTCGCCTTGTTTGGTTGCGGGGATAAGATTTAATACGTTTAATCAAAATATGATTTTAGTAATTAAATTTTTGAGAAAGTATAATTTAGACTTCGTATTTAATTTTTTTTGCGCGTGTAACCAGATTTTCCACTTAACAAAGTATTCTACTTTGATTGCTAATGACAGAGAAGAGTATAACTCATTCCAAAAGTTAACTCAAGAATTGAGGGAATCTCCTCATATTATATACTACTCCTTTTACTTTCTCTCTGTCGATGTAAAACTCCTTAGATCTGCTCACACGTCTAGCGTGATAGATTTTTTCTTTACATCTAGCATGTTAGGTCGTGTTCGGTTTTCACATCGTATAGTGTTTTCAGCTTTAATACCATAACAGAATGAGAGGGGTAAAACTTATTCCAAAAATTAGCTCAGTAATTGAGAAAATCTCATCATATTATATACTAGACCTTTTACTTGCTATCTGTCGATGTGAGACTCCTTACAGCTAACTCATCTAGAGATTTCCAACCCGATTTCAAACTCTATTGCACGACTGATGGAATTTGAAAACAACAATATATTAAAATTAGAAAGCATTAATGAATTTTGCAAAACCTAAATGCTAAGTTTTAAATCGAATTATTTTATTCTCGTTTCATATAAAAAAAGGTTGTAATTTGTATTTTAAGTAACTATTTAATTGAAAAATGCATCTTACAGAAAATAAAAAAGTACATCAAAAGTATAGTTAGAGTCGAAATTAAATAATTATCAAATCCATAGTTTACAAAGAAAAAGACACTAAATTGTTTTTTAAAATAACTAATTTGTGGTGTAATACAAGGAACGAAGAGAATGAAGTTAGGTGAGCAAGAATGATTTTAAATTAATTATTTTTAATTGAATAAATGGTTACTTATTATTCTCCACTAATTGAAATTGAAAATATCCCTCCAAACCTACCTAACAATCTTTATTTAAACTATTTTTGTAATTATTTCTTGAAATTTGTCATGCTACAAAATTGTGTAAAGAAAGATGAAGCACTTGTCTTGTTTCTCCTTGAGAAATCAGCTCTCTCTCTCTCTCTCTCTCTCTCTCCCTCTCTCTCTCTCTCATTGAGAAAAATCTATGATGCTAAAACTTGATTAATATAGATTAAATGCAAAAGTTTATGAAACCATAATATATCTCGTTGTCTGTGTATCACCTCATATTTGAACTCTGCGAACAATCTTTGATCCTCCAAAGCTCTCCATAAATCCAAATATATAACATGATGTAAATATAGTTACAATGTTTTTTCGTAAGAAAGGATTGCCATCGAATGGACATTTTAGAGTTCATAGTAAGTTCCCAACTTAATGTCAATGATTATAGTAAAAAATAAACGAAAAAAACATCTAGACTACATACGATTTATGTTAATTACCAATGAAATTAATTCGCATTCATTTTGTTAATTATTCACGTAATTAATACGCCCGTGTCGACGAAAATGTTACATTGAGGTGAAGATGTTTTGAGAGTTTTCAATATTGAGAGTAATCGTTATTTTGAACTTATCGTCGAATATTAAAATAATATTAGATTTGTTCTCTAATTATATACTGTAACGACCCCAAATCCCAGCAAGATATTGTCCGCTCTAGGGATTGAGCTATAGTCCAATATCCTCCCCTCACGGCTTTGTTTGGCGAGGACTTCCCAGTCGGTCACCCAACCTGGTACTACTCTCGCCGAAGTACTTTTAACTTCGGAGTTCTTATGGGATCCGTTATCAATTGTGTTCTAAAACGCATCTTGCTATCTTGGGAGGGTCTCTTTACATATATTTCATTTCTATATACTTCCCCAAGTGATGTGAGATTGTGACGACCCCCTTATCACGACCCGTCACCTTCCGGTTAGCCCGCGCGGACGTACCGTCATCTGGGTTCCGGTTCGTACAGCCATTGTACCCATACTTACACATCCGGGTCATTACATATACTATCTTTCATTTTGAGGTGACAATTATATATCATTAAATTTAATTAGTGATTAATCAAAATAAATTATAAATAATTAAAATAAATTATTAATTACATATTAGAAGGTAATATTAAAGTATAGAATTAAAGAATAATCTTAACATTATTTCAAATAAAATATTAAATATATCAATTAATTTTCGGCAAACTTATTATTACTTGTTTATATATGACTAAAATTAAATAATATTACATTTAATAGTTTAATTAATTAAGATAAAAAGTTGAGAGAAACTTCTCAGCGGGAAACAAAGGCCCACCTTTTCACTTCTTTCTTTGCTTTAACTACTCAACTCTTCTTCTCCCTCCCTCCGGCCCTCCTTCCGGAACCTCTTCTCCCCCTTTCTTTTTAGTCTTCAGATCGCCACCTTCAATCTCTCTCTCTCTCTCTCTCGAAGCGATCTCTCACAATTGGAGGCCGAGTCTTGCTGCCAACGTTTGTATTCAATTCAAGTAAGTTTCTTGTTAGATTCTGTGTTGCCTCTTTTTCGTCGGAATTCGTTGGTTGATTGAGGCGTGGCAGAGATGGATTCGGATTTTTGGTTTTCATTCTTAAAATCGCGAGTTGTTCGCGATGCGTTGTATTTTGAGAACTCAGTAATTCATTTCCGATCTCCCACATTGCTTTCAATTTTTGGTACTCAATTCTGAGTTTTGCAGTTTTATTTGTTCCTCACTTCCTTGCTGTTCAAGTATTACAATGCTGGATGAAAGTTAAATGTTTCCAACATGTTAGGGAAGTTAGTCGCTACCGGATCAGGCGCATTTGGAGACAAGCATTTCTCTGGAATTTAGCAAGTGTTTTTTGGTCAATCAGAGTGGAGTTATGACTACAGAGCTTTTGGAGATTCAACCGGACGAACTCAAATTTACTTGTGAGTTTGATAGTTTTTGTTGTTTCTTTTAAACGCTTATTGGCTTCTATATGGATGGCTAGATTAATACTCAGTAGTTTTTAACTATCTTCTAGTAAGGATTACACAAAATAAAAATCTCGTCTCAAGTTTTAAACCTTATGCCAACCGAAAGATAATGACAAAAAAGAACAATTGCGTTCATACAGAATCTGCTACTCTCCTTTGCCTCATACATGTCAAGGCTATGTTTATGTTTAGGCTGTGCATACCCATCATCGTGTCTGCAAAAGTTGGGTATGTTGCTAAATTATTGTCCTCAAAACAAGCGAAGGAATTACATGAGTGGACTTGTGGCTTTCTCAATAAGATATTGGGAAAAAAATGCGATCATCTGAGAAATTGGGCAGCTTTAGAACAGTTTTGAGATTTTAGTGGCCAGGCCGAGGGACAACCCTGGTGGTGAATGTAGTCTCAGTACATGATGATTACTAATCAAAATAGCCACACTAAATTGCTAAATTTAGAAAGCTTATCCCTGTTATGTCTCTGTTTTGAGCTGCTTTTTACTTCACAAGAAATTGATTCCATGATTATCTGAACGGCACAGTTGGTTGTTTAAGTCACAAAATGAAGGGAAAATTTTGTCGAGTAAAAAATTAGACATTGCTGAGATTGTGACCATTTTTCCCTGTCAACAGTTGAGTTGAAGAAGCAAAGTACTTGCCTGATTCATCTTCGCAATAGTTCTGAACATTACGTTGCTTTCAAGGTGCAGTAATTGTCTCATATATTACGCTCAATTTTTGTTTTTGTATGGCTTCAGCTTTTTAATACATAAAGTTCTAGAAAAAATGCTTATTTATCAAGATTTTTTATTTGTTGGTACTTTATCATCTATTGGATTATGTCATATCAAGAATTTTCTGAACGGCAAGGGAAACCTTTTTATGGCTATTTCATGATCCCTAAGTTTATTCACAGGTGAAAACGACATCTCCAAAAAAGTACTGTGTGCGACCAAACACAGGCATTGTTAAGCCAAAGCAAACATGTGATTTTACAGGTATATGCAAATAACCTCTTCAAGTGGTTTGAAAAATCTTGAAACGTAGTGGAATTGAACTACTTCATGTGATTATAGTCGGTTTAGTTGACCTTGTCTTTTATAGTGACTAGATTTTGACATATTCGTAGTTTTGTGTTAATGTAGTTACCATGCAAGCACAACGCTCAGCTCCGTCTGATGTACAGTGCAAAGACAAGTTTCTAATCCAAAGTACAATCGTTCCTTTTGGAACGTCAGAAGAAGAAATTGTGTCTAACATGGTAAGATTTCAGCTATTTATTTGTTTTAACTTATCCGTTTATTTATTTTAGCAAGTTTGGCAGTTCGCAAAAGATAGCGGTAAACATGTTGAAGAAAGGAAGCTAAAGGTCATTCTCATTAGCCCTCCACCCTCTCCAGTTTTGTTACCGTTCAATGGAGAGTTGAAAGAAGACCCTCGCCACTTGATTTCCGTTCAGAATAACCTAAGTCTAGGTGGAGTGGAAAATATACCTCCTCTGAACAAGGTGAGAGAATTTGTATACTTCACTCACACTTTGCAAGCAGTCTCTCTCTCTCTCTCTCTCTCTCTCTCCCTCTCCCCCCTCCCCCCCCGTACAACTCACCTTCCCCTTCCCGTAAGACTTGGTTTCCAAATCTGAAGGGCTTATAACGATGACACGTGTGTTTTACATTTTTTTGGCAATGCAATCTCAATTTTGGATTTTGAACAGAGTTTTTGGTTTCATTAGAATCAATAGGTCCGATCTTCTACTAGCATAGTAGGGGATAAATATTTATATAGCAGTGCTCCGTGTGATCAATTATAGTTATCTATATAATACCCTTTTTCCATGTCAGATGACTGAAAATTCTGAAGAATTTGAAACTAGTAGAGATGAAGAAGAGTTGAGACCACCAAAGAATGATGTACTAATACCAGATGCGGATTTTGGGATCAGACCATCTAAGGCTGTGGAGGAAGCAAAATTGGTGGGGGCCGATGTAGTGCAGAGTTTGAAAAAAGAATTGGAGGAGCTGAAGTCAAAGCTAAACATAGTGAATACTAAGCTTCAAGAGGTTAGTTTTGTATCTAGACTAGACTAACCTTTCAAAGGGATTAGTTGAACAGTAACATCATTGAGATTGATTTATTTTTTATTTTCGATGGGGCAATGGGTTTGTAGAGAATTTTTTGAAAAACAGAATCTCATTAATTTCCACTTGAAGAGAGTTTTCAAGTACATTTCAATTATAGCAATACCCAAATCTTGTGTTGGGTAGTAAGTTCTTAGAATTAGCTTGACATCAAATATAGCAACTTGATTCTTACAGTCCTGTAATGCTTTGATTTCAAAAAGAAGCAGATTCGTTCTAGATAAAGACTAATAAAAACGAAACTGATTATCATTTCTCTGGACCTTGCAGGCTGAAGTTAGCGTAATGAATCTAACGGATCAGAATATCTTGACCAATCGAGAGAAGGAAATGCTCAGGCTGAAATTGGTAAGCAAGTCATCTACTGTACGCTTATATTGCCCCCCCTTTTCCCCACTGAAGAATGCTTAAGAGTACCACCGCACAACTTATCCAAGTTATCATTTTCGGATTAAACACACAATGAATTCCAAAATACTTCTAATTTATATTGATTCTATGTTTCTTTACAGGGTAGTTTCAAGAGGAACAATGGAGTAAAGTCAGTTCAAATCGGCTTTCCTCTACTGTATGTTATTCTGGTTGCTCTCATCAGTCTAATAGTTGGGTACTCTGTTCATCCTTAGTCTAGCATCACTTTCTTTCTGTAACTGAATCTTTCTATTATATCTCAAACATAACACATGAGTTATTAACTGTAATGTGCTATTGAAATTTGTACAAGGTGAATTGTTTTAAACCAGCGAAAAAGCTTGATAAAGCAATAAACAATTAGGGGAATACTGTCATTGAAACAAAATGTGCAACCAAACTCAGAGTGATTCCAAAAAACCAAATAATTGTTCAACACAAATAATTTAAATGTGTCGACACTCTAAAGACATCATAAATTCTATCAGCTAATAAAATAATGACATGTCGACCTGTCTTTTTTGCTTGAAATTTAGTTTATTGGATCAAAGTAGTGTCTTTAATCAAAAAGCTTTCTGATAGAGTAGATAATATTGTATATGAAGAAGCTGCAGATGATATTACTGAAGAGTTCTCAAGAGTGACAAGATTAGAGAAATTGGAAGAGATCCTAAAAAGAACTTATTAAAATTTTACTGCCTAGTTAACATAATGCAGAACAAATAGGAAAAAAAATATACAATACTGATGTAGTTTCTGACCATATAAAGATACAGAATGCAAATGAGAAATCCTTAACCTCAGAAATCTACGCAAACCCTTTTGTATTCACCTGTCTGTCTTAGATCCCGGACGAAAGTTTGTCATTCTGGGACAACTTCGATGATTTTGAGTGTCGTTTCTTCCTTTTGGAAGGAATGGCGGGTGGGTCAATCAACGGTCCTGACCATGTCTGAATGGATGCTTTTGGGTACGAGAAATTTGTTGAACTGAATGGAACGTTTGGAGGATCGTATATTGGATCCATGTGATGGGATGCGCCCAGAGGATAGCCAAGGGTTCCGTCCTGGTGCGGAGGAGGAAACTTCTCGCTCTTGCTCTTTGCATTTGCGTGTGATATCAGCCTTCGTCTCTGATTGAGTAAACAAAGAAAACTCAAATAAGAGAAATATCTCGAAATGAAAATAAAAGAAGAGTAATTGATTTTTGACATACATCGAGATTCGCCTGAAGCTCGGCATTGGCTTCTGGAGCAGGAATTGCCCTGGCTGTCCGATCGCGATGACGTGGTTTCTTGCTACCATCTACATTGGATCTGCCAGCTGCTTTAAGCCTACATCGACAAAGATCGTTTTTTAGGTCGGATCCAGCAAAACAGGACGAAGAAAAAAACCTCTTGAACAAACATATGGACAGATTGAAATAAGCGATCACCTTCGACTTTCTTCACATACACACAAAAAAAATGAACAAAACGGTGAAAACAATAGCAACTAAAGCCAATCACCTTCGACTTTTCATCGCGTAGCTTGGCATCAATCTCCTTACTGGGAGGATACTTAGGCAGGCTGGAAGGGTCGCAAGCATAAGGTTTAGTGCTGAAGAACTACAAAAGAGGAGAAAAATTATCAGAAAAAACAACAAAATCAATAGAACTTCACACTAATTTCCTCATTTACACTTTGATCTCATCGACCGAAATCGCAATCAACAAGCCTAACGAAAACCAACAAGTATATAAGAAAGATTGAGTTGAAGACGATATTGAAAAGAACGTCAAAAGCTCACTTCACTACTCAATGCAGCAGTTGCGGTTTGGCGTTCAGCCGGGTCGATTGAAAGAAGGGTCTCAATCAACGGTAACGATGACGGTGGAAAATCTTTAAACGTCTCGGATATGCAACGCTTGTAAGACTGTTGAGGCTTGAAAATAGTCGCGTGGGGCAACTTTGACTTTCTCCAGTATTCTTCTGAAGGAGATCCACAGAGCTTGAATATCTTATGCAGCTGCTCCACCTTAGAAAGGTTAACACATAAATTTCAGCCAAAAAAACAGAGTCGATATATTCAATAAAATAACAACGAAGAAGCACAAAATACTCACCTCTGTGCGACCAGGCATGATGGGCTTCTCGGCCAACAACTCGGCCAATATGCATCCAGCACTCCAAAGGTCAACACCAACACCATAGTCGGTAGCGCCAAGAAGTAATTCCGGTGGGCGATACCATAGAGTAACGACCCTGCTAGTCATGGGCTGCTTATGATTAGGATCGAAGAATGACGCCAATCCAAAATCTGCAATCTTTAGAATTCCGTCATTGTCAAGAAGAAGATTTGAACCCTTTATGTCACGATGCAGGACGTGTCGGTCATGACAGTGTTCGAGTCCCGACAATAGTTGAGTCATGTGACATTTAACCTGCCACAAAAATGGAGCAGATAGAGAGATTATGTTTTTGAAAGAGTAAATGGAATAGAAAAGTAGAAGAGTCCACTAGTATTAGACGGAGTAGTAAAAAGAGATAAAAGCAAAGAAAATTCAACATCAACGATAATTCAAGTTGACTATGAATAATCTATCAAGTAATCTTAATTTTCCACATTAATATCACATTATGAAATGATGCTTACGTGTCATTTACTTATTGGTGTAATTATTATGGTATAATATAAATAATCAAATTAATAGATTGCATGAATCAAGAGATGTCGAGATTAATGACACGGAATTGTCAGCGTCAGATTGGAAAATTAAAGTGCAAATGTAACATTACTCTAATATATTATATTCTAAATACATCTTGTATTCCTAAGATAGATAGTAATCCTCTTTCTACGTTAATCGTCAGAACATTTCCACGCACCCAATGAACACGTTCGATCTATGAAATGAAGAAAGTTAACAGGTCAACTCACAATATCGAAAGTCGAAAGACAACCAACTGCCATACCTGAGGTTCGGTAAATTTGATCTCTGGGCTGGCAGCAAGTCCGGCCAAATCATGCTCCATATATTCCATTACGAGATACAAACTGCAGAACATTCTCGACGTGACTAAACCCTCCAATTTTACAACATTAGGATGATCTAATCGACGAAGGATGAGTATCTCTCTGGCCATGAACTTCACACTCTCCGGCTCCAAATTGTCAAAGCGAACCTTCTTCAGCGCGACAATTTTCCCCGTTAATGTATCCCTAGCTTTGTACACATTACTGTACGTACCTTGCCCGATCTAATTAACATAATTACAAACACAATTAATGAACGATTTTGTTTCTCTAATGGAAATTGATCATCTTGTAGCTATAAAAATTGAAGTTGAGATTACATCAAGCTTACATTTTACTAAATTCACACCAAAAAAACATGATGATGTTTCAATGAAGGGAAATGAGTTCAATTTGACATAGAACTTACCTTGTCGAGCTTCTCGAAAGTGTCAGCACGACGAGGCGTCCAGCCATTGATGGCTTCTCCTGCAACAGCGGAAAGCCAGGATGGCCAACCAGCGGCGACTTGCTCGCCATGCACGTTCTTCGGTGGGTTGCTCAGTCTTGGATTTGGCCTTGATCGTCTACGGTCGCCTTTCGGCCTTCTACTCTTTTCCTCCACCTCATTCCGATTTCCCCCATTCTGCACTTCGTTAATCTCTGGATTCTCAGAAGCCCTAGTTTCATCCTTATCTCTCTCTTCACTCTCCTCTTTCTTGTCCTCAGCCTTGGCCGATACTTCTCTCCCAAATACACACCCCATCACCCCAAGAAATGCTCATCAACTCATTCTCCACTCAGAAATTCCATCTCATCCCTCCCATTTTCTCTCCCCCCAAGCAGCACTCCTTGATCCAAATCACCCGCCAACCGAAACCCTAAAACACACTCCTCGAAGAGAAGAAGATTGAAGAGTAGTGTAATTAAAGAAATTGCAGAGGCAAATCTGGGAGAGGAAAAAGGACGATGGTCGTAGCTTTTCTGGGACAACAGTGAGAGAAAACAATGATTTGGAAATACCCACAACCCAAAACCCACAAATTGAGGCACAGTCCAAAAAAATCCGAGCTGCGAACAATCAACCTCACAAAAAGAAACCGAAACCCGAGAAGAAAATTGAAAAAGAGCTTTCTGAATTTCTGTTTCTTTCCTTCTCTTTCCTCCTCCTTCCTCTTCCTTCGCCTTTCTTCGGACTTGGGTTCTCTCGTTAAACCAGCACTAGCTCCTCTAGCAGAGTGAGTGGAGAGAGTGGCTGCCTTTCTTCTGTTGGATATTCGCAGGAATAACATTTCCATTAATTTAACCCCAAAAAAAAAAAAAAACTGAGGAGAGAGAATGTCTAATTCTTTGCTGTTCTTTCAAACTTCAACATTTGACTCTCAGTCTCCACTCCACTCTCAATAAAATGATTTTTTTTTATTTTTTTTATTACTGCAAAGGCTTAAATATCTGAATAAAATTGGGAAGGAATTATAATATATCGTACGGTCAAGAATATTATTCTGTGAATGCTCGCTGTCTAACCAATTACAACCTGCCACGAGATAATGCCAGGTGTCCTTGCAGTTTCATTTGATTATCTCACATGACGTGCATATATCTTATTGGTTGAAAGTTAGAGTAGGTTGGTGTGGGCTCCACGGTCAATCAGCAAGGTCTCAGATCTAGAGGTATTGGCTGTGCTTACCTGGCAACATTCTCGCGCAGTTGATTATTTTTTATTTAGAAAATATCAATTCTTGAAGCTTAATTTCATTTCACAAATTAAATAAAAAAGTTGAACAACATATTTATTTATTATAATAAAATTATTAATTATTTTTAAATCTAATAATTAGAAAATAAAATTGGGCACACTACCATGTGATATATTGTTTCAACTATTTTCGAACATCAAAGGCTTAATCGTTCTTCAACGTTGTTAATCGTTAGCTTAACGACTTGTGGTACTTCGAGTATCGATATCTCGTATGTACAAGTCAACCCGTCATTTCTCTTAGTTTTTTCGACTTTGTATTCTTAAGGTACGTGATCTTTTTTTTTTTTGTTCATCACGAATTATTGCTTTCTTAATTTTTGTTGTTCTTTATTATTTGTCACTTCTTTGGCATTTTTTTTTCAAATTGATATTTGAACTAATTACTTTATAGATAAAAATGGCAAATTACACATGTTGTATATGTGAAGTCCAATCTTATCCGGCCCATATCCTTTCAAGAGTGACACGTGGAGGGAGTAGGTTTTGATAATTAGTTTTGCAGATAAAGAGATATCATTACGAAAAAGCTAATAGTGGTATCAGAGAGTAGTTTTCTTGCGAGAGAGATACTCTGACGAAAAATTTATAGAGATGAGAAAACAACAAAAGAGATGAGTGTTTTTCTTTTATTGTGTGAGCATTGAGTTGAGTTTCTCATGTGAAGAGTAGATCATATTTTTCTGTTTATTTTTCTTGTTGTATTTTTCTGTATTTTTTATTGTGATCTCCTGTGATTGTGTTTGTTCTGTATTTTTGTGAGAATACTGTTCTTGATGGTGTATTTTCATTGATAGTAAAATAGATCTCTCGTTTGATCTCCGTGAAAGTAGTCGTTTTCAAATCTTGGTTTGAGATCTGGGCAAACTACGTAAATCTCTTGTGTTCTTTATTTTTCGTCTTAAATCTTTAGAGTTTAACGAGTAAGTTTTTTTTTATAACAACACAAATATAACATAATTACACAATCTCACGAACGTAATTTTCATTAAAAGTACAATCCAACGTTCAAAGGCACAACCGAAAACCACAAGTTTCTAATCAAGATTTACATGGAAAATCACATTTCGAACATTATACACACTACATGGCAACACAAATTACGTCAATATTAAGAACAAAGACATGAATGAAACATGTGTCGATTTCGATGCAAATCTAAGCGAGTCTACTTGATCTTGGGGCGAACGGAGAAAAGGGACAACCAAACGAGGAATACAAGAAGAACAGAAGCGAACAACGAGATGGCAATTGAGCTGCCGACGTGTCGACAAAACTTATCGAAAGCATAGCAAACTTCGACCCACATAACGTGCTTGTTTCCCTTCAATCCTACATATGCCACCCCGCCGGCCGTGCCCTGTGGCCGAGGCAACCAAACCCAAAACCAACTGCACATAAAAAACGTACAAAAATCACAAGGATTAAGCTGTATTGCTCCATCTTCTTAACTAGATTTTGATTTGTTCTACTACTTGGGAGAGACTTACAACATCAAGGAAGGCAAAATGAATCAAGAATTTGGGGGAGACGTTAGATTTGAAGATGAAAGAAATGGAAGCAAGTGCAGTGACGAGACTGTACAACCCAGCAACAGATAAGGCTGCTATAAAATATCTGCACAACAAAACAAAATTGGTTATCAACATCAAGAACATATTAAATTATTATTTCCACCTAAATTTGTTGGCAATCTTAAATTATGATTTCAGTTTAACGTATAACTTATAACTATATGTTTCAGTCGCAAAACTCATCGTACCGATCTTGATTCTTGATGAATGAATTTATCTCTTCTGTTCTTGATTTTTTTCGTTTTAGGCATGTTACGTAGATCTTAGTGACCATTCTTTTTTCGATTTTTTTCCTATTCTAGGTTTTCAACTACCTTATTTATAATTAACCTAAATCCTGTATGAAATACCACGACAAACCTTCTTAGAGTGAGACGAAAAAACAGTAGAAAACTCTTTTTTTTTTCGTATATTTATTGGTTACAGAATTTAGTAACCTTTCTAAACATTATATTAGTGAAAAAAACAAAATTTCTTCAATTTTATATTCAATTCTTCAAAAAATAAAGGTTAAAAAAGTTCATTTTTACTCACATAAATGCAGGTGAGTGGTTAAACTTGGCTTCCACAGGGATTCCAGCAGGAACATTTTTCAAACCACTGCTTTTTGTCTGCTTGCTCGTCGCCATCACCACAACACTCGTAACAGAAGCAGCAAACACAAGCAATCTCAGAATCACATCCACTGAAAACACCTTCGAAGCTGGAGGAGAAGAAGCTGTATTTGCAGTTTCCGTTGGAGCATATTCTGGGTCTGGTTTATCAGCTGACGCCATGGCTGCTTGATCAGAGCTTTTGCGCACAATGGATAGATATACAGATAAGAGCAGCTATGTAGGTGTGTGTAGAGAGATGAGATATTTAGGTGAGCGGTTTTGGTTGGAGTTATCCGCACGTCAAGTGAATTGATATTTTGATGGCTTGTTGCTCGTTGGTATGACTATTTTCATTATCTTATGAACAAAAGTTGAAAAATAAACAGGATTTGGAAAGAAGGTTAGGGTTTTGTTCAATGAATAATTGGTGGTAGGTGGGAGTGAGACGGGTTTGGTTGACACTTGCCGAACCGGACTCAATTCGGTTTGGTTCAGTTCTAGTTGTAAGAAAGTGAAGCGTACAATAGAAGGATCTCTTTCTAATATTGAAAATCAGGCCGAATTAGACCTTACCCCATATTATTGGGTTTTTTTTTTTGTAATTTTTGAAGAATTAATGACCAAAACCGACCGCTACCAACGAAAGACTAACTAAAATCCAACTAAATTTGATCAAAACCGAGTGAAAATGAACTTTAATTGTTAGAATGTGTGTCATGAACTTTTTTGTTTCGGGTTGAAAAATCTGCTTTATGAATGTCTTTTATGAAATTCGTGTCAACGGAGGTTGTTAAAGTTCATTCATCAAAATTCTTTTCGCTTGAGTTGATGATACTGCATTATGAATCTCTTTTGGAGTTTTATTTTACTCTATGAAAACATGTATTTTTAAATCGTAAAACTTCGCAGTTGTAATTTGACATTTACAGTACAATTTTTTTCTCAAAGTAATTTTTTCACGTCAAAATTGTTGTTTTGTTTCTGATTTTCGTTTTCGTTTTGTTTCGACTTTTAGCAAAACATATCCGAAATCAAACTAAAGACGAGCTCGGTTTTACGTTAGTTTTGAACTTCGCACGATCGGATCCAAAAACTAAGAACAAAAAAGCGAACCGATTGATTTCCCGTTAGGTAGGACATCTGTTTCGTTGGATTCTGATCTTGTCCGATTACAAAATAGCAAAGATAATGCTGACTTTATATTATTTTTGTATAGTTGTCACGATATTATTAGTTCACGCTATAAGTGATTGTCTTTTTTGGTTCAGTGGGTTTCTAAAATTTTAATAAAGGCAATTGATTTTATTTACGTATTTAACAATTATATTGAAAAGACACGTAGTCATCCTTAATAATTACTAAATTATTGTTTTTGTTTTTGTATTTTTATTTATTTTTATAATTGTGAATTAAAAATTTGGTCGAACTAGGCCGTAGACTCCAGTTGGTACTACCCACTTGAGCGTGGACTTAGGTCGTGTTCCATTATTGGTCGTCCCTCGTCCTCAAGGTTAGGCGGGTCCGACCTGAACCAACGTTCAGTTGGCGAAGCTGATCGACTTAAAATAGCAACGACATTGATCATAATTATAAATTTCATCACATCATTTAGCAACTAACGAGGTAATTGTCTTTAATTTTATAATTTAAAATTTTTAAGTCATTGTCGATTACATGATTTTGATGGATTTCGCAAGAAATTTCGTGCCTATTTCGGCCAATTTACATGCTTATCATCTTAATCTATAAACCTTAAT
The DNA here is from genome assembly GCA_022432975.1 of Begonia masoniana. Taxonomy (NCBI): domain Eukaryota; kingdom Viridiplantae; phylum Streptophyta; class Magnoliopsida; order Cucurbitales; family Begoniaceae; genus Begonia; species Begonia masoniana. The sequence goes on along the minus strand of CM039507.1, from coordinate 51,610,649 downwards.
CTTTTTTCATCTCTCTATCAATGCTTTGGAAAGGATATCACGTAACGGGTTTGGAAGGGGAAGCCATTAATTGCTAAAAAAGTTGCTTCGTGCACAGGCTGGCTCATTGATTCTTCTCCGATCATCTGTCTCATTGATTGCCATGGTTGACTGAGTATGGACGTTGAGGAGACTACTGCAGCTGCATCAGCCTTTCATCTCCCAAGAAAAATGGATATTATCTAATCATTTACTCACCAGCTCGCTGGATTTAGTGCTGTGCTGTAGAGTGGTTCGTCAGTAGGGTCAAAAAAGTGTATCTTTCAATAGAAGACATGGGCTTCAAAACACTATACGCATGGAGATGGAGGCTAGGGTAAAGACACATGAGGGGATGAACAATCCAATTTTCTGCATGAAAACACAGCTTGGAATAACATAATTTCTAAATTGAGTCAATCTCTCTATCTTTTTCTCTGAACAGACAAAAAGGGTCAAGAAGATAATTCTGAAATTGCATTTTTTTTTTGGGTGGGTTTTTTGTTTGTAGGTTTCAGACAATCAAACGTTCTATTCCCATTAAATTTCTACACCAAACTTTTCACACTTATCCTTCTTTCTCTTTTATTGTACCCTTTTCCGAACTTTATGGCCTGTCTCTTCATTCATTGCCTCTATATAACATCCTTCTTCCCTTTTTTACACTCCATACTCTCTCTCTCTCTCTCTCTCTTTCTCTCTGTAGAACTGGGTTTTGATGACTATGGAGAGCCATAAACAGGCAAGCAATGGAGGAATGGAGGGTGTGGAGAGCAATGTGAAGGTAGAATCGAAGATGGCGTTTGGTGGGTGTGATTTGGTTTTGAGAGTTTTGGCCTTTGTATTGACTTTGGTGGCCGCTATTCTTCTCGGACTAGATAAACAGACCAAGGTTGTCCCTGTCCTGGTTGCCCCTACTCTTCCTCCTCTTAATGTTCCTGTCACTGCTAAGTGGAATTACTTGTCTGCTTTTGTGTAAGCTCTTCACACTTCCTTCCCGTTTTGCTTTCAGCACAGTATTATCCGTTTTGGGTAGAAATCTGCACCATTTTGTGTTCAGAAAACTCTACTTATTAATTGGTCTACTATACTTTTTTTTGAAGCGATTTGAAATTATGCAACTTGTTCGAGCAATAAGTTTGTAGCCATTATATGAGTTTTTCGAAAACGATTAATAAATCGGTGGCGTAAGATTTCACATTTCCACCGACTAATGCGTTAATGGCACTGCAGGTATTTTGTGGTGACAAATGCAATAGCATGTGCCTATGTGGGTCTATCACTTCTCGTGTCGGTGGCCGATCGAAAAGGTAACAAACGCTCATCGTTTGTGCTTATCGTAGTCGACGTCATAATGGTGGCGCTTCTATTCTCCGGCATCGGCGCTGCAGCTGCAGTTGGTTTGATTGGCTACCAGGGAAACTCGCACGTAGAGTGGAACAAAGTTTGTGATGTGTTCGGCAAGTTTTGCGATCAAGCTGCAGCTGCCATTCTCTCGTCGTTGGTCGGGTCGATCGCTTATCTTTTGCTTGTTGTGCTGGCTGCTGTTCGAATTCAAAGAAAGAACCACTGATCGTCGTCGTGGTGTTTGTTTCGAGATTTTGTGTAATGGAGAAAGATGTTCCATACAAGGTCTCACCTTAATCCCACCTTATTTCTATGCTTGTTTTATAATTATCTCTCTCTCTCTCTCTCTCTCTCTCTCTCTCTCTCTCTCTCTCTCTCTCTCTCTCTCTCTCTCTCTCTCTCTCTCTCTCTCTCTCTCTCTCTCTCTCTCTCTCTCTCTCTCTCTCTCTCTCTCTCTCTCTCTCTCTCTCTCTCTCTCTCTCTCTCTCTCTCTCTCTCTCTCTCTCTCTCTCTCTCTCTCTCTCTCTCTCTCTCTCTCTCTCTCTCTCTCTCTCTCTCTCTCTCTCTCTCTCTCTCTCTCTCTCTCTCTCTCTCTCTCTCTCTCTCTCTCTCTCTCTCTCTCTCTCTCTCTCTCTCTCTCTCTCTCTCTCTCTCTCTCTCTCTCTCTCTCTCTCTCTCTCTCTCTCTCTCTCTCTCTCTCTCTCTCTCTCTCTCTCTCTCTCTCTCTCTCTCTCTCTCTCTCTCTCTCTCTCTCTCTCTCTCTCTCTCTCTCTCTCTCTCTCTCTCTCTCTCTCTCTCTCTCTCTCTCTCTCTCTCTCTCTCTCTCTCTCTCTCTCTCTCTCTCTCTCTCTCTCTCTCTCTCTCTCTCTCTCTCTCTCTCTCTCTCTCTCTCTCTCTCTCTCTCTCTCTCTCTCTCTCTCTCTCTCTCTCTCTCTCTCTCTCTCTCTCTCTCTCTCTCTCTCTCTCTCTCTCTCTCTCTCTCTCTCTCTCTCTCTCTCTCTCTCTCTCTCTCTCTCTCTCTCTCTCTCTCTCTCTCTCTCTCTCTCTCTCTCTCTCTCTCTCTCTCTCTCTCTCTCTCTCTCTCTCTCTCTCTCTCTCTCTCTCTCTCTCTCTCTCTCTCTCTCTCTCTCTCTCTCTCTCTCTCTCTCTCTCTCTCTCTCTCTCTCTCTCTCTCTCTCTCTCTCTCTCTCTCTCTCTCTCTCTCTCTCTCTCTCTCTCTCTCTCTCTCTCTCTCTCTCTCTCTCTCTCTCTCTCTCTCTCTCTCTCTCTCTCTCTCTCTCTCTCTCTCTCTCTCTCTCTCTCTCTCTCTCTCTCTCTCTCTCTCTCTCTCTCTCTCTCTCTCTCTCTCTCTCTCTCTCTCTCTCTCTCTCTCTCTCTCTCTCTCTCTCTCTCTCTCTCTCTCTCTCTCTCTCTCTCTCTCTCTCTCTCTCTCTCTCTCTCTCTCTCTCTCTCTCTCTCTCTCTCTCTCTCTCTCTCTCTCTCTCTCTCTCTCTCTCTCTCTCTCTCTCTCTCTCTCTCTCTCTCTCTCTCTCTCTCTCTCTCTCTCTCTCTCTCTCTCTCTCTCTCTCTCTCTCTCTCTCTCTCTCTCTCTCTCTCTCTCTCTCTCTCTCTCTCTCTCTCTCTCTCTCTCTCTCTCTCTCTCTCTCTCTCTCTCTCTCTCTCTCTCTCTCTCTCTCTCTCTCTCTCTCTCTCTCTCTCTCTCTCTCTCTCTCTCTCTCTCTCTCTCTCTCTCTCTCTCTCTCTCTCTCTCTCTCTCTCTCTCTCTCTCTCTCTCTCTCTCTCTCTCTCTCTCTCTCTCTCTCTCTCTCTCTCTCTCTCTCTCTCTCTCTCAAGAAATTATTTGTACTATGTTCTATAACTGTTCGATGTTCGATATCTCTGCGCTTGTTCAATGGGATTGGTTCAAAGTTGCCTTTCACCCTGGTTTATTGCAAGAATCAAGTTAAGGCTGAGAATACCATAACCCAACATGCTTAATCTCCTGCAATTATGGCCTTGTGGTTGTGGTGGTGACCAAAAAGGAGCCTCTTTCCTCCCCATACAATACTCCGATGCCATTTCACATCCTTGAGACTTTCCGGCCATGGCAATTCCGACGAGGTTGATTCTCGCGCGAATTTAGAAGATTCGGGTAAATTATTGTGAGATTTGAATCGTTTGTACCATCAAAGCTACCCACCATATTTGCTCTATTCTTCTCCCTCCAGTTTTCGCCCCATACTTTCGCCTCTGCCACTGCCCGTTCTCTGTCTAGATCGCGATTCCTCTGAGTTTTTACAGGGCTGTTCCGATACGATTTGTGGGATTCTGTACCATCCAACACCAATTTCCGGCTAGACCCTCCACTGCCCAGCTCCCTTGCATGCTCCTTCCTGAAATCGGTTGAATTTCTATGGGTTACCGGAGAACCCAATTGACCACCTCCCTCGATCTGGCCGTCGACCACATCGGCTGGGACTCTCTGGTCGTCTCTGCTCCTCGGAGTAGATGGGCCCGCGTGATTATTTTGAGAACTAACTGCATTAGGATCATAGGTTTGCGAGGCTAAATAAGTGAGGGAAGTTACAACGTCCCCCTGTCCGAGGCCTTGTGGCAGCTTGCTCCTGCAAACACATTGCTGCTACGGCGAGCGCTTGATAAAGTCCTCTCATTGGATATCGCCCTTGTAACAGCGGGTCCGCCATTTTTGGTCCTTTCCAACGATCCTTTAAAAGTGGTCGGGCCTGTCCAAAGCAAAGAAACAATTTGATTTGAGTTAGGAATCGAAAAAAGCCACCTATTTTGTGAACACGAAATGATACGAATCGAGTGACTTTCTAAAACCAACATTAATCAGCATATCTAAGATGCGTCTCTCTGTCGATAATTTATCGAGAAAAGAGGAGAATCACAGGCTAACACATTCATTAACTTAAAGAGTTTAAATTGCAAAAGACAATGAGTCATTCATGAATGTTAGTGTTGTATGTTATGAATTCCAGAAATAACTATTTTGGCTTCAACTTGCCCGAATCCTCCTTCGCCCAATAAGCATTCAGGCCTAAAGTTCTTCGTCGCAGCTGCAAGCTCTCTAAATGTAAATGTTTGTGCTGCGATATGAGCTGCCGGCCCATCTTTTGGAACAGTTGATTCCTTCTTGGCATCTGATCAGCTCCGTGATTTTGATTTTTCTGCATAATCAACATGATCGTACATAGATTTAAGGTTGATGAACAAAGTTTTAAACTTTTGACATGTGATGCTTAGCTAATAAAAACGCAGTCAGTAAGGGACTACGAGATACTTCCATAAGATCCAAAAATTCATGATGTAACAAAAATTTCAGAATCTATATTAATGACAAAGGGATCCGAGTCATCGTCGGAGTTCATATACATCGTATTTATTTCATATTTTGATAGAGTTTTGCCATGCATATAAACTCTACTTTATATGTTGTGATTCTCATCCATGCGTAGTTTTTTACGTGTTAGAGTTTATTTATATAGATTCTCGATGTTCGTTTGTCGTGTTTCTTTTTCCGTATTCGATTTTAATTATTACGTGAATCATACTTAGTTATTAGCATCTACTTCTTGATTCTTTTTTTCATTTTTTTTTTTGTGTCCAATAATAATCATCGAAAGATTTTTAAGTTTTCAAAATTATAATCTGTCACGGCTTACATCAAAGTGAAATAAATTCAGAATTATTGACGAGGCAGAAAAAAAAAAGTGGCATTTGGATTTCAATTTCAAATGCTATTAGGTATAACTACTTTATTTATGCATTTTCTGAAAAAAAATTTCGAAGAAGTAACGTATGAAATATGAGAATACACGTACATAAAGTTCATACCAAGAAAGATGTGTCATTTCACATTATTTGAGACCGAGTGGAAATAAAACTAAAAATAAAATTGTCGATCCGACTCGAAATGAATAATATTATTACGAATAATACTACATTTATTATTTTATTATACTCTTTATGCGTACTTGCTGACATGTAAGACAATGATTGATGTAATTAATATAATAAATTAACTACTCATAATTATTATATTAATTACATCAATCATTATTTGACACATCAATAAATATGTTTAGATAATATATAAGAGAGTAAACATATTATTATTCAATATTATTGTCGGGAAGGAGACTATACGGAGTCTTATTCATTAAAACTTACATTATATTATAGTAAGCATAGCCTTCAATAATTACTCGATTTTTAATTAACGAGCTAAAAAAACGAGTATAAAATGTAAGAAATTAATATTAGAGCTTTTAGACAATAAAAACACAACAAAATTTCTGAATTTGAAATTAAAGAAAAAAAATACATCCGGTGGGTATTTTTGTAATTTTCTGTTACTTTTTTTTTGTTTTTTTAGCTGTGATTCGTTTTAAAGCCACAGGGCTCCAGCATCCTTGAGCAATTTTTTGAGGGTCCCATTAAGCTGAAGTGTGATGACGGTATTGGCTGAGCCAACAAATTTACCACCAATGAAAACAGCGGGAACAGAAGGGTTGCAGCCTAGCCTGATGAGGGCCCACTCCATTTCTCTCCCTCTCGAGTCTTCGTCCAGCTCGTACACCGCCGGGCTCACTCCTTGCTCGTAAAACAGCCTCTTTATTGCATGGCTCATGCAGCACGAGCTTTTACTGAAAACCACCACCGCCTTCTGAGAACTCAGTTTTATGATTCTGTCCATGGATTCACTTCAAAATGGGAGAAAGAATTCCGGAAATGCGATGCAGAAATGGTATCAGACGAAAACGAGAGAGACAGAGAGATGAGTGGTCTTTCAATGAAGGTGGATTTGAGATGATTAAGTTTGCAGATGGGTTCCTGAGTTATATATAGGGTAGACGAGAGTAGAGTGGAGGATCAAGAAAGAGAGAGAGAGAACGAAAAGGAGATGAAGGTTCTTGCAGATATTTGGATTGATGCTTTAATGAAAAGTTGAAAACACCCTTATTTGGATAGTGATTGATGTGGATTACTACTAACTTATTTCACCTACTTGTGCTGAGAATCTTCGAGCTGGAGATAAGGCAAGCACTGCCGAAAGTGGAGAGAGAGAGAGAGAGAGAGAGAGAGAGAGAGAGAGAGAGAGGAGAGAGAGAGAGAGGAGAGAGAGAGAGAGAGAGAGAGAGAGAGAGAGGAGAGAGAGAGAGGAGAGAGAGAGAGGAGAGAGAGAGAGGAGAGAGAGAGAGAGAGAAGAGAGAGAGAGAGGAGAGAGAGAGAGGAGAGAGAGAGAGAGAGAAGAGAGAGAGAGAGAGGAGAGAGAGAGAGAGAGAGAGAGAGAGAGAGAGAGAGAGAGAGAGAGAGAGGAGAGAGAGAGAGAGAGAGGAGAGAGAGAGAGAGAGGAGAGAGAGAGAGAGAGGAGAGAGAGAGAGGAGAGAGAGAGAGAGGAGAGAGAGAGAGAGAGGAGAGAGAGAGAGAGAGAGAGGAGAGAGAGAGAGAGAGGAGAGAGAGAGAGAAGAGAGAGAGAGAGAGAGGAGAGAGAGAGAGAGAGAGAGAGAGGAGAGAGAGAGAGAGAGGAGAGAGAGAGAGGAGAGAGAGAGAGAGGAGAGAGAGAGAGGAGAGAGAGAGAGAGGAGAGGGAGAGAGAGAGAGAGAGTGAAATGAAAGGGAATGTCAACCCACATTTTGGATATAAAGAAGAAAGAAGATGATGCTGATTTTGGCAGTCGAATAGTTGCATCACACACCAATCTCTAATGTTCCCAAATTATCATCTTTAATATTTAGTATTTTTTTTTTAAATTGCAAAAAAATTCAAGTTAAAAAACAAACACAACCATAATTGACCTAAATCGAGTCTTACAAAAACTGACCCAAACTCAGCATTTACTTAACAAAAAAGCCCAAAGAAAAAATCGAGCAACAAAATAAAAAATTGGTTCTGGAACTAAATTGATTAGTTACGTCTCAATTAGGGGTGGAATCGAGTCAAATTGAACTACACCATTCCAACGACTAATTTATATCGAACAAATTGTAATTTTTCGGATAATCTTTAATGACAACAAGGAATCCGGCTGAAATTTGTGGACCCATTAACGTTTATTTATCACATTATACAACGCGGACTTTTTTACGATGTATTTGAGTCGTAAAACTCTTTTTCGTACTCATTTTTTTTTACGTAACGAACTTATCTCATACATTGATCACGTGATCCATGTTTTTTTTGGGTGTTTTCTATTTAAAAGTAATTCTCAGTAGTTACAATTTTGAATGGCACGTGGCACGATCACAAGAGTCATACTTAGGTTGTTTTTTTGACAAAACAGTTCGTACAAACAGTGAACCCTCGGGGCAACCTAAGAAAGAAGCCTAGTTTACGAATTTCGTCTTTATGAAAAGTTAAAGCATTCCTTTGCCATCTTGTTCTACGTAACGCACCCACATTACCATATTCTCTTCGCATCTTATCTTCCACAAATTCCTTTCCCATATCAAATACCTCACCATCATCCATTTCCCATTCTCGTATTTTCACATGTCAAGTCTTCTGTGTCGTACAATTCCTTCACACTTCGAAGAAAAATAAGTTTTGATCACGTTAAGTATCAACAACCAGTCAGCAGGTTGGGTCTGGACTTATGTTTTCACATAGTGGGCCCAAATTGATTTTGTAAAGAGTGGCGTTGTGGTAGTCTGCTCTGCGAAAACAAGAACGACACAAAATTATGTTTGATTGTGAGGACCCAACTCATACTAGTTGGAGTGCACAATCCCACATCGTTTGGGAGAGTAGAAATTGAATGCTTTATAAGTAAAATTTTCATCTTTAGCTAGTACAACGCATTTGTGGCTAACCCCAAGAATAAATATGTGCAGTCTCTAAACGAACAATATTACATTGGAAACATCAGAGGACTCTACCAGACATATGCCCAACAAGTGGGCACGACCAGACCCGAGACTTGGTCCAATAGAAGCTTTGTTTCAACGGGTCAGTGATGAGGCTGAGAACTCTTGGTACATGACAAGATTTATCATCGTTGTCAACCTAGTTCAAATGTACAGAAAAAACTAATTATAGTTTTTTTCAATGGATCGTCGTTCATAAGTTGATATAAATATGATTATATTCATGCATGAATTCCAATAAAGTTTGCTTATTTTATTTGGGTCGGACTGAAAAGTTCATATTGAGAAATAAATGTTGAAAAGCAATTGTAGATTTTTTATCAATCGGGTACACAATGTAGATGGTTGGGGCAATGGGACGGGGGGCTCCGTGTTATGTACTTGTTTTTAAGAGCTTAGGTCTTTTATATATTATGTTTAACTAGTAAAACTCATTATATATTTTGAATTTAACGTGGTGAATATCTCTATTTCGCTTGCAATTCTCTATTCGTAAACAATTTTCAGGTAAATCTTCATGTTTGTTTTTCTGTATTCATATGTGATTTTTGTTTAATTATTTGGTATTTTATGATTAATAACCCTATAAAAACTGGCCTTTGGCATTCCAAATGAGCCAGTTAAGGACTTGAGGCGGCGGATGCTTCAACTATTTAGAGATGGCAGCTACTAGCTAGTGGGCATGTTGAACTCAAAATCAATCTAAGGAATATCTCGTTTACATTAAATAAATACTACCCTTTTGTATGATCTTCGCCTTGCCTTCGTGACCATGAACTGAATCGAGAAAAACGAACACAAAAGCTTTTTCTCGAGCAATGAAAAACAACTTACCTCTATCGACATTTTCATTCAATAGCTTCGAAGCTAATCAAACAAATGAGTTTCGCCTATTGCGCGTTATTGCGCTTATTAAATTTACTCGGTCTCAAACCCTTCCTCGCTCCAAATCAAGATCCTCAAGTACGGTCGAGCGATCCAACTCAAATCACGCTGGCCTTTCTTTTCGAATAAAATCTTTCACGATCAGATAACAACAAAAGATTTTTTTTAAAAATGGAAACTCATAATTCAACGTTTTTTTTTTTACGAAATTAATGACATAATTGAAGAGCATAACTTTTTATTTCGTGGGCATCTTTGCATAAATTGGAAAGACTGGATAATGTTGGGGACCTCATGGGCATTATCATCATCTGTCTTTCTTTCTTGTACGGCCTCGCCTCTCTTTGACGTATGCAAATCATCAGACGTAGACTTTTCTATCTCATTTTTCTTGCCTTTTTCAAGGATGAATGTAACGTTACTCGTATTTAAAATATTATTTATGTGTACATGTTAAAGATTCAGAGATTTATTCATTATGGATTGGATGCCATCACCAAATTTGGACTATTAAAAATGGTTCTCTATTGGATAGATTTAATTCCTTTCTCCAACTCAGCAGATGCCTCCGAGATAGCTACCCCCAAAAAAAAAAAATCCAATATATTTAATAAATAACCTAAATTATAAGGATTTTGAAGTGGGTTTATGAAGATGTTTTAAGGACACGTCTCATTTATATTTTTGTCGGCATGAAGATATTCCTTGTCCTGCTACATGACCAAAAAAAATTGCTACAATCAAATCTAAGAAATCCGATCTTAGATTTAAGATAGAATTATGTTTGAACAAGTGGCACATCATCGTATTACTTAGAAGGGTTAAAAACTTATAAAAAAAATATTATTTCATGAGTCAATTTAAATAAATTTTGTCCGGTTAAAATCATACGCATCCTAACGAAGTTATGTTAGTCTACGTAACAGAGAATGATTATGGCAATCTACTTTTCGAAAACAATGATGACTCAAAATCAAGTAATTGTTTTTTAATTAAATTACATAATTTCACGTTGTTTGAGAAAAATAAATTAATAATTATGAGTAGAGTTCTCATCTCAATCTACTACTCGTAAAACTCAAGAATAAAATCACGTCAGATCTCTTTGACTTAAAATAGTTAATATTGCGGTGGGATCATAGTTTTAAGAAAATCCGAAGGTCATTTGACAAAAGATAGGTTAAAAAAACAAATATTAATTTTTTTTTTATTTTTTTAGATTTGGGAAGCTAAAATGGCAAAATCTTGAAAATTGGCGTATAAATAAAGCCTCGTAGCAAGCTCAATTCGCCACAAACTATCTCATCAGTTTCTTTTTCAGACCCTTCAGTTCTGCATAAACCTAGCCATCGTCGTCGTCGTCGTCGTCGTCGTCTTCTTCTTCGTGTTCATCTTCTTTTCTGCAAGGAAATTCTCAAACCCTAGTTTTCTGGCATTGCACTTTCACTGCAGTTCATCTTCCTCGAAGCTCAATGGCCATGGAAATAGTGCAAAGCTTGGTATCAGAAAGGCCAGTGGTGATCTTCAGCAGGAACACTTGCTACATTAGCCACTCAATCAAGTCCCTCGTCTGTGATTTCGGAGCCAACCCGGCCGTGTACGAGCTCGACGAGCTGCCACGAGGACGAGAGATCGAGCAGGCTCTGTCTCGGCTCGGGTGCAACCCTACCGTTCCGGCCGTCTTCATCGGAGGAGAGCTGGTGGGTGGAGCCAATGAGGTCATGAGCCTTCACCTTAACCGCTCCTTAATCCCAATGCTTCGGGAGGCTGGAGCTTTATGGGTTTAAATATTACCAAAAATAACGCTAACTCTAAAGCATATTATGAGTTAATAATCTTGTTTAATGATAATATGTATTAAGTTGAGATAATATATGATTGTAAGAGAGGTTAATTTATGTAATACTATGTGTAGCTTAGCCTTTTTGCGACTTAATGTACTGTGGGATGTTTTCTTTTTAGCATAATATATGAGAAAATTCAGTTTTCCTTTGATTTTCATGTTCAATTTAGGCACTAGAAAGACACAAAGTATGACATGATTGATCTCAGACTATTAGAATTTTATGACTTCATAATGATAATAACACAACTGAAATTTATTACACGATGAAATTTAATTTGCGCTCTCGTTTGGTTTTGGACAAATACTAAGATAACAGTCTTTTCATTCATTTATACAAAACACTATACACTTGGGGGCAACAATATACAGAACATTCATTTTTTACTATTGTCTTTTTCTCTATCGTCTCTACATTCTTCTAGTTCTACAGCTTCTACCAACAGTTAGAAAGCTCAACTTGGTATTAGAGCTAAGGATGACATCCTCTAGTTCAACTGCTTTCTTCTCTCCCACGCTCACTACTGTTAGCATTAATCCCCCTGCTCTCCCTTCTTTTCCCCTTGTCAACCAGACGCTTAAAGTTAAATTAAATAGCACCAACTACTTGGTGTGGAAGGCTCAACTTCTCCATGTTGCCAATACAAACAGCATCCAGCATCTTCTGCAGAGTGTTTCGGTTGCCCCTCCTCAATTTCTGGATCCCCTCCAATCTCAAATCAACCCAGAATTTTCAGTATGGCAACGATACAACAGCCTTCTTCTTAGCTGGATCTTTGCCTCACTATCGAAAGATCTTCTTCCCAAATGATATCATTCACTATTGCCCACGAGGTCTGGTCCGCTTTAGACAGAATTTTTTCCTCCTCCTCTATGGCGAGAATTACCGATCTTCGGAGTCGCCTTCACTCCCTGTCCAAAGACGAACTCTCAGCTGCCTCCTATTTTTAGCAACTCACCACGATTTACAACACCCTTGCGGCGGTTGGCGAACCGGTTTCTTACGGAGACAAAATCATTTACGTCCTCAATGGTTTAGGCAATGAATACAATGCCTTTGTCACCACGATTACCTTCATTACGCATCGCGCCAAACAGCCCCTTCTAGAAGAAATTTAGAGTCTTCTTCAGAGCTTCGACTTCCGCCTGGAGAAGCAAAACTCTGTAGCTGCCCTTCCGACGCCTACTCTGATGCAAGCGAACGTTGCTGCTCATCAGCCATTTCGTTTGTCGTGGAGTCTTCGGCCACCTGCCCAATTTTCCCCTACTGTCTCCAGCGATTTTTATCCACCCAGACCCGACTCATTCAACCCGACCGCCCCCTGGCGTTTTCCTCAGCCCACTCAGCAGAACCGGCCTAGGTGCCAGATCTACAACAAGATGGGTCATTCGGCCCTAAAATGTTACCAGCTTCAATCTGCAGCCCAGCAGGCCGACTATCTGTTCTCTTTTGCCCCGGCCCAAGCTCACTTAACCAGTCTCTCAACCGACCCTGCCCTAGCCCATTATCCATACCACTCAACCCATTCTGACTTCACCCCTCACCCAATCCAGCCTCTTCACCCTTCATTTGACCAGGTCCAGCCTTTTACCTCTCACCCGCACTTCTTCTCCCAAAACAGCTCCTTTGATCTCCTTCCGACGCTAAACTCTTCCTCGTCGTTTACTTCGTGGGTTCTCAACTCCAACGCCATTCACCATTTTACGCCGCAACCCAAGCTTCTCAGTCACCTTCAAACTTTTCCTACACCCTCTCAGGTCGCCACTGCAGAAGGTAAATTTCTTCTTCTTTGTCATTCTGGTTTTACTGCTATTCCTGCCATCGGCCGATCTCTTCACCTGCAAAATGTTTATCACACCCTACATTTATCTCACAACCTACTAAGTGTCTCACAATTGTGTTGACAACTCGATTTTCATTGAATTTCACTCGACTGGTTTTTTTGTCAAGGATCGGAATACTCATTAAATCCTACTTCGTGGTTCCCTCAATGACGACCTCTATCACATGCCGTCAGTCCGTCCCGTTTTGTCGCCTGCTGCACAGCATACTCCCACGCCGCCGGCCGATCAAGATCGATCTTTTGCTGCTCGGCAAGGAGCTCTTTCAGCCTATGTTTTGGCCAACCTTTGGCATCGTGATGTGATACGTGCATTAGTGGAGACTAACTCCTAGCCTATATTATCGTTTATGGATTAGTGGGAACCAATTAGTGGGAAGTTAATTGTTGTTTAGTGGGAAGTTAATTAGTGGGAAGTTAGTTGCTGCTTTTAGTTTCTTTAAAGTGTCATTCATTTCCAACGTAGAAGGGAGAATAGAAAAGAATATTGAATCTCTCTCTATTACTTTCTCTCTAACTCTATCTTTCTCTCTCTTTCTACTTGTTTCCTCTCGAACCACCGGTTTTATGGATACCCGTGGTCGATCTAATGCAGAATTTTGCACGGAAGTGTACAAAGTTTTAGCTCGCCATGAGTTTAACTTTGATCAAGTGCACGCAGCTTTACAAGCGGTGTTGTGCGAGCTCCAAGCTCTGCGAATCTCCCGAAATTCGTCCGATATCAATCCTTTTGCTGAGACGATCGGCGTCACTCGATTAATTGAGACGATCTGCGTCGCTCGATTGATTGAAGAACGGAACCAGTTGCAAAAGAAATCGGGTCCAATTGTCTCGCCAACGGCAAAGGCAATCTCCAACCCCTCCGTTGGCCTACTTGGCCCTTCCCCAACCCACCAAGTGACGGCAAAAGTTACTGCTCCAGCGACAGCATTTCACCGAATCACTACCCAAGAAGCACGCGAACGTCGAGAAAAGGAGTTCTGCTATTATTGTGACGAGAAGTTTATCTCAGGTCATTGTTGCGAAAGACCACAATTATTCATGCTCGAAGATTCATTGCATTCCTTGAAACTTATGGAGGCTGACAGAGATACGGGGGACCCCGAAGCCATACTCGGAATTTCTTTAAATGCCCGAAATTTTGACGTTCTTTGAAACTTATTTTGATTTTATCCTTGTGGACAAGGATTCTTAAGCGGCGGGGAATGATACGTGCATTAGTGGAGACTAACTCCTAGCCTATATTATCGTTTATGGATTAATGGGAACCAATTAGTGGGAAGTTAATTGTTGTTTAGTGGGAAGTTAATTAGTGGGAAGTTAGTTACTGCTTTTAGTTTCTTTAAAGTGTCATTCATTTCCAACGTAGAAGGGATAATAGAAAAGAATATTGAATCTCTCTCTGTTATTTTCTCTCTAACTCTATCTTTCTCTCTCTTTCTACTTGTTTCCTCTCGAACCCAAATTCACCCTTATCAGATCTTGCAAGGGGATATTAGCACACTGTTCATTTCTAGTTAGATTCATAGTTCAGTTACAGTCTTTTTATTCATTTATTATTGTCTCTTGATGTATACAAAACATTCTACACTTGGGGGAAACAATATACAGAACACTCATTTTTCACTGCTGCCTTTTTCCCTGTCGTCTCTACGTTCTTCTTCTTCTCTATTCTTATGGTTTTACAGCTTCTACCAACAATTAGAAAGCTCAACTAGAATGTCAACTTGTTAGTATTATTTGGCCGAAAAGTATGGTATTTTGAATTTAATAAAAGCTCAATTCAAATCTCTAGTCAACTAATTATATATTGCATGAAAGAACTAAAGCTTGGAGGTTGGACTTCTTGTTTGAGAGAGTAGAGTCGTTGACAATTAATGCATTAAGTTGCTAGCATAGGTATTTACAACCTTAATAGTTAGGAAGGTATCGTCATGTTGGACAAGTTTGGTCCTCTGGGCTTGGTAGACTTTTGCCTATGGCCGTTCGACAGCCCTGGACGACTCGGTTGCGACGCCAAATATGCAAAATATTAAGTAATCTTAAAGTTTCTTTAGCGTCGCAATGCAAAAATGTCAAGACCCCACTGCCTATTATTCGAAGAACGACCTATGGGTAGCCATCGGATAAAGTGTGTAGGCTTCGAATTTTGGTCGAAGATCAAACTGGATCAAACGTATACCTATTGCTAAAATAATAAAAGTTTGGCCCAAGCTTGTATCACGTGACTTCAATTCCTTCGTCGAAGGCTATTGATTGAAACATTGCCATAAGTTATATATATATTTATGTACGATCTATACATCAAGTTTAGACAACAATAAAAATGAAGAGAAAAGAAGTACTTTTCCTTTAAAGTTTAGTATGAATAAATTTGATTCTGGGCTAATTATTATGGTGCAACAGAAATAACATTATATATGCACTCTAGTTTTTACACTGTTTTAATATTTTGTTTTATCTATCTATTATTATGAACAAAATATTATTTAAATTACAATGTTGTTGTGTGGGGAAAGAAGAAGGGTTTCATATCAAATGGGCATTTTAACAGAGGCCCAATTTCTTGGACTACAGTAACATTGAGGTAAACTTGCAGATGTGAGCAAAAAAGAAATCAAAATTATAAAGGCCTCAGTATTAGAAAATCCAAACCATGAGTATCATCAACTCAGTCCAAATATTAGAACAAAATTCTATTTCCGCAGCAAATACTAAAAAAAGTTGAATTTAATAGTCAGATCTTTGTTGCGTAGATTAGAATGCCTGCGAATAGATGATCATGCAATTGCAAAATGTTAACATTACAGGAGGCAAGCACGGTTGAGTGTGAGTGGATGAACAATGGATGGCATTCCCTTTCTTCAGAAGCACCAGAATTTGGAATTATGATAACTTTAACATTCTTTTCCTGCATTGATGTCATTTGATTCTGTATTTTCAGGGTCCTCTTTCCACAAACAGAGCGATATTGTAAATGCATATGATGATGACCAGTAAAGAGGGGGGCAGGACAGCGCAAGTTAAGCTCCTGGTCTCTTGAATCGAATCAATGGCTAATAAATAAGATTAATTGGATGGGATGGTGGAAACTTGAGATCTTAGCACTTGGGAATCCGAGGAAACCATGATCAAAACTGTCCTCATAAAAGCTCTGCTTCTTCTTGGTCTCCATCAACTTCTTCGGCTTCATTTTCTTCGTCTTCCTCCAATGCATCAGGATCAACACCCTGTAAATTTTTAGTTTAACAACGATATAAACCCATAATGATATATACTTCTTCCAAGATTCCGATGCAAATTGATTGGAATTAGTTATGTTGATCATTAAAGCATACAAGAGAGAGAGACAAGTTGCAATTGCTAAGAACAATCTGACAATTACTATGAAATGGAAGTACATAAGACCAGACCTTCATTTGTTTCTCTAAGCGTTCCAAGCCCTTTTTTGCAGCTTCATTTTGGGGGTTCATCCTGAAATGCAACTAAAGAATCAAATTGACAAAGTACAGTGCTTAGATACGTTGAATCTTCTCTCGGTTCCCACGTTAGAAGCTTTCCTTGGGAAGCGATCATATGTTAAAACTAAAAGGATTGAAAGTTCCAAAAAAATGAAGATGAAAATCCAAGAATCCAGATCTCATAGCCGTGCAAGGAAAAAGGGACGGACGTACCTTAAAGCAGCCTGGTAATGAGATAGAGCCTCTTGCAGCATATTCGTAGCAGCAAATACTTGTGCCAGTTTAACATGAAGAGAGTCATCAGCCCAATCTTTCAAATATCTCTCTAGAAGACAAACAGCATCCCCATTTCGACCTTCAATAACATAAAGCTCTGCCAAAGCTAAAGCAGCTCCAAGGTAACCAGGTTCTAGCCTAAGAGCCGACTCATAAAACCTCTTTGCCTGATTCAAAGCTTAAGTCAGATTCATTTACAATATTTAGACCCAACTGTGAGTCAAGTGATGATGAATATATAGGCTAAAAATATACCTTCTCCCTGCCACCCGTATTACTGGCATGCACATCTCCAACTAGTTTTAGAGGCTTTGCAGACTGAGGCATGGCCTTCATTGCCTCCCTGGCAGCGTAGAGTGCCTCTTTGACTTTAGAGAGAGCCAAATAAGAATGAACCAAACCTGAAACCATATAGAAGTCTAAAACTTTATAAAAAGAATCATTTCTGATATTTCATTCTTCCTCTAAAGAAATGATTTTTTTTTCCTAGAAAACCTCTAGCAAAATAGTTTTATAACAATAAATAGACAATAGTTGATTCACGCTGCATAATGAGTCACACCTTGATAAGAACGAATATCAGGTCTCAATTCTTGGGCACCCCTAAAGGCAATTACAGCTGCTTCTGGACGCTTCATTGTCAACAACAAGTTACCCTGAACCCAAAGAAATAATTCAACCAATCTCATTCTAAAATAATTTTTTTTTTAATAATCTATCAATCATATCATGAGCATTGTACAATAGATGTGATCATTTACATACCTTCATGATATAACCAGGTATGTGCCTCTCATCAATGCGGATGCTCTGGTCACAAAGAATTATTGGACTTGTCAAAAATGAGTAATGCTAGGCGACTTTCTAATTTAACAATCTAGCGTGTCATTTATTCATTATTCGAATAATTATAATAAATTATAAATAATAAAAATAATATATTACTTGCATTAATAAATAATAACAAATAACACGTCACACTATAATATCATAATATAAATGTAACATTATCCGTTAGAAATAACAAACAAAATAACTCATTCCACCTATAAGCCACAAATGATGACAAATAGAACGTCACACTATAATATTATAATATAAATTAAACATTATTAGTTAGGAATAACAAACAAAATAGCTCATTCCACCTTATACTAAGTAAAAACTTACCTTCTCCGCATAAGATAAAGCTCCTCGCTCATCTTTTGTTTCCCACAGCACAGCTAAAGCCACAAAAACTTCTGGCTTTGTAGGATCGATGCTTAACAAATCATGCACCAGCTTGTTGAGCTTCGTATAATCACATTTCATCTTCAGAAGCATTGCATACTCATCCATATACGTAACAGTATATGGATCCATTGACCTAACCTGCGACAACCAATAAAATAAAAGCATGTTTGATTATGAAGGGGAGGAATAATGGAATTAAGAACTTATTACCTTTTCAAAATTTACAATAGCCTCGTCATTTTTTCCAGTAGTAGCCTCGACCTTCACCAATCAAACAGAAAGATAAATTCAAAAGGTTTGCCTTAACCAACTAATTATGCAGAATGTCCTAATTATTATGAATGAGTCCTTCAGTGTTTTAATACCCCCAAGCAACTGCAAAATCAAGCTCTTAGGTTCCACAATGTAGAACTACTTATCCAAAGACATTGAGAAAATCAAACAAAAGATGACAAAATCAACAAAGAATAAACCACAAATGCCCATAACGATTACTATAAAGAATTTTTGGAATGAATAATCACAACTTAAATAAGAAGAAGAGCATATACAGTCTTCAAGCAGAGGAGATAAATAAGTCCACTATCTACATGCTAAACAGGATTGAATCAGTTAGATTAAGATCAGCCCCAACCTTCGCAATTTCAAGCAACAAGTATATATTATTAGGAAAACGTTGTAAGAGTTCTGAAAGTAGCTCCACACCACCTGCCAAAATGCAAAATGTTAAAATTTTTAATTGTACCGAATGCGTTAACAAATCTTAGAGGGACAAAGCCAAATGTCAATGTGATACTTTATGTTTCTCCTGATCACATAGGAACATCAGAGTAATGTTTTATTTTACATATTAAACAACCAAACAAGAGGATGCTTTGACAAGAGATCCAATGAAAAGTATTCCGCCAATTGATTCTGTAGTTCTTGCTAAATTAGAAGGAAGATTCATCCCCGCAGGTGAAAATTCATGGCTAAGTTACACAAATTTTGTTAGACAAAGTGCAAAAAAAAAAAAAAAAAAAATACATGTACCAATTGCCAAGAACAAATAAAATTCGAGATGCTTAGACAGGATTGGAGCATTAACAATACATCCTTCTGCAACAGAATTTTTCTCGTCACAAATATTTTCAGTTTTACCTTCTACAACAGTACATATATATTTACATATAGAAATATGACTTCATAATGGCAACAAAGAGCTAATGAACGATACGAAAAGTGGTATGTTAATCACCTTTGTAATCATTTGAAGCAATACAACATTGGGCCTCAACATAGCGCTGCAGAATTTTCGGAGGAAGTCATGCATGTGAAATTAGAAATTTATTGAGAATGATATTAACTCTATTGGTAGCAGAAAATCAAGGGCGAATATACTATTGTTGCCTATTTTCCCTTCTTGTATGTTCTAGCTTAAATCTAGCACATTAATTGAAAAAAATTGATCTACTTTTATTTGGTATTTTGGCTTAAATTCTTTGACTCCAATCAAATCTTCTTTTTTGACGATTGAAACCCCTATGCCCTATGGTCCCATATTTAGTAATTCCCAAACTATACGAACCAGTTGGATTCACATTTTACCCAATCTTAGATTTTTAATACGAAGTCATTCAAAGGTTATAATTAGTTAAGTGAATAAAAAAAAATTCTGTTGTTGACTAAATCCAAACACCATATTTGAAATCAATGGCTGAGATTTTGACAAGGAAAACACAAGCAGAGGAATCATGCCGAAAATTTAAAAAAGTTTCAATCGCAATTTTTACAAATGATTGAAGAAGTATGGAAAGAAAGCTTGAGAAAATTCAATTCGTGTGAACAAGCTAACAGAGGGTTGAAGGGATCTTGTTTCTTCAAAAAAATCATAAAGCTAATGAGCAAATGCAAGGTGCACTTAGAACTTACTTGCAGCCAGCGATTTGAATCATTAGTATCAACTGGAGTTCTTCCACTTCTATTTGGGGTCTGAAATTATAATCAAGCACAAAAAAAAAAGCTCCATCATAAAATAAAATCGGGATTAAAGAAATTGTCCCCCTTGTCTTTTGCAAGTTCTCCAAGTCATCACTAACTATTAATGTTAAGATCATGGATTACTAATAGCAGAAATCCCACCCTAAAGAGTATCTGAACTAAATATTCAAGATTTTGGAAAAATCAACACAACAACATAAGTAAGGTGCAGGATTGATCAGGAAAGTAATTAAGGGTGGCAACAAACAACAACAAGAGACATGTTTGCCCTTGCCACTATATTACACAATAATATATATTTTAGTGTATTCGAAGGAGGGAACATTCAAATAAAAAACAAAACTAATCTCAAGAACGTAAAAGGGATGTGAATTGATTAAAAGAAAAAAAGAAGCTATACTACTCTATAGACAATCACAACCCAGTTTCTACAAAGAGACTGGTTTAGGGTAGTACAGCCTTGTGATATAGAATAAAGTGACTGGATAACATCTCACAATAGAAAGCTCCAATTTGTTTGCACTCTAGATGGAAATAAAAAATAATAATGTTGACAACACAACACTACAAATCAAAAGGTCCGACTACTGGCTCCATCGAGAATGAAAAGGTCAAATACCAATTTTTTCTTTTTCATTTGTGTAAATTCCTTGCCGGTGAATAAAATTGATACATCAGAAGTAAGAGAGAACACCAACAGAAGCCAAAACAATCGGGTAAATGAAACATTTTATAATTTATCAAAAGGAAGGGTAAAAAGATATTGAAAACTTATGAGTACAGATAAGAACACTGATATTTGCAGGGTCTGCATTACATGTAAAAATAAACTAATTGAGCTAATTTTAAATTAACAGATCAAAAATCTAGGGAACAAACCTGAGGAAACAGTGAAACAATGTCCTTGGCAGTAACTCCAAGCTCTGCTAAAGCTGTAATAGCTTCAATTACATATGGACAATGTCTGTTGAAATTTAAAAGATAACATAGAAAAGATCTAAAGGTTATCAAAGGCTAAGCAGTAACTATACAGAAAATCTTAGTTCAGAAACAGCAAAGTTCTGGTGCCAAATCATAACTCTACAAGTGTTTCAACGAAGCCAGTAAAGTTCCCACGAGAAGGATAAATATCAATACTCAACAATACGGACTTTATCTTGATCATAAAAAAACTAGTCAATCCAAATGAGAAGCTGCCAGAATCATTTTTACCTAGTAAAGAAATGTCAATATCATTTGCAGGGTTTAATGAGAAGGGAGTTGCACAGCTAATAAACATCATGGCCAGTTTCATTGAGCATTTGGTGACAAAATTAAATTTGTTCAATATATATAATGGTACAAAAACAATGAAAAAACGAATTCCTTGATTTGGTTAAACCATATATAACATCATTAGTCAACCTTGTTTCTAAGTAAAGTTTGGTACCTGCACTAGCATGCTTGAAAGATTAAAATTATTTAGTACAACTAAAGCACTATATTTGCATACCCTTTTCAGTCTGCACGATTTCATATGTTCACAAGACAATTTTAAAGCCATGGCTACAAATTAATATTCTCGAAACAAAACTAAACCCCCGAAAAAATAAGAAAAGAGAAACTTAAGTATAAAAGAGAAAAATGGCAAGGGGAACTAACTATGTTAACAACCTCAAACATTCTTTGTAATATGCAATAGCAGCACGATTATGCCTGGAAATTCGATAAAGTTTTCCCAACAACAGGTTCATCTGCAAATTTCTTGCTTTGCTTGGAATTCCTTCCATCTAAAATGCGCAACATGATAAAAGAATGAATAAGAACTAATATTGTAAAACGAAAAAAAAAATGGTCTCCTTACGTTTTATATCTTCTATTAATACCGTGAGAGCTTGAGAAAGAGAGAGAGAGAGAGAGAGAGAGAGAGAGAGAGAGAGAGAGAGCATATAGAAACCTCAAGCAAGGCTGCTCTGCTGTCATTTAGTGTATAATAGCAAGATGCAACTTTAAATCTCACCTGTCGCGAAAATAATAAAAAAAATAGATGAAATGAAACTTAAAACCTAAAAATAAATTATCGAGCTCAGAGCATTGAGAGAAATAGAGTCTACCTCGTTCTCCTTGATGGCTGATGCACTTAAAGAACTCGGAGAAGAAGATCTATTAGAAGACAAGGAATTTCTGCAAGCGGGTGAACTTTGCTTGGGATTAATCTTGTAGTAATGTAACGCTTGCTTGTATGTATGCTGTCAGAAAAGCACAGGAGCAGAAAATGTATCCACAATAAACATATGAAAAATTGACTAGTTAATTTTCACAAGAAAGTCCAAACACATACAGCTTGATAACGAAAATAATGCAACATTATGGTGAGAAAGATCCATGAAATTCGAGATCATGAAATTGAAATATAATAAAGCCTTGTCTTTGAGAGTTCTTACAATTGCTCTGCGATATTCCCTCTCCCTCAACAATGCATCACCAACAAGCACCTGTAAATGAAAAATCACCAAAATCAGATAAGAAGAACAAAATTTTAAAATTAAAATTAAAATCTAAAAAATAAAAAATAAACTAAAGAAGCTAAATGAAGGAGTATGAATTCAAACCAAGCCTTCAGCCTTGAGGTGCGGATTGGTTTCGGCATGAGCAGCAGGTGACGAAACCAGAAAACATCCCTACCTCTCCAGAAAAAAAAATATATAATAACGATCGAACAAAATCAAACTTTGAGGAAAAAAAAAACAAAGCGAATAACAAATTCTGAATTAGAAAATGCGTTGTTGCGTGAGAAGATAGAAGGAAGGTACAAGCATTTGAGCTGAGCTATAAAGGCCCTGATCGAGCAGCGAACTGATTTGATCCTTAGGAACCTCCATTTTCAGGCAAAAGAAAGCTCCGCCGTGAGTCACTAGAACCTCAGACCCCGCTCCGAGAGACCGCGACTGCAACTGTCACTCTCTCTGCTTCGTCTTCTATTATTGATTGGAAAATGGAAAGAGAGGAGCGCTTAGTTTTTTTTTGGGGAAAAATTCAATTAGCCCCGGTGATCATTTAACCCTTAACTTTTATTTTTGACCAAATCAAACCCCACCATATAAAACGTTTGCAATTCAAACTTTCCCGTCAATTTTTCAGTTAAATTTAACAAAAACCCTTTTAAAATTCTCAAACTACTATTTTCCCCTCTCTCTAAGTCAAACATTAGTCAGTGAATCGTTCGAAATCAGGAAAAGGTCGTTCGGGATTTTAAAAGATTTGTTGGGCTCTTGGCTGGGGTAGAGAATTTGTTGGTCATCGTTCTAAATGACCCCTGACCTCATACGTTACGTTGGGGATTAAATTGAAATTTTTTTTCAACATAGTGCGATTTAGAAATTTGGATTTCTCTGCAGTCCCTGGGCCCAAATAAGGCCCAACAACCAGAGGTATATATAGACCAAATTACTCCAACGGCCGTCGCTGACTCTTTAAGCAGAGAGAATAAAGTCCATGAACTACACAAGGAGAAGCCTAATTTACAATTACCGAGCATAGCTTTATCTGAAGCATCAACATATACTAATCCAGTAGAATTAGCGTAGAAGGAAATACGTTAACAAAGTGTAGCCAATCATGAAGTTTGTATCCGACACATAAGGGCCTGGAACTACGTATGCCTAATAACAAGTTGCTGTCAGAACTGGCCAGGGGCAGTGGAATTGTCCTGCGCTACATTTAACATGCACAAACACAATGTTTTCTTTCTCCTAAGTAGCTAAACAGAACAAAGAGTCATTCTTCTTCAGGCTCTTCCTCTTCTTGGAGAAGGTTTTCTCTGTTGTCATGAGCCCAGAAACCACGCACATCTATCAGCATACTGGCCACTGTCCCTCCTTGTTTGCAAGACAGTAGATCTCCAAGTGTAATCTTTAATGGGTCACCTGGCTTGACCATATCCCAAATCTCGTCCTTCACGTCTTCGATGCACAACTCGTAGTTACCGCCTTCGATCCATTTTTGGTGCACGTCCCTGTTCCATATCAATCTGTTAGTTCGACTTACATTTGCCTTTCGTATTCAACGATTTTATTTAGTCGAAATCAATTTACATTCTTGTGACGGG
Organism: Begonia masoniana; assembly: GCA_022432975.1. Lineage (NCBI taxonomy): Eukaryota > Viridiplantae > Streptophyta > Magnoliopsida > Cucurbitales > Begoniaceae > Begonia > Begonia masoniana. The sequence continues at coordinate 51,586,809 of CM039507.1, read as the reverse complement.
AATTTGAGATTGTCACCTGAAAAGTGTATGTATATCTGCAGTTGTGAGGTGGCCTCGTCCCTGAAGATCGAGACTTCGAAACAAATACGTCAAACCTTCTGGAGTGTCTTTGTTTTCTAGTGCCAGAACAAAGTCTAAAAAGCTTTCAAAGTCCATCTCCCTAGAATTTCCTCCTCCACTTTTTCCGCGGCGTACATGTTCATCGAATACTACAACAAATTATAACAGCAATAATTAGAAAAAATAAATAAATAATTCAACATTGATTTCCATTAGATCCTGGATATGTGGCTTAAACCTCTTTCGATGAAAATTTCTGTTAAAGTTCCATCAGCATATTCTCGAAGCTCCTGCTTGCTCAGTGTTCCATTCATATCTTTATCAAGTGCCAGGAACATGTCTGCAGGTACAGGGAAAAGTTTAAAGACTATTTTAACGCGTAAGATAAACTTTACAACATTATAAGATTGATTATATTTGACTTCAATAAATTACCAGGTGTTAGAATTCAGCGACCTAAATTCTTTCGCACTACAGATATCTTTTAAAATTTTGTTTTTACTCTATAAATATATGTAAGGTTGAGTAGCAAAACTAACAGTTATAATTTCGCATTCATAAAAGATTTTCTCATCTGCTTATAATTTTTTTCCGAAAGCGTCTTCCAAGTTATCGTTGCCTAGTATCGTATTTTTTTTTTTCTATTATTGTTCGATTTATAACAATCTGCATTTTTTATGCAAAAAGAAAAAGGGTGAAACTTATAGAACACTTGATCACCTACCACAAATTCGCTGAGCAGAAGTTAACGAGAACCAATTCTCAGCTTGTTCGGTGTCTGTGACTTCTTCCTCACTTTCCTACAGCACATGACAACTAAGATTCAGTCCATGGCTTCATGAAAACTTTTAAATTGCTAATCATCGAATTATCCACGGTAAAGTTTTCAAATTCATTCTCCGAAGTACCTGATGTAGTTCCATTAGTTCCTGAAGACAGTTGCTCAAAAGCACCTTCTTTATGCATGCTTTTCCTGTGAGGTGTAGCAGAAGAACTCTAAATATAAACCAAAGATGTAATATCTTCCTAGAATAAGAGCTGACAGTGGGTAATTTATATGCATAAGTAGAATTTTATTAAAGTAATAGAGAACTCAAAATATATACAACACTACTAGTTCAAGTAAATACATGAAGAGTTTATATAGAAGCATTTACAAGCCCCAACAGATACGAAGGTGAAAAAAAAAGAGATAATATAAAGGGAATCAAGATGAAGTTCAGTTCAGAGCAATGATGGATAGCTGCTTCAACACAATGTCCAGGGAAGATTTTTGAGAAAAAAAAGTTAGAAGTAGGAGGCAAAGCATGAGTCTGTCTTCCCGTCCTCACTTTAGTATCCCCAAACAAAACAAACTGTAAGATCTAATCAAAGTATAGGAAGTTCATGCACTTTCTAATAAGTAATACTACGTTTATTCTCTAATTTTACATATTGATTTGCAGCTTACGTGACAGTTGTTAATTGATATAATAATTAAGAAAAATTAAAAATAGTTAAAATGAAATTACAATGCACCAATTAATTAGCACTACGTTAGCATGTAAGATTAGAATGTCGAATTAGATAGTAAACTTAATATTATTTCTTTTTAATATCGGAACGATACTATAATTTCCATATCTCTGCCGGCTCACCTCTTCTGTGAGGATCACAAAAGAAAAAGAACTTATGAGAAGCGATGCGACAATACATTTGGACAAAAGCCGTGGGCATATCACGTAATTGGGCCAAATTAGGAATAAGCCCTCGTATATAGGCTTCCATTTCCTGCAGCCAATTAAGCAACGACAAATCAATAGACTGCAACAACAATAACGAATTGGTAGCTATATGTATGAATATTGTATGAGATTAAGTGTAAAATAAGTATGCTAAATTTATACTTGAGGTTGAAGGAAGCCATCAGAATCCTCATCAAGCTCGCTCATATCAATCCTGGCCTGAGTGAGTGAAACCTGCACAGCAAAGAACAGTAAGAAGGGATAAAGGCAAGAGAGAGAGAGGGAGAAAAAGAACTATGAGATGACAGTACATATGGAGGATAGAGAGAGAGGGAGAAAAAGAACTATGAGATGACAGTAAATATGGAGGATTAACTCCTACCGTCCGCATCACATAAAGGTAGAAGGGAAGTATTGCAATTCTTCCAGACTCGTCTTTTTCAAACTTCATGAAATTCGAGGGGCTGAAAAATCTTTTGCATTTGAGGCCTATTTGCTCTGTGCATACCGAAGATATGTGGCAAAAATCTTCATAATTCATCTGTGAAAGGACATATTAACATGTCTTAGCAATACATGAACTCCTGCTCAACATGTAGTGTTCAAATAATTCTTTTCATTTCTCATTTTGGATCAGCTATTTAGGCAATTATCAAATGATTAGTTTTTTCAAATACCCAAGTTAACTAGGTCAAGATTGGTTCATAAGCTTAATTTTCCTACTCCAAAAATAAAAATGGTTTAACATATTAAGATGTATAAATACCAAAGTACCTTTTCTGCGCCAGTGGCATCATCTATCACACAATTTTCCCTGAGGCAAACCCACATGGCATCTAGATCATCAGCGTTCAACAAAAGGTCAGATTGTTTCTGCACAAAAAGAAAATGTAAGTAGATCACACTGATAAGGAAAAAAAACAGAAGAAAATGAATCATTAGACCAATACAGAAATGAAAATGGCACCTTTAAAAAACGATGCTTGGCCAACCTCTGGACTCGGTGACTGATGGATCCTTCCTCAGGTTTCTTAACAAGGAAAACCAAGATTCATATGAAAAAATAAGCAAGAAAAATAGAGTTTTAAAGTAATGGTTATATGAAGAACAAGAGAACTATTTCAACACCTACCTTCTTATAAAAACTCGGGATTGTACCCGATTCAGCACTTTTTTGTTGCTTCTCTTTGAAAATTTCAAGCAAAAGTCTCTTCGTCTCAAGCTCTACAGAAGAGCAAATTTGAAGCAAACCAAAGTAAGTTTCAAGGTCGCCATCCACATTCTTTCAGTGAAATCATAGTTGCAAAAAAAAAAAAGTAAAGTAAAACAGTAAATGTCGGATACATGGTATGTGTTCGATCATTTCACATGAAAATCAGACTATAAAAGAAATTTGAGTAAAAAGATGAGAGAACTCTCGCGAATGCGAGACATTATTGCCATTGAGGTAAAAAGATACGAGAGAGACTTCTAAAATGGGATAATATGTCTAGGGAAAATGTAACAAAAGGAAAATGGAAGAAGATGTAAACCCATCATGGCTTCCGATCCAAGCCCGGCGCCCGATCCTATATAGCGGCGTAGATTTCGAACCCACGGCATAGAGGAAGCAGGTGGGATCTTCTTCTGCGGGGCTTCGTGGCCTTCGCCATCACTAGACCCACTATACATGGCCAAGCACCCGACCTAATTGCCTCGGTGAGCTTGAATCAGCTGAAATTTGTCAATCAATGGTGCTTTACTGTGTCAAAATCTTAGATTCCAGTCGCTGATCTCTGAACCTCTTGACTGTCGCTGCCGGTACAACGTGAGCTTCTCTCTCTCTCTCTCTCTCTCTCTCTCTCTTACGTTTGCATGAACTGTGAAATTATAAGACGAATTTCCAAAAATTATAACTAATTTCTTAATTAATAAAAACATTTCCTTTTTATTATGTAACGCATTTTCAATTAATTTCTATAAATACCTATATTTCAATTATGTTTTCAATTTAATCGTCGTATTATTAATTTTCTCATTAAACTCCTTATATTTTGAATTTTGTTTTTAAATGATAATTTTATTTAAACATCGTCAATTTATATGTCAAGTCAAATACTTACATACTATGTTGTTCATTTAGTGATTAGTTTTCAACCTGATTTCTAATTCTTCAAGCAATTTCTAACCCGACTTTGAGCTCTGTCGATTTGTTCTCTAACAATTTCAGACTTCTCTATCATGCATTACAACGATAGTAGCACTTGTAATTTTCAATCTACCAACAAAATACACATAGGCATATCTCATAACCATAATCAAAGAAAGACACGAGGACCAACAGTTGAATATATTCATTATATATCTATAATTACATATCAAGATTTGAGTCAAGCATTTGCTGTTACAAACATCGTATCTAAACCACCCAAATCCAACACTAGGTACCATCTGAAACAAGAACAAAGACCACCCTCAAATTCCTCTACATGGTTGGCCTTGAAGCTTGTTCTAACGAGAAGGGGAAGATGGATCTTTTCAGTGTGAGGACAGAAACAGCATTGGGAGAGCTCAGAGATGCTTGATATAGAGATGCTTCTGTAATTATTCTTAAGAAAGGAAAGATGTTATAGCTGGTTTTTGCTACAGATTTGAAGGTTGGCCATGGCTTATTCAACAGGAAAAGAATGGCCATCAAATATACTATAAATACAGAAATGATCAGAGGACTTTCAAAAGATTATAATGGGGAAGAGAAACCTAGAAATGCCCCTCCTTAACGAGCTTCGATCGAAAAGAAACGACATCTTGGTTTACAAAACTGACCTTAAAAATGGAGAAATCAAAGCAGCTCAAGACTGCTCGGGTTTAAGTTTGACTCTCCATGCGACAGAGCTGCTAGTATGGGGGGGAAGAATTCTGAGAAGATTGCTGGAAACTGGCTTAAGATACGGCTGAACAACATGATCCGATTACTCTACTTGGAGAAGACATCCGAGCTGAGAGTTTGAATCGTTTGTCAGTCAGGTGTTGAGTTGGGGCCCAAACTCTGAAGATGAGGACAATGGGGCAGCCGAAAAAATAGAAAGAGACAACCAATGGGGGCTACCATCAAGTGTTTCCAAGGAATGGTCAAATTTACAGGCTGAGCCAAACTTACAGAACCCATTTTGTAGAAAGTGAGTACAAAGTGCTGCACCCTGAAAAATACTTGATAGTGTAAGCATCAATTGTAGGAGTTGTAATCAAAGTTAGTCGAAGCATTGTCGGAAATATTCTCGAATATAACTCTCAAGACAAATAAATCGACAAAAAACTCTATTTGCATTCCTTGAAATAATATACACTTCAAGTTTCATTAGAAAATCCTAAATTTCTTCATACCAAAACCCTTCAAAGCACATTGATAAAATCCAAATCCCAAGCAATCTAACTGCTTAAAATCTCCATAACAGTTTGGCATCTCTAAATAATAGCTTTCAGAGTCCTCTGCATTAAACTATTTACACCAACAAGTTGCCCAATGTTATTCTACAAACTAGAAGCACCCTGGAAGCTTTATATTTCCTACTTCTAACATCAAGAAAAATAACCTTTTCAGTTTTCAAAATAAGATTAGAAAAGCTAAAACATTCCATCTTCCAATATCAAGAGTTAAGCAACAAGAGATACTCACCGGGCGAAGAGGAAGACCTGAAAAGCCGTGAAAAATATCTGTTTTAGGAGCAGCTAATTCCAGTGGATGATGGTATTTACAAGAAGATCCAAATTTACAATTCCCTGTTCTCAAGTAATACTGACACTCTGGTTGGTCAGGTCTGTCGGGAAATATCTGGTTACCAAGCGACGGACCAGCAGAAGAAGGCATCGGTTGGTATGATCCAGTATATGCAGGTGCAGGAGTAAGTTGTGTTACACCGAATAATGTTCCTGAATCAATTAAAGGTTGAGTGCTAGGAGACGGAGGTGCAACTTGGCTCATAGATGTCTGCAACATAAAATTAAACGCATTATTGAACAGATAGAGGAAATGTTCTAAAACGAGAGGGAAATATACCGACCGGATAATGACTCCAGCTCGGAAATGGGACAATGCTCGGAGAAATCATTACAGGGCCATAGGGCTATGGATATACGAGCTAGGAAGCAAAGATGGCCTTCCAGCTACTACTACTCCATACTGCTGTGAAGAAGGAATAGATGGAGACTGCATTTGAGGATACATAGCTGGTGATGGGGCTGGAGGCTGCATGCCAACAGGCTGTGGATGATGGAATTTGCATGTGGAACCAAAACTGCACGAGCCCGTTTTGGCATAATAAGAGCATTCCTCTTTCGCCCTGCATAGAAAGATTTTCAATTTAGGACTAAATAGTAGAATCGAAGGCTGAAAAAGCGGAATTGGAAAGACTGTGATGAAGAGAAAGAGCAGACCGGCCGTAATGGGTATCCATAGTAATTTAGTAAGACCGAAACATAGCCAACGGAACCACCTCCCTGCCTCGGATGGTGATATTTACAAGACAATCCAAATTTACACATCCCAGTCTTCATGTAGTACTGAAAATCGAGTAAGAAAAGTAGTGAATAAAGTTTCTGGTGATAGTTCATTTGAATGAAAATTAAGAACAAACATAATAACGTACCTGGCATTCGTGTTGGCCTATTCGCTCTGGGTACTTCCCTCCCTCATGTCTAGCAGATCCCTCCACCTTAATCAGTATTTATCTTTGAAATTAATTACAAAATCAAGAGCTCAAAATGCTGCCATACTACTATAAATCTTGCTAAGTTCATCATTACAGTCTCAAATTCCTTGTGTTATGTATATTCCACAGCAACCAGACGAACAAAATTTTTACACCGTCTGAAAACCCACAGAAAAGAACGAATAGGAAAGGAATCCATGTAGATCGCATAAATCGTGAAGATCGGAGCGAGTTTTTTTTTTTTTCAAAGTACGAAGTGGTCGCATTCCCAGCATCAATTTAAACCCTAGAAATGAACAAATTCATACACAGAAGAAATAAAACAGAAATCACCACATTGCGAGGGGGATGATTGAATCGGCAACGCGAACCGTACCCACAAACCCCCGTACGTAAGTAATAGATACAGTTGGCCTCGTCAGGTCGCTCCGGGTAAGACTCCTCCCCTCCCAGTCCCAACCGCCACAGAGGCTCTGCATTTTCCGAAATCAGTATCAAAACCAATAGACGGAACTCGCCGTTCTACCGAAACTGACAATCGAGCCGGAGAAGAAAAATGTAGAGCAAATTAACTTACCCTCTAGCCCGGTTTCGGATTTATGAGAGGTCCATTCAGGCTGCAGATCGGCAGGCGACTTCTCCGTATCCCCACCGTAACGTTCCATTACACTGACTCGGGAACAAGCAAACGAACAGATAGGTGACTGATGATACAGTATTCCGGTTTCCCACTTCACCTTCCTCCTACCCAATAAACTGTAATCGCCGGTGAGAAAAAAGAAAGCTAGAAGAAAAGCTATGGAGGTCGAAAAAGAGTTTCCTTTTTGGACTCTCTCTCTTAGTCTGTGTAAGCCTGTAAATTGGTTTCAGGTTTCTCTCTCTATCTCTCGCGTTATATCAGTTTCCATAGACTTGTGTCTTCCATCTCTCTCTCTTCTTCACCTCCATTCCATCACACTTCGATACGCTTTCCCTTTCTGAATCTTACTTCGCAGTACGTTGGCTTTCCATACGCGCCAAACACGTAAAATAAACCTACTATACATAGTATGTATATACACTATTAAGCTATAATTGAATGTAATTTGCAATGAAATAATAGGACTCAATAAAAGCTATGACGAATGAGTTATTGAACGTGAAATTAATTAATTAAATGTTTTAAATGTGGGAATGGGAAAGTCTGCGGGATTAATTAGTGGGAATGGAGAAAATTGTCATTTAGAAACACTAATTACGTAATTATTAAACAATCATTAGCATCTGAACAGAAAGACTACGAGGTTTCCAAGATTTTGAAGTTGTCTGGCCCATGTATTCGATTTTTTTATGACGTTTTATGTACTTAGTTGAATGTTTTATATTATACTAACAAGTAATTTTATCTTGGTTAAATAACAAAAAAAAAAAAAAAAAATCTTAAACTATATAGAGTTATTAACAAACTCGCTCTTAAACTATATTTGTCAACAAAATCACCCTTAAATTATGGTCCGTTAACAAAATAACTATTGTCGTTTAGATATCCGTTAAAATTTAGTCGTGTGGTAGCTCGATCTTCGAGAGCGGGATTTCGCTCTGTGAATTTTTGCCAGGAGCGGAAGCCCGCTCTTAGTCATTGTCTTCGGAGCGGGAACCCGCCGTCAAATAGCGGACTCTCATTCCATGGACAATATATAAATAACGCGATCAAAACTCTCATACGTGCAATTTTTTTCTCCCCATGTGAAATCTCTTATCCAATAGTTGTTGTCATTTGGAGCGAGATCCCACTAACGAATAACGAGATCCCGCTCCAAAGACAGTGCACATTTTTTTTAGTTGTTTTTACGTTATCTATTTAATTTATACAAACGTGACTCTACTCACTGCCTAATAAATTTTCACGACGTTGTAACTCCACTTCCACTACTCTTATCCTTAGAATAATCTCAATCCACAAGTACAATGATTAACTAGAGCCTACTTTTGATTCCATCTCACCACTACTCTATTTTCACTATGAATTGAACGAAATTTTTCTCTATTTCTTCTAAGGACTTCTTTATCTTTCTCTCTCTGGATCTTTAGTGTTTCTTCTCTTCACTTGGAAGCTACAATTTCCAGATCTTCATTCAAATGGCATGACTTCGTTCTATAAATTAAATTGGTAAAACTTTAAATACGAAATGGAACGAGTAGATTTGAAAATAATTCATAAAAGATATTTAAAATTGTGCAAATATTTGGTTCTTTTGTATTTACAAAGCTACCTACTTTCATTGTGTCATAATTTTTAAACTACATGTGTCCTTAGAAAAAAAATCATACATCTACAAAACATCAAAAAATTATTTATAGTTTCAGAAGTATTTTTACTTTTTTTAGGATAAAACTTAAGGAAAAAAAACATGTCAGTGGACGAGATCCTGCCCTTCGTCAGCGAGATCCCACTCTGAATGACGACAACGAGCGAAAGAGAGATTTTGTCTGGAAAGAAAAAATCAAAGAAAAAATCACACGTAGGAAGAATTTTGACCGTGTTATTTATATATTGTCTATGGAGGCGGAGCCCATTGTAGAGAGCGGGATCTCACTATAAAGACAATGTCTAAGAGCGGGAGCCGACTCATTAACATTGGGATTATGCTCTATAAGAAAAAAAAGAGGAGTGAGACCCACTTTTGAAGAGCGTGCTCCTGCCCATGGGCAAAAACTCACTAAGCGGGATCCAGCTCTTGAAGACTGGGCTCTTGCAAGACTAAATTTTAAAGAACATTTATAAGACAAAAGTTGTTTTGTTAACAGACCATAATTTAAATATGATATTGTTAACGAATATAATTTAATGGCGAGTTTGTTAATGACCATATAGTTTAAGAGTATTTTTTTGTTAATTACCCATTTATTTTCTCTTAATAAAACTATATTTTAAAATAAAAGCTGCATATTTCGTTCTATTTTTTTTTCACATAAATATTTGTATACTCGTTGATTTGTTTACCTTCGAGACTCGCGACTATAACTAATATTAGTTCGAAGACTATTTGAATTTGAAACTCAAGGATCTCCGTATTTTTTATTCAATTTTACGTAAATATTATCTACTATAAAATACTTTAGAAATTAAATACAAAACTCATAATCTTGTTGAGTTTATTCTACAATTATTGTCTATTATGATCTAACATAATCAATTTTTTCCAAGTGGCAATGGAATTTCAATACACACACGAGTCGTGTTTTATAAAATAATTGAAAGTAAGAAATGTACGTAATTTAACGTGTGATTTTGTTTTTTAATTTTAAAATGGTAATATTAAGTTTATACTTTGATTTTATAATCTAAATTTTACATAATAACATTCATCAACCAATATAATTAATATATTATTTTAATTATTATAATTTATTTTAATTATTACAATATTTGGTGTACGCAACGTTAGAAGGTAAAAATTAAATTGGAAAATTATAAGATCATTGATTTAATTAAATGTTGAAAACTTATCCTATGTAATTTTATTTTTATAAAATAATTTAAAATTATTCGATTAAAAATTTTAGAAAAAAAGAAACTCAGAACAAATCTCATTAAAAAACTTAATTTTTTTTTTTAATTTGAATAAATATATAAGTGAAAAATTATTAAAAAAAACAATTAGAATATTAGTAGGGACATTCAATTATTTGAGAGATTTTATTCGCAAGCAGACAAGAACGTCCGGAGTTTCAACGCTTTTCCTATTGAACAACGAGAATCGTACACGTGCGACGAACATCCCGCTCCATTTTTCCTCCACTCCCTCTTATCGATCTGCCTACACGCGCCAGTAGGACAACTGGGAGTATCCAGTGATTGCCGGTGTGGTGTAAAGAAAGGCAACGGACTAGCCGGTCACCAGGTGAAAATTTATTATTTGGTTTGACTTTGACCTTCACAAGTGTCGGCATTTATCGATTATTTCTTTTTTTAACACTTTCATTTTTATTTCTTGAAAAGTTTCACCGTATAAAATTATAATAATAATTTCAATTAATTATAAATAATTAAAATAAAATAATTAATTATATTAATTAATAAATATTACGTCACGTAGTAAAACATAAATTGTAAAATTGAAATGTGAAATTAGTGTAGAAAAGTGATTAAAAATTTAAACCTTGTATTTTAAGTACCTGCAATCAATATTATGTATTTTAAAAATTACCGATTCAGATAATATATTTTGAAACTATTGTCAATTTGAATTCTCTCCTATTTTTTATCTCTCTCTTCTCTCACTCTTGAAGTTATTCATTTTAGACATTTTTCCGCATATCTGACCATCTTCTACATCAAAGTCTCGATTATTCTCGTGTGATTCAATCCATCTTCGGATAAAGAACTAAATGTAACCACTTTGTTTCCATTGGGCAATTTTATCACACTAACAGCTTTGGTATGCTTGCAAGGTTGGATGCTATAAATATTACCATTTTGTTGCTCATTAATTTGGTAAATTTCCATCTAAGAACATCTGAACGATTCTAACAAAACAATAACGAAGGTTTAAATCGATAATAATTTCAAAGTACAAAATTTGAATCGATGAAATTTAAAATATATGGTAATTGGTTGCGCGTGGGATTAAATTAATTAATAATTACGGTGTAAAAAAAATAAAGAAAAACGCTATTAATTATAATTTTTATTATTTTTTCAATATTTATTCCACCAGCAAAGAAATTTTTATGCAATTTTTTTTTTTACAAGTTAATTTTAACACTTTTGGAGCCAATGACCAATGTGGCAGCAATTAGAGTACAGCAAAATAGTTTAGAGTTTCAATGGTGAAACAATAAAATCCCTCTTCTGATTCTCCAGGCGAAACGAATCTCTCTCTGTTGCTAGGGTTTCCTGCGATTGGGTTGGCAATGAAGACGGCGTCAGTATTCGCATGATCACAAAGCTGATTTCTCTCTAACATGTATTTCTCTCTCTCTCATTTCGCATTATCATCTGTTTGCATGCCGATAAATCCTTGGAAAATTGAAGAAAATTAGTTATTTGAGCGTTACTCCTGTTTTTAGCGACTCTTATCAAACCGCTTATAATTTCTTCTACTCAGATTTCTTGCATTTTTTAAGCAACTACTCGGAATTGAGCTTCATTGCCTATCACTGAAGTGAAATATAATGTTTAATATCTCTCTGACTCGATTGATTTCTTTCCCTCTTTGCGAATCATGGACTCGCGAAGTCTCTAGTATACAAACTTGTCGAAAGATATCGATTATTGCTCTTTTACCAATGACCTAGCGCATAGCTTTCCTCCTAAATTTTGGTATTTCTATTCCAAAAGAATATCCAGTACTAATCCTCCCAAAACCTTGACTGCTGATCCAATTATGTAAAGTGGAAGCTTGAAGAACCATGTTTTTCATGGTTTTGATTTGTTTAGCAGCTGGATTTGTTGTAATTGCAGCTTTCAAGTAATCTACCAATACACTTTCGCAAAATCTTCAAACTTATTAATTCCAAAATAGCCTTTATCTAGAGCATGGCATGCATGAATCCAATTTTGTGTATTGTTTCTTGTATTGCTTTAAGGAGCTTGAGATGAGGTAAATATAATAGGTATCAATCCCTTGAGATCAAGCTTTGTTGTTGCACTCTGTGCTTAGAGGAGCCCAAGCAAATTGGCGCAGGAGAGAATGTTGGACAATTGTTAGAGATGGGGTTAGTCACAGGAAGAAATTATACAAGTTTTTGTGAAGCAGTCGTGGTGCATGACAACTTTTGAAGATAAGATTATGGCAACAATGCAAACTTGTATCCATGAAATGGGTCTGAATTCCTCCCTAAATAAATGGTGCGCACAATTTTTCTCACTGAGGTTGGAGAAGCATATCACTACACGCTGCTCGATTCTTCAAGTTTTGTTATTGAAAGACATAATTGTTTGACAATTTGTTTTGACGTCTTTTTTGGAGTTCCTAGAAAAGTTTTTTTTTAGCAGATATGTGTTACTTGTTGAGGAAAAATTAAGTGTTACTTGTAAGAAGGAATGAGTTTATAAAGGAAAAAGATATATGAAACATGAAAATGTGATAAGAACCCTATATAATTAAATAAAAATACAAAACAAAATTACTAAATAAGGCAAACGTTCGAGAGTTCTGCTAGCCCTCCCTGCAAGGAATGAGTTTATAAAGGAAAAAGATATATGAAACAGGAAAATGTGATACAAACCTATATAATTAAATAAAAATACAAAACAAAATTACAAAATAAGGCAGACGTTCGAGAGGTCTGCTAGCTCTCCCCGCAGACGTTCAAGAGATCTGCTGGTTATCCCTTACAATAGTTTCCCAATATTATCGATATCGTTAATCCTAAACTCTTCCCTTTAAATAAATAACATATAAAGAATACTAAAAAATATAGGATTCTAAAAGATTACTATAATAAATGCACTCCTTGGAACTCTATCAAATTGCAAATCTTATAGTTGCTCTATCAGGTCCAATATTTGAGTATAAAAGTGTTGCGCTATAACTTCCTCTTCTAGCGAGTTTCCCAGCATCTCTGGTAGTTCCCTGCACGACACAAGAAAAAACAACACAAGAAAATCTCAAACAACACCTTTAATTACTCCACAAGTTCGGCTGAACCACATACTCGGAACTACGGCTCAACGATCGTTAGTTTGTAAAATGTAAAGACACCCAACACTTTCACCCCTCACCCTTAAAACCTAAGTTTCTCATGAAACATCTCTCTCTTCCCACATAACCGTTTGTCAGGAAATCATTACCCAAAACAATATCTCTCACAAAAAACACCCTCCACTACAAATAATCATTTTCCTCTCCTAGTGTAAAATTTATCAAAGAACCCATTATTGGCCGAAGCTGGTGCAACAGAAAGCTAACCTTAACTGTGTTATGGATTTATATTTTCTTGCAAACAACAATTATTCTCACCTCATTTTTCTTTGGCTCACTAAAATTGAGATAAGTATTTGTACATAGATTTGTCTCTCACGAGTTGTGATTACTTCAGTTTCGTTTTGATCTTAAATCTTCTTTTCCTCAAAGTAGCATTTTATTTCTTTGAATTGTGGGAAATAATCTCCTTTAAAGTCAATTACATTTTCCTTTATATCATAATGATGCACAAAAAAGGAAACTGGTCAAATAGCCAATCTCTTTCTTCAGAACATCCCCATGGATGGTGATTGCTAATTTCTCTTATAAATACTGAAAAATATCACAGATTAACATTTGTTTTCTTTCTGTGATTTACAGGTTTATCGTTTGTGGCATATGACCACAAATTCTCATATGCCACTTATACTAAGCAGGATCTCCTGTCTGTGAATTTCACAATCGTTCACTTCACGTAAGACATAGTTATTCAAGAACAGGGTAGTTCTTTTTCAAGTTTCAATCCCCATGATTCATGTCATATGCAAATCAATGCTACTTAGAGGATTGGCACCTACATTTAGAAGAGGATTTTCCCAAAACACATTAATAATCTCTCTCAGATGCATCTCAAGCACGCAGAGCCAACATTCGTTTACTGTCTCATACCTAATAAATTCGCTGGGGTTATTGCCTGGAACTGCTTTATCAGCTTCCAAATATGTTAGGTTTGAGACCCAAGAGAAACCGGACTTGGTTGTAGAGTTTTTCAAGAGTCAAGGGTTTTCAAGGGTCCAGATCTCCAACCTCATCAGAAGGTGCCCTGCACTGCTTCTATCAAATCCTGAGAAAACCCTTTTGCCCAAATTGCTCTTCTTTCGCTCCAAAGGCCTTTCTATCTCGGAAGTTGCCAAAATGTTGTCTGTTTTTCCATATATTTTAAAAATCAGTTTGGGTAATCAGATAGTACCTGCATTTGATTATTTTCAAGAGCTGTTTCAGTCTGAAGAGAAGACTATTGCTTCTATTAAACGTTGTTTGGGTGTGCTCACATATGAACTTAAAACTCGTGTGGTTCCAAATATTGAGATTTTGAGAGAGAATGGAGTACCTGCATCAAATATTAGCACATTACTTCGTTACCAGCCTAGAACTGTGGTTACAAGGCCCAGTCGATTTAAAGAGATTGTGGATGAAGTTATGGCATTGGGGTTCAGTCCTTTGAGATTCAAGTTTATTGTAGCTGTATGTGCTTTGCGGTCAATGAGCAAAACAACATGGGAGAAGAAGGTTAGTACCTATAGAAAGTGGGGTTGGTCTCAGGAAGAGTTTCACGAGGCTTTTCAAAGGCATCCGTGGTGTGTGGTGGCATCCGAGGATAAAATCAATGGAGTGATGGATCTAATTGTTAACAAACTCAATTTTTCGCCTTCCCTCGTTGCAAAACGCCCAGGTCTTATTACATTGAGTTTGAAGAGGAGACTTGTTCCACGGGGGTCAATTATTGAAGCTTTGTCATCAAAAGGTTTGCTCAAGAAAGATATAAATTTGTCTAAATTTTTGGAGACTCCAGAAAGAGTATTTGTGGAGAAGTTTATTATGCCTTACAAGAAAGAAGCTTCTGGGCTATTGAATCTATACGAGGAAAAGAAGTTACTTTCAAAGTGTTAAGAGTTGGGTAGTAAAATGGTAAGAGGCGAATTTGGAGATGCTCTCCTTGATGGTCTTGAACTTATATGAAGGATTATCCTTCTTCTGGTTTGCTTGTTTTCCTCAAGAAGATCCTTCTTATACTGTTAATTTTAGAATTTATGCAGTGGAATTTTTGTGCTCATTGTCGTAGAATAGATACTAGAGACCTTTGAGTCATTTTACATTATCATATATATATATTTCAAATGTAGTCATTTTACATTGTCATATATAGTCATTTTCTGCTTCGAGATGGACTACTGGGCAAAGAGTTTTAAGCTTATTTCTCCTTTTTATGTAGTTTAAATATTATAGAATCTTCCATTTGTAGTGCTCTTCGTCTGTCTGTGATGGCCGAGCCAATAGGTAGATGAAGACAATGGAAATTTCAATAGCCAGGCTGCTAAATTGATAGCCAGTAACTATCTAAAAGGTCAGATCTACCTAGCAGGCCAGCAGGGTTTAATTCTGTGTGTTATTCTACAAGCGAGACTACGTTTGCTATTTTAAAATATTTCAAATAATGATTGGTGTAATTAATGTAATAAATTATAAATAGTTAATTTATAACGATAGTTGTACTCATCATTGTTGGACACAATAACGAATATATTTTAAGAGAGTAGAATGTGAGTTAATTATAATTTTTAATCTGTATCACCGTTCATATATATGGCGATTGAATTTACTTGCACATATTTGGATATATGTGTCTAACTTATATCATTCTACATCTATTTTTAATGAATTTTATATAATAATAAATGTAATGTACACTATATGCAATCTTACGGAGGTAGTTAATTGTAATTTACTTTCATTTTTAATCCATGGATTCGGGCTTCAGGGCTCCATGAACCCAACCCGCTATTTTCTCGTTTATATTTCATGTTCGTAGCCCGCGCCAGTCGCAAGGCTGGTGAAGAGCGGAGAGTTTTGCAGAAGTCGGGACAGAGAATCCATCGTTTCTCCCCGAGGGTTTTGGTTTGGCTGAAAGCGAGGTTGCGGTTTCGCTAAAGGTTAGTTCTTCGACTCACTTGGCGAGTTGAATCCCTATGTTGAAATTTCTTTGCACTTCTCTGCTCCATAGTCGATCTTCTACTCATTCGACATTGCGTTTTCGGCGACCATTTTCTCCGAAATGTAGCTCGGATTATTCGAGTTCACTTTCTTTCACTGTTTCTTACCTCGTAAATTCGTGTGGATCTTCCCTTGATTCTGCTCCGGCTGCGTCTAAGCGAGTTCACTTCAAAATGTCAAAAAATCCCGACTCCGTTTAGGCATGCTTTGAAGATCATGGTTTTTCCAAATCACAGACCTTACTCATCATAAAAAGAAATCCCAGACTGCTAATGTCCCGGAAAGAGAGAACTATTTCTCCCAAGCTGCATTTTTTGCACTCTAAAGGGCTTACAAGGCCCGAAATCGCTCAAATCGTTTCTTCCAACCCTAGAATCTTGAAAAGAGGCTTAGAAAAATGCATAATCCCTTGGTATAACTTTTTGAAAAGTTTGCTTCAATCTGATGACAAAACCATTGCCTGTATTAGAAGATACTCTCTTTTCCTTACTGATGAACTGGAGAATCATTTGAAATACAACTTGAATGTGCTGCGGAGTATTGGCGTCCCTGATTCAAATATTATTTACTTTCTCCATTACCAGCCTAGAATGTTCAGAAGTTCCCACCAATTCGAAGAGATTGTTAAGGAAATAAAGAAAATGGGGTTCAATCCATCGAGAATAATTTTTATGGAAGCAGTTCATGCTATTAAATCGATGAAACAATCAACCTGGTTGAGAAAGGTTAATGCTTACAAGAAATGGGGCTGGTCTGAAGAAGATGCTCTTGGTGCTTTCAGGAAACGACCACGATGTATGACATTGTCCGAGGATAAAATTACAGCATTAATGGATTTTTTCGTCAACAAATTGGGTTGGAATTCTTTGCTTCTTGCAAGACATCCGCAGTTGCTTATGTATAAATTGGATACTAGAATCAAACCTAGGGCATCAGTTCTTCAGTTTCTGTTTCAGAGAGGGTTGGCTCTGAAGAATTTAAGGTCTTCTTCCCCGTATACTTGTTCTGATCAGATTTTCCTGCAAAAGTTTGTTAATCCTAATCTAAAGCAAGCTCCCCAGATCTTGGAAATTTATGAACAGGGTTTGGACTCTCAGATTCAACAGATCTAAACCATCTTTTTCCTCTTAAGTTATCAAGCTTATGAACAGGTAGCATTTGCCTGAATTTTGATCTGGGAAAGATGAATGCAGATGCTTGTTTGTACTTTTGTAACCTCTTAACTTGTCTCTGTCCCAACTTTCCCCAGATAGCTGGAAATTTATCTGCTGTCACGAATCGAAAAATCAACACTTGAGAAGGATTCTAGCCTGTTTCAACAACTTACTGGAAACCATCTTACAGAGCTTTCTATTTGACAATTCTGCCATGTTTTCGAATTAAGCCGTACAACGGACGACTCTTAAAAACAGAGTCTATTCGTTGCTCAGTACAGACGCACTCTGAGAGGGCGGTCACCCTTCGATCTTAAAATTAGGGCGAGAGCGGAGGGTCACCGCTCTCCCAACGTGCGTTCTTTATTTAAAATCTGGCGAGAGCGGAGGGTCATCACCCTCACATGGTGCGTTTTATCTCCGCATGAACCTCCATTATATACCATGTTTTATAAATTAATTTTACAAAAATATTAAACGACATTGGATTTAAAAAAAAAATTTACCTCATGCTTAATATATTATAAGAAGATAATCGGAAAATTTTCATGATTTTATAATAGTTCTATGATTTATTAGAATTTTAATTTTACCACATGCTTACAATATTATAAGAAGATAATCTGAAAATTTTCATGATTTTATAATAGTTCTATGATTTATTAGAATTTTTTTACGTAAGTTTTATAAAATAATTCACTTAAATTATAATAACTCGTACAAGTGTTAAAAAATCATAAAAATTTTCAGATTATGTTCTCATGATGTGTTAAATATGTGGTAAATTTTGTAAGTAAATCCAATTTCGTTTATTATTTTTTAAAATTGTTTTAACAAATTAAAATTGTTTTATTATAATTTATCTTTTATAAATTGTCAATTACCTTTATAAATATTGTCAGACCGGAAATATTAGAAAACTGAGTGAGTGTTCTCCTCTTCTGATTCTTCAGGCGAAACGAATCTCGTTCTGTTGCTAGGGTTTCTTGTGATTAGGTTGGCAATGAAGACGGCGTCAGTATTCGCATGATCACAAAGCTGATTTCTCTCTAACATGTATTTTTCTCTCTCTCATTTCGCATTATCATCTGTTTACATGCCGATAAATCCTTGGAAAATTGAAGAAAATTAGTTATTTGAGCGTTACTCCTGTTTTTAGGGACTTTTATCAAACCGCTTATAATTTCTTCTACTCAGATTTCTTGCGTTTTTAAGCAACTACTCGGAATTGAGCTTCATTGCCTATCACTGAAGGGAAATATAATGTTTAATATCTCTCTGAGTTGGAAAATAGTCTTTAGGATATTAGGTTATGGAGTTCCTAGGATGCAGTAATATGCTAAATCCTCTGAAAGACTCGATTGATTTCATTCCCTCTTTGCGAATCATGGACTCACGAAGTCTCTAGTATACAAACTTGTCGAAAGATATCGATTATTGCTCTTTTTTACCAATGACCTGGCGCAGAGCTTTTCTCCTAAAATTTAGTATTTCTATTCCAAAGAATATCCAGTACTAATCCTCCTAAAACCTTGACTGCTGATCCAATTATGTAAAGTGGAAGCTTGAAGGACCATGTTGTTCATGGTTTTGATTTGTTTAGCAGCTGGTTTTTATCAGAATTTGCTGTAATTGCAGCTTTCAAGTAATCTACCAATACACTTTCGCAAAATTTTCCAACTTATTAATTCCAAAATAGCCTTTATCTAGAGCATGCCATGCATGAATCCAATTTTCCCTGCACGACACAAGAAGAAACAACACAAGAAAAATCCCAAACAACACCTTTCATTACTCCACAAGTTCGGCTGAACCTCATACTTGGAACTACGGCTCTCAATGAGCGTTCAAAAACGAAAGAGTTTGTAAAATGTAAAGACACCCAACACTTTCACTTCTCACCCTTAAAACCTAAGTTTCTCATGAAACATCTCTCTCTTCCCACATAACCGTTTGTCAGGAAATCATTACCCAAAACAACATCTCTCACAAAAAGCACCCTCCCCTACAAACAATCATTTTCCTCTCCTAGTGTAAAATTTACAAAAGAACCCATTATTTGTTGAAGCTGGTGCAACAGAAAGCTAACCTTAACTGTGTAATGGCTTTCTATTTTCTTGCAAACAACAATTATTCTCACCTCATTTTTCTTTGGCTCACTAAATTTGAGATATGTATTTGTACATAGATTTGTCTCCCACAAGTTGTGATTACTTCAGTTTCGTTTTGATCTTAAATCTTCTTTTCCTCAAAGTAGCTTTTTATTTTTTTGAATTGTGAGAAATAATCACCTTTAAAAGAAATTACATTTTCCTTTATATCATAATGATGCACAAAAATGAAAACTCGTCAAATAGCCAATCTCTTTCTTCAGAACATCTCCATGAATGGTGATTGCTAATTTCTCATATAAATACTGAAAAATATC
Organism: Begonia masoniana; assembly: GCA_022432975.1. Classification (NCBI taxonomy): domain Eukaryota; kingdom Viridiplantae; phylum Streptophyta; class Magnoliopsida; order Cucurbitales; family Begoniaceae; genus Begonia; species Begonia masoniana. The sequence continues at coordinate 51,567,093 of CM039507.1, read as the reverse complement.
ACAGATTAACATTTGTTTTCTTTCTGTGATTTACAGGTTTATCATTTGTGGCATATGACCACAAATTCTCATATGCCACTTATCCTAAGCAGGATCTCCTGTCTGGGAATTTCACAATCGTTCTCTTCGCGTATGACATAGTTATTTAAGAACAGGTTAGTTCTTTTTCAAGTTTCAATCCCCATGATTCATGTCATATGCAAATCAATGCTACTTAGAGGATTGACACCTACATTCAGAAGAGGATTTTCCCAAAACACATTAATAATCTCTCTCAGATGCATCTCAAGCACGCAGAGCCAACATTCGTTTACTGTCTCATACTTAAAAAATTCGCTGGGGTTATTGCCTGGAACTGCTTTATCAGCTTCCAAATATGTTAGGTTTGAGACCCAAGAGAAACCGGATTTGGTTGTAGAGTTTTTCAAGAGTCAAGGGTTTTCAAGGGTCCAGATCTCCAACCTCATCAGAAGGTGCCCTGCACTGCTTGTATCAAATCCTGAGAAAACCCTTTTGCCCAAATTGCTCTTCTTTCGCTCCAAAGGCCTTTCTATCTCGGAAGTTGCCAAAATGTTGTCTGGGTTTCCATCTATTTTAAAAAGCAGTTTGGATAATCAGATAGTACCTGCATTTGATTATTTTCAAGAGCTGTTTCAGTCTGAAGAGAAGACTATTGCTTCTATTAAACGTTATTTGGGTGTGCTCACATATGATCTTAAAACTTGTGTGGTTCCAAATATTGAGATTTTGAGAGAGAATGGAGTACCTGCATCAAATATTAGCACATTACTTCATTACCAGCCTAGAACTGTGGTTACAAGCCCCAGTCGATTTAAAGAGACTGTGGATGAAGTCATGGCATTGGGGTTCAGTCCTTTGAGATTAAAGTTTATTGTAGCTTTATGTGCTTTGCGGGCAATGAGCAAAACAACATGGGAGAAGAAGGTTAGTACCTATAGAAAGTGGGGTTGGTCTCAGGAAGAGTTTCATGGGGCTTTTCAAAGGCATCCATGGTGTGTGGTGGCATCCGAGGATAAAATCAATGGAGTGATGGATCTAATTGTTAACAAACTCAATTTTTCGCCTTCCCTCGTTGCAAAACGCCCAGGTCTTATTACATTGAGTTTGAAGAGGAGACTTGTTCCACGGGGATCAATTATTGAAGCTTTGTCATCAAAAGGTTTGCTCAAGAAAGATATAAATTTGTCTACATTTTTGGAGACTCCAGAAAGAGTATTTGTGGAGAAGTTTATTATGCCTTACAAGAAAGAAGCTTCTGGGCTATTGAATCTATACGAGGAAAAGAAGTTACTTTCAAAGTGTTAGAGTTGGGTAGTAAAATGGTAAGAGGCGAATTTGGAGATGTTCTTCTTGATGGTCTTGAACTTATATGAAGGATTATCCTTCTTCTGGTTTGCTTGTTTTCCTCAAGAAGATCCTTCTTATACTGTTAATTTTAGAATTTATGCAGTGGAATTTTTGTGCTCATTGTCGTAGAATAGATACTAGAGACCTTTGAGTCATTTTACATTATCATATATATATATTTCAAATGTAGTCATTTTACATTGTCATATATAGTCATTTTCTGCTTCGAGATGGACTACTGGGCAAAGAGTTTTAAGCTTATTTCTCCTTTTTATGTAGTTTAAATATTATAGAATCTTCCATTTGTAGTGCTCTTCGTCTGTCTGTGATGGCCGAGCGAATAGGTAGATGAAGACAATGGAAATTTCAATAGCCAGGCTGCTAAATTGATAGCCAGTAACTATCTAAAAGGTCAGATCTACCTAGCAGGGTTTAATTCTGTGTGTTATTCTACAAGCGAGACTACGTTTGCTATTTTAAAATATTTCAAATAAATTATAAATAGTTAATTTATAACGATAGTTGTACTCATCATTGTTGGACACAATAACGAATATATTTTAAGAGAGTAGAATGAGAGTTAATTATAATTTGTAATCTTTATCACCGTTCGTATATGTAGCGGTTGAATTTACTTGCACATATTTGGATATATGTGTCTAACTTATATCATTCTACATCTATTTTTAATGAATTTTATATAATAATAATTGTAATGTGCATTATATGCAATCTTACGGAGGTAGTTAATTGTAATTTACTTTCATTTTTAATCCATGGATTCGGGCTTCAGGGCTCCATGAACCCGACCCGCTATTTTCACATTTATATTTCATGTTCGTAGCCCGCGCTGTCGCAAGGCTGGTGAAGAGCGGAGAGTTTTGCAGAAGTCGGGACAGAGAATCCATCGTTTCTCCCCGAGGGTTTTGGTTTGGCTGAAAGCGAGGTTTTGGTTTCGCTAAAGGTTAGTTCTTCGACTCACTTGGCGAGTTGAATCCCTATGTTGAAATTTCTTTGCACTTCTCTGCTCCATAGTCGATCTTCTACTCATTCGACATTGCGTTTTCGGCGACCATTTTCTCCGAAATGTAGCTCGGATTATTCGAGTTCACTTTCTTTCACTGTTTCTTACCTCGTAAATTCGTGTGGATTTTCCCTTGATTCTGCTCTGGCTGCGTCTAAGCGAGTTCACTTCAAAATGTCAAAAAATCCGGACTCCGTTTTGGCATGCTTTGAAGATCATGGTTTTTCAAAATCACAGACCTTACACGTTATAAAAAGATATCCGAGACTGCTAATGTCCCGGAAAGAGAAAACTATTTCTCCCAAGCTGCATTTTTTGCACTCTAAAGGGCTTTCAAGGCCCGAAATCGCTAAAATCGTTGCTTCCAACCCTAGTATCTTGAATAGAGGCTTAGAAAAATGCATAATCCCTTGGTTTAACTTTTTGAAAAGTTTGCTTCAATCTGATGACAAAACCATTGCCTGTATTAGAAGATACTCTCTTTTCCTTACTGATTATCTGGAGAATCATTTGAAATACAACTTGAATGTGCTGCGGAGTATTGGTGTCCCTGATTCAAATATTATTTACTTTCTCCATTACCAGCCCAGAATGTTCAGAAGTTCCTACCAATTCCAAGAGATTGTTGAGGAAATAAAGAAAATGGGGTTCAATCCATCGAGAATAATTTTTATGGAAGCAGTTCATGCTATTAAATCGATGAAACAATCAACCTGGTTGAGAAAGGTTAATGCTTACAAGAAACGGGGCTGGTCTGAAGAAGATGCTCTTGGTGCTTTCAGGAAACGACCACGATGTATGACATTGTCCGAGGATAAAATTACAGCATTAATGGATTTTTTCGTCAACAAATTGGGTTGGAATTCTTTGCTTCTTGCAAGACATCCGCAGTTGCTTATGTTTAAATTGGATACTAGAATCAAACCTAGGGCATCAGTTCTTCAATTTCTGTTTCAGAGAGGGTTGGCTCTGAAGAATTTAAGGTCTTCTACCCCGTATACTTATTCTGATCACGTTTTCCTGCAAAAGTTTGTTAATCCTTATCTAAAGCAAGCTCCCCAGCTCTTGGAAATTTATGAACAGGGTTTGGACTCTCAGATTCAACAGATCTAAACCATCTTTTTGCTCAAAGTTATGAAGTTTGTGAACAGGTAGCATTTGCCTGAATTTTGATCTGGGGAAGATGAATGCAGATGCTTGTTTGTACTTTTGTAACCTCTTAACTTGTCTCTGTCCCAACTTTCCCCAGATAGCTGGAAATTTATCTGCTGTCACGAATCAAAAAATCAACACTGCACAAGGATTCTAGCCTGTTTCAACAACTTGCTGGAAACTATCTTACAGAGCTATGTATTTCACAATTCTGCTATGTTTTACTGAATTCTGAAAGTAATAAAATTCGTTCTTAATCCGTTTTGAAAGTAAACACGATTAGCAGATCCCAATCCTTTATCTATGAAGAGATAAAGAACTAAATGTATATTATTATTGAAAGACGGAAATTTTGATGCGTTGTCTATAAATAGATAAAAATCGATGGTAAATCATAATAAAATTGCTAAAAATTACTCAATAAGTATTATTGTTTGATAAAATATTTATTATTTATTGCAAATAAGTAAATTATAAAATTGAATGAATTAATTAGAGCAAAGGTAAATTTTACTAAAGAGTGTATACTATGATGTTTTATTTGAAAAGGGTGAAATTTAGCATAACAAATGACGTTAGGATTCAAGTGCTATATTTCTAAATTGTGAAGATCAAAATTGTAAAAATAGAACTGAAAAAAACTTACCTTCGTAATCGTCGGACGAGTTGTCGAGCGGCGAGGGCGACTGGGCGAGGGCGAGAGAGACCGGGCGAGGGAGACCACTAGCTTTTGGCGATTGGGCGAGGTCGAGAGCGACTGGGCGAAGGCGAGGGCGAGGTCGAGGGCGAGAGCGTATCGGCGTCGGCGATTCGCCAAAGATGACAAGAGAAAACTGAAATGCGTCTGCTCGAGCCCGATGCTTGAAACTTAGGGCAAAAACATTGGTTCGGGTTGGTTCTTAATGAGCTGACTCATTAGAACTGAAACCAGACCAGGATTTTCGGTTCTGGTCAATATAGAACCGAAAATCCTTTTTTTAATTTTCAGAACCGCCCAAAACCGGACCAAACCGTCGGTCCTGGTTCGGTTCTTCGGTTCTCGATTTGTTTGTTCACCCCTAGTGGGGAAGCTAGGATTATGGGGGAGAGATATTTAATCAATTTATACTTATAATTTGTCATCATAAAAAAGGGGGAGATTGTTGACTTAAATGGTGTTTCAGTCTAACGATGTTTTTGATTATGTATTTTAAAATGTGTAATTTGATTAAGTTAAATATATGAGATTAATGATTTATGCCGATGAAATTAATAAGTTGTTTAATAAATTAAATATCGACATCATTATATATTTCTCTAGCTTTTCAAGTGGAAATGCCCTTTGAAAAGGGTATTTTAGTCATCTAACAAATCTAGTTAAGTGTTTAGGGTATGATAGCAAAACAGGGTTGAAACCGACAAAGTTTACTTCCACCGCTCTGTAGGAGCATGGGTGGTCCTCACAGATTCGTTGAAAGACGGGTCGTCACAACCATGCTTCGCGGATCCTGGGGCTGACCTGGGCCGGAGGTGAGTAAAACTCCGCAGATCCTGGGGCTGACCTTGGCCGGAGGGTTCGACCGTTGAAGGAGGGACCGTTACGAACCCACATCGCTTGGGGAAGTACATGGAAATGAAACATATGTAAGAGATCCCTCCCAAAATAGCAAGACGCGTTTTGAAGCTCAATTGACAACGGATCCCATAAGAACTCCGAAGTTAAGAGGGCTTCGGCGAAAGTAATTCCAGGTTGGGTGACCTTCCGGGAAGTGCTCTCGCCAAACAAAGCCGTGAGGGGAGGATATTGGGCTGCGGCCCAATCCCCAGAGCGGACAATATCTTGCTGGGAACAGGGGTCGTTACAAATGGTATCAGAGCCTGTACCCAACCGGAAATGTGGCCAACGAGGACATTGGGCCCCCGAGGGGGGGTGATTGTGACGACCCGTCTTTCTGTAGGATCGGTATTGTCTAAGAGGGGGGGTGAATTAGACTTTTTAATTTTAATTACGAGTCAGCCTAATTTCTCTCCTTGATTAAACTTATAGATTTAACACAAGTAATCAAATAATGTAAAGAGAGAGAGAGAGAAATTCGACACCAGTATTTTTACGTGGTTCGGCCAAACTGCCTACGTCCACGCTCCAAGGCTCCCCCTTGAAGATTCCTTACTTCTCCTCAACGAGAAAATACAGATCAGAATTCCGGGCTCCGATCAACTGCCTTTACAATTCTGGATTGAACTTCACGGGCGTCAATCCACTGCCTTATACAGATTTTGGGTTTGTAATTTTCAAGTACAAACTACACTCTCAGAAGAATTAAATCTCAAGTGAATATCGAGAGGTGTAGAAAAGAATACAGAGTATGATACTTTCGCAGATTAGGGTTCAAGAATAATATTCGCAAAAGTTGTTCCTTTGAGCTCTAACCTTGGCTTATATACTCTGTCTTCAAATCGGCTTGGCTTCAATGCTCCTTATCCAATAATAGAAGTTTAGTTACCGTTGGAGCAGCTTTCGTACAAGTTCAGGTAGCCGTTGCCGTTTGTAGTTGCAAATCGTCGTCGCCATTAATGTTCTGGAGTTATGGCTGAAAACGACGTCACTGTAGCTTCGCGGCTAATTTGAATTCTGGCGGAAGACAAAGCTGATTTAGTCTTGAACCGCCATCGGATGATGCAACTAAAAGATCTTGAACCGGCATTGAATGATTGAAGTTTTAAACGCTTGAACCGGCATCGGATGATTGATTCGTAGTTGTCTTCCGCCTCTGTCGTTTAGTGACCGGAAGAGTAATTTGTTGAAGTCATCCGCCTTTGTCGTTTTGTGGCAGGAAGAGCACTTTGGTTTACTCATCCGCCTTTGTCGTTTAGTGGCCGGAAGAGTAATTTGGTTTACTCATCCGCCTTTGTCGTTTAGTGGCCGGAAGAGTAATTTGGTTTACTCATCCGCCTTTGTCGTTTAGCGAGCGGTGGAGTACTTCTGTTTACTCATCCGTCTTGTCGTTTAGCGAGCGTAGGACTTCTTCGTGTTAGCTCATCCGCCTTGTCGTCTAGTGAGCGGTGGAGTAATTCCATTTACTCATCCGCCTTGTCGTTTTGTGACCGGTGGACTGATTATTTTGTTTAACACATTTAAGCCCTGTACACTTAATCACATGCATTAAATACTAAAATACCCTTTACCAAGGGTATTTCCAACATATTAAAATCATATGCATAATTTATAATTCTTATTCAATAAACATAATCAAATTACCAAGTTAATCATATAAACACATCATCAAAAACAATTTAGACTTAAAACACCATTTAAGTCAACACTTTCAATGAATCTGTGAGGACCACCCATGCTCCGCCGATCCTGGGGCTGACCTGGGCCGGAGGGTTCGACCGTTGAAGGAGGGACCGTTACGAACCCACATTGCTTGGGGAAGTACATGGAAATAAAACATATGTAAGAGATCCCTCCCAAAATAGCAAGACGCGTTTTGGAGCTCAATTGACAACGGATCCCATAAGAACTCCGAAGTTAAGAGGGCTTCGGAGAGAGTAATTCCAGGTTGGGTGACCTTCCGGGAAGTGCTCTCGCCAAACAAAGCCGTGAGGGGAGGATATTGGGCTGCGGCCCAATCCCCAGAGCGGACAATATCTTGCTGGGAACATGGGTCGTTACAAAACCTTCCATATTGTTGAAGTGTAAAGGCAGTGGATTGTCGCCCGTGAAGAGCAATCCGATTTTTGTAAAAGGCAGTAGATCGACGCCTGGGAAGTTCGATCTTGTTTTCTCGCGAGGAGAAGGGAAAGAATCTTCAAGGGGGAGCCTTGGAGCGTGAATGTAGACAAGTTTAGCCAAACTACATTAAAAATCACAGTGTCAATTTCTCTCTCTCTCACTTTATTTTACTTGATTATTTGTTGTTAACATAGAAGTTGAATACAAGAGAGAAATCGATTAGATCAAGAAATTAAGTTTAAAAGTCTAATTCACCCCTCACTTAGACAATAACGATCCTACAAATATCGTTTGGTATTTTTTTTTAAAATTAATTTATAAAGTGAAGATGAAACTAATATTAATTTAAAATAATAAATCTTAATTTAAAAAAATTACAATATATCGTACAAGTGTTAGAAAATTATGAAACTTTTTATATTATCTTTCTATGATGTGAAAAACATGTGGTAAAAATTTTAAGTAAAGAATATCGTTTGATATATTTTTTTTAAATTCTTTTAAAATACGAGAGGATCTTCATCATAAAAAATGCCCCCACAGAGAACAGTTGGCCATTCTCCGGACACGGCCAACCGTTCTCCTTCAGAAATTGGAGTGCAGAGATTTTCATCCTCAAAAGTGCCTTTAAAAGCCTTTTTTTTTTGCACATTTTTAATATTAGAGTCTTTTTTTGAACGAAAAAAAAGTATGAGCCCTTTTTTAAATCAAATGAATATTTGGAGCCGGTTTTTGATTTAACCCTTGTAAATATTGTCAGACCGGAAATATAGAAGACTGAGTGTTCCCCTCTTCTGATTCTCCAGGCGAATGAATCTCGCTCTGTTGCAAGGGTTTCCTGTGATTGGGTTGGCAACGAAGACGGCGTCAGTATTCGCATGATCACAAATCTGATTTCTCTCTAACATGTAATTATCTCTCTCTCATTTCGCATTATCATCTGTTTACATGCCGATAAATCCTTGGAAAATTGAAGAAAAATAGTTATTTGAGCGTTACTCCTGTTTTTAGTGACTCTTATCAAACCGCTTATAATTTCTTCTACTCAGATTTCTTGCATTTTTTTGACTATCACTGAAGGGAAATATAATGTTTAATATCTGTCTGAGTTGGAAAATATTCTTTAGGATATTAGGTTTTTTGAGTTCCTAGGATGCATTAATATGCTAAATCCTCTGAAAGACTCGATTGATTTCTTTCCCTCTTTGCGAATCATGGACTTGCGAAGTCTCTAGCATACAAACTTGTCGAAAGATATCGATTATTGCTCTTTTACCAATGACCTAGGGCAGAGATTTTCTCCTAAAATTTAGAATTTCTATTCCAAAAGAACATCCAGTACTAATCCTCCCAAAACCTTGACTGCTGATCCAATTATGTATAGTGGAAGCTTGAAGAACCATGTTGTTCATGGTTTTGATTTGTTTAGCAGCTGGATTTGTTCAGAATTTGCTGTAATTGCAGCTTTCAAGTAATCTACCAATACACTTTCGCAAAATCTTCAAACTTATTAATTCCAAAATAGCCTTTATCTAGAGCATGGCATGCATGAATCCAATTTTGTGTATTGTTTCTTGTATTGCTTTAAGGAGGTTGAGATGAAGTAAATATAATAGGTATCAATCCCTTGAGATCAAGCTTTGTTGTTGCACTCTGTGCTTAGAGGAGCCCAAGAAAATTGGCGCAGAAGAGAATGTTGGATAATTGTTAGAGATGGGGTTAGTCACAGGAAGAAATTATGCAAGTTTTTGTGAAGCAGTCGTGGTGCATGACAACGTTTGAAGATAAGATTATGGCAACAATGCAAACCTGTATCCATGAAATGGGTCCAATATTTGAGTATAAAAGTGTTGCGCTATAACTTCCTCTTCTAGCGAGTTTCCCAGCTTCTCTGGTAGTCCCCTGCACGACACAAGAAGAAACAACACCTTAAATTACTCCACAAGTTCGGCTGAACCACAGACTCGGAACTACGGCTCTCAACGAGCGTTCAAAACAAAAAAGTTTGTAAAATGTAAAGACACCCAACACTTTCACTTCTCACCCTTAAAACCTAAGTTTCTCATGAAACATCTCTCTCTTCCCACATAACCCTTTGTCAGGAAATCATTACCCAAAACAACATCTCTCACAAAAAACACCCTCCACTACAAACAATCATTTTCCTCTCCTAGTGTAAAATTTACCACAGAACCCATTATTTGCCGAAGCTGGTGCAACAAAAAGCTAACCTTAACTGTGTTATGGCTTTTTATTTTCTTGCAAACAACAAATATTCTCACCTCATTTTTCTTTGGCTTACTAGAATTGAGATATGTATTTGTACATAGATTTGTCTCCCACGAGTTGTGATTACTTCAGTTTCGTTTTGATCTTAAATGTTCTTTTCCTCGAAGTAGCTTTTTATTTCTTTGAATTGTGGGAAATAATCTCCTTTAAAGTCAATTACATTTTCCATTATATCATAATGATGCACAAAAATGAAAACTAGTCAAATAGCCAATCTCTTTCTTCAGAACATCCCCATGGATGGTGATTGCTAATTTCTCTTATAAATACTGAAATATCACAGATTAACATTTGTTTTCTTTCTGTGATTTACAGGTTTATCGTTTGTGGCATATGACCAAAAATTCTCATACGCCACTTATCCTATGCAGGATCTCCTGTCTGTGAATTTCACAATTGTTCTCTTCACGTAAGACATAGTTATTCAAGAACAGGTTAGTTCTTTTTCAAGTTTCAATCCCCATGATTCATGTCATATGCAAATCAATGCTAATTAGAGGATTGGCACCTACATTTAGAAGAGGATTTTCCCAAGACCCATTAATAATCTCTCTCAGATGCATCTCAAGCACGCATAGCCAACATTCGTTTACTGTCTCATACCTAATAAATTCGCTGGGGTTATTGCCTGGAACTGCTTTATCAGCTTCCAAATATGTTAGGTTTGAGACCCAAGAGAAACCGGATTTGGTTGTAGAGTTTTTCAAGAGTCAAGGGTTTTCAATGGTCCAGATCTCCAACCTCATCAGAAGGTGCCCTGCACTGCTTGTATCAAATCCTGAGAAAACCCTTTTGCCCAAATTGCTCTTCTTTCGCTCCAAAGGCCTTTCTATCTCGGAAGTTGCCAAAATGTTGTCTCAGTTTCCATCTATTTTTAAAAGCAGTTTGGGTAATCAGATAGTACCTTCATTTGATTATTTTCAAGAGCTGATTCAGTCTGAAGAGAAGACTATTGCTTCTATTAAACGTTATTTGGATTTGCTCACATATGATCTTAAAACTTGTATGGTTCCAAATATTGAGATTTTGAGAGAAAATGGAGTACCTGGGTCAAATATTAGCACATTACTTCGTTACCAGCCCAGAGCTTTGGTTACAAGACCCAGTCGATTTAAAGAGACTGTGGATGAAGTCATGGCATTGGGGTTCAGTCCTTTGAAATTAAAGTTTATTGTAGCTGTATGTGCTTTGCGGTCAATGAGCAAAACAACATGGGAGAAGAAGGTTAGTACCTATAGAAAGTGGGGTTGGTCTCAGGAAGAGTTTCATGAGGCTTTTCAAAGGCATCCATGCTGTGTGCTTGCATCCGAGGATAAAATTAATGGAGTGATGGATCTAATTGTCAACAAACTCAATTTTTCGCCTTCCCTCGTTGCAAAACGCCCAGGGCTCCTTACATTGAGCTTAAAGAGGAGACTTGTTCCACGGGGATCAATTATTGAAGCTTTGTCATCAAAAGGTTTGCTCAAGAAAGATATAAATTTGTCTAAATTTTTGGAGACTCCAGAAAGAGTATTTGTGGAGAAGTTTATTATGCCTCACAAGAAAGAAGCTTCTGGGCTATTGAATCTATACGAGGAAAAGAGGTTACTTTCAAAGTGTTAGAGTTGGGTAGTAAAACGGTAAGAGGCGAATTCGGAGATGCTCTTCTCGATGGTCTTGAACTTATACGAAGGGTTATCCGTTTTTTGGTTTGCTTGTTTTCCTCAAGAACATCCTTCTATGTTGTTTGTTTTAGAACTTACGCAGTGGAATTTTTGTGCACATTGTCATAGATACTAGAGTCCTTTTGAGTCATTTTACATTATCATATATAGTTTAAATATAGTCATTTTACATTGTCATATATAGTCATTTTCTGCTTCGAGATGGACTACTGGGCAAAGAGTTTTACGCTTGATACTGGTGGGGCTTATGCTTATTTCCCCTTTTATGTAGTTTAAATATTATAGAATCTTCCATTTAAAGTGCTCTTATGGAGGTAGTTAATTGTAATTTATTTCATTCATAATTATGACGCTTCAAAACTTGCACTACTTTTATGTGCACTTCCTTTACACAGACAGAGATACCAAAGGAAGGAACTGGAGTCGGTTCGGCTTGGTCCATAATGATAAGATGAGCTGAGTTCATCTTGGACGGGGCAATAAGGTGCTGGAAACGAGTCAGCCAACGATCCTGACTCCTTTAACCTGTATACCAGGGAAAACGGGTTGGAGATGAGCGAGTTAATAAGCCGGCTTGCTCAACCCGTTAAGTTTGACCTAACAAAATCTTTCTCAGGCCAGACTACTCCCACGGCTGGTCATTTTCGAGCTTGAAGATTATTCCAAGGCTCCATGAACCCGACCCGCTATTTTCTCATTTATATTTCACTTTATGTTCGGAGCCCGCGGCAGTCGCAGTGCTGGACTGCTGGTGAAGAGCGGAGAGTTTTGCAGAAGTCGGGACAGAGAATCCATCGTTTCTCCAAGCGAGGTTGTGGTTTCGCAAAAGGTTAGTTCGTCGACCCACTTGGCGAGTTGAATCCTTATGTTGAAATTTCTTCGCACTTCTCTGCTCCATAGTCGATCTTCTACTCATTCGACATTGCGTTTTCGGCGACCATTTTCTCTAAAATGTAGCTCGGATTATTCGAGTTCACTTTCTTTCACTGTTTCTTACCTCGTAAATTCGTGTGGATTTTCCCTTGATTCTGCTCTGGCTGCGTCTAAGCGAGTTCACTTCAAAATGTCAAAAAATCCCGACTCCGTTTTGGCATGCTTTGAAGATCATGGTTTTTCGAAATCACAGACCCTACTCGTTATAAAAAGATATCCCAGACTGCTAATGTCCCGGAAAGAGAGAACTATTTCTCCCAAGCTGCATTTTTTGCACTCTAAAGGGCTTACAAGGCGCGAAATCGCTCAAATCGTTGCTTCCAACCCTAGAATCTTGAAGAGAGGCTTAGAAAAACGCATAATCCCTTGGTACAACTATTTGAAAAGTTTGCTTGGATCTGATGACAAAACCATTGCCTGTATTAGAAGATACTCTCTTTTCCTCACTGATTATCTGGAGAATCATTTGAAATACAACTTGAATGTGCTGCGGAGTATTGGTGTCCCGGATTCAAATATTATTTACTTTCTCCATTACCAGCCCAGAATGTTCAGAAGTTCCTACCAATTCCAAGAGATTGTTGAGGAAATAAAGAAAATGGGGTTCAATCCATCGAGAATAATTTTTATGGAAGCAGTTGATGCTATTAAATCGATGAAACAATCAACCTGGTTGAGAAAGGTTAATGCTTACAAGAAATGGGGCTGGTCTGAAGAAGATGCTCTTGGTGCTTTCAGGAAACGACCACGATGTATGACATTGTCCGAGGATAAAATTACAGCATTAATGGATTTTTTCGTCAACAAATTGGGTTGGAATTCTTTGCTTCTTGCAAGACATCCGCAGTTGCTTATGTATAAATTGGATACTAGAATCAAACCTAGGGCATCAGTTCTTCAGTTTCTGTTTCAGAGAGGGTTGGCTCTGAAGAATTTAAGGTCTTCTTCCCCGTATACTTGTTCTGATCAGGTTTTCCTGCAAAAGTTTGTTAATCCTCATCTAAAGCAAGCTCCCCAGCTCTTGGAAATTTAGGAACAGGGTTTGGACTCTCAGATTCAACAGATCTAAACCATCTTTTTCCTCTTAAGTTATCAAGCTTATGAACAGGTAGCATTTGCCTGAATTTTGATCTGGGAAAGATGAATGCAGATGCTTGTTTGTACTTTTGTAACCTCTTAACTTGTTTCTGTCCCAACTTTCCCCAGATAGCTGGAAATTTATCTGCTGTCACGAATCAAAAAATCAACACTTGAGAAGGATTCTAGCCTGTTTCAACAACTTGCTGGAAACCATCTTACAGAGCTTTTTATTTGACAATTCTGCTATGTTTTACTGAATTGTGAAAGTAATAAAACTTGTTCTATCAGAGCTATCTATTTGACAATTCTGCTATGTTTTACTGAATTGTGAAAGTAATAAAACTTGTTCTTAATCCGTTTTGAAAGTAAACACGATTAGCCAAATTCCAACGCTTTAACTACGAAGTGATAAGAACTAAATCTATATTATTAATAAAAGACTGAAATTTTGATGCGATGTTTATAAATAGATAAAAACCTATTGTAAAACATAATAAAATTGCTAAAAATTACTCATTAAGTACTATTGTTTGATAAATTAGTTATTATTTATTGCAAATGAGTAAATTATAAAATTGAATGAATTAATTAATAGCACAAGTAAATTTCACTAAAGAGTGTGAACTATCATGTTTATTTTTAGGAAAATTACCACTTTCAACCCTAAACTATATATATATTATTTTAAACCTTAAACTATCAATTCAAATCTTAAACTATTAAAAACATAATAAAACAAATCTTGATGGACGTCCTATAACCGTCCATTCTCGAATTAAGCCGTACAACGGACGGACTCTGAAAAACAGAGTCTGTTCGTTGCTGAGTATAGACGCATTCTGGGAGGGTGGTCATTCTCCGTCCTTAAAATTATGGCGAAAGCGGAGGGTCAACACCCACCTAACGTGCGTTCTTTATTTAAAATCTGGCGAGAGCGAAGGGTTATCACTCTCACAGAGTGCGTCCTATCTCCGCATTAACTCCCATTATTTACCATGTTTTATAAATTAATTTTACAAAAATATCTAACGACATTTGATTTAATGAAAAATTATACCACATGCTTACTATATTATAAGAAGTTAATACGAAAATTTTCATGATTTTATAACATTTTTATGATTTATTAGAATTTTTTTACGTATATTTTATAAAATAATTCATTAAAATTATAATAACTCGTACAAGTGTTGAAAATTCAAAAATTTTCAGATTATATTCTCATAATATGTTGAATATGTGGTTAATTTTTTAAGTAAATCCAATATCGTTTAGTATTTTTTAAAATTGTTTTAATAAATTAAAATTGTTTTAATTTATAATTTATCTTTTATAAATTGTCAATTACCTTTTATAAATATTGTCAGACCGGAAATATTAGAAAACTGAGTGTTCCCCTCTTCTGATTCTCCAGGCGAAACGAATCTCGCTCTGTTGCTAGGGTTTCTTGTGATTGGGTTGGCAATGAAGACGGCGTCAGTATTCGCACGATCACAAAGCTGATTTCTCTCTAACATGTATTTTTCTCTCTCTCATTTCGCATTATCATCTGTTTACATGCCGATAAATCCTTGGAAAATTGAAGAAAATTAGTTATTTGAGCGTTACTCCTGTTTTTAGTGACTCTTATAAAACCGCTTATAATTTCTTCTACTCAGATTTCTAGCATTTTTTAAGCAACTACTCGGAATTGAGCTTCATTGCCTATCACTGAAGGGAAATATAATGTTTATTATCTCTCTGAGTTGGAAAATAGTCTTTAGGATATTAGGTTACGGGGTTTATAGGATGCATTAATATGCTAAATCCTCTGAAAGACTCGACTGATTTCTTTCCATCTTTGCAAATCATGGACTCGCGAAGTCACTAGTATACAAACTTGTCGAAAGATATCGATTATTGCTCTTTTACCAATGACCTAGCGCAGAGCTTTTCTCCTAAAATTTATTATTTCTATTCCAAAAGAATATCCAGTACTAATCCTCCCAAAACCTTGACTGCTGATCCAATTATGTAAAGTGGAAGCTTGAAGGACCATGTTGTTCATGGTTTTGATTTGTTTAGCAGCTGGATTTGTTCAGAATTTGCTGTAATTGCAGCTTTCAAGTGATCTACCAATACACTTTTGCAAAATCTTCAAACTTATTAATTCCAAAATAGCCTTTATCTAGACCATGGCATGCATGAATCCAATTTTGTGTATTGTTTCTTGTATTGCTTTAAGGAGGTTGAGATGAAGTAAATATAATAGGTATCAATCCCTTGAGATCAAGCTTTGTTGTTGCACTCTGTGCTTAGAGGAGCCCAAGCAAATTGGCGCAGGAGAGAATGTTGGATAATTGTTAGAGATGGGGTTAGTCACAGGAAGAAATTATACAAGTTTTTGTGAAGCAGTCGTGGTGCATGACAACGTTTGACGATAACATTATGGCAACAATGCAAACTTGTATCCATGAAATGGGTCTGAATTCCTCCCTAAATAAATGGTGCGCACAAGTTTTCTCACTGAGGTTGGAGAAGCATATCACTATACGCTGCTCAGTTCTTCAAGTTTTTTTTTTTTTACTGAAAGACGTAATTGTTTGACAATTTGTTTTGACTTCTTTCTTGGAGTTCCTAGAAAAGTTTTTTTTTTTTAGCAGATATGCGTTACTTGTTGAGGAAAAATTAAGTGTTACTTGTAATAAAGAATGAGTTTATAAAGGAAAAAGATATATGAAACATGAAAATGTGATACGAACCCCATATAATTAAATAAAAATACAAAACAAAATTAGAAAATAGGGCAAAAATTCGAGAGTAATTTTAGTTCTCCCTGCAAAGAATGAGTTTATAAAGGAAAAAGATATGTGAAACATGAAAATGTGATACAAATCTCATATAATTAAATAAAAATACAAAACAAAATTACAAAATAAGGCATACGTTCGAGAGGTTTGCTAGCTCTTCCCGCAGACGTTCAAGAGATCTGCTAGCTCTCCCTTACAATAGTTTCTCAATATTGTCGATATCATTAATCCTAAACTCTTCTCTTTAAATAAATAACATATAAAGAATATTAAAAAATATAAGATTCTAAAAAACAACTATAATAAATGCACTCTCCTGAAACTCTATCAAAATGCAAATCTTATAGTTGCTCTATCAGGTCCAATATTTGAGTATAAAAGTGTTGCACTATAACTTCCTCTTCTAGCGAGTTTCCCAGCTTCTCTGGTAGTCCCCTACACGACACAAGAAGAAACAACACAAGAAAATCCCAAACAACACCTTTAAATACCCCACAAGTTCGGCTGAACCACATACTCGGAACTACGGCTCTCAATGATCGTTCGAAACAAAAGAGTTTGAAAAATGTAAAGACACCCAACACTTTCCCCCCTCACCCTTAAAACCTAAGTTTCTCACGAAACATCTCTCTCTTCCCACATAACCGTTTGTCAGGAAATCATTACCCAAAACACCCTCCACTATAAACAATCATTTTCCTCTCCTGGTGTAAAATTTACCAAAGAACCCATTATTTGCTGAAGCTGGTGCAACAGAAAGCTAACCTTAACTGTGTTATGGATTTCTATTTTCTTGCAAACAACAATTATTCTCACCTCATTTTTCTTTGGCTCACTAAAATTGAGATAAGTATTTGTACATAGATTTGTCTCCCAAGAGTTGTGATTACTTCAGTTTCGTTTCGATCTTAAATCTTCTTTTCCTCCAAGTAGCTTTTTATTTCTTTGAATTGTGGGAAATAATCTCCTTTAAAGTCAATTACATTTTCCTTTATATCATAATGATGCACAAAAATGAAAACTCGTCAAATAGCCAATCTCTTTCTTCATAACATCCCCATGGATGGTGATTGCTAATTTCTCTTATAAATACTGAAAAATATCACAGATTAACATTTGTTTTTTTTCTGTGATTTATAGGTTTATCGTTTGTGGCATATGACCACAAATTCTCATACGCCACTTATCCTATGCAGGATCTCCTGTCTGTGAATTTCACAATTGTTCACTTCATGTGAGACATAGTTATTCAAGCACAGGGTAGTTCTTTTTCATTTCAATCCCCATGATTCATGTCATATGCAAATCAATGCTACTTAGAGGATTGGCACCTACATTTAGAAGAGGATTTTCCCAAAACACATTAATAATCTCTCTCAGATGCATCTCAAGCACGCAGAGCCAACATTCGTTTACTGTCTCATACCTAATAAATTCGCTGGGGTTATTGCCTAGAACTGCTTTATCAGCTTCCAAATATGTTAGGTTTGAGACCCAAGAGAAACCGGACTTGGTTGTAGAGTTTTTCAAGAGTCAAGGGTTTTCAAGGGTCCAGATCTCCAACCTCATCAGAAGGTGCCCTGCACTGCTTGTATCAAATCCTGAGAAAACCCTTTTGCCCAAATTGCTCTTCTTTCGCTCCAAAGGCCTTTCTATCTCGGAAGTTGCCAAAATGTTGTCTGTTTTTCCATATATTTTAAAAAGCAGTTTGGGTAATCAGATAGTACCTGCATTTGATTATTTTCAAGAGCTGTTTCAGTCTGAAGAGAAGACTATTGCTTCTATTAAACGTTGTTTGGGTGTGCTCACATATGAACTTAAAACTCGTGTGGTTCCAAATATTGAGATTTTGAGAGAGAATGGAGTACCTGCATCAAATATTAGCACATTACTTCATTACCAGCCTAGAACTGTGGTTACAAGGCCCAGTCGATTTAAAGAGATTGTGGATGAAGTTATGGCATTGGGGTTCAGTCCTTTGAGATTCAAGTTTATTGTAGCTTTATGTGCTTTGCGGGCAATGAGCAAAACAACATGGGAGAAGAAGGTTAGTACCTATAGAAAGTGGGGTTGGTCTCAGGAAGAGTTTCATGAGGCTTTTCAAAGGCATCCATGGTGTGTGGTGGCATCCGAGGATAAAATCAATGGAGTGATGGATCTTATTGTTAACAAACTCAATTTTTCGCCTTCCCTCGTTGCAAAACGCCCAGGTCTTATTACATTGAGTTTGAAGAGGAGACTTGTTCCACGGGGGTCAATTATTGAAGCTTTGTCATCAAAAGGTTTGCTCAAGAAAGATATAAATTTGTCTAAATTTTTGGAGACTCCAGAAAGAGTATTTGTGGAGAAGTTTATTATGCCTTACAAGAAAGAAGCTTCTGGGCTATTGAATCTACACGAGGAAAAGAAGTTACTTTCAAAGTGTTAAGAGTTGGGTAGTAAAATGGTAAGAGGCGAATTTGGAGATGCTCTCCTTGATGGTCTTGAACTTATACGAAGGATCATCCTTCTGATACGAACCCGCCCATTCGATTTACGTATACCAGAAGAAAGAAGAAGGGAGCTGAAGACATGGAAGGAGACCAGAGGGGTAGTTTAGTAAATGTAGAGAGATTTGATGTTAATGGGGAGAGAGATCTTCTGTAAGGGGATATAACCGTGAGGTGAGAGAAGGGGAGGATCATGGAATTGGTGAATTGAATGTGGAGAGAACAGAGCTCTCGAACTCTCTGTTAATGAAACAATAGAAGATGAATATTTCTTTTCCTTCTCTATGCGTCCACTGTTTTTTTTGTGATTAATTGGTAAGGGGTCTATCACCTTCTTCTGGTTTGCTTGTTTTCCTCAAGAAGATCCTTCTTATACTGTTACTTTTAGAATTTATGCAGTGGAATTTTTGTGCTCATTGTCTTAGATACTAGAGACCTTTGAGTCATTTTACATTATCATATAT
The DNA here is from genome assembly GCA_022432975.1 of Begonia masoniana. NCBI lineage: Eukaryota > Viridiplantae > Streptophyta > Magnoliopsida > Cucurbitales > Begoniaceae > Begonia > Begonia masoniana. The sequence goes on along the minus strand of CM039507.1, from coordinate 51,548,123 downwards.
AGTTCAAATGTAGTCATTTTACATTGTCATATATAGTCATTTTCTGCTTCGAGATGGACTACAGGGCATAGAGTTTTAAGCTTGATACTGGTGTGAAGCTTATGCTTATTTCCCCTTTTACGTAGTTTAAATATTATATAATCTTCCATTTATAGTGCTCTTCGTCTGTCTGGTTGGCTGTTCATTGCTGTGATGGCAGAGCCAATAGGTAGATGAAGACAATGGAAATTTCAATAGCCAGGCTGCTAAATTGATCGCTAGTAACTATCTAATAGGTCAGATCTACAATATTACGTTATTCATTTATTTTATTATTTTAAAATACTAATTAACGTGTTAAATAATGATTTGTGTAATTATTGTAATAAATTATAAATAATTAATTTATAACGTTAGTTGTACTTATCATTGTTGGACACGATCGATAACGAAAATTTTAAGAGAGTAGAATGAGAGTTAATTATAATTTGTAATCTTTATCACCGTTCGTATATGTAGCGGTTGAATTTACTTGCACATATTTGGATATATGTGTCTAACTTATATCATTCTACATCTATTTTTAATGAATTTTATATAATAATAATTGTAACGTAGTATAACTATATGCAATCTTATGGAAGATATTTGTGGAGGTAGTTACTAGTTAATTGTAATTTGCAATTTGCTTTCATTTTTAATCCATGGATTCGGGCTTCAGGGCTCGATGAATCCGACCCGCTATTTTCTAATTTATATTTCACTTCATGTTCAGGGCTCGCGCCGGTGGCAGTGCTGGTGAAGAGCGGATAGTTTTGCAGAAGGCGGGACACAGAATCCATCGTTTCTCCCCGAGGGTTTTGGTTTGGCTGAAAGCGAGGTTGTGGTTTCGCAAAAGGTTAGTTCGTCTACTCACTTGGCGAGTTGAATCCTTATGTTGAAATTTCTTCGGACTTCTTTGATCCGTAGTCCATCTTCTACTCATTCGACATTGCGTTTTCGGCGACCATTTTCTCTGAAATGTAGCTCGGATTATTCGAGTTCACTTTCTTTCACTGTTTCTTACCTCGTAAATTCGTGTGGATTTTCCCTTGATTCTGCTCTGGCTGCGTCTAAGCGAGTTCACTTCAAAATGTCAAAAAATCCCGACTCCGTTTTGGCATGCTTTGAAGATCATGGTTTTTCGAAATCACAGACCTTACTCGTTATAAAAAGAAATCCCAGACTGCTAGTGTCCCGGAAAGAGAAAACTATTTCTCCCAAGCTGCATTTTTTGCACTCTAAAGGGCTTTCAAGGCCCGAAATCGCTCAAATCGTTGCTGCCAACCCTAGAATCTTGAATAGAAGCTTAGAAAAATGCATAATCCCTTGGTATAACTTTTTGAAAAGTTTGCTTCAATCTGATGACAAAACCATTGCCTGTATTAGAAGAGACTATCTTTTCCTTACTGAATATCTGGAGAATCATTTGAAATACAACATGAATGTGCTGCGGAGTATTGGTGTCCCTGATTCAAATATTATTTACTTTCTCCATTACCAGCCTACAATATTCAGAAGTTCCCACCAATTCCAAGAGATTGTTAAGGAAATAAAGAAAATGGGGTTCAATCCATCGAGAATAATTTTTATGGAAGCAGTTCATGCTATTAAATCGATGAAACAATCAACCTGGTTGAGAAAGGTTAATGCTTACAAGAAATGGGGCTGGTCTGAAGAAGATGCTCTTGGTGCTTTCAGGAAACGACCACGATGTATGACATTGTCCGAGGATAAAATTACAGCATTAATGGATTTTTTCGTCAACAAATTGGGTTGGAATTCTTTGCTTCTTGCAAGACATCCGCAGTTGCTTATGTATAAATTGGATACTAGAATCAAACCTAGGGCATCAGTTCTTCAATTTCTGTTTCAGAGAGGGTTGGCTCTGAAGAATTTAAGGTCTTCTTCCCCGTATACTTGTTCTGATCAGCTTTTCCTGCAAAAGTTTGTTAATCCTCATCTAAAGCAAGCTCCCCAGCTCTTGGAAATTATGAACAGGGTTTGAACTCTCAGATTCAACAGATCTAAACCATCTTTTTCCTCAAAGTTATCAAGCTTATGAACAGGTAGCATTTGTCTGAATTTTGATCTGGGGAAGATGAATGCAGAATGCTTGTTTGTACTTTTGTTACCTCATAACTTGTCTCTGTCCCAACTTTCCCCAGATAGCTGGAAATTTATCTGCTGTCACGAATCAAAAAATCAAACACTGCACAAGGATTCTAGCCTGTTTCAACAACTTACTGGAAACTATCTTACAGAGCTATCTATTTCACAATTCTGCTATGTTTTACTGAATTCTGAAAGTAATAAAATTCGTTCTTAATCCGTTTTGAAAGTAAACACGATTAGCAGATCCCGATCCTTTATCTATGAAGAGATTAATAGCCGATGGTAAAACGTAATAAAATTGCTAAAAATTATTCAATACGAATTATTGATTGATAAAATAGTTATTATTTATTGCAAATAAGTAAATTATAAAATTGAATGAATTAATTAGAGCACAGGTAAATTTTACTGAAGAGTGTAAACTAGAATGTTTATTTTTATTTGAATTGATTTTGAAAATTAGCATAACAAATAACGTTGGGATTCAAATGCTATATTTCTAAATTGTGAAGATCAAAATTGTAAAAATAGACTACGAGTTCATCGTCTCGGTGCCCGGTGGTTAATATTTCGTTTTAAAGTTTCGCGGTTACGCCCCCCAATTCTCGTTCTTTCCGCTGCTCCTGCATCTTCGTCTTCTTTTTCTTCTTCTTCCTTGCACCGGTCGTTACGACTCGAATCTTGGTGTTATGCTGCGCGGTCGATTTCGTTCTACTCTGTGTTGTGTGAATATCTAAATGGATTTTGGGACATGAGCCACCACTTATTCGACTGGTAATTGACTTTTTCTTTATCTTCTAGGGTTGTTTGATTGTTGAATTTTTCTCTATCTTCTCCAAATGTAGCTTTTTCCATTCCGTTTTTCCTTTTATTTTTGGAAAAATATTGACGCCAACCTATTCCGCTGTTTTTTGGACAAGTTTCCGAAGTCAGCCAAATTAGATCTTCTTCCTTGAGATCTCGCACCTCCGCTGAAATTTGTGTTTTCATTTTACACAATTTTGTTTTTCGACGAGTGTTGTCGAATCTAAATTGAAGTATGTTCCCCTTTGATCCCGCAGTTGCTAATCATCTTCCCTCCTATCGCATGGTTTCTCTATAAGATTTTTTTTTTTTTGGCGGGAAATAGTTGGGGGAGCTTGATCTTAACTTTATGATGTTCTGTCTGTAAAATGGGAAGCTTAAATTTGCTTGAATTTCGTCGAAGCCCAAAAGATTAAAAAAAAAATGTTACTTATTCTTTTGCTAAAAAAAGCAACATAAACTTTGTAACTTATTCTAACTTTGGAATCTGCATACGATTTTACAGTATTTCATTAAAAAAATCTGAATATGCTTGGTAAGTCAGTTTAATTGTATACACATTTTTAGGTCACGCTAAGTCTAGTTTGCTTGAGAGCTGTTTTTATGCTTGAATGGCTAAGGAATTTTGTGTACGTGGCTGAGACTGAGAGGAAGTGCAGTCTGGTATAAGGTTTGCTCCAGGATACATCTAAGTGAAGGATTACATCTCAGGCAGGTTTATTCAGGGGCACGCTGCTAAACTTCAACAGTTGGCATATTCCACGAGTTTGGTACGTGTTCTTCTCTAATGTGCAATTTTGGTTTGTTGTTAAACTTTGGTTCACCGAGCACTATTCTTCTTGGTACATTACAGGTAAGGAGAAAATTAATCATGGCCCCATCAAGAAAATCTGCTAGTGTGAATAAGCGTTTTACTTATGTGAATGAGGTTACTAGTAATAAACATGGAGAAAATGTAACCAAAAGCAAGCAAAAGGTAAGGCCATTTTTTCATGTAGCAAATAGATTGAGTAGTTACTAGTTAGGGATTGAACAAAATTCTGTTTATTATTTTTTTACTTCTATTTACATTTTGTTGGATGGATTTTAATATCTTTCATGATTCTGAAAAAAGGTTTTACCACTTTACATACTAGGTTAATCAACCACTAATTTAGGCAGTTTAAAAATAATTAACTATTATCGAGATTGATCCCTTAATCTTATGCACATTCCTGAACTACTCTTAAAGATGAGAAAGATAACCACAGCTATTATATTTGGACAAGAAATTCAATTAAAGCATTATATTCAACACTCACTTTGAAGTTGGTGAAAATAGAATAATTATTCTCAACTTGCAAATGATTTCTTTAAACACTTAATTTGTTAATCCTTGCCTCAACACATGCATTTTGTTTAGCTGATAGAACGTACAAAGTACAAATAAGACTGTTCTCTAAATGTCAAATCACGAGCATGCAATGCAGTTTATGGAACATTTATTTGAAAATGTTCTAATTTATTAATCAATGAATATCAATTGGCATTTAAATGTCAAATCATGAGCATGCGATGTCTGTAAAATGAACAAATATGTTAGAATAATTGAGTTCTTGGAGCTGTAGTTAATATCCAAACTTTTGGAGTTTTTCTGTATCAAGATTCACTCAAAATAGATCATCTCTCGTTGAAAAATTCTTTTAAAAAGACGGGTTTTTATTGAAGATAAATAAAATTTTGTTGAGACTTTCTTTTTTACATTTTCTAAGTTTTTACATATTCCTATGCTGTGCAGAAGCGGAAGTTCTCTGATATGCTAGGGCCTCAATGGCACAAGGAGGAGCTTGAGCGATTTTATGAAGCATATCGAAAACATGGGAAGGATTGGAAAAAGGTAGAGCCTGGTGTCAATATCATAATATGATTGCTACAACTTTTAGCTAAATTAATTTTCTTCATAAGAAATGTGAATTTCTTCAAGCACCTCTTTATGACCCTGATACAAGTGATAGCTCTTCACTTCTTGGTTTGAGTGTTAACCTTACTGTTCTGTGTGAATGAATCAAGATCATAGTTCAACTCTGTAATATAGCATTGCATAGTCATTGTAACAACTTCCGCTTTGTTTTTACTCGAGTTTGTAGGTGGCAGCTGTTGTACGTAATCGGACTTTTGAAATGGTTGAGGCCCTTTACACCATGAATAGGGTACCTGTTACTTACAGTGATTCTATATATATTGTATTAGAGGTCTTTAGAAAATGGTTGTGTGTGATTATCTTTGCAATGTATTTATTTATCTTGTTTTGTTCAGGCTTACTTATCACTTCCAGAGGGCACTGCTTCAGTGGTTGGTCTCGTAGCCATGATGACTGATCACTATTGTGTACTGGTGAGATTGCATTCTAGTTAATTTATGCTTCTTTATTCTTGTGGCACTTCAAATTTGCTGTCTCTAATTTTTAGGAGCTTGGGTTGTTGTTTTTTAGAATAAAGTTTTGGGAGGAGAAAAGTTTGGTGAAAAAATATAAGAAGAAATGAGTATTAATCATACATAAATATGGTCTTGCACGCTTGACTTACGATCAATCTAGAGAAAAGTTGTTTACATTTACATAGTATCTCATGATATTGGATTTGAAGGCTTTTGGCTGTCAGGAAACAGAAACATTGAGGGTAGGTTATATGAATTGAGTGTCTAGATTATGGAATCAAGTGGAGGGGATGGATCCTGTGGAATTATACGGACAGATTGCGGTCTTGCAGGGAGGAAGCGAGAGCGAACAAGAAAGCAATGAGGGTTCTGGAGCATTACAGAAACCACAGAAGCGAACTCGAGGAAAACTGCAGAATAGCATCTCTAAGAGATCAGGTGGACCTGTTGACGATGTAATTGAATCCCAATCACTTGCATCGGCTTACGGTTGCATGTCACTTTTGAAGAAGAGGCGTTCTGGTGGGTAGATTTTCAAATTGTTCATTTGCTTAAATTAATGTATCTGTCAGATTTTTTGTTTCTCTATTTTATTATTTATATTTCATGTGGTTATGATGATGTGGTTGATTAGTTTTTGGAACTTGAGACGTTGCATTACCTTCTATAGATATCATCTAATCTTATTCAATTTATGTAGAGCTTTAATCTGTTGAACTAATGATGAAAAGTTTTCTACCAAAGTGGATTATGTTACACAATGAAAGAAAAAAAAAAGCAATGTCTCTCTCTCCTTCTATAACTCTCATTCTGTTATTAATTTAGATGCCAAACTTCACTTTATTTGTATTTTTAGGAATTAAACCACATGCTGTTGGAAAGAGGACTCCTCGTGTTCCCGTTTCTTATTCGTACGAGAAAGAGAGAGAAAAATATTTTTTGCCAGCCAGGTTAGGCTCAAAGCTAAAGGGACATGCAAACAATGACGATGATTATGCCCGTGAAATAGCATTGGCATTAACAGAGGCTTCACAAAGAGATGATTCTCCTCAACTTTCTCAAACACCCAATAAGAAATCTGAAGTGCCTTCGCCTGTTCAGAATGGTGAAAGGATGGTATTATCTTAATACATTTTGTTCTTCTGCTTTTACACCATATCAAAATGATTTGAGTTATTAGCTGTATCTTTTTCTGGTATGTAGAGAAGTGAATCAGAAATGACCAGTTTCAAACTCCGGTGTGGTGAAATGGATGAAGGCGGTTGTGAATTGAGCTTAGGAAGTACAGGGGGTGATGATGCAGATTATGACAGGGGGAAAAAGAATTATGCGGGTGCAGTTGAGCTCCCAAAGAAGGGTAAGCGGTTTAGTGTAAAGAAGCAAGAAGCTGAAGAATGTAAGAACAATAATTTGGATGACCTAAAGGAAGCATGTAGTGGGACAGAAGAAGGGCAAAAGTTGGATGCTTTTGAGAGAAGACTAGAAGTATATGACATGGATGTAGAAATGGCTAGATCCTCTTCAAAAGGCCTGAGGAAACGTAGTAAAAAAGCTCTATTCGTAGGGGGTAAGCTATATTTCATATCCAGACTGAGTTTGGTTCTTACATTCATATGGTGATCATTTTTGTAATTAGAGTACCCGTGAAATATTTTGTGATGTTTTTATTACTCTGGGAAGATGTACTTATTGTTTTCAGTAGTTGTTTCATTCCCTTTCTCACACAGGAGGTGCTTAGTCTGCACGTAATTTAACTCGTAGCATAAGGTGTTGCCAACCATAACAAAAAATTTGTTTTTACTTAACTAGTTTCATGCCCAGCTTTCATTGTTGCACATTTCCGTTGGCATGCATGAGCAAATCCATAGAAAATTTGGGAAGCGAAAATATTTATAAATTACTTTAATAGTATGTGCATTGTCCTTGAAGATAAAGCGCAGTAGTTTTTAAACACCCCATTCCCCATTTCTGGTAGGTATAGTGATCTCTGTTATTGCATGGATCAGTAAGCTTTCGGTTTACACCTCTTAAATAAATATGAGATAATTCAATAATTCTATGTTTCCTGTGAAAAAAAAGTTGTCCTTTCAGGTATGTTGCATTCTACTTAGATATTTGTTCTTTTAAATTAGAGAAGGTTAAGCATGGTAGATTCTTTGTGCAAATGCAAAATTGCCTGAGGATATGTCTGCTGCTTTCCAATTGTCTGAAAATGCTGGTTTATTTTTTTGTATGTTATTTCTGTCGTTCATTGAGGAAAATATATCATCTAAAAGATTGGGACTACTTTTCTGGTTATAAGAATGGCTTGTGTTCATCTTAAATGAGGGGGGAAACGTGTTCTGTAGTTAACAAATTGTTGTACACAGAGTATAGTATAATGAGTGTCGCAGCAGGTAATACAGTAGTTAATCACTTGGAGTGAATCTTCTTGAATTATATCCAATGGTAATTTCATGTCAATTTAATCATGTTGTCATCCGTACATTCATATGTTGTTGCTCTATTTTTCTCTGCTAGACGGTGGATCAGCCTTTGATGCTCTGCAAACACTAGCAGATTTGTCTTTGATGATGCCAGAAACAACTGTTGACACTGGTACAGCCTGCTCTTTGACCAAAATACTAAATAAAGAGTTTGAGTACTATGACATCTTTTATGAACGAAAGTTGTGTTTGAGGTAGTTGACTAATGGCTAGTACATGAAATAACGTTATGTAGCTGGAACTTAGTTTTTTATTGACTGGATGAAGAAATGTTTCTTTAAGAAATGAATCTTAGTAAGCTTCAGCTGTCATTTATTTCTTTGTGTAATGTTACTTCCGCACCATCTGGCAATGAGAGATTATATAAAAACGGCAGTCAAGTGAAAAATGGTAAAACAGGAAATTTCTGCCGACATAAATACACCTCTACAACCTCTTGACTGATAGTTATTAGTAAATGCAGTGAAATTTTTTCATCATCTGCCTCTTGTTTTGATATTCTTCATTGTGATTTAGCAACTATCAGTTTTTATTGCTGTGCGACCCTTGTGCAGATGCGATGATTTTAATACAGTCCCATTATCAGGTTAACTCATCCAAAAATTGTTCTTACATACATCTCTTTTTTTAGAGTCATCTGGCATGGTCAAGGGAGAACACTTTAATACCAAGGACAAGTCTAAAATGAAAGGAAACCATTCCATCACTGGACCTGAAACTGCTGCTTGCAAAACAAATAAACTGGGAAAAGATTTTGACCACACTGTTGATGCTTCTACTGTAACAAAGGCGGGACTTGATCAGTCTAGTACTGGCACTCGCAAACGAAAACTGAAGCCCTCACCATCTAAGGTTGGAATTTACTGACACAATTCCAGTGCTTCTATATAGATGTGATATGTCATTTACTAATTATGGTTTTATAACAATTTATGCCTTTTGTTTTAGTTATGGATGTCAAAAGATGATGCTTGTGCTGATTCTCTTCGGAATGAGTCTCAGAAGAATGACGTAAGTAGTTATGTTTTCCATTCCTGCTGAGGTGCCTTTTAAATGTTGAGAAATTTGAAATGAGACTAATACTTAACGTTCCCACTTTCTAGCTCTCTCATACGCTGCTTTCTCTGACAAGTTTGATTTTTTTTTTCCTTCTTTAACTCCTGGATGTCTATTCTCTTAATTAGTTTTTGGCTTTTCTAATTAAGAAACAAATTATTAATCCAGGAAGAGTTTATTCCTTAATTGCAGGCTAAAGATCAAGTAAAGAAGTCTATTAATAAAGGTAAACGATCCTCTCATCCTGCTGGACCCGCCAAGGCTGGGAAATGGGTAAAAAATTCAGAACACCCATCTTTGGATACTGGGCATGTAAAGGAAGAAAATGAGGCACCAATTCCGTCTGAAAACCTGATTAGCTTAATTACAAAGATTAGGAAAAGAAGGAAGTCGGACTTGCCAAAGCCGCATATTCAGAAGGAATCAATTGTTTCTGAAAATATTGCAGTTGGCCAACCAAAGGAACCCGTTATTTCTTCCCATGATAAAACGCTTGTTCTTAAGGTCAGAGATGAGATATCACTTGAGCTGTCATAAGCTAAGAGTTCTTTTGAATCTTATTCATGTCTCACATTCATTATGAGATATAAATTTTCTTACGATGTTATTATATAACAGGAAAAACTTTTAAATTGCCTATCTTGGTACCAATTGCGGAGATTGTGTACTTTTGAGTGGTTCTACAGTGCAATTGACTATCCATGGTTTGCTAAATGTGAGTTTGTAGAGTACTTGAATCATGTTGGATTGGGCCACGTTCCTAGATTAACTCGTGTTGAATGGGGGGTCATTCGAAGGTATTTTTCCTTCAAGTAGTTCATTTTTTGCTAATTTATGAGCTAAAGATCATAAACAGAACTCACTTTTGTTTTTTAAATTTTTATTTTTTATTTTGATGCAGTTCCCTTGGAAGGCCACGCAGATTTTCTGAGCAATTTTTGAAAGAGGAAAAACAGAAGCTTGATCAGTATCGAGAATCTGTTAGAAAACATTATGCTGAACTTCGTTCTGGGACCAGAGAAGGACTTCCAAATGATTTAGCCAAGCCTTTATACGTCGGACAACGTGTTGTTGCTATACACCCAAGTACAAGGGAGGTCCACGACGGAAGCATTTTGACAGTTGACTACAGCAGGTGCAGGGTTCAGTTTGACCTTCCTGAACTTGGTGTTGAGTTTGTTTCGGTAATTTGCTTCTTTTTTATTTTCATTCTGAAGCAAATCAAATTATGCCAGTGCAATAATAATGCTGCTACAACATTGATGGAAATTATCCAAAATTTTCTTTTTGGTGAATTTGATCTATTAGAGACATTTCATTTGGTTTTCTTAGACATTTCAATTGTTATTATAACGTCAATATGCTTTTTTATCGAAACCTTAATGTTTTTTCCTTTAATATATTTCAGGATATTAATTGCATGCCACTAAATCCATTTGAAAACATGCCTGCATCTGTTACAAGGGAGAGCTTCTCATTGGATAAAATTTTTGGGATTGGGAATCTCAATGATTACAAGATTACTGTGCAACAAAAAGAGGGAAAGATTGATGATCATATGAAGTCTTTCCCGAATGAGAAACTGAAAAGCGCGGATGGTACAGTGCACAACTCTCCTTCAGCTCATAACATCAGCAAAATATTAAACCCGGCAAAGGTTTTTCTTCTGCTGATTCTTGAATATGGGTTTTGTTTCCTGAGCGTGTTTAAGTGAGTTGCATAGAGTAATTGAAATTCACTTCCCCAGATTAGTTATGTGTATCATAGCTAGTGTTGCATTTTAGAATGGCCTACTCACTTTGAAATGAATTGGTACCGTGATTGCCTTCAAGGACCCCCTTGGCCCTCCCATTCTATATTAGGAGGTTTACCAAGTTATTCTCTCTCTCTCTCTGTTTTTTTTAAAGAACCAAAACAGTCCACATGAATTAGAGTATATCACTAAAAAACTCAAAATGGCATGTTTTGCTGTATTTTATTTCTTAAAAAGTTTATTTCTGGTCAGAATTAATCTTGAAAAGAAAATATTCTTGTTTTAATATGTACGGAATTATTTTTCGCCAGGAGGAGATACCTTTCCCTAGTTCACCATCCAAATCGGGGTTAAGTGAGAGGACTAATAGTCAACTTACAACTAATCCCCAGTTCTCTGTATTTGCGCAAATCCAAGCAAAAGAAGCTGACATTCAAGCTCTATCTGAGTTAACCCGTGCACTTGACAAGAAGGTGATACCATGTGACCTATAACTACGATCAACTTACTTCACAACATGTGATCGTGATTGTTCAAAACATTCAGTGATCAAATAAAGTAACAGATGTTAATGACTGCAGGAAGCTGTGGTGTCTGAATTGAGACAAATGAATGATGAGGTATTGGAAAATCAAAAAAATGGAGACAGCTTACTCAAGGACTCAGAAAATTTTAAGAAGCAATATGCAGCTGTGCTTCTGCAGTTAAATGAAGTCAATGAGAAAGTATGGACCTCAAATTCTGAGGAAATTTGGTTTTCTTTGCATATATTTTTTCTTCATCACATGCTTGCTCTTGTATCTTACCTTTTATTTCTTAGGTTTCTTCAGCTCTGTTTTGCTTAAGACGGCGAAATACATATCAAGGGGCACCAGCTATGTTGTTGAAGCCGCTGTCTGATTTAAGTGATCCTAATCTTCTTACTCAAGAACCTGCCGGATCTCATGTAGGTGACATTGTTGGACTTTCAAGAATAAGTGCACGAACAATGGTTGATGCAGCTATGAAGGTAGGCTCAACTCATATTTATCACCCCTTTGCTTTGTTCTTTGTTTTAACTTGCAAGTTCTATATTGTGATCTGCAATGGAAAATTTGTGCATGTCCCTTGACATTCGCTTTGTGATGTGCAGTTATATTTCTGATCAATTACCATATGTAGATAAAGATCAGATTAACTTTTAAATGAATCTCTTGGAGGTCATAGTTAAGCTGCAAACTTTTCGAAATGGATTCCTACATTTTGCTCATACTTAATTTCCAACTGACATTTGTTTTTCAGGCTGTTTCAACTCTGAGAAAAAGGGGTGATAATTTTGAGAGTATCGAGGATGCCATAGATTTTGTAAACAATAGACTTTCAGAAAATGATTGTGCTTTACCATCCGAGAAATCTACGACTGCAGATACAAGCCAGGCCAATTTGGCCACTCATAATCCTATGAATCTAAAAAATACATTAGCAATTGGAGATTTTGAAGATCCTAAGAGATTTGGTTCACTCGATCATAATGACGTAGAGATCCCTTTAGAACTTATAGCTCACTGTGTAGCTACTTTACTGATGATTCAGGTTCGACTTCTTGTCATTTTCTCCTGGTAAACCTGATCATAAATTTGTAAATAAGACGGCTCAAATTTATGATAGCCTCTACTTTGTACTTCAAATCAATTAGTAAGCCACTGATGGCAAATTTTCCTTGTAATAACTCCTGTATTAGATTGTATGAAAGGAAATGTCTGCGAAAATTATTCATAGATTCTCTGATTGTTTAATGATGCAGAAGTGTACAGAACGGCAGTTTCCGCCAGCTGATGTTGCTCGGGTATTAGATTCAGCTGCTACTAGTTTGCAGCCCCGATGTTCTGAGAACCTCCCGATATATGCAGAAATACAGAAATGCATGGGAATTATTAGAAGCCAGATACTTGCCCTCATTCCCACTTGAGGTTCATATCTTATCCCCATTTTGTTTTATTTGTAAAAATCCAAATGCTATCATACCTTTCTCACTTATGTATTCGGCCTTTCCTACTTTGTCACTGAGTCTGTGCTTGTGTCGAAGTACCTCAATATATATTGTATTTGTTGAATGTCAATATAGAAATATTAAGTCTTTGCAATCTGCCTCTGCATTTAGCTTTTATTTTTCCCTACTTCACATAATTTAGCTTTTTAATGCCACCTACTTTACCATTAAATGTTAGTTGAAATTGCAGCACCCTATCTCGGTGAGGGCGAGAGCACAAGTTCGATCTATCCCAAAAACGCATTTGTTGAAAAAACTTTTGTTTATCATTGACCTGCAAGTTTAGTTATTTGGAAGGTTTACTTGTTATCATAAGACATAAATGCCTTCGTTGAAAACAACATGCTCTTTATGAAGTGGGCTAAACAGTTCCAATCGAAAGCTACAAAGAAGTTAGATGGCAGAGGGAAATTACAGAAGCGAGAAGTATTTTTACAGGTTTATAACTCAATCTTCCTCCTCCCCACTCCACTTTTTTTGCAGGCTGAGAGCTCGGCTGAAATCTGGCTGCTGCCCGATAAACTGATTGCGATATAAAAATTTATAAAGGTCCGACTGTAATTGGAATTTGTATAATGAAAGTCATAGTATTGAAAGGGAACTGTAGTTGATTCATTTATGTTGGACGATCCAAGAATTGAAGTCCTAGTGCTACTAACGCAGTAAGAGGCGAGGCTAGGGGTGAGCAAAAACCGGTCCAGTCCGGTTTTAAGGAAGTTTGGAACCAAAATAATAAAATTCGGTTTTTAATTTTTAAGACCGGGACTGTTTTTATTTTTTTAAGGACCGGACTAGAACCGGATCCGAATTTCGGTTCCGGTTCTAATCCGGTTCCGGTTTTCCCACTTTTTTTTCAATAGTTTAAAAAAAAAAAGAAAATCCAACAATAGTAAGCACTAAGCCACCCATCTGAATATACTAACCAAAAAGAAAAAAAATCCAACAACAACGTGTCAACCATGAAACATTCATAAATTTTAAGAATAAATTACTGAAGGAAGGAAGCAAAGACTTCACAATTGTTCTGAAGGCAGGAAGCAAAGACTTCACAATTGTTATGAAGGAAGGAAGCAAAGACTTCACAGAATCACAACGTGTCAACTAGTCTTGCTGGTTCTGGCTGGTTCTGAAGGAAGGAAGCAAAGACTTCACAATTGTCACCAATCTGTATTTTGACGTTATCTTCAATTACCTGTGAAAGAGGATCGCAAATTTTACGATCAAATTTAAAGAAGACCTTCCAAGTTCATGATGAGTACTGGTGAATCATCAATGTGAGCCAAAACTAATAGTGTAAACTGTAAACATTAAGTCCTAAAAATAATCCATGATAAAAAGGTGGTGTATTCGGTGATATGTCAAAACAAAAGAAGAAATAACAGAGGGGAAGAAAGATAAGTATGGACGATGATATTATTTCAGCATAAACTTTTCTTCAAACACTTTCCAAATATACCTGCTTCATTAGACTGCACTGTTAGAGCTCTGTTCCAATCCATAGAGGCCTGTTCAGATAAGCAAAAATAGGATCAAAAGCAACAGCTAACTCAGAAAACAATTGGCTGTAGAAAGGAAATCAATCTGTCTCTCTCTCTTTGAAGTTTCATACCTGTTACATTACTAACTTTACTGTTTCATGTAATATCTAAAAACAGTACTAGTTTGACACGTACGTACCATATTGTGTCAAAATTTCAAAACTAAATTAGTGGGTATGTAAGAAGAGTGCTGAATCAAGGAAGGGATAGAGAAAGGAGAGGTGGAAATAGCACTCTCTCTCTCTCCTCTCTCTCTCTCCTCTCTCTCTCTCCTCTCTCTCTCTCTCCTCTCTCTCTCTCTCTCTACTCTCTCTCTCTCCTAGAAGTTAGAACAATAGCGTTTTTGTTGCAGAAAACTGAACATGTAGAGGGCAAGGTCAATTTATATTTTCTTAATCCACTGAAATGAAGGAATTAGAATGAACCGTTGTGATTAAAATAGTAGTTTTCTGTAAGAAACAAATACAGGGAATAGAAGAAATAGGTATGTGATGTATGCAACAAGACTAAATTGGGTTTGCAGAAGTGGAGACAGACAAATTGAAATTCTCACACCTCCACAGTTAATAGATTCCATTCCCATAAACAGAGAGAACAACTAAAGCTTGTAATATCTCATTTTTCTTCTGTAATATTGGAAAAATAAGGGCCAGAACTTACTAAAGTGCATTACATCTCATCCTTACATTTAAAGTTCAAAATATGGGTCCCAATACATTTAGAATTTTATATAATTTTCACATAAAAATCTCAGAAAGGTGGCTGTATACTTACCTTTGTCTATAAATAGAGGCTCTTCTGAAGTGAAGCAACCAAGTAAAGCTTTCTTTTCAGTTCTTCCTTTGCTGTTTTTAAAACTCTGGTTTCAATGGCTGCTGTTCATATTTCTCCCCTCAACGTTGGCCCCATTGATGATGTTCAAGAGCTCACAAAGACCAAGCCAAAAACCGTTCCTGAGAGATTTTTAAGAGACCTGAGTGAGAGACCAACAATGGACATGGCCATCCATAGAGGCCTGTTCAGATAAGCAAAAATAGGATCAAAAGCAACAGCTAACTCAGAAAACAATTGGCTGTAGAAAGGAAATCAATCTGTCTCTCTCTCTTTGAAGTTTCATACCTGTTACATTACTAACTTTACTGTTTCATGTAATATCTAAAAACAGTACTAGTTTGACACGTACGTACCATATTGTGTCAAAATTTCAAAACTAAATTAGTGGGTATGTAAGAAGAGTGCTGAATCAAGGAAGGGATAGAGAAAGGAGAGGTGGAAATAGCACTCTCTCTCTCTCTCTCTCGGTATGTAAGAAGAGTGCTGAATCAAGGAAGGGATAGAGAAAGGAGAGGTGGAAATAGCACTCTCTCTCTCTCTCTCTCTCTCTCTCTCTCTCTCTCTAGAAGTTAGAACAATAGCGTTTTTGTTGCAGAAAACTGAACATGTAGAGGGCAAGGTCAATTTATATTTTCTTAATCCACTGAAATGAAGGAATTAGAATGAACCGTTGTGATTAAAATAGTAGTTTTCTGTAAGAAACAAATACAGGGAATAGAAGAAATAGGTATGTGATGTATGCAACAAGACTAAATTGGGTTTGCAGAAGTGGAGACAGACAAATTGAAAATTCTCACACCTCCACAGTTAATAGATTCCATTCCCATAAACAGAGAGAACAACTAAAGCTTGTAATATCTCATTTTTCTTCTGTAATATTGGAAAAATAAGGGCCAGAACTTACTAAAGTGCATTACATCTCATCCTTACATTTAAAGTTCAAAATATGGGTCCCAATACATTTAGAATTTTATATAATTTTCACATAAAAATCTCAGAAAGGTGGCTGTATACTTACCTTTGTCTATAAATAGAGGCTTCTTCTGAAGTGAAGCAACCAAGTAAAGCTTTCTTTTCAGTTCTTCCTTTGCTGTTTTTAAAACTCTGGTTTCAATGGCTGCTGTTCATATTTCTCCCCTCAACGTTGGCCCCATTGATGATGTTCAAGAGCTCACAAAGACCAAGCCAAAAACCGTTCCTGAGAGATTTTTAAGAGACCTGAGTGAGAGACCAACAATGGACATGGCCATTCCACTACCCAATGAAATTCCCATTATTGATCTTTCAAAGTTTCTGAGTGTAAACAAAGATGAAATGCAAAATGAACTTTCCAAATTCTCAACTGCCTGTGAAGAATGGGGATTTTTTCAGGTAAAAATTTGATATTTTTCAGTTTGGTGTTATAATCAGGTCATGGAAAGCTGAAATTTGTAAGTGTTCTCCTTTTAGGTGATTAATCATAGAATAGCTAATAGTTTGCTAGAAAGCTTAGAGGAACTGGCCAGAGAATTCTTCATGCTTCCTTTGGAAACAAAAAAGAAGTACCCAATGGCTCCAGGGACGGTTCAAGGATATGGACAAGCTTTTGTGTTCTCAGAGGACCAAAAGCTTGACTGGATCAATATGTTTGCTCTCGCCCTTGAACCTCAGCCAATAAGAAACCCCAAGCTATGGCCAACAGAGATAGCCAACTTCAAGTAATCTCTCTCTCCTTCTTGTTGTCTATCTATTCGTCTCTTTCTCTCTCTCTCATCGCCTTTTGTTTTGCAGCGAAATAGTTGGCGCTTACTCAAAAGAAATTTCAAAGCTATGTCAATGTCTGCTACAGAATATAGCTCTTACCCTTGGCTTGAAAGAAGATGTCTTCCATGTGATGTTTGGGGAGATTGTGCAGGCCATAAGGATGAACTACTACCCGCCATGCCCAAGACCTGATCTTGTGATGGGTCTGAGCCCTCACTCAGATGGAAGTGCTCTCACTGTCCTGCAACAGGGTAAGAACAGTCCAGTTGGATTACAAATCCTCAAAGACAACGAATGGGTTGGTATTCAACCAATCCCAAATGCACTTGTCATCAACCTCGGTGACACCATTGAAGTACGAGAACTATCTTCATTCGAGTCTCTTTTTGAAATATTTAACCACACAAAGGAAAAATAAACAAGTTTCATGATAAAATATAACAGGTTCTAACAAATGGGAGGTACAAGAGTGTGGAACACAGAGCAGTAACTCACGAGACAGAAGATCGTCTTACCGCTGTCACATTTTATGCTCCAAGCTATGATCTAGAGCTTGGTCCATTGCCTGAAATGGTGAGCGAAGATAACCCATGCAAGTACAAAAGATATATTCATGGAGAGTATAGCAGGTATTATCTAACAAACAAGTTACATGGAAAGAGAATCATGGAATTTGCTCAGATTCAAACCAAAAACTCCAACCATACAAAAAACACTTAGAAATAAGAGTTTCCAGATCCTGAATCTTGTGAACAGAACAATACCAACATGGCAACATGCAATTTGGTCATAATTCTGTGTCAACTTTGTCTAAATCATTCATGGAATGTACTGTTCGTTTCTAGTTTTTGTCTATGTAAGCTTCAAAATAATAGAAGTATGTGCTTGTGGGGTATTTGGGTTCCAAAACTTTTCTCTCAACTAGATTCTGATTTCTTTGAAAACTTGAATAAAAAGGTGTGTGGAGAAGAAAAGTAAAATTAATGTGGTGGAAGATGTCACTTTCTACTGTTTTGTTTTCTCCATTAGATTCCTAATTAGGAAAGCAGTACAAAATCGTGCTTCGTAGTCAATCAGATTCCCACCATATGATTTATAATGAAGGAAGAAAAAGGGACAAAATCAAAGGTGATCATTAATTCAAGGAGAGAAGTCCTTTTTTTTCAGTGGTGGGAGGGGAGAGAGAATTCAAATAAGGCCCACTGATTATGTATGCAGGTCTTTTTACTCAATTCTATGGACACAATGGAAAGACCAACAAAGAAGGATCTGTAAGTGCTAAATCAACGAAAGCACAACGCCAATACTTGAATAAACAGAAGATAAAATATGGGATAAACAGAGAAAACAATTGAAAGTGTTATAATTGCAGTGACCCACAAAGAGAATCCACAAGTAAATAAATATAATGCTATAAATTCAACCAGTCCAAAAACCAATCATCAAAATGGGATGATGCAATAAAGGTTGCAGAAGGGCTGGAAGAAATGTAGAAGATTCAATTACATAGAGAGCCATAGAATTTCTCTTTCAATTTCTAGAACGAGAGAAATGTCCTCAAAACGAAAAGATCTTCTTCAAAGGCATCAAGAAACAAATCCTAATGATGATTTTTCTTCTTTTTTATTGAGGAGGAGGACACTTTACTATAAAGAAACCAAAATATACATCATGTCCATCAAAGACGCTACATCATGATCACAACCAGTTGAAAATTACTTCTAGAGCAACTCACTGCCTTACAGCTTAACTCTCTTAAATCAAAAACTTGGGTTTCGACCACCAAGAACAGAAACATAGTTCCATTAACTTTCTTACTAACTTCTTCTTCAAATGATAATCCAATATTTTTCCATTTCAAACTATTCTATGATCTATCACTAGAGAGGCATGTTCATATCTTGATCCACCAAAACATTAATATAGCAGGGATCGTTAATTGAAGCATTCCCATCTAAATTAGTAGAAAATGAACAAGTAGAAAGGAAAAGTCAATATTTATTGATAAATTACTAATAATCCCAGAAGTCAAAGTTATTGAGGTGACATTAATTTAATCATTTATATTCTTGACATGCACACTGAAGTGTAAATTAATTTTTTTTATTGGTCCTTACAATGAATGTTATAAATTTTGAATGCAGCAATTTTTTGACTATGTAAGAGATTAAAAGTCGAGATCTCATTCATGTAACATGATAAATTACCAACAATCTTCAAAATTATGTTATTGGGTTGAAGTTAACTTGATATTCTTAACATCTATCAGCCCACGGTAACAAGTTTCCATCAAAGTTCAAGTGTTGAGGTCGTTTCAATTACCAATAACATCAAACACCAATTAAACAGAGTAGAACAGGGAAAACAATAGCAAACGCACAACGCAAGAAGCAAGGAAAGGAAATGGAAGCTGATGCTACGCCAAAAGCCAAAAAAATAAATAAAATGTGCATTTGATGTAAGCGGAAGAGAAACAGTAAATTACAAGTGAGAGACAAGAAGACACACAGAGAGAAAGCATTTTGAAATAAAAGGAAAACAAAATGAGTGGAATGGAGAAACCTAAATTGAGTGATTCAATCAAAGTAGTTGCGTCAGTGAAAGAAATTACTTGGGAAGCAAAGACAGCCGTTGAGTTTGCTTCCGATCACTCCCATTTCTTCCATTTTATGAACGCATTCTGAAAAAATTTTCCTCCAAGCTCATTGTCCAATCTCTTTTCAA
This sequence comes from Begonia masoniana, assembly GCA_022432975.1. NCBI lineage: Eukaryota > Viridiplantae > Streptophyta > Magnoliopsida > Cucurbitales > Begoniaceae > Begonia > Begonia masoniana. The sequence continues at coordinate 51,528,608 of CM039507.1, read as the reverse complement.
CACTTCATTTCCTTCTCAAGAATTTTGAAGCAGCGAATCCGCCATTGCCGGCAACAAGAGAATGGAAGAAAAACTTCACTTATTTGGGAGCTGACTTTGGCTCGCTCTTGGGAGAGCAAACGGGCTACGATCCAATATATTTTTACAACTTAAATCATTATAATATTTATTTATTTATTATCCTTAAATTTTAGTCTCACCCGAATTCATTTCGAGCGCATTATAAATTTATTTTCTCTATAAATTCACGTAATTTACTATCACAAAATCCCTAATTGTATTTGGGAGTTCGTACTGATATTTTCTTCTTTCGTGATTTTTCTTTTTGTAAAAAATTTGGATAATTTTACGTTTATTCTCTTATTCTATTCTCTTAAAATATTTAATGACGTGTCAAACAATTATTGATGTAATAAATTAACTATTTATAATTTATTACATTAACTGCAGCTTAATCACTTATTTTTATTTGAAAAGAGTATAATAACAAAGTAAACGTCGTATTATTAAAAAACTTTCAATTCTACCAATTATTATATGAATAATGATACGTGCAGAATGCTTTATGTTTTTTTTTTTTTCCAATGCTTTGTTCGGCTTTTGCTAGTTATTGTCAAATTCTCTAGATATTAGAGACAAAACCTAGTCAAATAAGAGTTCAATGAAAATACGCTTTTGGAATGAACAATGTTATATTTACTCGTTAATTTTATTCTCTAATCTGACACTATGACATATCACTTATGTGTTATTCGTTTATTGATTCATGTCATCAATTATTTTAAGTATTTATATTATACTATAATAATTTTACCAATAAGCGAATGACAAATAAGCGTTAATGTGAGATTTGATTGAAAAATTAACGTGTAAACTTAGTACCACTATGCAGGAATTGAATTACATTTTTTTTTTGTATGAATTCCTCGATATGAAATTGAATGCTAGCTTTTAAAGAATTTACGTACTCTTTTGGGTTCTTCGATTCAATTTTTTTTTATGAGGAATGAGCATTGCAGATTGACGATGAAATGAAAATCCACGGTCAGCTTCTCAAGGAGATTCAAGACGGCGCATCTGACATCAATGTTATAGTCGCAAAACGGCGCAAAGACTTGACTGACGAGTTTTTTCAGTACCTTTCTCTGGTTTAGAGACCCATGATAGTTTGGAGGACCGTGACGGTAAATATTTAGAAATTCCTAATCTTGGATATAAATTAAGGAACTTTTTTTCTCAAATTACATTCATTTGAGATATTCTACTTATGTTAAATAGTTCCTAGTTTAGAAGTATTCTTAAAGAGGATGATTAGTTAATCGGTATTTAGCCTTTTTGGGATTTGCTTTGAGTTAGTCTTGCTTTTCTGAGCAGCTGTTGCTAGGTTGGGAGCTAGGGGTTGGATCGGTTCGTGTTTAATCAGGTAAACCCAGTTCAATTCATTTTGAACCTAGTAAAACTAAAATTCTCGGTTCAATCATCTTTCAGGAACCAAACTGAATTGGAATTAAGCCGACCAACACAGGCCTAAATCCAACCCGGAATGACTAAGACCAACAAAAAAAACTCAAAACCTAAATTGAATTGAGGTTCCAAATTCGACCGGGTTAACCCGATTCAGTTTTGGTTTCAATCGGAGGTATAACTGGTCTGAACCAGACCGGAGTAAGTCTACAGAAAGAGCTCGTTAGAACTTAGAAGGAGAAGTTTCTCCGACTACTGTACATGTTTCATCCCATCCCAAGCTAACAAGACATAAGATCGAGAGGACGAAGGGTGGTGCAGAGGCAGAAAGTTCAATTTGAAGGTCAAGCTGTAGAGGCAAATGTTGGATCACCATGATGCTATCTCCTTTAAAGTTTCTATTACACGAGAGGAAGCTCAATTTCTTCTTCAAGAGTTCTCCGATGGCGGAAAAGCCTCGAGAGGAAAACCTCGCAAGTTTCTCTGCATTCTACTCCATGAACAGACTCCCCTTCCTCCAACATTCTAAAGGGTGTCTTCTGGTTTTTGAAGAAACTTCTCATAGATTACCCGCCTCATCCATGAACAAGGAAAGCGAACGAAAATTTCAGGTTCTCTCGCAACTAATTTTGGGGACGAGCCTTTGCATTGAAATCAGATTTTTTTCTGATGGAATGAGTAAAGAGCTTCATATTTTTTAAGATGCCCCATTGATCGGAAGAGTTTTTGGTGATTCTGGCAAAGTAAATGGGATAAAAGGAATATTCCTTTTCCGCCAAAACGTAATCGATCTCGTCTGGTTCCTCAATTGCCATGTACAAAAATCGCAACTTGTCTTAATTTTCTATACCGGCAGCCATTGTAGGAGGACCTTGAGCGTGAAGATTTGGGTCATCCTTTGAAAATGAGTATCAAACGACGTCGTTTTGATGATAATAATACGCTACGTGGCTTCCAACCCCCGGCATTTTCAATTTCATGGTGACTTCTTCTGCTTTCGCATTCATCGTCTTCGCTTAGGGTTTATCAGTTCCTTTAACGCTTGAAAAGGCGTCCTAAAATTATCTAGCAACATTTATTCTGCGGGAAGAAGAAAGAATGGGCCAGGTATTTCGTCGGGCTTCCGGCAGAATCCAAACCTCTTCTAGCATCAATGCGGCGACCGCGACCCCCTCTTCCAAAACGAAGATTGTCGTTGATTCGAGTCCTCCGGTGACTGCAGCTGTAAAGACGGAGAACTCAAGGGCGACGGCGGCCGATGTTGGGGCTGCGGATTCCGGTGAGTTTGCTTTTTGTTTGCGCAATTGATCCAGGCATCTCATTTCTATTATGCTCAAGACTATTTTTAAATAAAAGAGGAATTTGTTGATTTTCATACCGACTAAGCTTCAAGTCTCTGGTTATGGTAAAACACTGTGGAATGGAGTCTTCTTTTAGCTCGCGGAGAAGAAAACTAACCTTTTAAGGCAGTAATTAGCTCTAACTGAATCCATTTCAAGCAAATTCTCTGCAGTTTAGCATTGCAGTCAAGCTGAAGGGTTGGTGAACGACTATAAGCTTGATCTTCGGATTGCCAAAACCTATCACGTTGACAAGGTTTCGCAAGTCTATCTGCGCTCTTGGCCAGAGCATGGTTCTTACCCACCATAGTTTAGACAGAACCTAGTTGTGAATAGGTAGCGACCACAAAAGCTGGGAGTGCTCAAGAGGTTAGCCACATCATAGGCCTCTCTCTGAGAGACTTTGGGTCATTTCAATCCATCCTGCTTGCTGAACTGCTAACTTGAAAGTTATACATACATCCTTGGTCATCAATGGTGAACTCCTAGGAAAGGTAGTGTCCAGCCTGCATCAAAACAACCTTTAAGGAACCTATTAGTAGCAGATTTACTCTGTCATGTGCTAAGAAAACTGCTGGATTGAAATTGTAATTCTGACTTTATTTTTGCGATGAGAAAGACCATTATGGCTGAGGAAAGGAGTTTGAAAATTCTAACTATCTGTAGTGGTAACTGAAGCGCACACACTTCTGCAAACTTGGCAATGATTAGTTCAATTTATTGTGATTTTTAAGATGATATCCCAAGAGTCAATGCTGACAACAGCCTTGAAGAGCGAGATGTGAAATACGATGCGATGCTCAGTCATATGGTCGGCCGGATTAAAGCCAAGCCAGGAGGAAAACTCGAGATGGGCGAGGTGAGTTTTCTGAAAGTTCACTTATCTATATTAAACATCAATTTAGATTCAAAAAGATGTCTGCACTGTAAAACTGACATCAATCCCACTTGCATAGGATGAGCAACGGACTAGATCTTTTCTTGGGGGATTTTTTAAACAAAAGAGTAAAATTTTGTTGAAAATGAGATTTTTCTTATCATCGATGTATGTGTTTATGTATCGTGACAATGAAAACGATACCTTAATTTTATTATTATACTTGGATTACATAGTCTCTCAAAGAGGATTCTGTGATAAACATAGATTTTTTTTTGTACTTCAAATGGATGCTTTGACTAAACAAATTTCTCTTCTTGCTTGATTTGAAATTGTGGGTTCATTTAAAATCCAACATAAAAATAAATTTCATCACCAAACTAAAATCTTTCGAAATCCGATTACTGAAAATATTACATAGTCAGGTTAGATCTTACTAGTTACTGAATTTGGCTCAGAAGTTGCACTGGCTTTCTACTGCATTTTTTAAAAGTTCGATCGATCATCAGATTTTTCAATTGTGATGGTTTCTTTGCAGGCATTTGTGGTGAAAAAGTATAACAGACCGATGCCAAGATTACGAACAAAGGCTCCGGATTCTGGAAGGTACGAGGAAAACCCTGCCCCCCCAGGAACCCTAAATGTGGCTCAGATCCGTCGTATCATGCTCTTGCATGAAGGAAAAGCAGACGATCAAAGTGGTCGCATGGACGCTCATCAAATTGCTGAAAAATTCAGAGTAGACGTTAAAGAGATAGAAAAGGTCCTAAAGTTTTTATCACTTCCTCCACAGGACTGCACTAAGCAGACTGAGAAACTCTGAAGAATTCCACACCAGCTTCTACAAGCTTGTCTCATAACAATTTTTTTTTTTTCCTTGCTAATAAGAATGGTTTGTCTGAAACACCAAGCCATCGTATAGAGAAAAATCAAATAGCGTTTTTGAAAGATAATTGCAAAGGTTATTCCTTTCAATCTGAATTGTCTCTTAGATTTATTTTCAACCTCCGGGATCCTAAATCATCAGGTAATGGCCGGTGCCTCTATACATAAGTTCAGTAACACGCGAGGAGGCACTCCATTTCCCGTTATGGGGCTACGGCCGACCACTCAATAGAAAAATGACCGTAGTTTTACATCACCACGAATAGAAGGTAGAAAAAAACAATTAATATGATCTCAAATACAAAAACTATATCAATTTGAATGATAACGTCTGAGGGTAAAAAAGAACCTTCATTATTTCTATACACTCGTAATTTTTATAAATTATTACCCCTCGTTTCTGTCGGGGCATCCGAGGTCAAAAGAATCAGCCGGAGATCGACCAGTCCACACAAATAAAAATAAAGTGGATGAGAATCATATGTTTTTAAGTCAAATTAGACACCATCCACTTGACTGCTAGTTCATAAGCCACAAATGTCACGGCAGCAGCTGGAGCAGCTTTCACAGTCGAGGGGACTAAGCCCTTATAAAGACCACCCATACCTTCCGATTGCAAAATCTGATATAGGGCGTCAAGCATGTTTTTATAAGCCTGTCGCTCAACTCGAGCCCCGTATCTCGGGTGCCGTTCTAACCCTTCTATCTGTAAGACGAAAAACAGATCATATCTTTTAGTTTTCAATCAACATGATGAATCAGAATAGAACCAATGACAAGAATTTAAACCCAACCCCTTCCACACAAAACAACTAATTATACATTATCTGACAATGTGATCGAACCATTAATAAATCAGGGTCTTCATCAGGCTTAATTTTGTCCAAACAAAAATTTGTGGTCCAAGGTCTGGGCCACCAGCTCGGACACCGTTTTTTTTTCTTTTAGTGCCCCACCGCTCTTTACAAAATTGTCAGTGTCCCATCGGTAAAAAACTGGTCCTAGCTGGTCCAAGATCAAGCTGGACCGGATTAGGCCTTTAAAAAACATTTTGCCCCGGCCCGCCCTGACGTGCTGGACACGGGGTATTTGACCTACCATAATTAATGCATGCACTAATTTGTCCGAAAACAAGATCAAAATGATCCTAAATTACAAGATAAATACCTGGAATCTTTTCTTAACGACGTCAAGCGGATGACATACGAGTTTTGCAGACGTCCCAGCTGCTAACCCGCAAATGAAAAGTTGAAAGCTGGAGAGGGAATCGTTGGTTCCAGTCAAATTTGCATTTGATGATCTGTACTTATTCCAGGCCTGCAATCATAACCAGCAAAAAGCTTGAGGTATGATCTATAGTTATAATCCAACCTATTCATAAGAACGCTTTATATGACAAGACTTGTTCACAACAAAAAATAGGTACATCCATTGTTTTCTGAAAAGCTAAGGTTTAATGAACAGAAGATAGAGAGAACTCACAATGGTCCAGCGCTTAAAAGTATCGTAGGTTCCAAATTGCAGACCAGCATAAGGAACAATCTCCACCAAGGTTGGTGACAATCCGGCATACAGCCCTCGAAGGCCACGTGTTCTTACGATATCGAGGAAAGCAGAACTCATAGTCGGATAAACCTACACATATCAGCAATACCACAAAGGTTCTTGACATTTGCTTCTTTTTTTCTTTTTGAGAGAAACTAGGACAAGGATGTTGATGTAATGAACTGCAAGATTTGAATTAAATAGCCTAGATTGTGAAATAAAAAAGAGTGGCATTGATCTTGAGCATTCCAAACACATATCGCCAAACTTGCCCAAGAAGAACGGGGTTGCATGGCGTAGATTTCTGCAAATTCCAAAAGCCTTAAAATGTGCTTGACAAAAAAAATGAGCCTAATTCCTACTCCATCTTCAACTACACCGATGATATTTAATAAGTTAACATTTTCTCAACGCAGCCAAATCACCGTAGTCTAGCTATTCCTAGAATGTGGTTTTGACCATATCCACCATTGACAAACAAAAATCCCCTGGTTACATAACTATTACAGACAGCATTAGTACCACAAAACTTTAAAGCGATACCACAAAGCTTTATAGAGCTATGAAGAACATCGTTAATACATAATATGCCTAACGTGACAAACAGATCCTTTAAACCTACTTGTGTCTCTCAGCTACGAAGCAGAGACGGGCAACACCAGACAACACAGAAACGGGGACAATAGGGACAAATTGTTGTCACAATTAATCTAAACATCTATTTGTAACAAACGGGAAAAAGACATTTTTGATAGAAAATGACATTTAAAGATAAAATCAACCATAATCTAGGATGTATGGACTAGGATAACGATGCAGTATCTTCATCCCTAGTATTCGTGATTGTTAGAGTGAATCGGTGTTCAATGTAAGACTTCCATGCTTAAAGTTCTTTGTTTATTTCTATTGTAGTCCTAATACTTTATTTTCAATAATGGTTTTTACATTCACAACTTACAAAGTGTCTTTGCGTCACGTCAGAAGACATTAACGATGAGAATTTTGAATTACATGTACAGAAATTTTATACCTTAGGCTCACCCTGTGAAGCTAATATGGTTCGCAGAAGATCAAATGGATAGGATCCAACAGGTTGCTGCACACCCTGCTACTGCTCCACTCATATACGACAGGTAAGGACTCAACTTAATGTGGTTCTCTGCATAAAAAATATAATAATGACATGACGGTATCTTTTTACCAAATGATCAGGATCCTACACATTCTAATCAGTTCAAGTCATTTTCCCCTTCATCATATAAGCTAGGAATTTGGTAAGGCGTCAAAAATTTCTAAAAGAAGTCAGTCCATATTGCTCTAAACAAAGGCAATCATAGATTTACCAGTCTTGAATGAGCCAGAGGCATATGATTTCAATTTGTGTAAGACAGTAAATTGTATAGCAGTATATGGCATGACCATAAGCAAAGCAGGCACATTGCCACGCCAAAAGCCCTGTCAAAAGAAAGTTATCAATATAAAACTAAGGACAAAGACACAAAATATCTTAATTATAGGCCCTACAACTATTAGAGAACATTTCTTTCCAAATTATTGTCTGTCTATAACAAAAAGTTTACCGAACGAGCATGCAAGTCCCAACACTTTACTCTCAAATTTGACTTGAACTCGATGAAAATAGATAAATTTACAGATTATACTCAAACTTCCATCAATCTCCAAACTTCTTCTAGATAATATACAGTCACTGTAGCTAAACATACAGTCACTGTAGCCAAACGAGAAGCAACAGGAACTGACAGATGATAGAAATGTGGAACTGGAAGAGACGTGACAGAAAAATTTTGAGGCCAATCGTCGCCAGTTAAATAACTTCATAAAAAGCTAGAATTCAATAAGAGACCAACTTATAGGACTAAAGAAACAGAGTGAATAGATACATAAAGAAGTTGAGAAAGCTATGTACTACTAAAATTAAGTTCTTGATATTATATGAGGATAAACAATCTCAGATTATACCGGCAGGCCTTCCTCTCGGAAAATATCCTTTGTTGCTTGTAGCATTCCAGTATACTTTGATGGTGCAGATATATTTTTGTACACCAGTGCCCAAGAAGACGTAGGCTCCAGTTGGACCTGCCAAGAAGATATTTAGTTCAACGAAACAGCACACAATGAAACTCTCTAAACAGTAGCAAATAATAATGAAGTCTTTATTTTCCTCTTCTTACAAGCAAAGCCCTTTCCCAATCTATTAGCATGTAAATACGAATTCTATCCCTCATCGTAAAATATCATCACTGTTGTCAATTTTAATCAAGGTAGAAATCTGACCTACAGAATAGCAAGTTGCAGTTGACAATTTTAATGAGATTGAAAAGACCATACAAAAAATTCTTCATTGCACAATGAAAAATCTGTGGTCGCAGTAACCGTTTTTTGTGATTTCATTTGTAAGTCTAGAATTTTGAAAAATGTGTAAGTTTTACTTGGATTTTATACACAAAATCAGATCAACACTATTCATCAGATTTAGAAAAAAAAAAAAAACTTCCATGGTTTCGTCTCTGATTGTTGCTTGTTTTATGAGAAACAGCGTAAACTTCAATTTTCAATCATATATCGTTACAGCATGACGTTGAGTACTCTATTTAAGGCAATTGATACTCCTTGAGGGCGTTCCTCATCAGATATTATTGTTTGTAGACATCGCTTTAAGGATATTCAACTCAAGATGCATATTATGAGTAGAGATGGCAATTATTGCCAGTTTTTAGACGTTATTGATTATAATAGACCTCTTGATGATATTGGTCATGAATGTTTAGACTGTGGGATAATATTAGCTTTTTAATGCGGAAGTAGGTTTACATCTCCAATAACATACATCCTTTTTCCTAGTTATGAAAACTTGAGAATCTCTCTGTTTTTTCTCTATTAATTCAACATAAATTTCAGTTTCTTATTAAAGAAAAGTTTCTATTTTTGAGTTTTCCTTATGGAGAAACAGAACAAAACCTGGAACCTGATCTTTATCACGTCGAGAGGTGACGTGACGGTCCGAGAAATACCACCGGCAATCGCTCCGGCAGTGGCATCTACCACAGCGCGCTTTAGCTGCCCTAGATCTTCTTCCATTGCCGGAACCCTCTTCTCGTCCACAACCCACAGCCTGGAATATGACCAGTTCAGAGAAGAAACCCTTCAGAATGATAGAAGAGGGCAATCTACAAACACTAAAACCAAAGCATAACGAAAATGAACAAATTCCGCCCCCCCAAAAAAAAAAAGACGGAGACAGCAAAAAGAAACTTACCTAAACCCCAAAACGCCGCGAAGTATTTATGATATATTCTTCCCCCGCTTTAACGAAGGAAACTTCAGGCGTCAAGTATGCCACCAATACACAAACTCGGAGGTTAGATTAGGGAGGTAGCGAGCAAGTGTTCAAAGCTTGCCGCTTTATTGGGTTGAAAATCAGGCGCGAAGACTAGAAGAGAGAGAGAGAGAGAGAGAGAATATTTATCAAGAAGGCTACTTGAGGGGTGGACGGTGGTCGCAGTCTTTATAGACGCTGAAGGGACGAAGGTCCTGGCTTTACCAAAAGTAGCTCCTTCCACGTTCCGCCCTCTGGCTCTTCTCCAGAACCAACATTAAATAAAATAAAATAAAATAAATTTTAAATTTTACAAATAAATATCTTACTTAACTATTTCTTTGTCACGTGTGAATGAGGATAATGTGCTCTTTTTTTTTTTATTTCTAAATTTCCATATTGCATAATTTATGTATATTAGTGGACAAAGATGGGTATATGATAGGATGAAATCAAATCAAATCAAACCAACTTAAAATCAATTTGCTTCGAATCTGTATTGAACTTGAGGTCAAATCAATTCCCGTGAAATCAAAAAATTGACGTGGGTTCGATTCAATTTCAACTATGAATTTAGTTTTTTTTTTTCAAAGGGTACGTTCTTTGATTCGTTTAGAGGTTGAAACCGAGCGAAATGATTCGAGCCGGAGGACGGAAAAGTGGATATTGATGGTGGGTGGACAATGGGGATTGGACTCCCATGGCAATGGGCTTCAATTGAAATATCAAGGACTCGAAGAACCTTTTCCAGAAACAATTTAAGATCAAGGACTGTGTTGCAATTTAACAATTCCTAACCTGGAAGCGGCCACATCAACCGAAGCAAAGCCAAAACCCCTCCTTTTCTCAGCATAATTAACTTTTCTACCATTGATGCTACTTCTGAGCTGGCTTCTTCGTCTTCGTCCACCCTTTTCATCCGCCGTTCGTAGATTTTTTCCTTTCTGATTCGGATTTTGTGATTTACTCAAAGCTGGTTCCTTTTCTTTTTCTTGCTAATTATATGATTTTATCTTTGCTACCTTCGCCCAGCATTCGGTATTGTGGATCGTTGTTGTAATCGGTACTTTGGTTACTCTTTTATGTTTCCTCTGTTACTATTTAAGTATTGGTTTTTCTTGTTGGCCCCGATTCTTTTGCTATTTCTGGGGACCTAGATTAGGTCTCCCAAATTGAATAAAAGAGGAAATTGGGATCTAGACGAGCTGTTTTAAGCTTGTTTTGTTTTCACCTAAAAATAATTTTTTGGCTTTGTTGCATTGATTCTAAGCTCAGAATTGCGGTTTTTAGAGCAGAACATAGATTACTTACATGGACTGAAAACGTCTTGAGTTTTCTGAAACGGGTTTCTTTTTCGTCCATCGTGCTGAAAGATATAACATCGGTTGTTGGTTTTCAGGGTTATTTATTTATTGGGCAGTTAGAAAACTTCATGATTTGAGCGGGAATGCTAGCATCAAAATCTGGTGTTATAACCTGAGGATTTTGGAATTGGAATAGGACTCTCTGTGGCGGCAATATGGCGATGAATGAGCGAAAAACTATTGACTTAGACCAAGGATGGGATACTATGCAAAAGGGTATTACCAAGCTGAAAAACATTCTAGAGGGATTGCCTGAGCCGCAGTTTAACTCGGAGGACTATATGATGCTCTACACGTAAAGCTTTCTTTGTCTTTTTCATTAAACTTTTTTTGTAGAAAACTTTCTTGCAAATTGAACTCAATCTTGATGGAGCTGACCATTTATCCTCGTCATTCATTTCCACAGAACCATCTATAATATGTGTACTCAAAAACCTCCGCATGATTACTCCCAGCAACTGTATGATAAATACCGTGAATCTTTTGAAGAGTACATTACATCAACGGTGAGGTGCATTTTAATTGTTACCTTTATATTTGCATGAATGCAGATATTATGCTGTGGAGCTAACTTGTTTCTTACTTTATTCTCTTTTATCATTTTTAATGTTTGTCTTGTTATTCAGGTGTTGCCATCTTTGAGGGAGAAGCATGATGAGTTTATGTTAAGAGAGCTTGTGAAAAGGTGGGCAAATCATAAAGTGATGGTTAGGTGGCTTTCTCGCTTCTTCTATTATCTTGATCGATATTTTATTGCTCGGAGATCTCTTCCGCCCCTTAATGAAGTTGGACTCACTTGCTTCCGCGAACTGGTATTACCTGACGATGTTGACAATTTTGCCTTTCCTTAGTTAAACTTTGTAATTGTTTTTTGCTACATGGATTTAATCTCACTTTACTTTATGGGAGAGTCCTTTCTTTAATGCTCTTTGTCAGTATTGATTTACTGAATTACCTTCTTTGTTTGTTTCAGGTTTATCAGGAGTTAAATGGCAAAGCCCGAGATGCTGTTATTTCTCTGGTATGTTTTAATCACATGCATCTCATAATTGTACTCCATGGTTGTGAGTGTTGGAATGTAATTACCTACTATATTTTCAAATCAGATTGATCAAGAACGTGAAGGAGAGCAGATTGACCGAGCTCTTCTGAAAAATGTGTTAGACATATTTGTTGAGATTGGAATGGGGCAAATGGAATATTATGAAAATGACTTCGAGGCGGACATGCTTAAGGACACTGCTGCTTATTACTCACGAAAAGCTTCAAACTGGATTCTCGAAGATTCCTGCCCCGATTATATGCTAAAGGTAACTTGTCATACATGATATGCATATACACATACAAAGAGACATATTTTTCATATTGTATTTTTGATGGTTGTCTCGTACGCTAAGTTTCTTATTCATATTACTGTAATTCCAGGCCGAGGAGTGCTTAAAACGGGAAAAAGATAGAGTTTCACATTATTTGCACTCAAGCAGCGAGCAAAAGTTACTTGAGGTTCGCACTTAATTTTATTTTTTGCCATTAATGTTCTCAGATTTTAGAGTATAGGTTTTTTAAGTGCAGTTTTCTAAACTTTATCTCTTGTTTTAGATGCACTTTTGTTATTTGAAATATTCTTCTTTATTTGATATGAGTTACTTTCTCTTCTTTCAGAAAGTTCAGCATGAGTTGTTGTCTGTATATGCAACCCAACTGCTTGAAAAAGAGCATTCTGGTTGCCATGCTTTACTCAGAGATGACAAGGTATAATAATTTTCTATGACGTGGTCTTTCTTGTTGTTAATGCTGAAATTAAGCTAAAGGTGCCTCTTTACCTACTTCATTCATTCTTTTTCTTCATGGTATGGGGTGGACCAATATAAAATAGGTGGAAGATCTTTCAAGAATGTTCAGACTATTTTCTAAAATTCCTAGAGGATTAGATCCCGTTTCCAATATTTTTAAGCAGGTTTGTTAGTTCAAATTATCCCCATTATGATTTATAATCTTTCTTTTTTAATCAATTTTTTTTTCATCTTGAAGACATTTTCTGATGTTTCTTCAATACAGCATGTCACTGCCGAAGGAACAGCCTTGGTTAAACTGGCAGAAGACGCTGCAAGCAATAAAAGGGTCTGTTTTGTGACTATACATACCTTAGTTTTATGCAATATGTGTTGAGGCACCAATGAATCAAATTATTAGCATTAAAGTTAGATACCAGTTCAATAAAAATGTCATTTGCCTGTTGGCCACGGTTTTGGTAGTACTTTAATAACTAAATGTATTAGCACTATTTGCTATCTATAAGTTGGCCATCAATCTTTGTAACGCTTATCATGCTTTGATATTGAACATTGACGAGCCCAATTTGGGCATGTCATTTGCCATCCGTGCTTTTTCCTTTTTCTCCTCTATTTTCTTTTTTTCTTGTAGTTATGTATGACATTTCGTCAACGTCCTTGCCTACTTTTTTAGCTTGTTCCTATGCTCACACCGTGATTTTATTACGTAATATTCTTATATGTATTTTAATTTTCATTTTATTTTAGGTCATGAAATTTACAAAATAACCTCCAAACCATTCCTCTGCTCAATTTTTTGTTAAACTAAATATTTAGTGATGGAAGCCAGTCTTGAATGTACTAACAATTTCACTTTTGTTTTCTGACTCAATAGGCTGATAAGAAAGACATTGTTGGCTTGCAAGAACAGGTAACCTTCTCCCTGTAAAGTTATTAGCTGAAGGTAAGTGTAACAGAAACTGATTTAGGTTGTGATTTTCAGGTTTTTGTAAGAAAGGTTATCGAACTGCATGACAAATATCTAGCATACGTGAACGACTGCTTTCTAAATCATACTCTTTTTCACAAGGTTTGAGATTTACTATATCATTGATTTTCCTTCTTTGTTCTGTCCAAAAAATCAAAATATGTCCTCATTAGTTGTATCTTTGTAAAGGCTCTCAAAGAGGCTTTTGAGGTCTTCTGTAACAAAGGTGTTGCTGGAAGTTCAAGTGCGGAACTACTCGCTACTTTTTGTGATAACATTCTTAAGAAAGGTGGAAGTGAGAAGCTGAGTGATGAGGCCATTGAGGACACACTTGAGAAGGTTGGATTTACTCATTTTGACATTTTCTCGTTCTGGTTTACCTTTATTCTGGGACTTGGAATTTTTGTTAACTGTCTCTGTTTAATCCACAGGTCGTTAAGTTACTTGCTTATATTAGTGACAAGGACCTGTTTGCCGAATTCTACCGGTAAATCTTATTTGTAATACTTGAGCACATATTGGGAAATTGATATAGATAACGTGTTGAATGATTTTGCAGAAAAAAGCTAGCACGACGCCTTCTTTTTGATAAGAGTGCTAATGATGATCATGAGAGAAGTATTTTGACAAAATTGAAGCAGCAATGTGGTGGTCAGTTCACCTCAAAGATGGAGGGAATGGTTAGTCTGATTTTTTTTCTCCCAGTTGAAGTTCTTGATGTTATGGCAAAAGATGACTTGATTTTTCATTTCTTCTTCTTCCATAGGTCACAGATTTGACTCTAGCAAGGGAGAATCAAACCAGCTTTGAGGAATATCTCAGTCACAACTCTCATGCAAATCCTGGGATTGACTTGACAGTTACTGTCCTGACCACTGGCTTCTGGCCTAGCTACAAGTCTTTTGATCTTAACCTTCCTGCAGAGATGGTAGGCTCAAAAAATCTGGATCAAAGTCTGCATTCTTTGGAGAATTATTAATTCTCCATTTGTTATCTTTCTTCAGGTCAAGTGTGTCGAAGTTTTCAGGGAATTTTATCAAACAAAAACGAAGCACAGGAAACTTACATGGATATACTCACTGGGTACTTGTAACATCATTGGGAAATTCGAACCAAAAACCATTGAATTGATTGTGACAACCTATCAGGTGACAATATTTTTTTTTTTTTGTAGAAAAAATGCAGTCTGTAATGTTTTTTTTCCTGATATGTTAATACTAAGCACATTTTTTTTGGAATTATTATTTTCTGCAGGCTTCTACTCTTCTACTATTCAACTCTGCAGACAGATTAAGTTATTCCGAAATCACGACACAATTGAACTTGAGTGACGACGATGTTGTTAGACTACTACATTCTTTGTCATGCGCAAAATATAAAATTCTTAACAAGGAGCCGAACACCAAAACCATTTCGCCTACTGATTTCTTCGAGTTTAACTCAAAATTTACAGACAAAATGAGAAGGATAAAGGTATGTGGCTTGCCCCATACAAAATCAGCCTCATCAACAGGCTGAGCCTTGCCCACCTAAATTTTGGTGGTCGGAGGTCAACGTGCCCATAGGCCTTGGCTCCCGGGTCAGCCTGCAGGCTTAGTTTATAGTTCAGTGTTGGGACGCTCTTTACAAAATTGACAGTTGTCACCTTAAAAAAGTCAAGTCTGCGGATAAGACCCGCAGGCCTTCTCAAAAAACTTTTTTGAGCCCGGCCAGCCTGAGGTAGCTTGCACGCCACTGGCCGGTTGCAGACTCTTACTCACAAATGTTTCTGCTTTTAGGTTAAGAGGCTGCTTTTGACAATTTCAATTTGCAGATTCCTCTCCCTCCTGTGGATGAGAAGAAGAAAGTAATTGAAGACGTGGACAAGGATCGACGGTATGCGATCGATGCTTCAATTGTGCGCATAATGAAGAGCAGAAAAGTTTTGGGTCATCAGCAGCTGGTGATGGAGTGCGTCGAGCAATTGGGTCGGATGTTCAAGGTTTGGAGCGCTCAATTAAACATGTTTAACTGCTGTTCTTTTGACATCAATTCACACTTCTTAAAACTGTGTTATTTATGCAGCCTGATTTCAAGGCGATCAAAAAGCGGATCGAAGATCTGATCACTCGAGACTATTTGGAACGGGACAAAGATAACCCGAACATGTTCAGGTACTTGGCATGATCTAGCCTGCGGATCAAAGAGACGGGTTTGCTTTCGGACGGATGGAAGGGCACGTAAATCGGCATAAAACGATTGGCTCTTTAAGTGAAAGCTTAAACCCCGGAGCTGAGAATGATTGTACACTCAGCCATTGCAGGCAGACGGGAGAGGAACCACTCTGCTGTAAGATTCTAAACTCATGAAGATGCAATATACTACTTGATTTATCTGTCTTTGCCATATGTGAAATACTGTTTGTTTTGTATTTCTTGGTCTAAATGAGAAAAGAAGTTTCTGAATTCCATCTAATAGTTTCTAAGTTTTTGTTGATGTATGGTGATGTCATAGTTGAAGATTCAATCTTATATTATTTATGTGTAACGGTGTGAAATTACAAATTTAACCTCCCGTGACGTAACTCGAAAGTCCTGGCGTTGACTTTTAGTTATCGTCTTCCGAATACAATTTGCGTCTACAACGTGGTGGGGGTGGTTCCAAGCTCTCTCTCTCTCTCTCTCTCTCTCTCTCTCTCTATATCAAGTCTCTCTGTCTTTCTTTCTCTCAATCCCTCCGATTCGATCTGAAGATGGAGTCCAGAACCCTAGAAATTAATGTCGTCTCTGCTAGCGATCTCAATGATGTGAACCTCTTAACCAAGATGGATGTTTACGTCGTCGTTTCTCTCTCCGGCGACGCCCACCGGCGTCAAAAAGCCAAAACCCCTGTCGATCGGGACGGTGGGAAAAATCCTAACTGGAGCTTCTCCGTGAAGTTTACGGTCGACGAAATCGCCGCCAAGAAAAACCGTCTCACTCTTGTTTTTACGCTCCGATGCGAACGCGCCCTTGGCGACAAAGACATCGGCCAAGTCCACGTGCCGGTGATGGAGCTTCTCGGATCCACCGGCGACGGAAAGTCGATGCAACACGTCAGTTATCAGGTACGGACACCATCAGGAAAAGCTCAGGGTGTGTTGAATTTCTCTTATAAATTCGGTGAGAAATCAGGCAGCGGAGTATCGCCGGTAGTGGGTCCGGCCGCCGGAACCAGTTCAGTTTCTTATGGTTCCGCCGCATATCCTCCCCCTCCTCCAGAAGTATATCCTTATCCAGCAAAAGTAAACTCTTTTCATTCTCCTGCAGAAGTATATCCAAATCCATCAAAAGTGAACTCTTATCCTCCTCCGCCAGAAGTTTATCCCAATCCATCAAAAGTAAACTCTTATCCCCCTCCGACGGAAGTTTATCCCAATCCATCAAAAGTAAACTCTTATCCTCCTCCAGAGGGATATCCTCAGGTAGCTACACCGCCACCGGCGGGGACGGGGCATGCCTACTACCCGCCACCGGCGCCGTCATACAACGGGCAGGCAGGGCCGTACGGTTATCCTCCTCAACAACCACCTCCGCCGCCACCATATGCGTATGGATACCCACCTCAACCTGGTTACGGATACCCACCTCCGCCGGCGGGATACGGCGTGTATCCGCCACCGGTGCAGCAACAGCAGAAGAAAAACAACAAGCTTGGGATGGGATTAGGAGCTGGTTTGGTCGGCGGGATGCTTGGTGGGCTCTTGATCGGAGATCTGGTCTCCGACGGATTCGATGATGCTGGTGGGTTCTTCTGATTTGTCTTTGCTCACCATTATCTGTTTTAATCTTAATTAGTCTGTTAACTACGTGGTGATTAAGGGTGGATTGTCGAATCTTGTATCAAAAACTTGTTTTTTCAATTATCATTTTGATTGTGCAGAACGTGGTCAATAATGACGATGAAGTTGTGTTTTGTCACATGACTCACATCTTCATACTGGCCTTCCTTCTTGATATTTATGATATGTTTGACCGAGTCAATAATTAAATGTAGTCGGGTAAGCATCTTGCTCTTAATTATTTTGATTAATTCAAAGCAAGATTAGCCTCCAACTAAACATTTTCGCCTAACAATTCAATCCTCGCAGTCGCAGTCTATGTTCAACGATATTGGAAGAGATGATCTATGATTCTCTCGCTCTCCTCGTGTTCTTTCAATTTGGTTTGTATGCTGTGATCTAACGGTATATTTTTTGACACCACGTTAAAAATGCCGTTTTTTAGTCTCGATCGTTTATTTTCTTTTTAACATACTGACACTACGTTAAAATACTCGTTATAATCACGGGAGGAGACGATTTTTGCATCTCAATCTATCAGAAAAGTTCACTCTTCTTTCTTTCCCGGAGAGGAATTGTCCATGGATGGGTGAAGTTTAAGGTGAACAACTTTATACCTTCCCTTCAAACCAGCCAAGATGTAAAAAGATATGATTAATGAAATATTTTTTAATTTTTAAATTAAATTTTATATAGTTCGGAATGACGGAATCTGGAGGTCAGCCTAGTCAAAAGGCTCGCAACTCGGGCCTGGAAATTTTGTTTTGATCGAGCCCAGCCAATCCCTGGCCATGTTTTTAGAGGACGGCCTAGGCCGGGAGACCTTCTCCGGCCCAGTAGAATCATGGCTCAGGAAGCATCTCTTCTACTTCGTGAGAAATCAAGCTCTCTGGATCAGTTTCGATCTACAGCTATTGATACAGAAGTCAGATTTACATTTCTGCGTCGAAAATTTGAACTCGACGCCATTGAAATCATAATTTCTGATCTACAGCTCTTGATTACAGCTTCCTGGGTCATGATTTCTGATCTACGCCGTTCTAGAGTTGACAATCTTCACTGATCAATCAATCATTTTTTCATTTGCCAAAATGCTCCTACTGAGTCGATCCGAATCGACCAAATGAAATATCATAGATTATTTCAGGAAAGAGTTCAAAAGATCTATACAATTCAAAAAAATGGGTCCCAATTAATTACGGCCTTCGCGCTTACATAAAAGTCGACGCCTTGGTCGTCCGCTGGTTCGTTCCGAGGATGATAACCATGACAGTTACATCGTCGTGGTACTTCCTCCGTCTACCAGCCGGAATATTCATCAACTCTTCCATTGTAAATCCTGTACCAAAACTCAATGGGTTATCTCATCATCCCTCATTAAATTATCCACAATCCACAAAATAGCTTAAACTTTCAAATTGGTTGTAATTTCTCTGAAACAGTTCTTTTCAACTTGTCTTGAAAAAGCAGACTTACAAGCTATCTATCCACGCGACTAGATAGTTACCTGCGCAATCGGCAGCTCTCAGTATTAGCTGCTCGAGTAGAAATTTTGCAGGATCGCCAGAAGGATTGATCGCGATATAGGAATGTACCAGCTCTACTGCTTCTTCATTTGTGAAAAAATCGAACAACCCGTCGCTTGCTATGATGACAAAGCGATCGGAATTTGAAATTCTATGCACGCTCATCACTGGCTGGGTAGATATGTAGGGAGGACTTGTAAGATTGCGAACTTTTAAGATACCCATAAGTGCATCATTCAGCTTTTTCTGCGAAAAACGATACCGAAAACAGCTAATTCCATCGAAGATGGTTTTGGTTCGAGTATAAATGGTTAAAATACAAAGGATTGTACCTTCTTCAAATACCCGACTCCAAATGCTCGAGTGACCTTCAGTTTTCCTTTAACTTTTCCGCCAACGAAGACAGTAGGATCGTCTGGATGGTCGCGTTGTAGTCGAGTTCGTTCAGCTTCGTTGTCGACTGTGTGACTTTCAGTAAGCGGAACTGCTATGAGCTTCTCATTTTCATGCACATCAGTGCATTCGCCAATCGTAGCTAAGACTACTCGACTATCGCCTAAATTCAACGAGTACAAATCTTTTCCATGAAGAAGCACTATTAAAACACAGGAACCAATCGAAACCAAATCTGGACGATCCTCCATTTCTTGTTCGACCATGTACAGAAAATCATTCTCGGCCTGGCTGAGAGCCCGTTGGAGACAATTGAGAACTGCAAGCCTGAATGAATCTTTAGCCGTGTCGTTTTTACGAAACGAACTACTCCGAAATATGTTATTAACATCTGTATCCGATTCTCTATTGCCATCATCAAGAGCATATTGAAGTGACCCATCAATTTCCATGAGGTTAAAATAATATGTAATGGTTTCATACAATGTACCAGCCAGAAAATCAGCTGCATCTCGACCGTTGAATCCGTCATAAATCGCACAAAAGAGCCACCCATTTTCTTCAGAACAAACAGCTTGGACTCTATCTTCTCCGGCAGCTCCTCCGGCCACTTGTACTTCAGTTGCATTCAGAAAACCTTCATTTTTCGAAGGAGCACTCATGGATTTCAAAGAGTACAAATCATGATCATGCGGAGAGGGCGGACTGCAACTCAAGTAAGAGAAGCTGCTTTGTAGAGAAGACGACAAAATATCGAGTCTTGAAATGTTCGGAGAAGAGGGAATTCGTCGAAATGAATTGGGAGAGTCCAAACTAGGAAGTATTTCTGCCCCTATCAGGCCATTGCATATATTTGTATTTGCTAGAGTAGCATTTGCGCTTAAAGCAGCTCCGGACAAGCAAGAGAAACTGCTCGTTTTTTGGATCTGAGGCTGAATCTTGTATCCGTTAAGAGCTTCGTAATTGCTGCCTCCGGTGCTGTTGCATTGATAACCGAAGCTTACTGTAAGTTCTCCTTTGGAGTTGATAAGAGTTTCTCCTTGCATTGTCAATGGCTGAAACACTACAAAATCTAAGCTGTTATTTCTTTAAAACTATAATGATAATATAATAGGATTGCTTCCAAAAGACAAACTCGAAAAAAAAATACAGCCGGAATACGTAGAATACGTATAATATTTTTACAGTTTAATGTCGTCCGATTACAATGATAAGAATTACTACTCGGGAAAAATAGTGTTGAATCGCTGTTGATTTTGCAGTAACCAATCATTCCTTAAAAATTCATTTACATAAACATCATGAAATAAAATCCCCTCAAAATTCTAACTTCTGTTTTATGATTTTCTTAATTTACCATCGAACTGAAATTATGAACTTCAATCACTGCCCCATCAGAAGGTAAAACCAGAACTTGAAAGATACCAAATCCAGAAGAACCCCAAACATAAAGCAGAAACAAATGCAATATTACAGCCCAAAAGATTGATTTAAGATATATAAGCACGTCTTCTTTAATAGCAAGCAACCCATCGATTACATCGGACGAAAATAGATATGTCCGTAAAATAAGTCAAATAATAATCAAGAGGAGCAATTTGTTAAAATCATCACAGCACAAACAGGCAGAACCTCTCAAAGAATGTTCGCAAATACAGAAACAGCAAAAAAAACTGAGAGCAAGGAAAATAAGACTATCTGATTGAATAACAAGCATAAGCAGAAAATCTTACACGGAAGAAGCAGCTGAAAAGAACTGAAATCAAAAACCACCCCGCCTTTTGGTCAGGTTGAGTTAGGGACGCAGATGGCAACAACCCAGAATGCGACTGCTACACTTGTATATAAACAGAAACGGTAGGTGAAGAGATGAGGGCTGGAGGGCGGCCTTGGCCAATGGAAAAGCTAAAAGCAAAAGCAAGGGAGAAAGAGCGGATCTGTGAGAGAGTGAGAAGAGAGAGAGAGAGAGTGGGGAATCTGTATCTGGGTGGTACGAAAAGGGCGGGGAATGGATGGAGATGAAGGGTGATTGAAAAAATAGAGGAATTTGTTTGGCTGGCGTTCTGGTATCTGTCGATTCACTCAAAACAGTTGGTGGGTAATCGCCATTTTTGGAGCTTTCTTCGAATTCCGTCTTCATCAATAAATCTCATTTCATTAATCAATACGAATAATAATTACGTTAGAATTTCTTCTGATCTTATATTTAATAGTTATATGCGACGCCATGTATTGTTTCATGCTAGATTTGACTCATTTTATTAGTGGGCGAAGGCCAGGTCGTTTAATTTTGTCACCTTGTCTTTTTTGACCAATTACAACGCTATAATTTAAAACGTGACAAAATTCTCCATATTGCGATGCGTTGGAACTCATTATTCCACTTCTTTTTGGAGAAAAAAAGAGCATATTTGGAGCAGGTCAAATTTAAGAATCATGAGAATTAGGAATCCAATGGTCAAAGAGAGAAGTTTCCTTTTCGTGCACTTTGGCTAATAATGCTAGCTTATATGGTAGGGTGACTGGGTGAGGGTCTCAACCCCACCCCCTTCATTCCCATCAGATATGATTGGACCTCATTAGAACACATTCCCAACAGATCACATTTTATTGGACTCTTACATGATTTGTAGTTGCCTAAAAATACAAGTATATTGATGTAATTTCAATACCATTATTGAAAATAAACGGGATATAGATAAGAGAAAGGAAAATTTATCAAATGAAAGTAAGACGATCCGAAAAATTGTCTTGACAGACACTTTCAAAGTTTTCAGGATAACTAACAGAGGAAACAATCAGAAATCAAACAAAACTCACTATTCTCAAAACAAGTTTCATATTATGAAAGTAATGGGGGCATTCTACTGTTGACGAACTTCTACTTTCTTCTTCATCCAGAGGCGATCCAGTGCACTGTCAGCATCTCCCTGGAAGAAGATATAAATAAAGCCAACTTCAAGGAAAAAATAAAGATTCTAGAGCTCAAAAGAAACCGGAATTGCAGGCAATCCATACAACAATTTCTAAATCATACACCCATTTACTAAGTTAATAAACGTAAATTGTGGCCAAAATAAAGTGTAGGAAATGGAATACATAATACCCAAGAGTTTGGGGATAAACCCATAGCTAAAAACTAAAACTTTCACTAACTACCAATTGCATTTATTGTGGGAGAATCAATATCAAGAGAACGAGATAAAGAAACATTTAAGAGTGAAATGCTTGCACCAATTGTTATGATTTGAGAATACAATTGTCGATGTATAGAAAAACCAAACTCCGAAAAATGGAAGAAAATCAATCCGAATCTATACATAACGATCATCCAATGCAAGTGAATCTAGGATAGAAGAAAATAGGAACGATGAATAAACTAAATCTTCGTACAAAAAGAACAAGGATAAATAAACTAAGAAATAGAGGGAAGGAAAAACCTGAGCACGGACAAAACCGCAAAGGGCAAATGTAGAAAACTGGCCAGTGTAAACACCATTCTCGTCCAGATGGCCAACATTGATCTGAACGGAAGCATGATCCTTAGAAGTAATCAACCGGTTGGTCGCAGAGCTACACAAGTTTCATGTCCATTATAAAAATCAAAATCACTGTACAAAAAAAAACACAGAAACAACTGCGAGATAGTGTTCTAACATAAACAAACCAATTCTCATACCATTTCCTGGGAATATAAAGCTCTGTGATTTGCCCCTCCTCGTTTTGCATTTTGTTTATTGTTTCAACGACGACTTTAAAGATCTAAGAAGCCATATTTCCAATCCATAAAAAAATCAAGAAACCAAAAACTAAAATAATGAAATCCATCTAAGGTCGGCGATTTAGATACCAGAAGAAAAACTAGCACCAGAGATTTATCTACAGACAGAAAAAAGAGAGCGAGAGAGAACGTACCAGAGCTGGAGGCGAGGAGCAATCAAAACGAGAGAGAGTGATAGAATAAACAGAAACCCTAGTCTTCTATAGCCAGACAAAGGACTGGGCCTCTTTTTTCTTAATCAGCCCTACAAACATGTAAAGCCCATGTTTTGTTCAATTGTTGGTTTCTTTAAATTTGTGACACCACGTTGTTACACCCAAGTGTGAAAACAAATTTATATTAGTAGAAGTGTACAATTTTACTTTACTTAGAAGAATGAAAAATTACATGACTAATAAATAAAGTTTTCTTCTATAAATAGTAAAACCCGTTTTGCCCTAACCTCAATAACAAAGTCGGGCAAGATCTGACTCAAAACGAATAATTTTGTACTAAGAAAACTGGTGACGTTATATTAATGTGTCCTTCGTTAAATAATATAATTGTTAAAATAACATACTATTTTCATTCGTTGAATGGATAATATGTAAACATGTTATAGTGTAACTATATATTTATCATTTTAATTTTATGTATTATCTACGTGTTATTCATTAATTGACGTAAATAATTTATCATATCAATTATTTATAATCGATCGTAATTATTTAATAACAAACAAACAAACGACGCATCAAGAATGAAAACGGATATTTATTTGACGTGAAATTATACATTATGACTGCAAGGACGGTAATGGAGAAGGGATGAATACAAAAGTCAATATTAGTAAGTAGCATGTAGGCATCACGATCAAATCTTGATTACATCGTTTTTATTATCCACGATGAGTTTGTTGAAGGGTCTCTCTCATTAGCAATTTACTGATTTTAGTATATCAAAGCAAGACCAACTCCTGCAAAGAAGCATACACCACAATCATAACTCATCACTAGCAGATAAAATTTCAAATCTATCAGCATCATCTTCCAAAACTGTTATCCCTCGAGTTTACACGACTCTCGATCAATCCGTACATCCATTTGGACATCCTAGGACTAAGTAAATCTCCAATGATGCTGAATAAACTCGCACAGAACACACTTGGAACCAACATTAAGTTGAGTTATAGCTCAAGACTCTAAACTATTATATTATCAAATAAATTAAAACAGTCAGGGGAGAACTAATAGTTCGTGCATAAAAGAATTTAAGAGGTTAAAAACCACGATGACATCATATAAGAGTAAAGTCTGTGTCAAGAAAAGATAGAGAGAGAGAGGATATGAAGTAGTGTGGCTTCAATGACTGCCGCAGATGTTTAACAGTCTTACAAGCTACTAAACATTTGTCGAATTCAAAGAAGCAAAATTAAGAAATTTACTTGATTTCAATCGTCAATGGGGAAGTGAGCAATCTATGGATCTTAATGAAAGCCTCAACATCCAGAATCATCAACTGATTTGGGTTCTGACTTCGGCTTGGACGGGACAGAAGGTGATGGTGAACCCTCCACTCCCATTTCGTTTTTGAGATCATTGATGCTTCCCTCTAATTCATCAATCCGGCTGCCCATCTCATCAAGTGCATTGGAGTTAAAGAAGACAATTATCCCAAATTGGAAAAAATGATTTCTACCTTACGTTTAAATAACTATTCCACTCTATCATAACATCACTTGCCAGATCATTTGAAAAAAAAGAACAACTTCTTGAAAAGGTAATGTAAACTCATAGTCAGCTAAATAAATCCATCATGATACCCTCTTAAAAACATTATAACCTCATCAGTGAAGTTTTTGCATGTCACCCCATGCATTTATAATCAGTTTAAATCACAAAGCCGATAATAATTTGTTCGAAAAATATCATTTGGTTAATTCTTACATAGAGATAACTCTGTGAACTTTCAATCAAAATCATCAAGAAGTTATCTTGATTTCATAATTGTTACAATAAATCCTTTTGTTAGTTATTGTCCACACTGAAAAAAAAGCAGAACATCCAGACACAAAATATTGTTGACAAAGATCTATTTATGCTGTAAAAAGAAACAACGAGAAGGATATTTTTTGTTATTATTGAATCTGACATTGTCTGAAACCTGGATTGCTGCAAAAGGCAATAAAATTACCATAAAAAACTTTCAAATAATGAAAAAAAATTAGTAAAAGAAGGACAAACAAAAAAGTTACAAACTCACCATTTGCTGAAGAAGATTCTGCACCTGTAAAAAGCCAAAAAAAAAAAAGAGAGAGAGAGAAAACAGGGTAACCCACGCTTGAAAAAAAGAAATCAAGAGTTGCACTGCTGAATGAAAACAATCCCTTCATAAAATAACACTGCGCTGGTCTGTTATGAGATATTCTTAAAGATAGTTCGATGCGTGGAAAGAAACAGGGTTTTAATAAACAGTGCCATCCACATACAATTTAGATGGCCAAACATATTAAAAATGATTGCACAACCAGTTTCAAATAGCTCAGCGGTGCTAGTCATTGTAAGCTCTTTAATCTACGCAGTGGTTTTCTTAGAAGGTAAACTATGTAGGTATAACTAGACAGAACAAACGATAAAAATTTGTTAACTTACAAAAGCTGTCATATCAGCGGTGCTTTGTTTTGGGTATTCTGAATCTTGACCATCCTGCCAAAGGAGATGAGAATTCAAATATTAAGTAGAGATAGAACAAAAAGTAGCAGTAATCTCGTAACTAGTGGGAGAAAAAATTGCTGTACGATGTATTTTTGAAAAAAAAAAAAAGTTAGCCATAATGCACATTACTTAGCACCCACCGACATCTGAAGACTGAACGTATTAAAAACACGATGAAGAGTAAGTCCTTCCACAATGACAAAAGAATTCTTAAATGCAACAGCCAGTTTTGTCCCTTAGAGCAACGCCAAATTCTCAATCATAATAAAATCCAGATAAGAAGTCACAACTGTCACCACCATCTACGAAATTTAAGTAGCTGGATCCTACGTTCTACCAAGTTGTATCACTAACTAAAATGAATTCAAAATGCTTAAAAGATTTTCATGCCAAAATGATGATCAAACCTTCATCTCTCAATGATTTCTGCAATTTTAAGTCAATAATTGAAGATTTACCTTCATTGAATTTTAGACCGACAGACGTAATCCTATTTAGTTACTTCGATCTTAGAGATGAATTTCCCAGAGAGTAATTATAGTTCATACTATGCGAAATAGTGTAAATGCAACACTAATATAGCGCCAAAACAAAATTTACAGTTGGAAATTTCACCACCCAACACAAATCCGAATAACAGTAAACGAAATTCCAATTCCTGTCTGAATCTAGCAACAACATGATATCAGGGTCAAAACGGAAAATAAAAAAAAAAATTAGAAAAAAATAATAAATACATGAGATCAGAGAGCGATGTTACCATTTTCGACGCCCGTTTGCAGAGAGGAATTGGGAAAGAGAGCACAGGGCGAAAGAGCGGGTATGAAATTAGAAACTACAGAAAGCCGCGACAATTTCAGGATAGAACTTACAATTACTAAGTTACCCCTCCCATAAATTTTATTTCCTTCTTGAATCCAATTTGAAAAATAATAATAATTTATGAACACAAATTTTTCATATTTTAACTTCATAAAAAAAAAAGGCACATTATAAATTAAAGCCTAAATTAATTTTAAAATTTATTAAATTTATTTTTTTAATCGAGCATTATCTTAAATTTTTTTTTACGTTACACAATTCTTCCACACATCATCATAAGCTATAAATATTATGATTGTTTCTGGACCTGGTTGTCGAGGTGTAACAACAATGGACACATGTTGACCCAAATCATGGTTTAAACTAATTGTTTTAAAATATGTCGGCAGTAAGACCCAGTGATATTGATGATTGAAGATTACTAACTACGTAAAGTAGTTTCAATTATTAGGTGAGTCGGGTCATCGAGTATAGTGCTGTCAACGCCTTTTTATCTGGGTCAAAATTTTAAATATTGTCACACCCACCCACTTTTTTGGTTGTATAATTAATGGTTTATTTAATTTGAATTTTAATAGGATTTATTAATTTAATATTATAGTTAGATCCATGAAGAGTGTACGGGTTAACGTGTATCTGAATTCAGACAAAAATGGAGTTGCTGTCACCACATTATTGGGACCGCGCTACCCATGTGATTTGAATAAATGTTTTTTTGGCTTTTTTTCTAAATAATTTCTAACTTATTTCATAGTTTTTTAAATAATTAAATTCAAAAGAAAAAAAAATGATCGTGGGTTTTAAATTGATCGTTAGTTAATGAAATATTATTTTAGAATAATATTATTTTCGATGAGAATTGTCTTTTTATTTTTTTTTTTTTCAAGAAAAAAATACAATATGTAATTATATAAGGTAAATAAGATTTAAAGAAATATATTAAATTAAAAATAAATAAAAATCTCTCTAGATTTCATACCACGTGTGAGAAACAATTCTCTTTGTGCTGTCGGGAATGGGGTACGAAGCGACGTCGTTTGCAATCTCTTTGCCTGACGTGGAATAACCGGGAAAATGTAGTATTATTACGAAAAATAGAAAAAAAAAAAAATGTCGGAATGATTGCTTAGTTGTCTCTCGTTTTATCTTCTTGCTTCTCCTTAGTTCTGCCTTCTTCTTCGACCCAGTCACCGACTTTTTCTCTGCCCTTGCTGATCTGTAAAAGGGTCGTCGGCGTCGAGTATGGCTGCTACTGTTAGTGGTAGTAGTTTCGGACTGTAGACTCATATCCTGAGAGAGGATATTTGCTTTTATATTTTAGTTTGGAGTTGGATTGGCCGCTTGGGTAGCTCAGCTCGACTACGCCGGTGGAAAATGCTGGAACGGTGCGTCGGAACTTGTCGTGCTCGCCGGATCCAGCGGGCTATTCGAGGCAGCGCCGTGACGCTGCTCTGTCTTTTCCTCACCGTTGTCGTTTTGCGAGGGACCATTGGAGCCGGCAAGTTTGGAACGCCGGAGCAGGACTTGAGCGAGATCCGGGAGCGTTTATCGACTCTCGGCCGCCGGAATATGGAGGCGCACAGAGTCCTTGAAGAAGTGAATACGGAAACGGAGAGGGACGAGACCCACAATTATGCCAACTTTGACATCTCGAGGATTTGGGTTGATGAAGGTGAAGAAGAGACGAGGGATCCAAACGAACCGTACAGGCTCGGCGATAAGATTTCCGATTGGGATGAACAACGAGCTGAGTGGCTTAAGAACAATCCAAGTTTCCCAAATTTTCTCCGACCGGACAAACCTCGTGTTCTTCTGGTTACAGGTTCTTCGCCTAAACCATGTGAAAACCCCATCGGCGATCATTATCTCTTGATGTCTATCAAGAACAAGATTGATTACTGCAGGCTGCATAGGATTGAAATTTTCTACAATATGGCACTTCTTGACGCAGAAATGACTGGTTTCTGGGCGAAACTTCCGTTGATCAGAACGTTGTTGTTGTCCAGGCCGGAAGTTGAGTTTATCTGGTGGATGGATAGCGATGCGATGTTCACGGATATGGCGTTTGAGATTCCATGGGAGAGGTATAAAGATCATAATTTGATATTGCACGGATGGGATCACCAGATTTACGAATACAATAAGTGGGTTGGACTGAATACTGGGAGCTTCCTGCTGAGAAATACCCAGTGGTCGTTAGACATTCTTGACGCTTGGGCTCCGATGGGACCCAAAGGGAAAACTCGAGAAGAGGCCGGAAAGTTACTCACTCGAGAGCTCAAAGGTCGGCCGGATTTCGAAGCTGATGATCAGTCTGCAATGGTGTATATATTGATCAAACAGAAAGATCTATGGGCTGAGAAAGTTTATCTCGAAAGTGCATACTTTTTGCATGGATACTGGGGAATTCTGGTGGATCGGTACGAGGAAATGATCGAGAAATATCATCCCGGTCTCGGCGACGATCGGTGGCCGCTTGTTACTCACTTTGTCGGCTGCAAGCCGTGTGCGAAATTAGGGGATTACTCACTTGAGAAGTGCTTCAGGCAGATGGATCGAGCTTTTCATTTTGCAGACAATCAAATTCTGCAGATTTATGGTTTTACCCACAAGTCTCTGGCTAGCCGGAAAGTTAAGAAAATTCGAAACGACACGAGTAAGCCACTTGAAGTCAAAGATGAACTTGGATTGAAACACCCTATATTCAAAGCTGTTATGGTACCAGAAAGTGATTAAACTGCAGTGAAATGTATTCTGCTTCTGGTTACTCCTCTCTCTCTCTCTCTCTCTCTCTCTCTCTCTCTCATTGTATTGTTTGATAGTTGTGGTGATTCAAGATTGAAGTCGTTTTTTACGATAAATAATGTCAGAATTTTGCTTTTTGTTCTGGGAAGATCAAGGCAACCTCCTCAGTTCTCTCTTCTCATCTGAAATTTTGTTTATAATAGAACCCAAAATGGAAAGAAGCCTTCATAATGCTCAAACGGTAGTCTCCATGGCCGGCATTTCTCCGACCAAAAATCTCGGCCGTCTTCTGCGTAAGAACAGTCACTTACCGGAAATGGCTGAAAAACACCACAACATCCACCATCTCAGGCGGAGATGGGACACTTGGAAGTGGGGAAAGATAAAAAATTGGAGGCTTTTAGAGCAATACCAAAAGCTATCTTTATGAGCTGTAAACCTAATAATGGTGGGTCTGCCTTGATTGTGAATCTATGCAACTTGCAGTGCAGACTTTCCACTGAGTCGACACCACTACGAAACCGGGATATATCACGATGACGTATGCTATGACCGGGTTTGGAGGAAAACGTATGGTTGACAGCCGATCAGCCACGTCACTGGATTAGGTCTGGTCCAGGCTTAGTCCCTTGGGTCTGGACCTATATTTCTTATCTAGATCGTGAACTAAAATCGATGCTCCAATGTTTGACACCGACCTTCGACCATTGGGTTTGGTCGGCTTTTGAACCGGTCTTTGGTTCATCCGGTCCAAATTAAATGTTTTTCATATCGGGTCACCATTGAAGATGCAAAAAACCTTAAAAACAAAAAAAAAGAAATACTATTTTATTAAGTTGTCTTCCTGTTTGATTCAAAGTCACGTCTAACCAGACCTAATTTCTTTATTAAAGTAATTAAAGAGCAATACGCTTGTCGACTTTGTGATAAATGATGATGCTCAGTATCGGGCCAGAAATAGGTTTTAGCTCTTGAATGTTAAATCTACCTGCTCAATAATCTACCTGCTCTTGAAAACTATTTAAAATCTATTGAAAATATAATTAAAATATAGTACACACTTCATAGTTTTGAAATGAGTAAGCATGTGCTAATTAGCTGTCAATGACTTAAGACCCATTTCTTTTTAAAAAATAATTTCCTAAATACTCGTTCCATCGGAAGACAATTCATAGCAAACAACATAAATCTTATCACCAAATCAATTTAATAGTTGTTCTGTGATTCAGACAAATTTGACGGGGCCAGCCAACCCATTATAGAGAAGAAAAGCAAGAGAATTATCAGTTCAAGAAAGACAATCCAAAGATGATGCCAAATTGGCCAGTCAGTCATGGTGAACAGATAGTCATGGTGAGTAACATGCCTTGATTGCCTTGATGGGTGCACAACCTAGAATACCTCCCCCCTCGTTGTTTTTTTATTTCACCAAGGAATTCAAATGTTGGGTGGGAATCTGTAAAAAAAAAAAAAGAAGTCAACAATGTGAAGAACTGTCTGCTGGATCTATGTGATCCGAGATCTTTGTTATTTTGACTAATTCTTCATCAAAGAAGATCGAATTTCACTGTTGTCTAGTGCTGGGGAGTGTGATAGAAGAATAAATTTCTCGAATGGTGAAAATTAATGTCTAATATTTACCTTTAAACTATTGAGATGAGGTAATTTTGATCAACGATTGAGCATGAAGAGGTGGTAAGTTGGACTGGCAGAGGGTTTTCCAGGCCTCTTGTTTCTCTTCTTCACCACCTACAAATGCCTTGTATATTACAATCACGGTGCTCCTAGCCGCTTCTCTTGCCTCGGGAAGTCTGTCATTCAGCAAATCTGCAGCAATATGAACCAACGAAGGCAACCCAAATTCCTCCATTTCCTCCAATCCCTGAAAAGGTAATACCAACCTCTATTTCATTCACAACCAAGCAGAAGAAAAGGTTCAAATTAACATAATTTGTGTTTGTTTGAATTAGAATATACCATTTTTGAGATGCAATTTGAGATTGAGATTGCGGATTTGGCTCTGATTCTCATGTTGGTATGGCGAACATATGCTTGGAGTTTACAGAGGAGAGGTAGAGGCTTCATGGACCCGACCATAGCATTTAGAGCCTTGTCCGCTTCTTCACACACAAATCTTTTGTCTTGGGAGGCTTTCAACAGTAGTTGAAACAACTGTGAATGAAAAAGAGGGAAATTTTCAAAAACAAAGGATCAGTTGAACAAAAAATAGGTGAGCCTTTTCAATTTGAAAAATAAAAACAATGAAACTTCTAGGAAACGAAAAACTGAGTTGAGCTCTAACAAATGTCTACAAAGACACCCAATTATGAAGAGCTATTTGGGAGATGAGTATAATTAATTCACAATTGATGACATATTAATTATTATCTCCACACTTGTGACGAGTTGAGCTATAAAAAATGTTAAGAGTTCTGATGATTGACATATCGAGTAAATTTCATCACGATCAACTAAAGGCTAGATTTCTCTTCGTAAGATGTATTAGTTTCTAGTATCACATCATAGTCAATTAATCAAGCAGAGAAGACCATATGAGAAATGAACGAGAGTCATCAGAAGCTGATTCACGATTATTGAAGATTAGCTCAGAGAAATATTAATTTGGTGCCTACCAGTTGATCAAATGCATCACCAGCAGTCGAATCTAGTAAGCTATCTCCAAAGGCATTGAAGATATCAGATGAAGCCATGATTGAAGTCTTGCAAAGAGCGCTTCTAGGGTTCTTCATTGACTTCACCAGAACACCAATAACTTTCTCCCTGATCAGTGCACCAAATACAATATGATGTTTGGAATGAAGAAGATTTAGAACAATGAAAAAATGATGGAAAATTATAGCTTACACATTTGGGAGTAAAAGATTGGAATGAAAGAGAGCGAAACGCCTCGCGTCATTAAGTGCTTCGCACACTTTTGTCCAATTCTTAGAATTCAATTCTTCCATCAAACCCTAACATTTTCAGCAAAAAGAGTGAGATCGCTATCTTACGCTGAAAATCAGTAATGAGAGAGAGAGAGATAGAGAGAGATCGAACTTGGATCTTAATTTCAGGATCAATTATCTCTTTGAGATTCTCTGAAGAGATGTAATCAATTGAAGCATCAGCAGACTGCGGTAGAAGAGCGGGATCCCGGTTTTCGTCATTCACCCCCAAATCAGGCTGTTTTTGGATCGCAGGGGTGACTTTCGTTTGCTTCTTCGTCCTGTCTGCGGCTGCGGTTGGGAGTGCATTATCGATTGGCCTCAACGCCATAGCCATAGTTGTCTGTACGCTTGCGAGAGAGAGAGAGAGATGAGAGAGAGTGAGAGAGATTGGTCGGTTTCTAGGTCTTGACTTTAAGAGCGGACGACGAGGGACAATGTTTTCGAAATTTAAATTCGAAAGGAAGGAGCCGTTACTCATCCCCTTTGTTTACAACGGCTGTTATACGGAGATTTATTTATTTTACCTTTTCTAGTAATATTTTAATCGCATTTAAATTTAATTTTATAATAGGACGTTATGTTTACATCTAATCATTTTTTATAATATTTATTGATTACGTATTATTACAAAAAATAAATACTTAATTATAATATGCAATTCATCAATGCCTATCATGTTATCATCTATGCAACATACACTTTCCTCTAGTTTTATTTTCGCACTTTCCTCTAGTTTTATTTTCTTGCTTATGACATTTAAAAATATAATAGATCGATGATTTATTTTACAAAAATTCAATAACTTATTTTAAGTCACAAAGTATAGCCAAAGTAAAATGGATTTAGACAATTATTTACCAAAAACAGAAGTCCTTGTATAGTCGTAAGTGTTGAGAAAATAAAAGGTTTTGATATTAAACTTTATTTATGGTATTTAAGTTGTGTGTGTGGCTTTTGGTTGTATAACCATAGTGTTTAATTTGAGAGTTTCTTTGTAAGTTTATGAGTTATGAGTATTTTGTGATATTTAAGTTTTGGGAAATTATCAATTTTAACCCTGTACTATACACGTTTTTTCAATTCGGCCCCTGTACTGGCAAACCAAACCCTGTACTTTGATTCTGTTATCAGTTTTGACCTTCTATCAACAATTTCATTAAACTCTCATTGAAAAAACTAACAAACGATCTTGGATTCAGTTGAAATTTTTACCACATGCTCACTGCTTAATGAGAAGATAATCTGGAAATTTTTGTGATTTTTTAACACATGTACAATTTATTAGAATTTTATTTTAATAATTTATAACAATATTATAATAAATCATATAAATTTTAGAAAATCACGAAACTTTTTCTATTATCTACCCATGATTGGTTGAACATGTGAAAAATTTTTCAAATAAATTAAATATTGTTTGGTATTTGTTTAAAAATTAATTTATAAAGTAAAGAAGAAAATGAGATTAATTTAAAAGAATACCAAAAAATATTGGATTTATTTGAAACTTTTTTCAGATGTTTACCATATTATGGATAGATAATACAAAATTTTGCGTAATTTTTTAAAACTTGTATGATTTATTATAATATGTTTAAAAAATACTGAAATAAAATTACAATAAATCGTACATGTGTTAAAAAATCACGAAAATTTCCAGATTATCTTCTCATTAAGTAGTGAGCATGTGGCAAAAATTTAAACTGAATCAAAGATTGTTTGTTAGTTTTTTCAATGAGTGTTTACTGAAATTGTTGATAGAATGTCAAAACTGATAACAGAATCAAAGTACAGTGTTCGGTTTGCCGATTTTTATAGTACAGGGGCCGAATTGAAACAACGTGTATAGTACAGGGTTAAAATTGATAATTTCGCTTAAGTTTTTGAACTAATAGTATTCCATGGTGGTTTCTTTTCTAAGCTTATAAAGACATGTTTAGTTGAATGGAAATATACATCTTCTCCAACCTTTGTCTTTTACTTTTTTTTTTTTTTTTTGCTAACAAAGTGGTATTAGAGCGTACAAAAAATATAGTGGATAATGGCCAACGGTGGGGGAATGGGTCTGCTTCAACTACCTATGCTTACCAAGCTCAACTATAACAATTGGAGCATCAAGATGAAGGCGTTACTAGGAGCACAAGACATGGGGGAAATCGTGGGAAATGGCTTCCAAGAGCCGGAAGCTACAGCCGATCAAGCACAAGAAGACGCG
This sequence comes from Begonia masoniana, assembly GCA_022432975.1. Lineage (NCBI taxonomy): Eukaryota > Viridiplantae > Streptophyta > Magnoliopsida > Cucurbitales > Begoniaceae > Begonia > Begonia masoniana. The sequence goes on along the minus strand of CM039507.1, from coordinate 51,494,114 downwards.
TTAGAGGAGACAAAAAAGAAGGACAAGAAGACCCTCTATATCTTGTACCAATCGGTGGACGAAGACACGTTTGAGACCATTGCCAATGTCGAGACGTCAAAGGCGGTGTGTGACAAGCTCCAATCGACTCATAGAGGAGCCGATAGTGTGAAAAATGTACGGTTGCAAAATTTACGTGGCGAGTTTGAATCATTACAGATGAAGGAGACGGAGATGATAGTGGAATATCACACAAAAGTAATGACCATTGTCAACCAATTGAGACGGAACGGTAAAGAAATCGCCGATGTTCGTGTTATGGAGAAGGTTCTACGGAGCCTAAATATAAAGTTTGAAATCATTGCCACGACAATCGAGGAGACAAAGGATCTCAAGAACATCTCGATTGAACAATTCATAGGCTCGTTGCCAGCCTATGAGAAGAAAAAGAAAAGGAAGATGGAGCAAAGGAGACCGTAGAGCAACTTTTCCAACTAAAACTCAAGGAAGCGAACAATCGTGGACATGGAAGAGGTCGCGGTGGTTGAGGTCATGGTGGAAGAGGCGAAGCCAACACCGACATTTCTCAAAAATCGCGTGAATCTTCAAGAGGAAAAGGAGGCCGAGGTCGTAGAAGACGTGGTGGAAGGTCCGGGAGAGATAAATCCGAGGTAAAAATGTTATAATTATAATAAATATGGACATTATGCGGATGAGTGTTACTCAGAGCCGACTGACCGAAAGCACAAGGACCGGTCAACCGTCGGCACTTCCAACGCCCGTCAAAGGGAGTCCAATTATGCGGAGGAGAACGGGACCTTATTCGTGGCTTCAAAAGGAGAAGAAGAGATTCAAAATAGCAAGTGGTATCTTGACATGGGAGCCTCAAATCACATGTGTGGGAACTGCAAGATGTTTGCGGAGTTGAATGAGATGGCGAAAGACAATATTGCTTTTGGAGACAATTCTTTGTCCGCCATCAAAGGAATAGGTAAAATTATCATTCAGACAAAAAATGGAGAAAATCAATATATCGCAAATGTTTATTACATTCCCAAAATAAAAAACAATATATTGAGTGTAGGACAATTATTAGAGAGAAGTTTTGAAATTCAAATGAAAAATAATTGTTTATATTTGAGAGATAATCATGAGAGACTTGTCGTTAAAGTCTCCATGACAAAAAACTGAATGTTTCCTTTGAATGTATGTAATGATGTTCCGAAATGCTTGAAGATGTGTTATGAGGATCTCTCTTGGCTATGGCATCTACGATACGGGCACCTCTATTTTGGAAGTCTAGAAGACTTCTCGAAGAAGAAGATGGTGCGGGGTTTACCGCATATTCACAATCCAAGCCAAGTGTGTGAAGGGTGCTTACTTGGAAAACATCATCGAAGTAGTTTTCCAAAGGAGTCTATGACAAGAGCTAATAAGCCTCTAGAACTCATCCATGTCGATGTATGTGGAATAATCAAACCGGAGTCTCATGGTAGAAGTAAATACTTCGTTATCTTTATTGATGATTTTTCTAGAAAAACATGAGTGTATTTTTTGAAGGAAAAATCAGAAATATTTGCAATCTTCAAGAGATTTAAGGTACGTGTGGAGAATGAAAGCAACCTTACGATCAAGGCCATGAGAACCGATCGAGGTGGTGAATTCACATCAAATGAGTTCAAACAGTTTTGTGATGAAAAAGGCATCCGACGTCCCTTAATGGTGCCAAGGACACCAGAACAAAATGGCATAACAGAGAGGAAGAATCGGACAATTTTGAACATGGCAAGAAGCATGCTAAAGACCAATAAGAATGCTGTACCACCCCCTATTTCCCCAAATATGTCCTCTGGGATTGGGCTGCAGCCCAATATCCTCCCCTCACGGCTTTGTTTGGCGAGAACTTCCCGGAAGGTCACCCAATCTGGAATTGTTCTCGCCGAAGCACTTTTAACTTCGGAGTTCTTATGGGATCCGTTGCCAATTGTGCTCCAAAACGCGTCTTGCTATATTGGGAGGGTCTCTTTACATATACTTCATTTCCACATACTTCCCCAAGCGATGTGGGATTGTGACGACCCCCTTTTTTACGACCCGGGATTCGCCTATACTCGAGTCCGGGATTCGCCTATACTCGAGTCCGGGATTCGCCTATACTCGAGTCCGGGATTCGCCTATACTCGAGTCCGGGATTCGCCTATACTCGAGTCCGGGATTCGCCTATACTCGAGTCCGGGATTCGCCTATACTCGAGTCCGGGATTCGCCTATACTCGAGTCCGGGATTCGCCTATACTCGAGTCCGGGATTCGCCTATACTCGAGTCCGGGATTCGCCTATACTCGAGTCCGGGATTCGCCTATACTCGAGTCCGGGATTCGCCTATACTCGAGTCCGGGATTCGCCTATACTCGAGTCCGGGATTCGCCTATACTCGAGTCCGGGATTCGCCTATACTCGAGTCCGGGATTCGCCTATACTCGAGTCCGGGATTCGCCTATACTCGAGTCCGGGATTCGCCTATACTCGAGTCCGGGATTCGCCTATACTCGAGTCCGGGATTCGCCTATACTCGAGTCCGGGATTCGCCTATACTCGAGTCCGGGATTCGCCTATACTCGAGTCCGGGATTCGCCTATACTCGAGTCCGGGATTCGCCTATACTCGAGTCCGGGATTCGCCTATACTCGAGTCCGGGATTCGCCTATACTCGAGTCCGGGATTCGCCTATACTCGAGTCCGGGATTCGCCTATACTCGAGTCCGGGATTCGCCTATACTCGAGTCCGGGATTCGCCTATACTCGAGTCCGGGATTCGCCTATACTCGAGTCCGGGATTCGCCTATACTCGAGTCCGGGATTCGCCTATACTCGAGTCCGGGATTCGCCTATACTCGAGTCCGGGATTCGCCTATACTCGAGTCCGGGATTCGCCTATACTCGAGTCCGGGATTCGCCTATACTCGAGTCCGGGATTCGCCTATACTCGAGTCCGGGATTCGCCTATACTCGAGTCCGGGATTCGCCTATACTCGAGTCCGGGATTCGCCTATACTCGAGTCCGGGATTCGCCTATACTCGAGTCCGGGATTCGCCTATACTCGAGTCCGGGATTCGCCTATACTCGAGTCCGGGATTCGCCTATACTCGAGTCCGGGATTCGCCTATACTCGAGTCCGGGATTCGCCTATACTCGAGTCCGGGATTCGCCTATACTCGAGTCCGGGATTCGCCTATACTCGAGTCCGGGATTCGCCTATACTCGAGTCCGGGATTCGCCTATACTCGAGTCCGGGATTCGCCTATACTCGAGTCCGGGATTCGCCTATACTCGAGTCCGGGATTCGCCTATACTCGAGTCCGGGATTCGCCTATACTCGAGTCCGGGATTCGCCTATACTCGAGTCCGGGATTCGCCTATACTCGAGTCCGGGATTCGCCTATACTCGAGTCCGGGATTCGCCTATACTCGAGTCCGGGATTCGCCTATACTCGAGTCCGGGATTCGCCTATACTCGAGTCCGGGATTCGCCTATACTCGAGTCCGGGATTCGCCTATACTCGAGTCCGGGATTCGCCTATACTCGAGTCCGGGATTCGCCTATACTCGAGTCCGGGATTCGCCTATACTCGAGTCCGGGATTCGCCTATACTCGAGTCCGGGATTCGCCTATACTCGAGTCCGGGATTCGCCTATACTCGAGTCCGGGATTCGCCTATACTCGAGTCCGGGATTCGCCTATACTCGAGTCCGGGATTCGCCTATACTCGAGTCCGGGATTCGCCTATACTCGAGTCCGGGATTCGCCTACCGAGTCCGGGATTCGCCTACACTCAGCTTAGGTCCCGAGGTTTGCTCCGCAACACGAGGTTTGTCCCGCAGTCGTATTCATATGTACACATTCCATTTGGGTTATCACAAGATGCTGAGGGAATTTTGGGCGGAGGCGTAGCTTGTGCAGTCTATTTGACAAACCGAGAACCAACCAAAAGTGTACTTGACAAGACGCCTCAAGAAGCATGGAGCGAAAGAAAGCTTGGAATTGGTCACTTCAAGGTGTTTGGGAGTATTGCATATGCTCATGTGTCGGAAGAAAAATGGACCAAGCTCGACGATCGAAGCGAGAAACACATCTTCATTGGCTATGACGCAAGTTCAAAGGGTTATTGCCTCTACAATCCTTTGAATGGGAAGGTAAATATTAGTCGTGATGTTGTTTTTGATGAGGAAGCTTCTTGAGATTTGAATACACAAGAGGAGGAGTATGATTTCCTTCCATACTTTGAAGGAGATGATGAAGATGAGCTAACCAGGGATGAAATGGGTGAAGTTTTGCCCATTCCAGTGTCACTCTGGTCGACCGTTCCGTCGTCATCTGAAGGCTTAATGCCATACAATGCACTGTCCATCGGAACGGAGGCATTTTCCAGCGATTCGGAGAACAAAATTGGCCCAAGAGGAACCCGAAGTCTACAAGAACTTAATGAGGTAAATGAAAATCAAAGTGACATAGTACTTTATTGTCTTATTGGTGATTGTGAGCCCATTAGTTTCCAAGAAGCCATTGCAAACAAAAAATGGAAGGATGCAATGGATGAAGAGATTCGAGCGATAAAAAAAAACAACACATGGGAGTTGACCAATCTTCCAAAAGGGCACAAATCGATTGGAGTAAAGTGGGTATACAAGACAAAGAGAAAGGCCAATGGCGATTCTGAGAGACACAAGGTGAGACTAGTAGTGAAAGGGTATAGTCAACGACGCGGCATCGACTATGATGATGTATTTGCCCCCGTCATTCGCCTTGAAACTATTCGTTTGATTATTGCTTTGACAGCCCATAATCATTGGAAGATACATCAAATGGATGTCAAATCGGCTTCCTTGAACGGAAATTCTTGGGGAGGAGGTCTATGGGGAGCAGCCGTTGGGTTATGAAGTCAAGGGTGAAGAATACAAAGTGCTTAGATTGAAGAAAGCTCTTTACGGTTTGAAGCAAGCACCGAGAGCATGAAATTCGAAGATTGACAAATACTTTCAAGAGAAGAGTATATGTAGTGTCCTAATGAGCATGCCCTCTACATCAACATGCAAGGTGAAAGCATACTAGTCATTTGTTTATATGTTGATGATTTAGTATTCACCGGAAACAATTCTAGCATGTTTGATGAGTTCAAAAGGGAGATGACAAAGGAGTTTGAAATGACAAATATTGGTCTCATGAGTTACTATCTTGGGATCGAGGTCAAACAAGGTGAAGATGAGATTTTTATATCCCAAAAGGGCTATGCTAAAGAAGTGCTCAAAAGGTTCAACATGGATCATGCTAATCCAGTTGGAACACTGATGGAATGTGGAGTCAAAATCACCAAGCAAGATGGAGGAGATAAGATAGATTCTACATATTTCAAAAGCTTGGTAGAAAGTTTGAGATACTTGACATGCACAAGATCAGATATTCTTTATTCGGTTGGAATCATCAGTCGATTTATGGAGGAGCCGACAACAACGCATTGCAAAATGACAAAGCGGATACTTCGCTACATCAAAGGGACGATTAGGTATGGCCTTTCCTATGTCTCTTCTAGCAATTTTGATATTATTGGTTATTGTGATAATGATTGGAGTGGTGACTTGGATGATCGGAAGAGCACTACGGGGTTTGTGTTTTTTATTGGTGAAACGGCGTTCACATGTATGTCAAAAAAGCAACTCATAGTCATATTATCAACATGCGAGACGGAGTACACCGCGACAACTTCACGTGTATGTCATGCAATTTGGCTAAGAAACCTAGTAAAAGAATTGAAATTTCAAATGGAAGGTCCAATGGAGATTTTTGTTGACAACAAATCGGCCATTGCCTTAGCTAAAAATTCGGTGTTTCATGGGAGAAGCAAGCACATCGATACCCGATATCATTACATTCGGGATTGCGTTATGAAAAAAGAAGTGGAACTCAAATATGTCAAGACACTAGACCAAGCGGCAGATATTTTCACAAAGCCCCTCAAGTTGAAGATGTTCATCAAAATGAGGGGTTTGCTTGGTGTGACAAATCAAGTTTAAGGGGGGGTGTTGAGAAAATAAAAGGTTTTGATGTTAAACTTTATTTATGGCATTTAAGTTGTGTGTGTGGTTTTTGGTTGTATAACCGATAGTGTTTAATTTGGGAGTTTCTTTGCGGGTTTATGAGTTATGAGCATTTAGTGATATTTAAGTTTTTTAACTATTAGTATTCCATGGTGATTTCTTTTGTAAAGCCTATAAAGACATGTTTAGTTGAATGGAAATATACATCTTCTCTAACCTTTGTTATTTACGTTTTTTTTCTTTTGCTAACAGTAAGACCATGTAAAATAGATTTAGACAACATATGACAGAAAAATGGGGAGGAAACAGAACAAAATAAAATGGAGGTGAAATGGAATGTGGAAAACCCTTGGCTGACCGAGAAGCTATCTCATGTTATGCTTCTCGGTGCATGCCTTCCCGTGGAAAGGCAACAGCTGCTGGGCCCGGCTTCATCCTCAGCCTTTTAAACTCCGATAACAGAGAGGGAGGGAAATTTAAGAGATCACAGCCACCGTTAGACTGATGATCAATGGAGGCACACTCCTCACGGCAGAACCGCCGTGGCTTACCTTGATGGCAACCAGAAATCCTTCTGGATTTTCAGAGAGGGAAAATAGGTTTATATTGATCAAAAAGTTGCGTACAAACACTAAAAGCGATGCTTAAATACCTAAGGTGGCTAGGGTTGGGAATGCCGAGAGAAGAAAATAGCCGTTGGAAGGCTTCTGCCAGGCATTCGCGAAATGGGAACCCAAAGCTGACAAGGCTGCTTGCTTGGAGCAAGGAAGGGCTTCGACTGGTCAGCTCGTCCAGGTGGGCAATCTGTGCGCTCGCGGAGTGATCACCGTCGATTTCTGAAGCTCGTGGTCGCTCACTGGGCGATCGACTGGAGATCGCTTCTCGGTTGCTGAATGCTCGCTGGGCTTCTTCGTGAAGGTGAGGAGCAGATTGAAGTCAAATGGGCTAGGCTTCTTCATGTGAGGTTTGGGCTGAAGCTTTAGTGCTTGAGGGTGAGTGGGCTTAAGGCTAATGGGCTGAAATTTAGGCCCATAAGTTTTGTGTGGGTTTGAAATACCCAATGTTGCAACCCAACCTTAAAGCCACCACTAATCCTACCCACACAATCTACCCTTAAATGCCTAATTATGCATGACTAAATATAAGGACTAAATGTTTGCCCAAATTACATAAAAGGCCATTGTTTGCCAAATTAAAATTAAACTAAAATTATGCAATTAGCTCGGTTACACAATTGATGAAGGGAAGACAAATTCCCTCTTTAAAATTCTAAGCTTTAAGTAAACCCTTTTCCTACAAAATTCACAAACCAATTAGTAAATAAAATAGTCAAAATACATACTTTGGCTTGTGCTTGACGGTTAGGAATCGTAGGCACATCATCCTCTCCGGGTGAATGAAGATTTGACCTCAAATCTAATGGTTGGTCTGCCCGAAGTAGGTTTTCTTCAAAATTAAAACTAACTATTTTGAATTTAAAAAGGGTTAAAAAGTAAACATTCATCAACGTAAATAATTGAAAGCCTTTTAACCACCAATAATATTCAACCAACGTTAATAACAAAATGGTATCAACAATGTTTCTCTTCCTAGTTCTTTTCATAATTTCATAATCATGCTTCGATAAATGACATTTAAAATTGCATCTAATATTAGCAATAATAAGAAGAGTTTGATCACAAACATCCGAAGTAATAACACGAATAAAATAATCATCTAACCATCCAATCCTAAGTAACCAAGTGATTAAGTGATTAGATAAAACATTCCGAGATATAAAATGAAAATCATAGTTTGGTAAGCAAGACTTACGGAACATGGGTAAATCAAATATGAAATTGTCAAAAATAAATATCCAATTATTCCAAGCACGACTATTATTATGATGATCCTCTATCTCAACAACTCTAAATAACCAGGCACTCACAAAATTGATAGTTGAAATACTTACTAATTTCGTTGCTAATCCATTATGGGTGCTCTTCACAAAAAGGTTAGAAAGATAAGAAGATAAACAAAAAGAATAATTGATAAAACAATCATTGTCCAAAACATACTCATAGCAAGTTTTACAACTCTTACCAATTTCTATTTTATAAAGTGAAGGTTCATGCAAGGTTTTCAACTTAACAATGACTTTAACAAAATTTTCCTCAAGTCCAATGAAGTGTAAATCAATTACCATGCTTCTACCTTTAAGCCTAAATTTCAAATGCTCAATACATGTGTCAATCCAACAATTTTCGTTCAAGACTTGATTATCAATGTTCTTTCTTTCAAGAATAATAATTTTGAAACATACAAGTCTAACATTAGAAACTAGTTTCATACCCCTTAAAAATAAAAGTAAATCTAGGAATCTAATATGATCAAGCAATAAAACATTAATGCAATAATATTCCATAATATTGAAATTCTGCAAAATATTATGCACCAAGGATTCATTCATTAGTTTCAACGTGCTACAATTTTCACAAACAATATGAGTGAAACAATTTAAAAGATCATAAGAGGGCATGATGGCATAATTAATTTTTACCAAGGAACTAGCAACATCTTGCTCATTAGTAACAGAGAAATAAATGTGAAACAAAAATTTAACACAAAATAAAATATGATTAATATTCCAACCAATTTTAAATACCCAAGAAATTAAATTATCCGGTGGAATAAATCTATGTGTTAATTCACTCACAATTTTCCTAGACTTTTCTTCATTAAAGTCTAATTTTAATATCTTATGATGGTCTAATGTTCGAAAAATGTCTCTAACTTCCTTAGTTCTAGAGAGTGTAAGGAAAAATTCAATTCTTTCTAAAGTAAAGATAATACTCTCATTTTGGGTTAAAATGGGTCAATGTAAATTTTGCCCACTAGGTGAGACTCTTGTCGGGAATGGGAAAAAGGATTAAATGTATATGTTGCATAAGGGGTTTCCTCTTTAGCTATGGGCAACTCAACAAAGTCTTCAACTAAAATTTCCTTCATAGGGTCGTCATAAACTGGGTTATACCACATGATAACCTCAGGAGCTATTCGATTTTGTATGGCAGAAAACATTTCATCCAAGCAATGAAGTTCTTCCTTTTGGGGAGGAAACTCTTCCACAACTTTATTGCAATTAGTTAGTTCTTCCACACAAACTAATTCATCCACACATTCCAATTCATATAAATTATAGAAATTTTCACAAAATAAATTCAGAAGTGGTGATTCATCAAAAACATCTTCTAAGAATACACTTTTAACATCTTGTTCCTTAAAACTATCATTCATGGCATTTTCTAATTCAAAAAAATGCATATACTCATGGTACAAATTAGGAAACCATTTAATTAAACATTCAAAGTTTTCTTCAAGAAAAAGTACATAGTTTTTAATCCATAATCTTTCGAATCGGGAATAATTTTCAACAAATTTATTTGTTGATTGACAATCAAACTCAGGATCAATTTGATCACAATTGGAATGACTATGCCTAACCATTTTGATAAACAACCAACACAATTACAGCAAATAGTTTAGATATCACAGATTTGGCCAAACTCTAATAGTTTTCAAATTGTTTACTACAATGAGACAGATTAATTTCTAAGCAACTAACAGAACAAATATGACATTTCAGGAAAGAACGAAACAAGACAGTGAACTTAAATGATGCACAATCAGACCACAAATTTTCTAATTACCCAATGAATACACATAAACAGCAGGGAAACAGAATATTACAATGCTACTTCAGGTAAAATTGCGGTAAACGTTATCCGATCATGTCTACGATTAAACAATCAAATTTCAAATGATGATAGGCAAGGTATATCAAGCTGGATAGTGATCAGATTACCAACAGAAATTACCTTTAAGCAGATGATTCAATTGATGCAAAGTGAAACCTCTATGACAATCCCACAACAAAAATAGAAGAGCAGTATCCAGAGTATAGCGCAGAATACAAATTTGACAGAATTTGGATCAAGAGAAAATCCAATTTGCATTACTCAAATTCTTTCAAACTTCAGAAAATTATTCTGAAACACAGCACAGTTTGAGGAAAATGATTTTGGAAACTGAACTAGAATCAAAACTCCACAGATTGTAACAATAGAAAATTGATAATCAGTTTTGCTAAATATGTTCAGGTGAATATTTTCATGCTGGAAATAGAGATTAGTAGCAATGATAAACGCAGAACAGCAGTAAATTAAGAACCTGACAGCAACAGTAATAACAGCAGATCACAATATTTTATCAATAAAAGCTACTCCTACTAACAATGCTCATAACATATTCGATGAAGCTTTAATAGGTCATTAATTGAGAATGTTCTAAGCTTGAAGAACCACATAAAACACAGAACAGTTGCTGTAAATTGATGGAATATTAAATAAACTTTATCAAACAACAGAAACAGAAATTTTGTTTTAGAAAACCAAAATTGCAGCAGCACTCAGAATATGATCTTTAAATGATAACCAATAGTTTGATGCAACAATTTGGATAACAAACAGCAAAGCAGAATGGTTTTATAACATGTTCTCCTCGGTTGTTCAAAGAAAATAGATTATTAATTCCTTCAACGATAAGAACAGCAACCAGAATATATAGAGCAGATTCTCCTCTCAATTAATCATGAAGCAATTTCGATTTAAGCATTCAGAACAGAACAAAAACTCGAAACAAATTACAAAAACAGGAACTAAAACAAGAAGAAAATTAGATTAGTTCTGACAGACATCGATCTGAATACTAAACAACATTCATAAGGATGATGCATGAAAATTATTAACAGTTTCTAAGAAAACAGATTAACAACCTCATGGAAATGAGCAGTATTTTGGTTTAGCAAAACAGGAACCACAATCACTTTAAACTAAACATAAAGTAAATAACAGCACAATAAAACCAAGAAAGCAGATTGATGATGATCATGCAGATGACAAATTTCAACAACTCAGACAAAGGAAAATAGAACAGAAAAGAAGACATGAAAAATAAACATGCTGACCAGAACAGGAACTGCTATTGGTTTGACAACACAGAACAGTTTTCCTTCTTTTGTGTTTAGACGATTTAAGCTACTAAATAATAGAATAGATAAGTACTTTTTAAGCCATAAAACAGAACCAACTAAAATTTCTAAACTAGAAACAGACTTGACAAAACAGCAGAATCATGCTTCAAATGATATGGATTTATGTTTGAACAGAAGACAATTCCATGCTTTTGATTCCATAAAAGACACTCAGAAATTTAAACAAAAACAACAAGAAAACTTGGTTAGCTAAAGGTGATTTTAAACAGGAAATTAACACCAACAGTTAAGCACCAACACAGAATAATAGAGATTGAAATTCATGCTTAAAGACATAAGTTTAACAACCTATTTATTTAAACATAAACATGACAAGTAAACTGAAATATGTTCTCGGTTAGACTAGACAGAAATATCACAGAGGGAAACAAACACTAAATAACATGATGACCAATGAAAACATCCTAGAACAGAGACGAAACATGACAGAACAGACAACAAATGACAACACAGAGAAAGAACACAAAACAAAGAAAATGAAAACAACACAAAGCCAGGTTCGGCTCTGATACCACTTGACACGGGGTCCCTTAGAAAAGGGGCCCGTGTACAACCCACGAAAATCAAGAGAGGTGCTCGGTTGTGTGTGAGTGAAGAATATTGAAATAAATGAAGAAAAAGACTAAAATAAAATGCAAGAAAATAACAACAATCTAATATTGATATGGTAGACTATGAGATGGTGATTAATAGTGAGAAATATAAAGAGAAATAAGAAGAAGGAGATGATAATAGATGTTAGAGATGATAAGGAAATATAATGCACAAATAATAAGAAAATGACATAAAAGTAAAGGTGGGTGTGTGGATATTGTGGAGCTGAAATTTAGAGGTGGATTTGTGTGCAAAGTGAAGACAATAAAAGTAAAGAAATACCCTTGGTGGATCCGAGGAGCGAGCTTACGGTTTAAGCTCCCGGATACACGTTTTCCGTGAGGAAAACGACCACCGTAGGCCGGGATTTTCTTCCTCGTTTCAACTCCCAATGGAGAAGATGAGGGAAAGGATAAGAGCTAACCTAGCAACCCTAGCTAGGCTAGCAATGGAGGCTAACTCCTCTTGGTTCAAGAACCAAGGAAAATACCAAAGGAAAACCAAAGATATTTAGGGGAAATAGTAGTATATTGATAGCCAAAAGTTGTATACAAACACTAATACCATGCATTTATAGAAGTCCTAGGTGGATTAGGGCCCTTGGATCAAAAAGGATGGATGACCAAGATCAAGGCAAACAAGCACACATCCTAGGGAGGAGATGAATGCCATGCCTAAATGGATCAATGGAGGGAATCTTGCCACATCAACATATCTCGTGCTTGAAGGTAAAAGAAGATGGTAGATACCAACAAAGTTACAACTAAATCTCAGTTACGTATGTTTCCCTTTTGAGTTTACCTATTATAATACCAAAGAAAGTAAGATATATAGCGGATATACTATAATCTTTATGTCTATCAACAAATAGAAAATCTACTCATTGAGCAATTTGCTTGCGCTCCCATGACATAATGAATTATCTCTAAGATTGGTTGACGCGAGATAACACCATAATCAATCAAACCTCGCAGAAGAAGGAGCGACTACTTAACTTGAAAAAATAAAATTAACTTTATAAGATTATCTCAAAGAGTAATGCCTAGATAAACAATTTGATGTAACATTTATTTTTTTATAGAATAATAATGATAACTTATAAATGAATGAAAAAAAAATACATTATAGTTTTAAATTAGAACATACATGTAACATTGCTCTAACCGAAAAGAATAATTTTGTTTTTTTAAGATAAAATATATTTTTAGTCCTCATAGTTTAAAAGTTGTTTCAATTTAGCCATTGCAGCTTTATTTTTTCATCTAAGTTCTCGTGCTTTCATTTTTGTTTTTAAGAACAAAAAAAGCTATAAGATAATATTTTAGCATTTCTATTCATATATGTAAGCTAAAAATACTTAATTGTAATAAAATGATTGAAATTATTGTTAGTTATTTTTAAATTAAATTAATTTTTAATTATTTTAACCCGGTTTTTTTTGTTTAATTGAACCCAAGTCACCCAGAATATATGAAAACATTTTTTATGGTTTGATCCTGGACGGTCCGCTTTTTTACTATATACGGTCTGAATCCCATCTCTCGCTGTCGATAGGTGTTTCCTATAACAAGACTATGCTACATGTCGTTCAGTCATCATCCCTGCGTTCTCATCCAATGTCTTTGATCCACTTTCCCCATCACTGAGCTCCGCTCTGCAAGTCGTTTTGAATGGAGCCTCCATATCCTTCCTCCCACTCTTACAATTCCTCGATGAAAATGAAGATTCCTGCCTCGCATCATTCCGATATTGACCGTAGTTCGTCTGAACTGCGCGCATTGGATTGTAACCTCACCTCTCTCTGCGATCACATCCAAATGGAAGGCTTCAACTCCGGGGCTTTCTCTGATATTGTGGTTCACGCAGCAGGATCCACCTACCATCTCCATCGCTTAATTCTATCCCGTAGCTCCTACTTCCGGTTAGTTTTTTCATGTTTTTGGCGGAAAAGGATGAAAGAGATGTTTCGGTTTTGAATGAATGAAATTATCGAGAAATTCATGGTCGTAAATGAAATTGAATAATTTAAAGGAGTACAACTTAGTTTCTCTCATTAGCATGCTGATATTACACAACACTGCTTCTTTATATTAGTGAACAAACTGAAAGAAATAGATTAGGGATGTCTAAATATAGCTCAAGTATCTTCATGGAGAATAGCTCAAGTATTATCCGATCATCGGACATCTATAAGCAACATATGAGTTATTTGACAAGTTCATTGAAGCATTCACCGGGTTCTTGAATTTTGATCATCAAAAAACTAGAAATCGCCCTGTATTAGTCTTTTTAATGTCTGCATTATAGTTGAATCACATTTGGGATTATAAAGTTCCTAGAATTTTGCATGTTATCATCCGAAACTTTATATGTTGCATTTTAATGTAACTGGCAGGAACATGCTTCATGGGCCTTGGAAAGAAGCTACTTCTCCTGTAGTAACCTTGCATGTGGATGATAAGAATGTTAATGGGGAGGCAATTGCAATGGCTTTGGCTTATATGTATGGACATCAACCAAAGCTAACAGACAATAATGCATTTCGAGTTCTGGCTGCTGCTTCCTTTCTTGACCTTCAGGTGTAATTTCTTGCTAAGCTCACCATAGATTGTATATGTAGTTATTTAATAGTAGCTGTCGTAATTACTTTCTGTTGATGAATACAGAACTTTTTCCCCTTTTATATATGCAGGACTTGTGTGGGATATGCACGGACTTCATTATAGCTGAATTGTGGACTTCAAATTTTTTAGAATATCAGGTTAAAAAGCACTTGTGGCTACTTTCTCTATCTCAATGCTGACTGCTACATATTAATTATATTCAATTATGATCTAGGTTTTTGCCGAAAACCAAGACTATGGCGTACATGGAGACCGTGTGAGAAATGCTTGTTGGGGTTATCTTTGTCAAAGCGGTGCCATGGAATTGAAAGAGGTATATTAAAAAAGCTTCTGCAAGGTTTTATATGGCTGTGTTTATCTTTATGTTACATGATGACCATCAATTGGAAGGCTATACAAGAAAAATAAAGGGGGTACCATGACTTTAGATTGAAAACATTTCTTTCTAGTGCTAAAAACAATAGTTTGGAATTTTCTTTGAGTTCCTTTTTTGATCTCTAGTTCTCCATAGGTAATTCTAAAATGTACGAGTTGTAATTTTTTGATCATCATCTTTTAGATTTGATAACACAAAATTTTATACACAAAACTTCATAAATGCTGTCCACATCAGGATATCGAAGTTAACTTACTTTTGACTTACAGCTTTCGACTCTGGTCAATATTTGCTTGTTTCGTTCATGATGTCACCACTTAATAATTATTTGTCAGGTTTCTAGATTTCTCTATGAAGGTTTCTGTTCATTTTTCAATTTCCTATCGGTATAACTTTCATCACATGTGCAATTGATTTATCTTGTCCTGGATAGGTGGTTCCAAAACTTTCAGCTCAAACTTTGCATGCCTTGCTGACATCAGATGAATTGTGGGTATCTAGTGAAGAAAAAAGGTAACAAGGATTAACAACCTCTTGCTGTATTTTGTCGCTTGTAGCTTTGATGTTCTATTTAAATGGCTAACACCATGTTGCTTTTTTGTGAACAGATTTGAATTGGCACTTCATACATTCCTTATTAAAGGGTCTCTTTCCAAGTCAGAAAATTCCAAACCAGGAGGGTGTAGTTTTGAGTCAGGATCTGAAACTCTTTCTGAAGCTTCTAAGGCAAAAGATATATTTTTGATTGATAGCTGCAATAATACGGGGTTGGAGTCTGAACTGGGACATTTAAGTTTGAAGGATAGCTTTCGGTCTTTGTAATACTGCTCAAAATCTTCTGGTTGAGCTCCCAGGTTGTGCAATTAACTCACAAAAAGGTATCTCCAATTTTAAACAACAGATGCAACAACCTGCATACCCTCCACCAAATTTGGATCCCAAATATGCATGCAACATGGAAGGTTCATCATTATTGAATAGTTCTTACTCTGATAACAATGGAGTAAGGACGTCATGTTCTTCAGTAGACATGGCTGTTGGTGTTGGAGTAAGTGGACTGGGGGCCAACGGGGTCGCTGTGGAAGGGCCATCTGAAGAAGGCTCGTGTTATGAGTTGGATAACAATTCTTGGCTTCCTGGGGTAGAACCTGGGCATTTTTCTGTGGGGAACTCTTCTAGTAATGGACAAAGACAAAATGATTGGGGAAGTTGTGGTCTGCATGCTCTTTCATGGGGTGGCAGGGTCGTGGGAAGAAGGCAACTTAAAAGTCACGCTAAAGGGAGCTTTGGTGTTCTTTCTGAGGAGTATGAAACATTTGATAATATATTTGAAGGGGGTTCCCTTTTATACTGCAACATGTCTTTTGAAGCCCTTCTGAATGTTAGAAAGCAACTTGAGGAGTTGGGTTTTCCGTGCAAAGCTGTAAATGATGGTTTGTGGCTGCAGGTTTGTTTCTGAAATCATTCTATTTTGCTTGTAGATTTTCAGTTAAGAAATCTGAATGGAAAATTATAAAAAGATGGTTTCTATCACATATCCAGTGGCGTAGCACCAGTCTTAGGCTCAAATTTTAGGTGTTTCTTTCACTTTTCTTTTAATAATTTACTTCTTTGTTAGAGTTGAAAGGTTTTGCTGATGTTATGTTTTAATAGGGTTGCAAGACAGGAGTTTTTCTTACCACGTGCAGTTTACAAATTTCTAGTTGACGTACTTGCTACAAATATATTCTTTAGCTTCGCTCTGTTTGAAGTTTAGACACATAGAGCCCTCCTAGTATACGGCCAGTGTTTTTCTTTTTCTGAAAAAACTGACTGCTTTTCAGATGCTTTTAAGTCAGAGGGTGCAAGAAATTGGTTCTGATACATGCAAAAATTGTTGCCTCACAAGCATGATGTGCGCTTGCAGACTGCCTTATGGCTTTTCTCGTGGAGTTGAATCCACAGGATACTACGTAAATGAGCCTGGCCAGAACAATTCTGGTAACTTGGGAAATATATATGTTACAGATTCTGTGCCAGGTGAAACTAATGGCCTTTTCAGACCTGTGCGAGTGCATGTTAGGGGACCTGTTGAAGGACTAGCAGGAATTGGACGTGGAACAACATTTGTGCCAGCAAGTGCTTGGCCTCCAACACGGTTTGTTTTTTCTCGTGTGCCATTTGGTATGGGCAACAGAAATTCTCAGCCATCTCTTGCTAATGATGATTCAGATGCAAGAACTGATCTCAATGGCGAGTTATCTGGTGATGGTTTGACTGCTTTAGTTGGGCTAAGCCAAGGAGGGACTAGCTCAGCTGCTGTCCAGGGAGAGCAGACAGAAAGAGGATATGAGATTGATAATCAAAGCAGAGTACTTGGAGCCTCTGTGGCTGGACCAAGTACCTCTGGTATTCCTATGCAGATACAACAGTCACCAGAGCATCCCCTTGGAATTGAATGGGAAAGCGGGAGCAGTTCTATATCTCTGGACGTGAGAACGCCTTTGAGCCACTTTCCTCCTTTTCGCTTTGGGTAGGTTATTCTCTTGGCCTCTAGACAATGCATTTCTCTATTATTGCATTTATTAAAATTGTTTGGTGCTGCTCTTTCAAAGTTTCTCATTTTGTTTTGAATTTTTATATTTTTCCCTTGTGAATATTATTCTAGCCTGTCTTCATTTAATCTTCATATCTTAACTTGTTCGAGCTATCTATCTAACCATCATATTTCATAGGTTTATATAGTATCTAGTGTTCAGAAGTCTTGTTTCTTGGAGATGTTGCCACAAAATAGTGCATAAGCGAACTACCAAAAATATATTGTTCCTTCATTTTACTGTGTGGGCTTTGCCTTCATGTTCAATTTCCAAATTCTAATGCCTGTCTATTTTTTTCTGGTCTTTTTATAGAAATACATTCTCTTTAATATGATAGACAATGAAAATTTTTGTCGACTGGTTTTACAGAGTGCAATTTGAGTATGTGCACAGGCTTGGTGATGGCCAAGTCAAGCACTCACCAGAATTTTTTTATGCTGGCTCTTTATGGAAGGTATTTTCCAACATAACCTAGTCATTTGTTTCTCATATAAATGGTTTCCGCATTCAATCATGACTTTATTTCTTTATGAGTTCTCAGATTAGTGTTCAGGCTTTTGGTGATGAAGATCCTCAAGGAAGACGAACTCTTGGTGAGGGATTAAGCTCCAGACCAAGCTATCCCTGAAAGCAAGTGTTTTAAATAATTAGAAGATGGCTGATTTGCATTTTGTTTGTTCTTTCAGGTTTATTTCTTCACAGACGAAAAGCAGAGACAATCGATCCTCATAGAAAGGTAAATTTCGTTCTGGATTACCCATCATGCTTGATCCTATCTTTTTTTTTTTTTACCTTTTTATGTTGAATTAGAACTGATAATTAATGTAAATTGCACGTACTAGTTGAAGTTAGGGGTTCAATTCTTTTCCTTTTGCAGGTAATGTATGTCGATTCCCGTGAAAAGGTTACGGCTCGATATCAGGTAATATTTTACGATCGATTATGCGAATTGCTAGAAAATTTTCATGCACCATGGAAAGTGACCCTATAAGCATAGTTTTCCAACCACTTTAACTTGTTTACTTTCTGCACTATTCAGTTGATTTGTCCTTCAAAGAGAGAAGTCTTGGTGTTTGGGAACTACAAGCAAACAGGAACTCTTTTACCAAAAGCACCTAAAGGATGGGGGTGGAGAACGGCCATTTTATTCGACGAGCTCATCGATCTGCTCCAAAATGGCTGCCTACGAGTGGCTGCAGTCGTACAGCTCGTCTAATCCTAATGTAATCAAATTCCGTTGAGCCTGTGTATTAACTTACCTATTTTAGATTTTCATTTCTCATTATTTAACTTGAGGACATTCAAAATGAGCCATGTTCTAAATGTATATTTTGGTATACATGTTGAAGCTGTTTTTACTCCAAGTCTCTCTCCCTCTCAGGAATTGCCTTTTATAATACTAGTTATTGTCCTGTTTTTGGCTCGGAAATTGCATTGTCTTCTGGCTTTAGTATAATAACTTTTGCAGAATCATCGATTCTCTAGCAATCTTCGACTGAAATTTGGCAAGCTGTCGACCCGGGTAGGCTTTACCCTGACGTTACGGGTTTTCTCTGGTAAAATTCCTTCGTAAATTTTGTTGTTTGTTCGAGGCAGCTGTCAGTTAGTTTATAATGAAATCTCTAGATTCTGACGAGATCGATATTGGTTTTTGAAATTTCTGTTTTGAAACCCATTTAACTTTGGCAAACGCCGTATTTCTTCGATTTCGAACTCTGTAAATCTTCCATTTTCATCTTCGATAATTTTAATCTCCGCTAAATCTTGTAGTTTGTTCTGAGACGGTGGTTTTGATTTCTTATCTTGAACTCGAAATTTTTGGACTAACCATACTTCAAGGAATAACCATTAATCGATCAATTAATGGCTAAAAATTGAACTTTATATGACGTGTCAATAATATTGACAATTATAAATCTTAAAAAAAAATCCAATTTACATTAAAAAATATATGAAAAATAATAATAAATAAACAAAATAAATTATTCATAAACCTAGGAAATTATGGGATGAGTCCTGGCCCATTCTTACAATCATAACGGCCCATCACACAAAATGGGCCGGATTTAAGCAATATCGGCCCATCAAGAGCTAGCTATTCAAAAGTTTCGTATATAACTAAATCGAGTACGTTAGCGCGATTATTTGGCGGTTGAAGAAAGCAAAGCTGTCAATCCAGTCGCTCCGTCGTCAAAAATGGACTACGAGTATGCAATTCTGGCTCTGTAACGAGTTTCCGTTGTCCAGAGCATTCGCGCTTGAGTCCTCACTTCTTTTAGCTCAAAAGGACCAAAGACGAGGCTCAGGTTTCGGTAGAATCACCTTGAAAGTTTAGGAATGGGGGAGAGTGAGAAGCAAGTGATGGTGATCGGTGTCGATGAGAGTGAACATAGCTTTTACGCTTTGCAGTGGACACTTGACCATTTCTTCCCTTCTCATTCCCAGTCTCTGCTCAAACTTGTCGTCGTCCACGCAGAACAGCTCCATCTTCAGTTCTCGGAGTCACTGGGCCAGGTATTAGAGAGTATTCTTGCTATGTTTTTGGTTTTATGAATTTTATGATTCATTACTTTCGATCTCCAGAAGAATTTTTCAATTTCTGGTAGAATCTGTTTTAATTTGTTTATCATCGGTTTCTGTCATGTTTTGGAGAAGATGATCGAGAAATTGAATGTGTTTTGGAACTTTCGAAAATTTTCAAGTTAATTGCCTAACGTCCTGTTTATAATCATCTATATGTTAGGCAATGGATAGACGGATAGTGCATTCTCTCCCTAATAAATTGTTATCTGACAGTCCAGCTAATAAATCATTTTGGTGTTTTTATGCCAAATGCGTCTTTGATCTCTAGATGGAACAAACTCGTGAAGAATTCTTCCTCATTCAGTTTAGATGTTTCTTCTTTTTTATTTTAAATCTTTTCAAATCTCATCTAAAATCAATCATGAATCAGTGAAATCTTTGTTTTGGTTCTGGTTCTGTGGATGTTTTACCCATCCTTGATGCCGATTTGAAGAAAACAGCAGCCAGAACCATTAACAAAGCTAAGGAGATGTGCAAATAACTCGGTCTTATTCTCATTCACGTCGCCTGTTCTATTAGTCAATTAAGTATTTTATTTTGCTTTTGTAGTTAAGGTAGATGGTTCTACGTTCATTCACGGTGACATTGGTGTTTTATTTTATTTTCTGCTATACTTTGAATTCTGAGCTCTCGAAGAGCAATCTTTTATTGTCAAGTTCACACACTCCTATTTGACCACTTAGTATTTATCTGATCGATCTTTGCAGTATCGGGTTAATTATGTTAAAACAAATTTTTTACATGGTCTATGGATAGCTCGCATTAGTTAAATTGACATGATCTAGTCAATTACACCAGTCAAGTTCATTTTATTTGGCTTAACAAAATAAATTTAATAACCTTTCGAAGGTCTTGACGGTGGTGAATCTTGAGATTATTTAATTTCACTCAATCCTCGTGATAATTTAATGGACTGATGGGAACCTCATTTCAAACTCTAGACTCGCTAAGAATTATACAACTCTCTTTATCAGCCATATTTCAAAATGTTGTCAGTTGAAAACTAGTGATTTCTTAGTTTTATTCTCTGTGCCAATGTTGTTTAAAATTAATATTTCTTTTAACTATTATTGATTGCTGCACAGGTGGATGATGCCCAGTTTGAAATAATGGAGGATCATCCCAGGGTTGCAATGTGCGATGCTGTAGAGAGGTTCCACGCGTCCATCTTGGTTCTTGGAAGTCATGGTTATGGATTAATCAAAAGGTATCACTGTTTTTACGAGTTTCAAAGCGATAGAACAAAATTGTTTGTGTTTTCATTCTTGGATTCTTGAGTTCTGGTTGGTTGTGCACTGCCAGTGTGAATAAGCAGGCAATCAGAAAAAATACCCTCAAATAGTAGGGTCAAAGAAAATTACCTCTTTAGGTCATTCAAATGATTAAGTCGCTCATTTTGGAGAAACTTAAATCTCTCCTCCTTCAAAGTTTTTCATTGACTGGAACAAGAGAAGCCATATAACGAATGCACGCATAATTATCTCATATGATTGCTATTCTACTCTCTTGCAGGGCGATTCTGAGTAGTGTAAGTGACCATTGCGTTCATCATGTTCATTGCTCAGTTATGGTTGTGAAAAGGCCACCTAAAACCACGTGTTAATGCAGTTTTCTCTGCTCTAAGACTAAGGTAATAAATTTCCTCTAATAATTACCTAATTGATATTTTTGATGTTATAATGATAATTATATCTAATTGTGCAATGTCTACTCAAATCACACCTGCATACATTGACCTCTGCTTATTATTAGTTCTCCTTCATTTTTTTTTGACATGCTATAGATTTCATTTCATTTTTAAAGACTTAGCAAAGAATTTTACTTTATTTTGTCGGGAATCTCGGAAGAATTCTCCTAGACGTACAATGTAACAAACCAGAAAATGTGATCACTTGATCATATTTTACTCATCTATTGAATAATAAATTAATACTAGTGACAGACATAGACGATTATAAATTTATCGTCATAGAACACCCAACGTAGATGACCAAAATCATAATTTTCATACTTATAAAACATATAAATCATCACGAGTTTCTCAACTTAGTCAAATCATTACCTATAAATAGGAAAATAGTAAAAAAAAACAAGCCCCCATCTTAGAAAATCTAAATATTTGGAATAAAATCAAAACGAAAAGTAGAGCAGAAAACAGCTAAAAAATCTTAGGACTAGATTAAACTCTCCCCTTTTAGCACTTCACCTCCCTTAAACCGTGGGCGAAATACAAGAATGTCGGATCTGTTGCTCCGTCCTTGTAGTAAGCAAACACCAAACTACCATCGTCATGCATGCTCTCCCCGACAAAGCTGCAAAAACAGTCTTCCAAATCAGTTCCTAATCTTTAGAAGAAGGCTTCAGATATATAGATTGGACATAAATTTGATCACGTCGTTCATCGAAGGAAATATTGACCAATCCTCATTTGGAATTTGCGAAGAACAAAAATTTATTCTTTATTTTTTTAGTCGTAAAATGAAGGTAAAAGGTCCACTTACAATTGGAGGTCGCTGAGCTTTGAAAGCAGAAACTTGGTCGCTCCTTCAATGTGCTTCTTAAACTTCTCCTGCTTCTCACCTTCCAGCTTAGGCGTCAACAACTTGATATATCTCTTCATGAATGTAACGAATTGCTTCTTGTCAAAGGCAGGTTGCTCCTGAAAAAACGAGAGCCCAATTCATAAAACCCATCAAAAGAAGACAAATCTCTTAATTTATAACAATATTAATGCTACTCTAATATTCTTTGTTGACGTAATCCTCGTTAATTAGTGTAATTAATATCATATTATAATTTATTATAATTATTAGACTAATTAATAAGTAATACGTAAGCACTATATCAGATGACAAAATTATAATGTAAAATTAAAAATAAATCTAGCACTATATATTATAATAATTCGTTGATCCCCTTGATAAATAATTTATTAGATCCATTAATTTGAATCATTAACAAAACAAAATTACGTACCTGAAGTCTGAAGGTGTCAACAATGTCGACCACCTTGACGGCTTGATCGTCTACGCCCTCATCCTCGTCACCACCTTCGGCAGAAGGGTTCGCACCAATGTCGACATCAACTGCTCCTTGAACAACCCACTACAAAAAATAAATGTTCTGACCACGTAAGAACAAAGCTAGTCCATAATTAAATGTGACATTCTAAATTATGTTATCAACTTATAAAATAACATAATTTCGTAAATTACCATAAGCCGACAAAAATAGGACGTCTAACATCCTCCTAGACTTATTGGGGAATAGCCTTTATAACAAGAGTAACTATTTCCATAAACGTAAAAATCTAACAAGAGTAACTCTTAAGATAAACTATTTTCCATACAACTCTCCAAGAAAGGCGTAAAATTTAATATTCGAAAATCAAAGCAAATTTAAAAATGTCGTACCTTTCCTTCGACTTCCCACAGAATTCCATTCTCGATTTCCTTGAATTGAAACGAATCCGAGAGAAGCTCGTCGCCTGATATATATATCGAAATTGGTAAAATAACTCAATTAAAAAAAATCTATAGATCAATTAATAACAAATAGTTCAAGCTGTTCCGATCCATCTAGACCTGACAATCCTAAATAAAATCATTATTCCTCTAATAACATCTCTAATACTAATTTGATCGATGAAATCTAAAACAAGACAGTCCAAGTAAAGAATCAGATCCAGGAACCACAAATCGCCATACAAAAAATCATTGATATCCACCCAGAAACAAAAAATCATTCGACGAAAATCTAAGAAGAAGAAAATCGTAATCACAGCAAGATCGAAGACAATTAAGAACGACGAGAGAATCACTAAGCAAACTATGTATCCATAATCGGCGCCGATCATAAAACTCAGCCAGGAGAATTGGAGAACCCACCAGTGTTAACGTCCTGATAAACCAACATATTTATCGCTCCGACTGGCGACTAGGATTTCAGAGAGAGAGAGAGAGAGAGAGAGAGAATCAAGAAACAGAGACATCATTATTTATAGCCGAGGGCTGGCGGAATTTGTGTAAAGGTAGGAATATTACTGTTTTACGAAAATAACCCTTTCCTTCCGCAGAAGTCCTGGTAAGTCTTCTCATTAGAATAATTTGGAATATAGAAACTTAGAAAGGTTATGAATTCAATGGCTATGGCTTAGATTGAGATAATAAAAAAAGACCTCAATAAATTAACTATTTATTATTTTAGCTAATTAATTATAATTTATAATCAATAATCATTATCTAAAACTCCTTCAAAACCATAAAGCAAGCCGATGGGCAGGCGAGAATATAAGGGCAAGAATGTAATCATAATTCTGTCTTTCTCATTGACTACAAATGCAGACCGAGATGTTCGCAGACTCCATGTTTTTTCATACATGGAGAATAACACTGGATTTTTTAAATAAATCTCCGGAGTTGTCATCATAACCGACTCGGTTCGGTTTTGAATTTTATAAAAAAAAAATATTTTTTGAAAATAATTATATTTTTGGGTTGGATTTTTAGAGTTTTGATGAAGTTTGGGCACGTATTGCGGAGTTTGAGCCAGTTTTCTAAATTTTTTGGATGGGTTTATTCGGATTCTGGGTCGCATTTTTAAGATTTGGTTTGGTTTTTCAAAGTTTTTGAACCCAATAGTTACCGAAGATTTTTTGATAGGTGGAACTATTTTTCGTTCCTTTGGTTGGCAAAATTGGCCCGACCTAGACAAAACTGCCGAGGTCGACTAAGCTCGTGGGTCCATGCTAGTTCTGTCCACCACTACTACCAAACTACAATCTTCTAAAAATGCAAATGGAAAACTACAACTTTTTTTCGGCCAAACACTCGAACCATAGTGAGACACTAGGAACGCCATTAGTTATTCTACTTAGTTTCATTGATAAAAATTAAAATTTTTAACTCAAGTCTGCGATAGTTTAGTATTAGAGCTCTAATTTCGTATTACATTAGTTTGAAAAAAATATCAAATTTTCCAATTGTTTGACAGTTATTATACATCACAACATAAAGAAAGTTGTTCATGTTCATGTTCATGTTCATGTTCATTGGTCATATTTTTTATCAAGAAAAATTTCGATTGAGTGATTGAGAGCATTAGTTATGTGGAGCATATTTTCATGAGTTGAAACCCTTGTTAATTAGAGTTTAATCTCTTGTTAATGTAGTTCAAATAATGAATAAAAGCTAATACTTTTTTAATTAATTAAAGTTTGAACTACTAATTGAGAATGAATGAACGCCATAGAAAGTAGGGCTTAATAATTTGTGATCCTCATATAGGATTAAGAAGAATAATCTAAAGCTTTGATGTGACAAGATGTAGCATTCAAGTGTAGGATAAGATTGATCATGATCATCTTCTTACGCCCATAGCCGGTCTCTTTTAGTGCTCTCAATTTCAAATATCACTTATTTTATTAATTGTTTTTTTTTTTTGGTTCAACTCCATGACAGCAAATTAGTTTCCCGGTATATAAAACGAGTTGGCTAAGTAGAGCAAAGCATAGTAGAAAAAATATGATGGGTGCAATGACGAAAGTCATAGAAATAATTGAACGTTAGAATTATAAATCGAAATTTAGTTCGAGTAATTATCAAATATCAATTGAACGTCTCAGAGTAAAATTTTATTATTTCACACGTATTATGATTTTATTGACTTAGAAATTCATTCATACACCAATCATTACTGACGACTTGCATATATATCGTATGATGACACACGTGTAAATCGGTGGCGGTAAATGTTATTTGATGTAAATTTTACCCTTTTACGTATCCTTATCCATATTAATGATTAGTTGGAAGGAGAGAATGTATTTTGAATTTCACGTGATTGTGAGTTGAAATTTTGGTCATATTTTTTATCAAGAAAAATTTTGATTGAGTGATTGAGAGGATTAGTATGTGGAGCATATTTTGATGAGTTGAAACCGTGTTAATTAGAGTTTAATTCTTGTTAATGTAGTTCAAATAATGAATAAAAGCTAATACTTTTTTAATTAATTAAGTTTGAACTACTAATTGAGAATGAATATGAACGCCCATAGAAAGTAGGGCTTAATAATTTGTGATCCTCATATAGGATTAAGATAATCTAAAGCTTTGATGTGACAAGATGTAGCATTCAAGTGTAGGATAAGATTGATCATGATCATCTTCTTACGCCCATAGCCGGTCTCTTTTAGTGCTCTCAATTTCAAATATCACTTATTTTATTAATTTTTTTTTTTTTTTTTGGTTCAACTCCATGACAGCAAATTAGTTTCCCGGTATATAAAACGAGTTGGCTAAGTAGAGCAAAGCATAGTAGAAAAAATATGATGGGTGCAATGACGAAAGTCATAGAAATAATTGAACGTTAGAATTATAAATCGAAATTTAGTTCGAGTAATTATCAAATATCAATTGAACGTCTCAGAGTAAAATTTTATTATTTCACACGTATTATGATTTTATTTGACTTAGAAAATTCATTCATACACCAATCATTACTTACGACTTGCATATATATCGTATGATGACACACGTGTAAATCGGTGGCGTTAAATGTTATTTGATGTAAATTTTACCCTTTTACGTATCCTTATCCATATTAATGATTAGTTGGAAGGAAGAGAATGTATTTTGAATTTCACGTGATTGTGAGTTGAAATTTAGGGTATGGTTTTTGATATGATGGAAATGGAATCTGTGACATAGGACTCAAGACTCATAATTGATTTGTACATCTCAACAATGAGTTAGCCATGTCGCTTGTGACATTGATTATACGTTTTAGGAGGAGTCATGTTGAAGGGAGCAAGTAGCACTTTTTGTGCTTCATGTCTCACCCAAGGAGACTATGCTTACAACTTATGACCTACCACGATAACCCTAATAAACCCACATTATGAATTTTACCTTCTTTGAAATTAGATTGTGAAATTAAAAATAATTGTAAGAGAGAGAAATGAGAGGAAGTGGCGTACGAAGTTGTAATAAATTTAACTGTGACAAAGATACCGTGTCGGATAAGGAGTCCAAGGATTACACATTTACACGTAACATTCGTGAATCTCCTCATAACATTTTGAAATAATTTGAGATAATATTATAATAATTTAATTAAAAGAAAAAAAAAAAAAAAAAAAGAGAAATAGCCATGCAAATGAGATTCACGTACGTGGAAGCATGGGGAACATTACAATCAGCTGAGTTATGGGTAAAGCAAGACAGGTCTTTTCATTACTATTATTATTATTATTATTATTAAATAAATAATTTAATTGAATTGTAATTAAAATAAATCTAGATCTAAATAATTAAAGAAGTAATTAATTAAATAGGGTTGGTTGTATGTATTGGAAGAAAATTATAGAAAAAACCAAGATTTGACCTGTTCATGTGACACGGACAAAACACTTAGCCAAGTCAGTCTTCCACGTGCACCTGACTATCACACCCACTCACTCTCTCTCTCTCTCCTCCTCTTCTTTGCCAGCTTTCCTTTGCCCCTATCTCTTTAACATACCTTGCAACTATATTTATTAATTAATTTTATAAAATTCATATCTTATTCTTTGAAATTAAACTTCCAATAAATAATTTAGACTCTAAATTGTAATTTTACGTGTAACAGTTTAAATTAAAGAATTTAATTTTATGAAAATGGTGTATAATTTATTAAAAATAATATTTGTGGACGAGTAATATAAGTACTGGAACATGCACCTTTTTTTGTGTACTTGAGAAATTGAAATACCCAAATTTGAGAAATATCAAAGGCAATGCCTCTCACTCTCGGGCTCATGTGGTAGTGCAGTCTTTGCAGCTTTCTCTCTCTCTCTCTATGGGTCTTGTGAGATGAAGATGGAAGAGATGAGTGGCGGCGATGACGGCGGAGGAAGGGCGGTGGGACAAGAAGATGAGATTGGGAGTGGAATTGCGCGGTGTAGTGATCATCCTTTCATGGTCAACCATGGTGGAGTCTGCGCCTTCTGTCTTCAAGAAAGGCTGGGGAAGCTCGTTTCTTCTTCTCTTTCTATCCCTCTCAGGTATTCCACTTCTTCGTCTTCCTCACCTTCGTTCGGATCCGACTGTGGCGGCGCTGCTCCTTCAGCCTCCTCTCTTTCTCTTTCAATCCGCTCGACCGCTTCCAAAACTGTCAATGGCGGTGGGGCTGGCGGTTCTGTTTATTACTACTCCGGGAGAGCTTGGATTCCATTTCTAACGGCGAAGAAGAAAAAGAATGGCGCTGACGTAGTTTTCAAGAGAAGCAAATCCACTTCTACGTATACTACTCCGGGAAGGAACCGATCTTCAGACTTCATTAATGGCGGTGGAGATTTCAGCGGAAGAGATAGAGGTGGGTTTTGGTCATTTCTCTATCTTTCTTCCTCTAACCGCCAGTCTTCTAAAAAGACAGACAAAAGCTTCAGAGAAAACTCAAAGATCGTATCAATGGCGGAACCTACCCTACAAGTGTACTCAATGGGAAAAGGTGGTACAATCGTCGAAGAAGATGAAACTCTAGATTCATCCATTGATCGTAAGGTTTCAAGATCCAGATCCGTCGGGTGCGGCAGCCGGAGCTTCTCCGGCGACATATTCGAAAGAATTTCGACTGGGTTCGGCGACTGCACTCTCCGACGAGTCGAGTCGCAGAGGGAAAGCAAACCGAAGGCGAGTCAAGATCGAGTCAAATGCGGTGGGTTATTTGGAGGATTTATGGTTTCTTCTTCTTCTTCGTCGTCCTCATCTTCTTCCTACTGGGTTTCATCGGATCATTCAAACGGTTCAAAACCAGCCGCAGTGTCCATACCGCCGCCGCATCGCCGGAGCAAGAGCTGGAATTGGGCTTTTGCAAGCCCGATGAGGGCATTTTCCAAGGCGACATCGTCAAAAGATTTGAAAATGGACACACTAAGAGAACATTCAGATAAAAACATAGGCTCCAACTCGTCTGCAATTCCGCCATTAATGACAGTGAGAAGCTGAAAGAGCTTGAAGGCGTCGTCTCCATCTTTGTTTCTGTACGAAAGCTCCCGTGATTTCAATTCGTTTATATTTCTCTTTTCATCATCTTTTTTTGGTGTCGATCGATTGAATCAGTACTGTAATAGATTCTCCAGATTTGGGTGGCTAGATCTTGAAGACGAAGGTATTAGCAGAATCCAATCCACTACGTTTCCGTCCAAATCAATCAAGTTCTTTGAACAAAAACACTTTTTGTATACTACTTGCTTGGATTTGTTTAAGGATTTTCATATATGATTTATGTTTTTTCAGCATTTTTTCACCTTAAATATTGTTCATCTCTCTCTCTCTCTCAATCTCTACTTGACCCTTTACTGTAACGAGTATTCTGCTGTTGATTATCTAATTATTTATTAATATAATTAATGTTATATTTTAACTATTTATTATTTATATTAATCATTGGTCAAATTAGAACATAACGTAAAATTATTAGTCAATAACATTGATGATCAAAGTGCATGCTTTAATATTTTGTATTTTTGTTTGTAGAGAGATGTATTATTCATCACATGCAAAACCATGATTGGTGATATTCAATTATTGATTAAATTAATAATTAATCTTTAATCGATCAATTATGGTTCATGCAGATGGGAAAGTTGCTTAGAGGGAAAGGCGTTGGCTAATTTATTCCGAACGTGATCATCACGATCTTGACAATAAATTATTTTCCTAAATAAGCCTCGTATTATTTGACCGGGGCTTAATCTGGGCTGGGCAATCCATTAAGCTCGCGTGAGTATGACCTACGCTTTCTTGACTGGCCTCTGTGTGTTGGCTAGTCTCTGGGCTTCTGTATTGCCCACAAATAGATTTAAGGCTCGGGTCCTCTTACTCGGCTCACACTTTGAGCTCCTCGCAGGGGCTCGTCCTGGACAAAAGCTTGGGTCTTAATGGCCTAACCATGTGCCTTTGCTTGGGCTTTTCGGGCCTCAAACTAAGTCTTTCTAGGCCAATCCTTTTGTTTTCCACGCCTCTCATTCGCTCCTTTGTGGAGCCCTCAACTGGGTTAACTTTGTGCTTTTCTACGGGCAATTTCCAGAGCCCTTGGGATTGCGTGAGCTTATCTCTGGGTTCTGGGGGCCTCTTCTTGGGCGAGCCATTAATTTATATACGACCTTGATTCTGCTACGCTTCTCTTCGATGAGCTGGACTGGGCTGCCGGGGTAAGGCCGAGTCAGTTTTGGGCTGTCCGCTCCTCGTTCATGGGGTTTCATGCTTGTTTCGGGCTAGGCACTCTTCAATGGGTTGGGTTCTCCTCTCGGGCTGGGTTGGTCCAGCACCTCTTTTGACTGGCATGGGCCAAATCTCGGTCTGGGCTGGATCATGGCTGCGTCCTCTTTCTATGGGTTAGGCTCTTCGGTGGGCTGGGTATTTCTCCAACAGATGGTTTTGTAAGCTGGTTCCAGCACATTCTTTGAGGCTATGGGCTCGTCTCGTGCTGGGCTGGGTCGAGACTGCTGATCCTCTTTGATGGAGTGGGCTCCTTTGTGAGGATATGGTTTCGAAGCTTGGGTCGAACCCATTGTGTTTTTATGTGCAACTTCTCAGGTTGGGCTCTCCTTTGAGTGAAAACGGTATAAGCATTGTTGGAGCTCCAAAGTCCGACTACGATCGTAAATTAGGCCGACGACTTTTCCATCGCCGGGCCCGTAAGTCCCTCTCTCTTCAGCTATTTTCATTCTTTAGTCGGTTAGAAATATCCTGTTGGAGCTCGTTTTATGAAACATACTGTCCGGACCAACACTGCATTGAAGTGTGGGCCGGATCCTTCTCGTATAAAATTAGAACTGAGGATTGTAGGGCTTTACCCCGAAGGGAGCCCTTCCAGAAATTCTCAAAGGCCGAGGCGTAACCCCGGCCAATGAGGGGGTTTGGAAATAGTTTTCAACCAGCAATAGACGCGCCTCGGTTAGAACCTCACTAGCTGCGTCATTGCCCCAAGCGCAAAGATACTTAAGCAGGCGTCTTATCTTGCTTTATATATTTCTTCAAACGACTTCGTCGTTTCTATTTTGTCGATGTGGGATAAACCCCATTTCCGATTTCGAGAGCGCGATCTCAACAGCCTGGCTTCAACGTTCGCCAACCTTTCTCGCGATGAATTTTGGCGCCCTCCTTCTTATATTTCTGTGTTTTGATTACTTTTAATTTTTCTTCTCTGATCAATCGTCATGGCTGTACGGTTCTACTTGTTCATGCAAGTGCATCTGTCTTCCTTCGCTACTGCTTCTGAATTTCCGAGTTCAGGTACCTTTTCCGTTCTTCTTCTTCTTCTTTTTTTTATACTCTCTTGTTATTTTGTGGCGTAGTTTTCACCGTAATTGTTTTATATGTGGTCGTGGGAAAGAAGCAATAGCCCAAATTCGCTTTCAGTTGGTTGAATGACAAAAGATATTTAATCGTCAACTACTTGGTTGTAGGGAGAATTTCCCCATCTGCTAGTGTAGCTTCATGAACAAATCTGGTGAATGAGTTTGAAGCAGGACCAAAAGCTTCGATTTCGATACTTCCGAAAGATGCATTTGGGAACAATATCTCTTCTACAGATGAACCAAATGTATTTAATTTTCACTCTGTGCATATATTATGCAGAAAACTCCATTGCAAGTCTTCCAAACATAACTTCTACGGGATTAAATGAGTTTGGCTATGTAGAAAGTTGAAACCAAACCTTGAAAGAGACTCCTTTATATTTCAAGGTGCATCCAGGTGGCGTTTTCTTTATTACAAGTTGAATTTAATAATTATTTGGTAGTGTACACATGTTTTCTTCTCGAAGTTTGTCTTTCTTTAGTAATAACGTTTGTTCTTCCAGGGCCTTTACAGGTCTCCAATTGTGTGGTTCACTGAGACTTTGAACCACGTCTGTGGCAATTATTCTCTAAGATGGAAATATTTATTTGCCAAAAAGAAAAATCTGGCAATTTCGTTCCTGGACTAAATGCATTTGATGCTGAAATTGTTGAAAAAGTAAAAAAATTATCAATACCTGTGCTGATTTGCATTTTGAAGAAGATGTGGGAGGGATTGAGCTGCTTCAGCAATTTGGAACCAGCAAATTTCTTGCCGACAATATCTGATGTTGAGCACAATGAAAGTACATCTAACATGCCTTATGCTTATACTGTCTACGCAGGTATGTACAATTGAGTTTGAGAAGTGGCCATGGTGCCATTTTGGTGTTGTATACTCTGTTTTTATTCTTTGAATATTTCACTTAGTTTGAGAAGCCAAGATTTCTAAATCTAACATATCAGTAAATAGTATTTTTGGTTTGGTGATGTATGTCTTCGAAACCCATCTTCCACCTCCCAGCTAAATACAGTTTTCATCATTGTGAATGCATTCATTAACCAGTCTTATCTATGGAACTGGCATCAATAACTCAGTTGCTGGTGAGTTATCAGAGTTCTATGTTTATTTGAATGATGTTCATCAATATCCCTCCCCAATTCTATTACAGTGGCTTCAAATACAGATTGTAAGGGAGATTGATGTCCATTTATCACCCTGTTTATGGTGGTAAATCAGAAGATTCTTACTTTCTTTATAATCTACTATTATGATTAGTTGATGGGTTGATTGATTTTCCCTCATTCAGCTGAATATTTTCCCAAGGCCGGCCTTCAGTGATACGGTCAAGCTAGTATTGTTTCATTGGCAAATGCAAGCAAACTAGTCTAAATGCAGCTAGTAAGTGTATCTTGATGCATTAATTTGGTCATCTTACCATGCTCTGAAGGTCATTAAATCGGCCGGTTTTTCACCTTTAGAGTTCTGTTATCTTTGTCAAGAAAAAGCCGGCCGTTTTGATGTAACCCGGTTTTTATTTCTACTGAAAAAAACAAACGACGACCAAGCCATCAACTTCCTATATTATTGGCAAGCCAGCAACTTTCATTTTCACTTTACCTTGAGCTGAGAGCGGAGCAACAAATGACGACGGCGTATCAAAATCTACTGAAGGTTGGATCGAAGGTCGTTGCGGTCGGTAGGAACTACGCCGCTCATGCTAAAGAACTCGGAAACGCCGTTCCCAAGGTTCATTCCTTGAGTTTCTTTGCAATTTACGATTTCGTTTACTCGTTTAATCGTTTTGATTTTTGATATTTCATCAGGAGCCTGTGTTGTTTATGAAACCAACATCTTCCTACTTGGAAAGCGGAGGCACTATCGAAATTCCGCATCCATTGAATTCACTTGATTATGAGGTGGAGCTAGCCGTCGTGATTGCGCAGAAAGCTCGCGACGTTCCTGAAGCCACTGCCATGGATTTTGTTGGAGGTAATTTTAGTCTTCAAATTCGAAATTATGCTAGATCAGTGGAAAACTTCTATCAATTTAGTAGATGCTCTTTTAATCTAATGAGCTTTTATATTTTAGTTGTAAATCTAAGGATTGTTGTTCATATTGTTACAGCACCATGTTTATTACAAGTTTAATGAAAATTTATATTGGTTAATTTTTTTATATTTTGTTGAGATGGCTCAGATTAAAAGTTCCCTCTCTCTGGCTAAACCTGTTAAATGTTTTTGTTCATCCGCTAAAATTATGCAATTCTCCATTGTCTGTAATCAAGATTTTAACATTCAATATTTCAAATTAATATTGCCATACATGCATATTAGGTTACGCTCTTGCACTGGACATGACTGCAAGGGAAATTCAAGCTTCGGCAAAGGTGATTTCTGATTTCTTACGAGCTCTCAATAGTTAGCTATGCAGTAATAGTAACTTCTTTCTTACGCTTCTCATGCTTTTGATAAGTGATTTACATGGTCGGAAAGTTTTTTTTTTTATTTTTTCTATCGTAGAGGTTACCTAATCAGATACCATAGTACATTATTGTTACATTATTTCATAAATACTGTCATTCTTTCAGTCTGCAGGTCTTCCGTGGACGGTAGCTAAAGGACAAGACACTTTTACTCCAATCAGTTCTGTAGTAAGAACCAAGTCATTTGCCTTGTTTTCTTTAGCACTTGTTTATTTGAGAGTACATTACATTTGAAAATCCTAATAGAGCTTGAAGATCAGAAAGTTAAACCAGGATGTGATATTCCCATAACATGTACCTAAGATTGTCACCAAAAGATGATGGGCCGGTCATAGAATCTTTCATTCAGCTATTAAATTTTTGTCAAGAGTAATGCTTAGAGGACCATCTGAATAATCAAGGGTTAATTGAGATTTTTTTTCCTTGATTTAATATTTTACGTAGAATATGTAGCTAAGATATTAGATCAATAAATACGTGACACGTTGGTATGTTACTTAAAACTTGGTTTCTAGATAGTCTTCCTATGTTTATTCTTTCAATAAAGTATAGTTAAGTCATGAGATGCTACATTTTTAGAGTATGCAATAATCACATTGTTAACTTGTGCGTGACGTGGATGAATAAGTGGTTTTTAATTGTGTTTGAAAAATTGGAAATCTCTCTTTCTCACTTAAATGTGCAATTACGGTGCATTTGAGAAGAATTTGAGTACCTAATGGTTATTTTCGTCGGGCATCCTGTTGCTCAACTATTTCATGCCTGATTTTCATTAAATTTCATAATTCATGTAGCTTTCTCCTGCGATGATCCCAGATCCAGACGACATAGAATTGTGGTTGAAGGTATGGAAATCCTTGAATTCAATGTTTTCTCCTTCATGTAAATGTATTGGGTTTCATATTGATAGTTGTTTTAGTCTGTTCAAATCAATATAGGTTGATGGAGAGTTACGCCAGAAAGGCTCAACCAAGGACATGATCTTTAAGATTCCGTATCTTATCAGCTACATAAGTTCTTTTATGACACTTCTTGAAGGAGATGTCATCCTCACAGGTACAATAGAATTTCTAACATACAGAAACGGGCACAGTCGGAAAGAATAGTCAGTCTCCTAATCAGCACAAAGCTATTTTTCATGGCGTTTATAAGAAAGATCCCTCATGATACCATCTATAGATAATATGGAATACATTCAATGATTACTTTAGACAACTAAAATAAAGTTCCTTATTTGAATTTTCTACATTATTCAGGCACTCCCAAAGGCGTTGGTCCAGTAAGAGCTGGTCAAAAGATAACTGCGGGTATAACCAATATCTTGGATGTCCACTTTAATGTTGAAAATCGAAAGAAACACTGATTATGGAATCTTGTTGAGACTGATCTGCCATTGTTTGAAGAGTAACTATTAACTTATTGGCATAAATAAATATCACTCTATGCATTCTTGTCCGATATGAAATCGATCCTCATCGTGCTATTTATGATATCGAACACAAGGATTAGAACTTATTCGATTAGCATTTTGTGGTTTGTTTCTGTTGAACTCTCCCTCTTTCTCTATCAAACCATGGCTATAAATCAGCAGGTTGTAGAAGTTATACAGGTAGGTTTTATGTTAAGTACACCAAGATTCTCCAAGCTTTTAGGTGTCTCCAACAGTCCAACCTACCCAGATGGCAGATTTGTCCTGGAGATAGCGGGCTGGCCTTGGTATGTCGGATCAGAATTTTTACATAAGGCCTGATTGGGCCCAGACTAGGTGTTCCCACAGGTTAGGGGAAGATTTTTTTTATTTTTTTTATATTTTATTTTATTATGAGTAAATATTAAGTTTACTATCACCAAGTCCTAATATTTCTGGACCAAGCCCATAATGTAAGGTTTTACTTTTAGCTGTTTTAGAAAAACAGTTTACTAGTTTCAAGACAAAACAAGTTGGTAAAACCTCACACATCATACGTAGTACCTGAACAGTTATCGGTAAGGATCCACTGACAGGAGCACGTTGGAACAGAGCCGGTAGACAGAGACGTGAGGTGGAGTTTAGTGGGTAGCCACCAGCTGCTCTCACTGACCGTCTCTTCTTAAGAATAGATTTATGGATGATATTTCAAACTAGCCGTTTGAGCTTCTTCCTCATTCTCCACTGATTTGACTATTGTTTGGATCTCTTTTCTCATCATTTAATAATTCGCCCATTAACACAGGCCAAAACAGCAGCTCCAACAGAAAAAGTCAGCATTAATGGATCGAACACGATTCTTTCCCATTGCAGGTAGCAGAAACTAGAAAGTTGAAAAGTACAAAACATAATTCAGAAGCAAATCAACGTAGGTTTTGAATGATTAATTTGCGAAAACATGGAGTTTATGTGACGAAATATATGGGCAATCGGGAGGTGAAGCTTCTCCGTTCTTCTTCGTCTTCCATATTTAGGTCTCTGAGATTCAGATAAGGTATCTGTAGCCCATACTTTGTTTCTGCCGGAGCCAAATCGCCGGAGAGAGGTCCTGAAGACGGCTTCCTAGTGGCTCGGTGCCTCTTGCTTGACCCGCTTCTGCTGTTTACTATGTAGAGAGGTCCTGATAGTTTGGCTCTGAAAGCTCCGGCGGCGACGCTTTGTCCTTGGGGATGGGTTTGGATGGACCCCCCTTTGAAGAAAAGAAGAGCATTTTTCCACCATTTCTTCTTCTTCTTCGTCTTTTGGGTCTTCTTCAAATCTTCCTTGCAAATGGATTTTTGGAGCTTTGAGTGTACTGAATCTATGGTTTTTGACGGTTCGCGCTGGTGCTTTCTAGCTTCTTCCATAACCTTCTTGGCAGAGATGTATCATTCAATGTTTAAGTACTAAAAAGTAGAAACAGAGACGATAAACGAGGAAGAAAGGGAAGAGGAAGCAACCTTGAAGTAGTCCATTTGAGAGTTGCAGCCATAATCCAAGTCCCTCATGATTGGCGAGCTATTTTCTGCAGAAAAATGAGTTGTGAGAGAGAATCAAGAACTGCAGAGAGCTCTCGTATATTTCCAAGAGTAGCAGAAGACAAATAATAAAAAGTGAGCCATTCTTGAAATGCTGACAGTTTGGATTCATAGTATGAGATTATGCTGGACCCGTCGTCTGTTTCATCGTCTTGCTTGGGCCAAGCTCAATCAAACACGACATGTCCTGGGCCAATC
This sequence comes from Begonia masoniana, assembly GCA_022432975.1. Classification (NCBI taxonomy): domain Eukaryota; kingdom Viridiplantae; phylum Streptophyta; class Magnoliopsida; order Cucurbitales; family Begoniaceae; genus Begonia; species Begonia masoniana. Next base: position 51,457,208 of record CM039507.1, on the reverse strand, counting down.
TACGATGGAAAAAGGGTTTCATTTTTTTAATATAAAGCTTTAAACAGTCACATTCATCTCATTAAACAATGCTTTGTCTAAGATAAAACCATAAACTGAAATATTGCTATAAGAACTCCATTTCGTGCTTTTTCTCTCACTTACAATCTGTTCTTGTATTTATTTGTCCTTCCTTCAAAGACTACACTTTTATGAAACAAAAATAAGTCGTTGCTCTAATTCTACCAAAACCACAACGGAAAAGCTAAATCTTTTTTCTGTTTCTCCTCCGCCTTCTTCAGAGTAGGATCTGTCTCGAGCAGTTAGTCCTTCTATATCCAATCCAGACGGCCTTTCTCCTGTTGCTTTGGCCGGCGCTTTTCACTTCAGTCGCCGGAGAGAGAGATTTGACGTACGAAGGGATGTTCCAACGTCTGAAACTTGGAGATTAAATTAACTGAAAAAAAATTATAAGTTGTTTGCACGGACTCATAATTCCGAGTTCGTATCTATATTTTACCCATTAAAAAGCAATGACGTTTGTGTTTTTCATGCAATTACAAAACATTATGTTATAAAATAAGCGACAAAGAATGAAAAAATCAAAAATAAATCACACATATTTTACGTGAAAAATCCTTTACGAAAAAAATCACGGAAATAGAGAGAAATCACTATGATCGAAATTGCTACAATAGTATTTGAAAATTTCGGCTAACAATTTCACACCGAAAAAAATTCTAAAACAAAATATATAGGTGATAAAATGGGTCAGTAAAATGGGTCGCGAATCTAGTCGAAAAACATCGACCCAATCCCTCAACCACAACATTTATCCCGTAAATATCACTTTTGTCGTACCGTGAAATTTTAGAACCGGGTCAAAAGAAATTTAGGTCACCGAATTAAATTTAGGTCACCGAATTCTAACAAATTTCGTATGGGAAAGAGGCCAGATATTTCTAGGAGACGACTGGCGAGGAAGCAATTTCCCAACACGTGCAAAGAAATTACAAAGGAAAATACATTTCTTGTCGGATCATCTTTTCCTTTGACCAAGAAAAGAGTAGTCATCCAAATTGATTATGACATTTGATTTGAGTGTAAAGTGGGAAAATTGCTTACTAATCACGTTTTCGAGGAAATTAAGAATCAATTTTGTTTCTAATTCTGCAGGAATTAGCAGAATAAAGCTATAAAAAACAGACACTTCCTGTACGATGTGACAAATAAACCCTAAAGAAAAAACGATCCCAGTCAACCATGGTGTTCGTTGACTGCAACTGAAGCTTGACGGCAGCTTATGGATTTGCCCCGACGAAAGCAAAAACTCATGAAATTTCCTCCTCTTCTTCCTGCCAACCCTTTTCATATTCATACTTCTGCCTTCCTCCCTAAACCCGAACTCTCTCTCTCTCTCTCTCTCTCTCTCACTCTCTTGCAGGGATTGAAGTTTCAGAAGTTCGAATAGAATGGAAAATGACGAAGATTTACCTTCTCGTGGATACAGGGACTACGGCCTCAGTGGCAAAATCATGATGGGTGCAATGGTAGTTTTGTTCTTCGTCGTAATTGTCATGGTCTGCCTCCATTTATACGCTCGCTGGTACCTCCTCCGCGCGCGCCGCCGCCGCCAACGCATGCGCCATCGCTCTCGCTTGGTATTAAGCATGGACACGCATAACGCCGCCCCTCCTGGTCCTTCCGCCAATCGCGGGCTCGACGCCGCCGTCATGAAATCTCTCCCCATTTTCGTTTACTCTTCCAAAACCCATCCTGAACCCATCGATTGCTCAGTGTGTTTGTCTGAATTTGAGGAGAACGAAGCGGGTCGGGTTTTACCGAAATGTAATCATAGTTTCCATATAGACTGTATCGACATGTGGTTTCACTCTCACTCCACCTGCCCTCTCTGCAGGACTCCGGTCGAAGCAGAGGAGAGACCGGTAAGCTCCGGCCAAGTTTTTATCTCCATCAGTCAGGAATCGTTGAGAAACGAACCCGGTTCGAGTTCTGGGTCGTGCTCAGATTGCAAGCATGATATGGAATTTCCGGTTAATCGGGCTCATCCTTCTTCTTTACTGGGTACGTCCTCGTTCGGAGCTCGTAAAAAGCCATTGGAAATGGCTTCTCTTGACATTCCAAGACGAAATGAAGGTTTCGGGAGGTTCGAAAACGAATCAGAGTATAATACACCGGTGACACAATCACACAAATCGCCGATCAGTCGCATGATGTCTCTCTCATTCAAAAGGATTCTAGGCAGAGAAAGACGAGGAGGAGTATCGCCGTCCGGGAATGCCATGATTTCCAGCCCCGTCTCCCCGCCGGACGTCGAACGCGGCAGAGACGAGATTGAACGACACGAGTAGATTGTGTTATTGAGTTAGAGTCAAAGTTCATCCTGTCTCGAGCACCTTCTTCAATCGTGGCAAAAACCCATTGGTTGTTGACGTAAGAATTTTCAACTGTACATATATATATATAACAACATATGTGGAATTATTTATTATTTTATTAATCTTTTCTTATGCTTTTAATTAATTTACTAAAAAATTTCACATTGTGGCAAGATATGAGTTTTGAAAGCAAGACACTCGTGCATTTTTATTTAATCACGTAACACACATTAATTGAATCTAATTATTGAATTAGTTGGTTTAGTGCCAAATGCCAACTTGATTATATTATGGTGACTTAATTGGCAATTTCACGTCCTCAACGTGTAAAGTAATCAGAAAAGATATTATTAAAATATTAAATTCATAAGGGTAAAGTGCAATTTGGCCCCTACAACTAGGTGAAATAGACAATTTACACCGTAAACTTGGATAATGGGCAATTTGGCCCCTACTACTAGGATAAAGTGCAATTTGGCCCATACCGTCATATTTTCAGTCAAAAAGTAACGTTTTTTGGCTTGTTTATTTTTTTTTTCCGAAATGTCCCTCACTGGACCGAACCGGACAAAATCGGTTCGGCTAATTCCACTTTGTTTTTTTTTTTTTTTTTTTTCTATTCCTCTGTCTTCTTTTTTTTCGAGAATTTTAAAAAAAAAAAACTAGAGTGGAATTAGCCGAACCGGTCCTGTCCGGTTTGGTCCAGTGAGGGGCATTTCGGAAAAAAAAAAATAAACAAGCCAAAAAACGTTATTTTTTGACGGAAAATATGACTGTAGGGGCCAAATTGCACTTTACCCTAGTAGTAGGGGCCAAATTGTCCATTCTCTAAGTTTACAGTGTAAATTGCCCATTTCACCTAGTTGTAGGGGCCAAATTGCACTTTACCCAATTAATAATTTCAATTTAATTTCTCATTTTATACTCTAATCTTATTTTTATTGATCATTAATTGATATAATTATTCATAATTTATTTTAATTATTACAGTAATCAATAAATGATATAAACAGAGGTAAAATTAATCTGTAAAATTAAAAAAATACAAATAGTGATGCCTTTGTTTAAGCAGCTCTTTATTCATGTGATACACTTGAAAATAATTGGAAGATTAAGAAATTGGGAATTATTAAAAAACATAAAAGGAGAAGTGGGCAGCCTCTGTTATGGTTGAGGGTCAAAATGAACAACTCAACTCAACTTGTACACGTTCCATGTCGTTTTCGGTCAAGCATATATATTGAGCGTTGACTGCCCCATCTTAGACTCCTTACCAAAAGCAATAAGCATTATCTATCAAAAAATATACATCGCGTGAAGCTTCAGCCACGTTAAATTATTCCGGTTTGTATTATTATTCTTGTCTTATTCTCAATATTACTAATACCCAAATGGAAACGCATTTGAAATTATAACTTAGCTCTCCGAAGCTCCAGCTTGGCAATGGTCCCTAAGTGAACTTCATCAGGGCCGTCTGCGATTCTCAATGTTCTTGCAACTGCCCATTGATGCGAAAGGACTGTGTCGGACGACAAGCCAGCTGCTCCATGAACTTGCATTGCCATATCCAGAACTTGTAATGCCATGTTTGGGGCAGCCACCTACACAGTTTTCACCATTGCCATGTCTAATCGCTGATTTCTCAAGTTTTTATCGAAAAAAAAGAGAAATAAATAGTGGTAATTACTTTGGCCATTGCTATTGTTCCTCTTGCGCCTTTGTTTCCAAGTCGATCCAGCTGGTCAGCTGCCTCTAGAACCAGCAACCTCGTTTTCTCCAACTCTATGCGACACTGAAACAGACGATCATATTTGCTTCAAGAACTAGTACCCAAAATTAGAAAATTTAAACAACTTGTCTAAATGTAATCTGGGAAGTGTTCGCGTAATGAATCTTAACCTTTTAACAGACACAATGTCAATAATATGGTTTTATTCTCATGATTACGAGCTTTTGCTTATAATAAAGATGTTACACTGAATTACCTTTGCAATATCAGAGCGAAATGAACCTTGCTCAGCAATCAGCTTGCCAAAAACTCTTCGACTAAGAGCTCGTTCAGCCATTATCTGCATACCACGATCTGCAGCACCTATCAACCTCATGCAATGGTGCAGCCTTCCTGGACCTAGCCTACCCTGTAGAGGGTGGTAGAATGCAACCACTGGATCAGAAGTGTGAACTATGACTTTCTCCAATGAAACTTCTAGGGATATCTTTGAATTGTATACAAGTTCAAACTCATAATAACACATGCATATTCAGTTTTACGAAAAAATGATTCAAACTACTAGCCAGTAAAGGTTAGTCAGGATGTGATTAAATTACTACCTGAGCGATTTCAAATCCCCGTCCTTCACCTAGTATGATATTCTTTGCAGGCACACGGACATTATCAAATGATATTTCTGCATGCCCGTGAGGAGCATCGTCGAACCCAAAAACTGTTAGAGGTCTTTTTATGTGTACACCAGGAGTATTGATATCCACTAAGATCATAGACTGCTGCTTATGCATAGCTGCAGTGGGGTCAGTTTTACCCTGCATTTGATCCAGTTGCAAATACCATTTTGGATGATGACTAAAACTTAAAAATATAAATTAATTACTAACACATGAACTAACCATGACTATAAGAATTCTGCACCTCGGATCCATGGCTCCACTTGTCCACCATTTGGTGCCATTAATGATATAGGAATCACCTTGCCTGCAAATAGTCCAATGTAAATCATAAATATATGAAGCACAATTTCCAATCACAAGTATATCGAAATTATTAATGATTATGTACTCCGTGATAGTGGAAAGAATAAAATTGCTCAACAAGTTGATCGTACCTTTTAATAGAGCACTCAATATTGGTGGCGTCAGAGGAGGCAACTTTTGGTTCTGTCATTGCAAAACCGGATCGGATCTTTCCCTCAAGTAGAGGTAGTAACCACTCACGAAGTTGTTCTTTATTTCCGTATCGCAACAATACCTGGGTGAATATTTTAAATTACAAATATGATTGGATTAATATGTTTACTGCCAGGATTGTAAACTAATGATGATCACATTCGATTTGGAAATCCCCAATCCCCCTAATTTACAACTCAGACGAACTTTGTATACACGATTTAGACACGACATGAGTTACAACTCTCACAAAATAACAAACCTTATAGTCATTTTAAAGTGAAAGAGAATTTCCATAATCTGATTCCAACAGGACCCAAAACTTGTATGTTTTGAGCTTTTTCATATAGTCAGTATCACTGATGAGGTATGCACTTACTATAATGATGATAGAAGTTATTTATTGTGAACATTCCTCAACTGAATGTGCGTGCCTAGCAGACCAATCATTCATGGCTCCTAGAGAACAAGCAAACTTACCTCCATATTTCCAGTGTCAGGTGCACCACAATTAAACACCTGAGGAGCCCAAATAGATCGACCCATGATCTGACAAAGATATCCATATTCGAGATTTGAAAGGCCAGCCCCCAGTAATTGGTTGCCTGCATCTACTGAAGGCGCATGATTGCTCACATCAAAAATCAATTTTCTGGCTCTATCAGCACTATCAAACTGCAATTAACACAATTTCACTAGATGAAAAATTTGAACAGTGCAGATAACATAGATGGTAGAAAAGTTGATGTTATTACAGGTATCCACAAGTTCCATAGCCCTTCTTTCTTTGCGAGCTCCTTAAGCTTCTCCTCCTCTGGGTGGACAGTCCAACGTGAGGAAGAGAGGGCAAGTTTATAAAACTCATTTTCCATGGGATAAATATGATCTCCCATGAACTTGAGCAATTTGTTCATCAATTCCAGGACCCTTCTACTTGGGATGAATCTCCCACCACTGTTGAATAGACCTTGTTTTTCATTCACATTTCCAAGTAATTTGTATTGGTCTTGTGCAACTGAATCTGAATCACAACAGAAGATATAAAACCCTTCAAGACACCAATTACTCAAGGACAAGTGGTCTCTATAGATAATAGCTACCAGATGGTGGATGCTCTGGAAGCACAGATTTCTGATTAACATATTTCCATGCAATGTCTACCAGAGCATCAGCTTTTTCCCCTGCATGCACAGCACTTTCACCACCAGATGCATTACCCTGTATGCTCAAAATTCATATAATATTAGAAATACTTAAACAATTGAACTATCTTAAAGAGTTGGGAACCTCTTACTGCTCAACTAACTTACCAATAACCATCTACTATAAATTCCTGCATAGATTGCTGCACCACGAAATAATGATAAGGCAACATAAAACTTCCATTCAGCATATGGCCACGATTTGCCCTATTATAAGAAATGAAAAAATAAAAAAGATCAAGAGTAATGATGAAACCTTTTGTTGGATTATTTGTAACCAGTGGAGTTTATACATGATTAGCAGAATAAGCATACTTAAAAATTTAGCCTAAAATCAACCTACGTCAATGCTCAAACAAATAAAACTAAATATAAAAAAATAATAATAATAATTTTGATCTTAGAGATTAAACTTAATTCTCATAACTAGAAAATCAATTCAAACTCAAATAGAGGCTCTTAGTGACAATGCATCTCATATTTACAGGGTTACAATGCTTTGCATGATTAGTCCTTTGATCATTCCTGACTGAGATAGGATTATATCTTTCTGATTGAACGATTATAAATCTTGTAGAAACTCAATTGGCTAAGATCATCAATAACCGACTTACAGCGAGAGAGCAGTATTCTGCCAGATATTCCGCTTGAGAGGGAATCCCTTCTGGGATTCCAATAGAATCGATGCCTTCACCAAGTTTTGATTTGTTAACCCCGAGATCCAAAACATACGGCTGCCAACATGTGCAAGCATAAATTAATCATGCAACTATATATATTGAAATATATATTCGAACTTAAAAACTGAATATTTTCTTGTGTACCAAACAGATGTATGCAACGTCGCTCATTTGATTTCCTAAAGTAGAAAGTTCCCAGTCAAGGATGCCAATAACCTTATCCTACAACAAATAAGCATTTCATCGAAGATAAGCAACTTCAATATACCAGAGGTTTTTGTCCATTGAAACAGTAATAATTGTAGAAGATGAAGGATAAATAACCCAAGAGCAGGCACTGACTAAAACGAATGCTTTATGAGAAAATGTATACAGAGATAGAGCCCAGGAACACAAGCTAAGCATCAACCAACCAAAACCATTTGGAATCACAGACCTGAATGGGATGAAATACAAGGTTGTCAAGGCGAAAGTCCCCATGAACTATGCCAGCTGTAACAGCTGATGAATCTTCTGGAGGAATATGTTGACGTAACCAGTCGATGAGTGCAAACATCTTAGGATTTCCGTCAGAATTTCCCTTTCCAACTGAGGCAGTATATTGTTTTGCCCATCTCTCAATCTGAAGTGAAGTTAGAAATTATAAGCATTACCATAATGTCAGAGATAACTTAGCTTAAAAAACTTTGAAGGTATGATCATTCAAATATCTCGTCTGCAAAAAGCAAATAACAATCCAAGTATCAATATTTCTTTATAACATGAATTCCTCCTCTCTCGCATTCCTCTTTTTCACTGAAAAACACATCACTCAAAGCGACTGGAGAGAATAACACAAAGCATAGTAGAAAAGGAAATGAAAATAGCTAATCAACTTGAAAATGCTGCATATATGATCCTTACCTGCCGCTTACAATAGTTGTCTTTACGCCCATATTTTTCTAGACCAATAGCATCTACATCAACAGAATGTAGAGAAGCTAAAGCTTTTGCAGCTGCTTTGTATATTGCCCTCCTTCTGTCTGGAGCCACTCCCTAAACATAAAAGTCACACCCGTAAATATCCTGAAAACTGGTCAGAAAAATAATTCTTACTTACAAACTATACAGAGGTTCAACTCAATTTATAGATTAGACTTATACCGGTAACATTGGGTCTAAAAATATGCGACCGTCCAAATACTCCATGATGTAAAATGGAGTGCCAATTACGCTGGGGTCATTACACAAGCAGAATACCGTAGGAACTGGAACATCAGTGTTACTTCCTAAAGCCTTAAGAATCTGTATAATCAGAGATCAAAGAGTTGCAGAATCAAATACCAACATTTGCCAACCGATACTTTCGCTAACTTAATACAAACAAAATTCCATTTTCCCTCCGAAGTATGGAAAGTACCAAAGAATGATTTAATAAACGGAACCTTAAACTCTCTCTCAACGGCATGGGCAGACTCCAGCAACTTCCCTGGAGGCTTCTTTCTCAAAACATATCGTTTCGAAGAGGATCCCGTCACTTCCATAAGATAGGTTGGATTTGATTGTCCATGCCCAAACTACACAAAAAAAAAAAAAAAAAAAAAAAAAAAAAAAAAAAAAAAAAAAAATCGGATTCTGCAAATTAAACAAAAAACGAAATGAATAGCTGATGAAAAGACAACCTGAGAAAGAGTGAAATTCGAGGCAGGAAGAGGAAATCCCGGAACATTGGCCGAAGAATAGTGGAACAAAGCGTCGAGATCAAGCTCGTAAGCCGGCTGGACTCGACCTAGGAGTTCCGATGTTCGCCTCGCCATTATCAATTCGATTACTTTGATTACTGTCTCACTGCAAGAACGAGACCGGAATTAAATATCGGCGCTCTGATTAGACGTTTTGGCTGCTTATGGATGACGATAAATCCCACGTGGAATTAAAAATCTCAACAAATTAACTCAAATAAATAAAAATTTAAAAATTTAAGAAAAATACATATTTAGTATTTAGCCTATAGTTTTATTTATTCCACTTATAGATTTATATTCGTTAAGTTCTATTTTTTTATTATCCATCAAAAAAATATTTAATTGGAGTAAAATAATTATTATTATCATTGATTTGAATTAAATAAGTAAAAATGATCTCAATATAAATAATGTGGCATAAAGAATATTCCTTGAACTATTTTGTTAAATTTAACGATAAAAATATATTTTACCTTAAAAATAAAATGATTAATAATGTAATTTTAAATAAATAAATAAATAACTATTACCCATTTTCACCACAACCATTTCCACAATTAGTAACTAATATATTTTAAAAAATAGAATGCAAAATTATTTACCCAACAAAAATATTATTAAAATGCACAATAATTTATATTTAGTATATTCATTATTCACCAAAAAATATTTAGAATTTCTCATGGGATTCTAACAAAAAAAAAGAAGTAAATCTCTTAATTGTATAAGAAAATTACTAATTTTCTATTTTAATCCAAATGGATGAGATTTTTTCTCTCGAAAATGGAATATAATAAGATTGATATGACCATTAATGAAGATCAAAACCAAGTAGTCATTTACAAATTATATAAAATATATACGTATAAATTAGATGATGGTGCGGATTCGATAAGTAACCTCTTAACTCAAGAGTCAGTGGTAATTAATCAGAGCAGGTTAAAATGATAATAATTGTGGAGTCCTCCAATAATTTCAGTCAAATATTATCTGTTTTATACCAAAACAAATTGTACTAGATAGATAGATGAATTATATTTATAAATCACTCAATTTTCACTCTCCAAAATGACGTGGGATTGTACACTCATATAATATAGATGGTGCCTACACAATCAAATAAAATATTGAGTAATCTTTATGACAAATTGCTACTATAATAAATAAAAAAAACGTGATACATTTGACCAACTTATCAAGAGATGAGCTTTGTGGCTACTGACTGGAAGTAGAAAATCTAGTTTCCTTAAAAAAAAAAATTAGTATCAGTTGTCCTTGACACATAAGTGCAGAGTCTAAACTACACTTTTTACACTTGACTTAAATTCAATTTAGAGTTTGAATTTTACCCTAAAATAAAAAATGTACATATAAATCATAGCCAATGGGGACTGGATACGTCTAATATCTCTGTAATACAGACAGAACCACCCACCAACGTTGGAAATAGCTCCGACCGTATCATTCTCCAAACCAACTGTATAATCAAGGGAAACAGTCCAATAATAGAGCTTCTCCCGGAAAAAAGTCAGCCCATTTCAGACTCGCCACTACACACAGCGCCTATATCGAAGGAAGCTCAAACCCACGCCAACCGTAGAGTTTCAACAACTACGAATAGAATTAGGGGCAACAATTTGTTCAGCTGGAAACCAGGCATATAATAAACAGAAGCGAAAAAACAAAACCCATTTGTAAATTCTATTTCTTCTAAGCCTCCATTGGAGGCTGTCTTAAATTATCTTCAATAAAAACCAGAAAAAAAAAAAGACTCCATCAGTTGATCTTCCTTCAGTTTATCGTCGAGCGGTGGCAATGGCAGTGGCGGGAAATTATTATCATGGCTTAGTAGCCATCGTCGTGTTGTTCTTGAGTTTGGCTGCGTGTGAGGCTTGGGTTAAGCCGCCGGCAGGGCCCGACCCTTATCGTCATCGGAATATGGCTCATGATACTAGGGGTCAGGGTGAGGTTATCTTCAACGTGCTGAATTATGGAGCAAAACCTGACGGAAAGACAGATAATTTTGGGGTAATTTCAATGATCTTTTTTCATCAATATATCTCGCAAGAGAATGGAAGATGGTGAATAGATCAAATTTATTTATAGTTTCCGATAAATTACCAACGTTCTTAATCTATCGAGTCGAAGTTCATTCAATCATTTGTGTTTTTTAGGGTAATATGTGCAATTTTACGTCTGTTTGTAGAGTTTCATGAAGACATGGAATGCAGCTTGTCACTCGAAAGGAGCAGCGAGAGTGTACGTTCCTCAAGCCACTTTCGTAATAAGCCAAGTGGCTTTTGACGGGCCGTGCACTTGCACGGGCCCTATTATCTTTCAGATTGACGGCACCATCAAAGCCACCACCGACGTCAGTGAGTACGTCTCCGACGAATGGATCTTGTTTGAGCGAATCCAAGGCCTCATCGTCACCGGCAGAGGCACCTTGGACGGCCAAGGAGACGCCGTCTGGAAGTACAACAACTGCGGCTCCGACGCATTTTGCCAGAAACTCCCAGTCGTAAGTTCATTCCTACCTTTTTCAAGTCTCAACTGTTATTGCAACACGATTTTTTCAAAAACCACAAAATGTCAAGAAAATGGACTTAGATCATAATGTTTGTAATTATTTATATATTACAATATTTTTATATCAAACAAAACTTTAATTTTCAACTGTTTAAGATTAAAATTCACCAAACTTGACAAATATATTTCACACTTTTTATTTAATAAGATGGTTTAATTTTATTTCTATTTTGATTTCAAATCTTGTCAATATTTCGAAAGAATTTGAAATTGTTGCCGAAAAAATTTACAAAGTTCGAAACTGAGTTAAAAATCACTAAACACGTAAGAAATTAAGATAAAACATATGATTAAATAAAAAACAAGATATAGACACAGTAGATTTGAAGAAAAAACTAACAATAACGACAACTTAAAAGTGAATTTCACAGTGATTTCTCGGGTTACAGGCCAAACGTCATATGGAACCTTATTTTATTTTATCAAAACTTTCTTCTTTGAATGCAGTCTTTGAAACTGAACAACGTAATGCATGCAATAGTAAAGGGGATCACGTCAGTAAACAGCAAAGGGTTTCACATGTTGATCACGAACTCCGACAACATCAGAGTGAGGAGGGTTCACTTGTTCGCGCCGGAGGAAAGCCCTAACACCGACGGCATCCATCTCAGTCGTTCCAACAACGTCAAGATAGCAAGATCGGTGATAGGATCCGGAGACGACTGCGTCTCGATCGGCCAAGGATCAGTTAACGTCACCATCAACAAAGTGACCTGCGGCCCCGGCCATGGTTTCAGGCAAGTCTCCCTTTCAAAAAAAAAACAAAAACAAAAATGGTAAAACCAGACTTACCATGATCTAATCTATGGCTGAAAAACCTTAAAGTTTTGAGTATTTTAATGGACAGCGTTGGTAGTCTTGGGAAGTACAAGGACGAGCAAGATGTTCGAGGAGTGATAGTGAGGAACTGCACCTTATCCAAAACCCAGAATGGACTTAGAATCAAAACATGGCCAAACTCACCCCCAAGTGCAGCTTCTTCCATTCTTTTCCAGGATATTATAATGGACAACGTCAAGAACCCTATTCTCATCGACCAAGAATATAACTGCAGATCTCCCTGCAAAAAAGCGGTTTGCTTTTCTCTCTCTTTTTCTTATTCTTCTTCAATAAAACCCTAAAAAACTGCACTAATATCAAGAATTTCAAACCAATAATCAATCTAAACTGTTCTATCTGATCTTAGTTTGACTGGTTTCAACCTGATTATGCCCACCATTATTGAAGCTTTTTTATGAACTTTTTTTGCAGCCTTCGCGAGTGAGAATCAGCGACGTTCATTTTCTGAACATTCGAGGAACCTCAACCTCGCCAGTTGCAGTAAATCTGAAGTGCAGCCAGCAATTTCCATGCAGTAACGTGGGGTTTATCAACGTAAATTTGAAGTACACCGGTCTTCCAAATCTCGGTTTACCTTTCTCATCGTCCTGCAACAATGCAAGAGTAGGCTACCGTGGCATTCAAAGCCCACCGCCTTGCAACTGATCAACCACTTCTCTGCAGACTCTGGATCAAACCCTTTCAACACAACTGTGAGGTGAGATTGGAAATTGATTTTGGAGACAGTGCAAAAAAAAAAAACTTGTCTAGAATGAGGAGAGAGAGAGAGAGATGGAGAAAGAGAGAGAAAGCATCATCTTTGGGTTTGGTCGTTTGGATGAAGAATGATTTGATATTTTGCAACAAGTATGTTTTGTTGGATAATGCATGTCCATTTATGAAAGGTTTACTATATTTTTTTAATGTAAACTATTTTTTAATTACCAAATATGGCTCTGTTATGTATGCGCCATATATCTTGATCTTTGTCACTGAAAATGGGACTAGTTTAGTTGATTTCTCAGTAATATTTTCTTTTTAGTTAGTGTGAGTTAAAAAATGTATAAATAATTAAAATTATTGTCAAATAAATTTAATATTTTGGAGTTATTGGTAATTTATCATAATAACATAAAAACGTGTAGTCTTCATTGCTCCCAATACAATATTGTACGTTTTGAACTGAAACCCGCACATATTTATTTTTGGCGTTAGCCAAAAATACGTCGTACTCGGTATGAATGAGAACTCTACTCATAAACCATTCAATTTCTACTTTCCCACGCGATACATGACTGTGCACCCCCACTAGTATGAGCTGGACCCTCACAGTTACCAAAATCTTGGGTTGTTATTATCTTCACAGGATGAGTTGTCACATAAAAAGTGAAGATATTGCTCGAATATTCTAGAACTTTTTCATTACTCTTTTAACATAGAAAGTGAAGGCATGAGACTTGACAAATAACTACCTATTAACAAGTATTTCAAAATCTAAAAGTTGTCTCAAATTCAATTCATTATCTTTCTTTGGATCGAACTCTGATCCGACGACCAAGGACAGCGAGAAGTGTTAAGCAATATAAACACAATTAAATTATTTCTCAACCCACGAGTTTAAGTTTTTAGAATTTTTAATCATTTATCATGGTATGTATCGCTAAAAGTTTTAAGTTAGAATTTCTATAAAATAAAAAAAATTAAACCCATTAAAAAAATTATGTAAGGACCAATAAAAAAAATTAACCTACCGTGTGACAGAAATTATTAAAAAATAAATACATGATTAAATTATCTTTCAACCCACAAATTTGAAGTGTTTTTGAGTTATTGCTTAAACTTGAGTTAGACCCATTTCACATTTTGGATATATAAAGTCACAGATGTAATTTAGCTTAAAAGAGGGGCTTTTTTGAGAGGGTGTTGTTCACTTCAAAAAAAAATGATGTTTATGCATCAGAGCCGTTTAATTTTGGTCTTGTTATGATCGATAGACTTACATGAGGTGGTTGAGCTGCTTCTGTCTTTATTTGATCAAATTCTTCGTGTGTTACATGTTTAACAATAAATCTCCACGTGTGGAAATGGTCTTACTGGCTTCTAATACTCGTCTAATAGTTTCTCTCCATACCCTTTTTCAGTAAAGAAAGAGGGCTGGAACAAACTATATCATTGATGTGACCAAAATAGAAGTATTCGATTTAAGAGTAGAATCGAATTGAATTGCGAAGCACATTCTTCATCGTTCAAAATGGAATAGGAACCCGACAACCAAAACCGAACAACGAGATATGGTTCGATTCCAAAAATTGAATTTTTATTAAACATACGTGTATTTGTTGTTGATTTTGGGCTGGTTTTGTAAAGTTTGAATCATGTTATGATCGAATTATGAGTTATGAATTAATTGGACCAATTATTATTTGACCCGTTAGTAAACATATTCAGAGAGTAAATATAACAAAACTTAAACTCCATCGTTAACGGCGAATAAACTCTTTTTGCATCAACAAAGTGACTGTATGGGCGGCCCAAGTAAATTTAGCTTGAGGTGAATTAGTGGATATAAGCTGTCTTCTTCCTGTTGGTTCTGAACTGTAACTGATACTGACAACGCTTTATAAAAGTGGTAAACTGAAACCTCCTTTCTCCTACCATGGATGTGAGCTTCCTTTCTTTCTTTCTTTCTCTCTGCATCTTTTGAGTGACGAACAGATGTGCGGCGGAGCCATCATTTCTGACTTCATCGAAGCCAAGCGTGGCCGGAAGCTCAGCGCCAAGGAACTCTGGTCTGAGCTCGACCCACTCGGCATCGGATTTCTGTCCTCCGATGGAAACCATGAACTCAACGACGGTAACATTTTCTTATTATACTTCTTAAGTCCTTCGAGATACTCTGAATCGAAATATTCTTCTTTTCCTTGTTAATGGAAGTTTTTGGTTCATTTGGGCTATAGCTGCAGCGGTGAGGGGGAAGACTGACCGACAGAGGATAAAGAGACCGAGCCAGAGAAGTCGGAAGAACGTTTACCGGGGAGTCAGACGGAGGCCATGGGGTAAATGGGCTGCTGAAATTCGAGACCCGTCTAAGGGCGTCCGGGTCTGGCTCGGAACCTACAACACGGCAGAACAGGCAGCCGCAGCTTATGATGAGGCTGCCAAACGAATCAGAGGCAAAAAAGCCAAGCTCAACTTTCCACAATCACTGCCGAGTCCGTCGCCGTGGCCTCCTCTACGCCCACCGCTAGAAAACCGGCTCCCGGCGTCACACCCGGAAGTTCCGCTTGCCCAAGCGACAGGTTGGGCACCGTCCTATAACAGTTACAGTTGTTCAATGAAGAGTGAGGGAGGTAGTGACTCAGAGCTGAAAGATCGAATCTCGACCTTAGAGTCGTTCTTGGGTCTGGATAAAAAACAGCCATCGCCGCCAGCTCCACCGCCGCCAACTGAACCGCTGGGTGGATGCGATGAGTGGGACTCGTTAGTGGGGCTTTGGGATCTGATTCTGGACGACCCCTTCGCGCATATAATCTGCAACAACACGACCGACTGAATCACTAAAAAGTTCATCTTTAGGTGTAATATCTATCAATATGATAATCGAATAAATGGTAGCTTCTTAATCGACCCAATTCTAGTAACAGATCAATAACTCAAACCGCCGAGTAAAAAAGCTCGCAGATGTCCAACTAGTAACCATGCCTGTTTTCCAGGCAATGCATAAGTTGACCAAAAAACTGGCCGGCTACAGTGTCCAACGGCAACAGCATTTGAAGAAGACAAATTATTATGATTGAAGTGTAGTTAATTTTAAACTGAGAATCTTAAAAAATAAAATCTTAAATTATTCAAAAATGTAATCAATCTAATCTTTTAGTTTACCAGTGATTCAAGTTAAGCCATAATTTAGAGGTCCAATTAGTTTTTAACCAATATTTAATAAGAGCCCTTCTTATTGTAGCTCTGACAATTGACACGTGTATTAGGGTTCTACCTTAAGATGGAATCTTGCTGACTCAGTAATGAAGAAATCTCATCCAAATCAACCCCGATGGACTAGTTTACTTTAATTAACAGAGCAGGCCATCTTTGAAAATTTGTCGACCTTTGACAGGTGGCTGACCCACAATTATAAGATTAATTATGATTGAAGAGAAGATCATAAAAAAAGAGGATTGGTATCTACTATCACATTTCAAATAAGAAATCTGACTCTTCAAGATCAAAACATTAATATCTTGGATTGTAGAAACTTTAATTATTCTGACTCCGACGTGTAAAGGTTAAGACTGCTCAATGTGAGGACTCAACCCCTACCAGTGGATGGAGTACATACTTACACATCGTTTTTAAAAGTAAAAAATACACGATTTATAAATAATATTATTTTTCTTATCTAGTACAACGCGTCTTAAATTAAGTAAGATAACAAAACTGTGCATGATACAATCCAAAATAGATAATAATGTAACAAAACAATAATTTACATTACAATTATACACTATAAATGGCACATCCGCTTGGTGGGAGCATAAAAGTTGAAACAAGAATCCGAAAATTGATATCGAACATTTAAGATAAGACAAGAGACAGTACCATATTATTCCACCGTCTGCAGTCTGCGTCATCATAGATTTTCCCAAAAGTTAGATATTGCACGTGATTACTTTAGCTATAATCAGATCGAGAGGACAGACGCATTGCATCGGAATTTTCTTTAATAAACACATATTATACAACTAAGGCGGTGAAAGAGCTAAATAGATTCACCAACCAATAACGAGCCTAGTCAATTTAATCATAACTATTTTAACTTGAGCTGAGCTTAGTTCTACCTGTCTGCTTGAACCGAACCAACTCGGATTGCTGTGACATGACTCAGCTTTTTGGGTGAGTCGGGCTGGTGGCAGCCAGCTGAGCCTCAATACATAACTCGCCCCTGTGACGTTCGTTCTTCATCTGCACCAACCATTTACCAAGAATGAAATCTTGACACTCACAACAGATGATGATGACGAGTTCAGGTTGTCGAACAACTCAAAATAAGAACTTCTTCTAAAGCCCTTCCTCAAACCTTGGAAACTAACTGAAAGATTAGTCCCATTAGGTAAAATTAAATATTAGACTTAGAAATGCATTACTCATATTGGTTATCATCACATGTTAGGCCCAATACATGAGTGAGCGTCATTACTTATTCCATGATGATTGAATAAGAATAACTGTGTATGCCCAATAAATGTGTAGTGCTGACTATCAGCAAAAAGTTTTAAATTCAAGCATTTGGGGCACTGTAGCGCGGGTTTGAGGTGCTACAATGCTGACTCTCTGGACCTGCGCATTCAGTGTGACCGCTATAGCCGCCGGATACGGGCGCTACAACGTTGAGTCTCTACCAGAAGTCATTAAGTTTGAGCACAGTAGTTCTGGTTTTCAGAAGATTTATTTACCCGACTCGGTGTTCTAGAAATCTCGCCAATGATTAGGGTATGTTGGTTTCGAACATGGAATAAGATGTTGGTTATATGACATGTGATTTTGGTTTATAGAACTTTAACGAATAATCTGAAGCAGTGGGATAAAATATGTACAGAAGCCATACGGAAGATCTTCCATACATGTCTATGGTTGTAGCTATGAAGATTGGTTGGACGGATCTTGAAGAACACCAAATCAACTCAGCACCCTGAATTCAGTCGCAAAGCAACCTTCCCTCTCACAATGTCCCCAGTTCCATTAGCCAGGATCCGAATCACTTTCTTGAACGCAAAGTGTACACAATTCGATAGTGATATCCAGTAAATCACCTCGAAAATAAAATCAATGGCTGGACCATAACGCGAAGATGACGATGATCCATCCCAACTATGTCCTCCAAATCTATCGAAATTCCATCCCCGGCCACCGCCCCAACTTCCTCCGCCAAACGGACCGTCGA
Source organism: Begonia masoniana (assembly GCA_022432975.1). Lineage (NCBI taxonomy): Eukaryota > Viridiplantae > Streptophyta > Magnoliopsida > Cucurbitales > Begoniaceae > Begonia > Begonia masoniana. The sequence goes on along the minus strand of CM039507.1, from coordinate 51,438,977 downwards.
CGCCATCCCCTCCAAAGCCCTCGAAATCAAAGTCATCTAAGTTATCGCTAAACGATCTACGCCTCGTTCTACGTTTCCTTCGGATGAGCGTCATGTGAGCGGGAGCAGTTTTGCAAGAATTTGATTTCACAGGCGCTGAAGCTCGGGCATCAACGGTAATTAATAAAGCCGACATCTGACAGACTCCGGCGGATGAGGAAGACGATGATCGGTCGGAAGCCGAATCACAGAAGGCGGCGACGTGATAATTTGTTGAGGCCGATTCCGCGCACCGAATCAAAAATCCGGCCAAACTCATCTTAAGACGGAATTTACTGCACAGAGAACGAGGATTTAAACAGGATTTCGATGAAAAAAAAAAACAATAATCTACCGCGACGACCAAAAAGTTCCAAAGAAGAGGCGGAAAAAACGGAAGAAATCAATCCAAACCAGAAGAGATGGGAGAAGAGAAAATCGATTTGGTGATGTTATAGAGAACTTGTCGCATAGCAATTAGCATCACGTTTAAATTGGCATGGTATGGGTCGGGTCAACATTGTCACTAACCGCGGGTCCCATGAGCCAACCGGCCTGACCCAGGGTAACGCTTGTGTCCGATTCTGCCCGATCCTACTAGCACCGCCCGGCTCTCAAAAGAAGTGAAACTTATGTAATTGTTACACAGTGATTCCGTATAACTCACATACTTTACGATGAATGGCTGTTCAATTGTTAATTACACAGCAGCTGGGTTGGAGTGATTACTTTCCAGCTCCTCAATCACCAATTCAACCATCTTCCTGTACATAGGCATGTAATGGTCTTTTACCATTGTTCTTGAGAGCCTGAGCTTGCTGTATAGCTCCCTAGGGGTCTCGAATATACCTACATTTTGTCGCATCGATCCTTCATTTTGTAAATTTGCAGAATCCAGTGATGGAAGAACAGATACCATATGCATGATTCTGCCGGGGGGATAGAATGGATGGTTTTCGGAAACGTCGCCTGACGGAGTCGGTGAGTCATTTTCTGCCACGTCAGCAATGATATTTTCTTCTTCTTCGGTGATCTCTTTTGCGGCAGTCGCTTCCTCTTCCTCTCGAGCCTTGGCTTCGGGATTGTTCTCCTCCCTCTGAAGTTCCTTCTCCAGTTCGTTCCACAGCTCGTCTTCGGTGATGTCTTCTACTGCTGTTTTAGTAATGGCTTCTTCTTCTTCCTCTTCCACTTGAATTAGAATTTCTTCGTCTGAATCGTCGTAACCCGATTCATGGCTCGAGGAAATGCACTCAATTTTGCTCCCGACTTGGTCATTGCTTATCATCTCTTCGACTAGAGGAGTCGTGGACATTATTCCTGGCATAAGAGATGCCTCGTCCACGTCTGGATCTGCGACATTGGTATTCAACGAATGGCTTATGTTCCGGCGTCTTGCACCGATGCAATACCATGAAGACAGAGATGATTGGGTTCTGACGACAGCCTGAGCTACATTCTTTGCTCGTTTCATGACAACCTATTGCATAGAAAGAAGATATACCATTCCTTAGATGGAAAAATCAAGTGAAAATGTTTGGATAAAAATAACTATGAAGTTCATCCTCACATTGAACAAAAAAAAAAAAAAGTTAAATTGATCTCTAATATTTGAGCTCACTTAAATATTAGACCTAAAACATTTTTTTTACAAACAAAACTTTCATCTTTCATCACTCAGTAATTTAAATTTTGCCGTCAATTTATCCATTAAATTCAGCATGTATATACTACGTTTCCCATTTAATGAGACGTTTTAACCCAATTTCTAATATCTTTTGTAATTTCTAACCCGATTTCGAACTCTACGCTCGATTGACAGAGTTTGAAATCATATGAGAGAATATCGACAAAATTCGATATCGGATTAGAATTTGTTATAGTAAACAATCGAATTAAAACACCTCATGAAATGAAAAACATGTTATGGACATGCTAAATTTAACGAATAAATTGACAATAAGATTTAATTTATAGCAATTAAAAGATAGAGGTTCTATTTGAAAAATAAAAATAAATAAATAATCTACAGTCTAATCTGCAAATCACCTAAATCATTAGAGTTTAAATTACATTTTCCAAAAAAAGAATAAAGAATAAATCCAGATCAACCAATATGATATTATAAAAACAAGTAGCATTACTTTAATCTATTATATGGTTATCTTTGTATTCTTCCACTTCAAAGTTACATGTTGACATTTAATACCTCCGTTTCTATATAATTTTTTACATAAATAAGTAATCACATATTGGACAAATGAAAAGATGACATGTCAATATAACACTAGTAAAGACAATATCTTATAAGGTAACTCTAGCCGTACTCCACTGCTGATGAATCTGATGTCCCCAGCAGGACATTGAACTTCGTACTTCGCAAATTGTAAGTTTTTTCATAAATTCTCGTTGAAACAAAAAGAAGCAGTAGAAAGTCAATATGTTTGAAACTAAAATGTTTACCTGAGTGCTGCTCGAGACAGGATACAGTAGCGCACCTGCACCAGAAACCTTAGCTCTTGCAGTGGCCATGGTCGGCAGGCGAGATCCCAAAGCAGTTGCAGAGCGATAAACAACATTAATGACCTTCGTATGCTTAACCTGATCTCGTAGATCGTTCAACCAAGATGATGCATTAACCTAATCGAATCATTCAAATTAAAGTCCTGATAATATCCAGAAAAATGACTAAATAATAAACTTTTAAATTCTTGCAGGCGAGAATGCATTTTAGCACCTCGGATCTAAGGTCGTCGACAGAAGCAGCTGAGAAGGTCGGGACCAAATCAGAACCGTTGATAACTGTAGTGATGAAGTGCTTGCCTGATTCTGCTAACTCCCAAGTCATACAGGCAGCTGCAAAATAGTAATCCATTATCTTAAAACTATATATTATATGTGGAAATTACATCCTAAATAATTTTTTATGATAAAATATGAGGGCTTATGCCTGGGGCAAATGTGACACAAGTGCTTGAAGAAAGCTCTTTCTGTTCTCGTAGGATATATGCTAATAATGCAGCCGTCCCACCACCAAGTGAATGACCAATAATCTGATCAAATGGCCATCAATATCAAATACAAGTAACCCGAGCAAGATTTACTAAGAATCATATGACATAGCTATCTCTTTAGTTTAAAAAGATATTATATATATATTAATGAACACAAAAAATAGCAGGTTCCATCGTGAAATATAGAATGAATCTTAATTCATGACCAAAATCTTTGGTGTCGCCACATCTGTCATGATTGAAAATTCAATTTTTTTTCAACAGATTCCCCGCACTAAGGAACGACCTTCCTTAGTCAGCCTACTTCGTGTAGAACCCTCAATATACACGCACTTAGTCTCTTTTACTGAACCTCCTCTATCTCTTTATTTACAATGGACAAAAACCTAATCATTCAGGTCACCACAACTAAAGCCTGGATATTCCCCTAAAATGGCATTTCCAAAGAATCATAGGGAATATATAATAGAATCAATAAGAAGCTTCTAACAAAAATAAACGATAAAATAAAACTATACATAAGATATGGCAAGAAATTAATCTAATCGTAGCTCATACCTTAACTTGGTAATCCGGATATTCAGCGAGAGCCTTTTGCAGGGAAGGGGTGCTTAGCTTTGCAATCCATCGAGCCGAAGCAACCATTCCACAGTGTGCATATCCAAGAACGATATTATTTACTCCACCCTCGTAGAACACCGTGTGATGGAAAGGCACTACCGCCCCAGTCGCTGCTGTTAGAGTGTCTTTGATGCTATGAGTACCACGGATCAACAGAAGGAAACATTTTGAGTTATTATCTCGAACTATCGTAAATGCAGGCTTCAGAAGCTTCAAAAAATATAAATAAAAAACTCAGTAAGTTAATCAAAATCATATTATAAATAGAACAGCTTATGATCACTAATTCGGCCGTAATGTTGTCCTCAATTGCTACTTACCCCTGCCTTTGGTTTGTGAAGAAGAACAACTTCCTTTGTATAACCGGCAGACTCTAGAAAAACCGGAAACGACTTCTTTGAGAAAAGGATACAGAGGGTTAAAAGCTTCAACAAATCTTTCAGTTCAGATATAATTTCGAGGCCTTTGAGTTCTATGCATTCACTACTTGCATAAACACTTGCAACTTGTTCATTTCCCTGCATTCATCAAATTCCCAGAATTCCCATGAAAAAAATACTAAAAACTATGCTTCATCTACTGAGCCAACCAGATTCATCAAAATAACCAAGTAAACAAAACATCTAATTAAGATTTCACTTTACTCTTCCTTCTTGAGGTTTGAGAAGCTCTAGTTTCAGCAACTACATCATCGGATGTCCATAACAAACCAAACAACCTTATTGAATCAAAATCGTAGGAAATATGAGCAAAGGAACAAACCTGTCGCCGTATTAGATAATTAATGCCAAACGCCAAGTCTCCAATCGGCCACTTCCCCAAAGTCTCGGAGTACATGAACCTAAGTGTTTCGGATAGCGTATTGATGGCTTCAAACCACGTAGCTGGCGCCTGATCCGGCCGCCGAGCGATTCTCCTCCTCCCCGATCTGATCGATTTCGATATATCGTACTTCCCATCATGCCTGTCCTCTTCCCTTTTAGCCGACAGTCTCCGACTCAGTAAATAGTACAGAATCACCGCAGCTCCAGCAGCCGTCGCCATTGTTCCAACCGCCATGAGCTCAGTGAATAATTATCGCAAAACTTTGAACAAGTAAAACAATCAAATTCGATCCGGCGCCATTTCCAACAATCACAGCTTCAAATTGTTCCACAATTCTCAAATTCAGTCAATGAATGAATCTAAACTACGGAACTACCAAACAAAGGAGAAAAAACAGTAGATTTCTGGGAAGAAGAAGAAGAAGATTAGCATGGATTATGGAAGTACACAGATAATGAGATAAGTAGAGGAGGACATTTGCAGAAGAAAGCGTTTGTTGACAAGAAAAGGCAATCGCGGCGTAACGGAGTATCTCCCATGTCACTCAAATGAGTGAATTACCGAAAATATCATTCATCATAAGCTAATGGACAAATAAGGTGGAAGGCTATTTTCGTAATCAAGCATTTGCAAAAGTAACCCACGCAAGGAAAGGGGCGGAAGAGCGCGCACGTTAAGAATCGGATAATGGCGGGACAAGTTAACAAAAATTTACCCACAGGCTTATATGGGTGAAAAAGTTGTTTAATTTTTATATTTCAATTTTACTTATATTATTTATTAATTAAAAATAATTAGATAGAACAGCAAATAAAAATAGACATATATTATGTTATTTTATCAATATTAATCATTTAATAAATTATGGTGGTTATCAAATGTACATCCATTAATCAAAGCGTAATAATGTCCCGTACCCTATAATTTTATATTATCATCTGTAATAATTAAAATAAAACAATATTTGTTGCCTTGTTCTCACTGATGTATGTCTACAGGGAAATATTTGAGTGGGGTCATCGTACCGATTGTCTTCGGCCGATGAAATGACTCCCAGCCATACAAACAGTAAGCGGAAAACCAACGAGCGATACACTAATGCAAAATTAACCAGTTTTCAATTTTAATATTTCTCGTTTGGAAACTCTCAAAATCATACACAGCTTCAAAGTTTGATAGAAATCCGAGATGGATTCAAAGAAGGAGAGGCAGTTGGTGGTAGATAGCAGAGAATTCTCCCTTTTCAACTCACCTGAATGCTTGTTTCAGGCCAAGAAAAATCGCCCCTAGATCCGTCCATCATATATTTCCGGGGTTACCTGCATCTCAGAACCCGAAGATTCCAAAAACCTGAGAATTTCGGTGCATAAAAATGGCACATTGGGTGCATAATGAGTACCCAATACCCGATTCATGATAAAAAGCATGTTTTCATTATGAATAGATTGGGACTTTTGGAATGATCTTTAAATCCAAATTAGAATCCTTGAGCATAATTTTGGATTTCTCATTGCTTTAACGACAGTATTAATTAATGTGATGCTGTATATATTATAAGAAACAAAATTATCTCACTTAATAGTGAAAATAAAAACAAATCATCTGTCTCTACATCTTAAATATGACTCATTACCTGTTACTTTCTCTAGGACACAAACTGTGAGAACGGTGGGTTATGCAGATATATTTCCATCTTTCATTCGAAAATAGTTGCCTGTGACCTACTTTGTAGGTTGCTTGGTACTGAGCAAACCATCATCTTTTAAGGACTGCAATTCTTTTGCAGCCAGATCTCGAACCTCAGAGTGCAAGGATTCCATGAATGCGTGAATTACCTTAGAACTACAGAAAAATAGAGAAAAATTGCTCATACATAAAAAAAAAATATTCATATCCTTGGTTAATTTGAAAAGACATGGCAATTGTATCCAACCTGTGTCCTTGTGCCCACGTTCTGCATTTCCCTTTCAGTGCTTTCTTCCAAAGAATGACAGCAAAAGGAGGACAGTCCAAGATTAGTTTTCTAATGGTCCTGCTGGAGTGGAAATTTTCAAGGATATGCTCCTCTTCTGTTTCTTCAGATTTTGGCTCTGCCACAAGAGATGCAACAGCATCATATAATGCATTCAACTTTTCATCAAACTTTGGGCGGAGAATGGCATCAGCACCACCAGTGGATACCTGATTTGCCAACAAAATAAGGAATATGAAAAACTGCCCTGACTATATTAAAAAGGAGAAGAAATTTGAAGAGCTTAAATTCACCTCATATATAACGTCTTTGCCAAAATTTGACCTAAGAAATTCTCCTGCATTTTCAATACATGTGTCCAAGAGATTCTGCATGTGTCAGATATGAAATCTTTCAAATTTCATCAAGGGAACGCATTAAAATATGCCTTAGATCAATATAACTAAAATTTAAATTGAACATAACAAGAGATATAAATCCTGAAGTTTACACGATCACCGCCAGATGGACAATGAGAAACTCTTAATTGTCCAAGCATTGGGTCAGGATTAAGTTTACTTGGAGAATGTAGAGAAAGGGATTGCAAAGATACCAATGGGAAAAAGATCTTGACAACACATATTAACTGCAATGCACAAACCTCGGCTAAACCACTATCGATCAACAATTCTTGCCGTCGGATGAAAGGATCTTTTTTTCCACCTTCAACTAGTTCAGTTTTCTGAGAGGGTTTCTCCATATTCACATCTTCACCATCTTCCATTACTTCTGCAGATCTTTCCACATCTCCTGACTAAAAATCAAAGCAAGCAAGACACACTAAGTCCAGATGCATCGCCATCACTAGTTCCATGTTTTTTATCATACATCATCCCTTAGATATAATATAATTTTATAAAAAGTCACCTTGTGGCATAAAGAAGGAATAGATGAATCCAAAGTCAAGAGGTCATCAGGACTAAAGTAACGTGAGCAATTTGGCTGCAGAAGATGCAGGAACAAACGCCTCCCAGTCTGGTAAAATTGTAGGGAACAATCCAAAAGGGAATGTAAACTTACAAAGTATAAAAATTGCACGAGTATGAAATTGTATATTATCATCTGTTTATGACCATATGTATATTATATCATGAAAATGCAAAAATCCAATGATAACATCAAACATTCTGTCCTCGGATACATCCTACAGTACAGATAGAGCAGTGGGACATTTTAATGGCGTGGAGGAAAATTTAGGAAAACTACTCAGAAATCAGAACGATCAATACAAGTAATAAGAGGAAAACAAGCCCTTCATTCCTCAAATTAATATCACACATTTTTCTAGTGTTAGGAATTAAAAATAGAGATTACCTTGTCCAAAATTAGCTCCTTTAATTTTTTTTCTAGCTCTTTAATTACAGTCTGCATGAGAAAATGCAACTTAGAAGGCCCATTAAAAACAGAAAGTCCCTTAACGAACATCATGTGACTACCATCAACAAAAGAGTGAAAAATAACCTTTCTAATCAGCTTTGTATCATCAACAACTGAAACAACTGAGGCAAGAACCTTGAAAAAAACAAGCTTACGTGAGAATAAATATAGGCAACAAGTTGAAATCTGAAGGAAATTCCATGAAGATGATAGTTGGAGCATTTATTATATGAAGATTAAAGCATAAACCCCTGGAGTTTTTAGTGATTTATCCATAATAACTTCAATTAAACATACATGCATCAATATAATTAAAATAAACTATTTATCAAAAAATTATTTCGAGATTCATAGCCCCAAAAGTTTCTGATACAAACTGTATTGGCAAATAAAGTTAGTAAATGTTGACAATTTGTTAAGCGATAGTTCATATTTCTACTGGGAGGATCTTACAGCATCCCCATACAAGTCTCCTTCCCAACCAACAACCAACAACCAACGAAGTTTTCACCCCTATTTTGTGTGAGCTAGAGAATTCCCACTTATTTTACACGATCAAGATCTTTTCCAGGAAATCTTATAAAAAGTCATGAATCAAGGATCATGTGACACTTCTTTAATTTATGTTAGTTAATATATAGTGGGTTGTTATTATAGTGGGAAGTTAACTTCTTGTACGGCTAGTTATTGCGGTAGTGGGAAGTTTAACTTTGTTTGTTATATATATGGTGAATGTTAATAGAATGAAAAGGAGGAAAATGATTTTTTTTTTAAGAAAAATTGTTTTGTGGTTCATCTTCACGTGAAGAAGATATTTTATTGATTTCTGACTGAAACCTATCAGATTTCCCCACATTTAGGTAACAAATGCCATCAGCAGCCTCCAAATAGAAAACAATGAGCCAAAACTAAGTATCAAACATGGCATAACAAAACGTAGAAGCTAGAGATAGTGTCTTGATGTCACATGAATAATGATAAATGTCAAACCAAATTAAGCAGGAAGCATTCTCAAAAGTAATGCTTACCACACTACCATAGTGATCGACTGCTATCTTGTTCATGTTGTCTTTCATTCCTTTGACAATTTTCTTTCTTTCCTGATATAAACAACGGGATTAAAAAAACAAGTCTTAATCGAAAAAAAAAGTCATTTATAAAAAATAACATATAAAAACGAAGATATCATATACCTTAGAACTTCCATGCTTGATGCAAAGTACACCAATCCTTGCTCCATCACGGGTGTGAATCATCCTAACAAGAAGCGGACTAGACAATTGCTGAATTACATCTGTCGCAGATGACTTTGCAAAAATTTGATTTAGAAATGAGAATAAAGAAATTCATACAATAAGAACAAGAAAGGAGATTTCAAGCACCAGAAAATTAATAATGAACTTTAGATACCTGATTGGCTATGTTTAGGTACTCCATTAATACCCTGTGAATGATAGAGTGGTCCACTATTCCTTTCTCCAAAATTGGTTGAATTACTGAATGCATGTGGTGCAAGACGGAAGTTTTACTAAGGCCAAACTTTGTCATTAAATCGGTTAACCTGAAATAAAATCAGGAACCAATAACCATGAAACAGGATGACTGCACAAGACAAGTGTCCTAGCATAGACTAATATTCCATATGGAAGAGAAGTCAATTAAGAAGGGACAAAAAACTTTTTATGGAAATGTATACAGGTCTATATAGATTTTTACCGGTTCTCTTTTGTAGCGTTCAAACTTTTAAATAACTGTAGCTCTAAAGAATATAACTCCATGAGAAGATTTTGTTTCTCAGTGGCATTTCCCAGATAATAAGCCTGTTCAACCACTGGAAAAGTAATGAAAAACAACATTAACACATAAATAACTAGAAAAAGGTTAGAAACTATACTAAAAACATTCCAAATTTAAGTAGTCCAAACTAGAAAGGTAACTCAAGTGGGACTTGTCAATGACATTGTGCATTAACTTTTACAAAAAATAAAATGAAACTACAACATAGAATAAATAGTACTGTTGAACAAAAAACAAAAACATGAAGGTGGGGTTACCATAAGGTTTTGGTTTCATTGAGTTTTAGCAGATGATTATAAAAGCTTTCAACTTACCTACAGATCCAACCATGTGACGAAGAAGAGAAGCAACATGCCCTTGCAAAGATGATATAAACCCAGACAACTGATCTTTTGAAGCTGAAAGAAACAATAAAAAATTTATCAAATCTAAGCGTTCAGATTCAATAAAAAATGCCACTAATACAAAAAAGTCAAACAACAAACAGTCTAGTCAAGCCACAAACCGGAGTTTATATATTCATACCATTGTCCAACATTTTCTTCACAAGATGAACTGCATATGTGTTACATGCAAGGGTACGAAGACATGGCTTGAGCTCTTCAAATACTGCATTCCTCTCATTTTCTGAGCTATACTTGATACAAGTCTACATAGAAATGAAAAGAATAATTACAACAAACACAAGAACAGGAGATTAATTTGTGAGAACTACCAAAAGAGCATAAAAAGAATTACCTGTAGAACACGAGAAGAGACTTTGGTGCTGGCAATTTCAGAAATCTTCCCCTTCATTTTTTGTAGTGCTTCACTTATCAGTCTAAGAGAAATGAAAATAACAGGTAGATGAAAGCAAATATGTCAGCGAAGGAAGAATACACAGAGAGATGCAAAAATAAAAAAACAAAACAAAAAGAATATACTTAGAACGGTCTTCCTTTGCAATATTCCGACACCTCATCTTCTCCCAAAGAGATCCAAGCTCCTGCAAGTGAATTCAGGGGTTGGATTCAGATAAACACAGATAAAAGCTCAGTTCCCACTCGAACAATGGATCTTTATAATAATCTACTTAATTAAGTTCCCCTACTAATTTTTGGCAACGAACCATTGCATACTTTAATCCTAGAGGTTTCTTCAAAATGGAAAGGCCTTCTATTTTAGTTTGTTTTAATTAGGTGGAAACAATATCACAGTATTCCTGCATACTTTTTTTTGGTTTACACAGTTTAATTCAATCTCAATGACATTAGACAAAATAGCATAAAAAAATACAAGCAGTAGTAGAATAACAAGGGTTTGTTTCGTTATTGAAATGTAAGAACTTGAATTATAATATTTTTTTTAAATATATTATTCCATTTGATTAATGCTACGGTTTACTTGCACAGTTCGTGCTCACTGGCTCTGACCCAGAAATTGTAATATTTCCACTTAGTCATCAGAACAGGCCTATCTTTAGAAACACAAATTGTTTTTCCTTGATATCTAACATAATGTATGGTGGTGTTATTGGGTGATTTTCATTGTGTACTTTGAGCTTAGATTAGATCAAGTTCACAGACAGACACAAAACAAAACGTCCGTGATTATACAATTCCAGCCGAAAATTCCAAATTTCCAAGCAGGCATGTTAACTATGCACAAACTTCGGTATCTAACTGAATGACAGTGTACAAACTATCCATATTGAAGCAAGCAAACCCACCTGCCTTTACCGGCAAAAACAAAAAAATATACTTACTCGTTCCAGTACATAATGTTCTTTTCTCCTCTTCTTCCTAGCTTCTGTAAGTTCCTGGAAAAGAGACAATAACATAGATAAACAAAAATTCGTCAAAGTCAAAAGTTAAAAGGACGCAAATAAACAACGAAAAACAATCACGCAACGACTGAAAACCTTGGCATGGAGGCGACGGTCTCGCTTCGTCATCGGCGTCTTCTTCTCATTCGTGGCGTCTAATTTCTTAAACCTCGGATTGATAGAGCGATTTTCTTGTCGTTTGACGGAATCCAAAGGTTTATTAGAAACTTGCTTCTGATGATTTGAGGTCTTAGTGTGCAGTAGCTTAGGCTTTTTTGAGGCGGAGGCATGGGAACTAGTCTTACCACCTGGTAGCTGCTTCCTCTTCATCGGCTTGCTCGGTTTGTTCGCCGCCATGGAGAAGCTGGAAGTGGAAGCGGAAGCTGTTCCTTCGAGTTTTCTGAAACCGGGGCTTTTCCAGGGTTTTGCTTCTTGAATTAATTCTGCCCGACCCGGATTAAAACGGGTTTACATTAATAATACCTTTACCATAAATTTGCTTATATATTACTAATAATAATACGTATACTCAACGCTATTTTATTCTATTAAAATATTAATTATTCATAATTTTTTATATTAATTATATCAATTATTATTTGACACGTCTGCAAGTATTTTAATAGAATATAACAATAGAGTAAATGTAGCATTACTCATGTATTATTCACCTCAACTATCAATTTAAACCGTGAATTTTGAGAATACTAACAACTCATATTCTAAATTTTAATTTTCGACAATTAAAATTTTAAACTAAATATCTTTAATAACTTATGTAACGACCTACCCCCTTCATCGGCATTTTTTCTGCGCGGACGCACTGCCATCCGAGTATGGATATAGTATACGAGCCAGTAGTCACTCATGACTTTCTTCTCCATGAAAAGGGAGTTTTTGACTCCCCAGTAATTTGAACTCTGGCTTTCAGGTTATAATCAAGAGTTTCTTATCACTTTAGCTACAGGAGAGAAAAGATCATGAGTGACTACTGACCCGTATACTAGATCTAGACCTGGATGTCAGTGCATCCGCGCGGAAAAAAAGCCGTTGAAGAGGATAGGTTGTTACAACTTAAATCTCGAGATTAAAAGACTATTAACTTTATATACATTTCAAAATGATTCATACGGCACACCAAAAGAACAATTTTTTTGAACTTGACAATAAAAATAAATTGAAGGACGAGGTGGCATATAAGTTGATACGTGTGACATCATGAGATAAAATAGAAAGTCGAAATTAAAAGATAAATTAATATTATAATAATGATAGATTAAATTACTTGGAAAAAACCCTAATATTTATGACAATAAGTAAAACCCTCGAAAAAATGGAACCACTTAGTAGGTGAAAATCATTGATTTTAATTAAACGTAACTAAACAAATTTAAAAAATTTAACCCGATATTGATTGAGACCAGATCCGGATCCAATGAAATGCGCAATTTGATCTTTATCGAACTCTGTTCTCTTCCTCTTCGACATGTCGTCCTCCTAACTCACGTTACTCGATATTCTATAAATTATAAAAAGTATAAAATTTTATTTAATAATTAATTTTAATTTTATAATAAAAAAATTTTAATTATAGGATTCACAAAATAAATCTTAAACTATATTAATTAATAAAATAAACCTTAAACTATTATATGTTAACAAGTTAACTATTTTGTTACTAACGTCTGATCGACCGCTTGAAGTCGATGTCGCCACATTTTTTAGCATGTTTTGTACTTATTTCAAGTTCGGACATTAGTCCATTTGAACTGTGGATAACTATATAAAGTGTTAGATTGGTTAAAATTTGTTTAGTCACTAATTCTATAATTTAGAGGTTTGATTGATAATTACGAGTTAATATTTTTCAAAATTCTTTTAGATTGGTTGAAATATAGAGGAGAACGACATGTTTCTCTGCCCCAGCGGTGTCATGTTCTGTCAAGTGATAGACACCAGGCTAGCCATCTTCCGCACCATTGAGCGTGGGTCCCACTCTTCTTTCTCTTTCCCCTGTCATCCCACGTGCGGTCACAACGCTCCATGCAACTCTCTTTTCTTCGTTTTTCCACTCTACATGTTTCATTCTCCAATCGGATATCACCATGTGGCAAAATCATACGGCCAGAGCTTTCTATTCACACCATGTGTCAGTCCGACCTTCGACCTTCACCAACATCGTCACCCACCCCATTATTTACCCGCCATCCCCGTTTTGTTCTTACGTTAAATCAATTTTCATAATTCTTGCCCTCTCTCTCGTTCAAAACCTTCACTCTACAAAACAGAACACCTATCTTTCTCTCTCTAGATTCCCTCTCTCTCCCCCCGGCTACCTATGGCTATGGGGGGCCGTTTCGAACAATTTCTGTCGGCGAGAGACGTTATATATTATAAAGAACGAAGAGAGAATTGCTAATAATTGGCTATAATTAGCTTCATTGCCACTGTTTTCTTGGCTTAACATGATTTGTTCTTGTGCGTGTTTGTGCGTGGAAAACCTGTCGTTTCCGTAATCACTGCCATTGTTTTCCACTACAGTGAGTACGAGATTAATTTTTCTGTCATTCATGTCATTAATGCTCATCATACAAGCTCCACATACTGGCTCAGAGAGCTCCCCTGTTTTGTGGCTCTTTCGTTCTCCTCTCTTTTGCTCTTCTGCTTTTCTTCTTCCTCCCCCCTCTCTGTCTCCGCGGCTTTGACTATGAAGATGCTAGTAAGTACGTTTCTTTGATTAATCTTTCCGATTATTTGAGTGTTGCGGGTAATTTCTATTTCGTAGTCTGGATTCGAGAAGCAGTTTGGGATTTGAGGGTTTTCCGACAACATTGTTTTCGATTGAGATCGTTCTACTTCGTCTGTCTTTGTTCTGCCTTTTGTTTCATTATTCTCTGTTGGGTAGATTATTTTTTCTTCTTTTCTCTGGTCAGTCACTTAGAACCTAAATTTTAGCCCTGATTTCACTTCTTTTTGTGCGAACCATTCAGTATTTATTTCTGTTTTTTTTTTTTTTCTCTTCTCCTTCAAGGTGGCATTGCTCTTGTTGCTAGAACTGAGCCATGCATTAGAAAGAGACGACGAAGAACAAGGCCGACAGTGCGATTACATCCCGAAATTAGAACCGAGACCGCACAGTGTGTCTATTTCGGAATTCGGAGCCGTCGGGGATGGTCGGACATTAAACACCATTGCATTTCAGAACGCAATTTTCTATCTCAAGTCCTTTGCCGACAAAGGGGGAGCTCAACTTTATGTCCCGGCCGGAAAATGGCTCACCGGAAGTTTCAATCTCACCAGCCACCTCACCCTTTTCTTAGAAAAAGGTGCTGTCATTCTAGGCTCTCAGGTAACTCACTCCCTTTCATTTGATTTCTTTCTTCTTCTCTATAATATAACGTTCTGTCCTGTATTAGGATCCATCTCATTGGGAAATTCTTAAGCCTTTACCGTCGTATGGCCGAGGTCTCGAGCTTCCCGGGGAAAGATATGGAAGCTTAATTAACGGATATGATTTGCACGAAGTCGTAATAACAGGTTTAAACGACTAAAATTTCTTTCGGTTTCGTTATTTCGCCGATAAACCGTCTCAATTCTTCGAGTTTATTGTTCTGCGCCAGGTGATAACGGCACGATCGATGGTCAGGGGTTGGTTTGGTGGAATTGGTTCAGCTCGAGTTCTCTTAACTATAGCCGTCCTCACCTTGTTGAACTCGTATCTTCTGAATTTGTGGTAGTTTCAAATCTCACCTTCTTGAATCCGCCTTCTTATACGATCCATTCAGTATACTGCAGGTAATTACGCTTCGGCTTCCTCGCAGTCGCTTTCTCTTCGGATCGAATAAATTTTAGTATAAAAGTATTATTTATTACTGATACAGCAATGTCCATGTTCACAACATCTCCATCTCTGCTCCTCCGGAATCGCCTTACACTTACGGTCTCGTCCCAGGTTTGCGATACGGTTTCCCGATTAGAATTCGTGAAGATTTATATCGTCGCTAAACTGATTTGATAAAAACTACAATTTCAGATTCTTGTGATAATGTTTGCATAGAGGATTGCACGATCGAAACGGGGTATGATTCGGTTGCCCTCAAGAGTGGATGGGACGAATATGGTATCGCTTATGGCCGACCGGTAACAAACATAAACATAAGACGAGTCCACCTTCGATCGGCTTCTGGTTCTTCCATTGCATTTGGCAGTGAAATGTCGGGTGGAATTTCTAACGTGCAGGTGGAGCAGGTTCACTTATATGACTCATTTAGTGGCTTAGAGTTTAGAACAACTAAAGGAAGAGGTGGTTATATAGAAGACATAATCATATCAGATGTCCAAATGGATAACGTTGTTGTAGCATTTAGTGCCACCGGCCAAAGGGGATCACACCCGGATGATAAATTCGATCCGAATGCTCTCCCTCGTTTGGATCGGATCACAGTCCGGAATGTGGTCGGAAGCAACATCACCGTTGCCGGAAACTTCACCGGAATTCAAGAATTGCCCTTTACTTCCATTTGTTTATCCAACATTTCTTTGTCAATGTCTGCTGATTCTGGCTCTTCCTCTTACTGGTTTTGTTCCTGTGTCTCTGGTTTTTCCGAATCTGTCTTTCCTCGACCTTGCTCCCAACTCGATCTTCCCTGCTCAAACTATTCGTCGTCTTGCTTCTCCCTCGTGCATTTGAACGGAAGGGCAGCGGCACAGTGATTCTCTTCTTACGCATTTGTCTTGCTTGTTTGAGCAAAATTAAGCCGGATTCTTCCGAAGAAGCCTGTAATCTACATTGTTGGTTTCGTCCTCTTCTTCTTCTTCTTCTTAGAATGTTTTGGTCTGCAGATTATTTGTACAGCTCCATATCTTCATTCATGTGTGAGGAAAGTTTTGGTTTTTGCAGTGTAATCTCATCGTGAAAACTAGGATTCATTCTTTCCCAAATTCTCATATAATCTAAATTCCGGTTCTTAATTTATACTTTAAATATAAATTTAATGAATTAAATCGCAATTAAAAAAAAAAGGGGCTTTTCTGCATGTTTTCTAAGAAGGAAAGATGCAGCCTTTTGTCAAAAATGGCAATTTTGTTTTCATCTTGGGAAATATGGGAGGGAGAAGAGAAGATGGCACTGGCAGCCGCCGGCCAGCACTCAAAAGTTTTTCTATGATAGTATAACGCGATCAACTTCAAAATATTCTCTTTCTACACCATTGATTTCTGGTCAACAGTTTCTTCTTCTTCTTCTTCTTCTTCTTCTTCTTCTTCTTCTTCTTCTTCTTCTTCTTCTTCTTCTTCTTCTTCTTCTTCTTCTTCTTCTTCTTCTTCTTCTTCTTCTTCTTCTTCTTCTTCTTCTTCTTCTTCTTCTTCTTCTTCTTCTTCTTCTTCTTCTTCTTCTTCTTCTTCTTCTTCTTCTTCTTCTTCTTCTTCTTCTTCTTCTTCTTCTTCTTCTTCTTCTTCTTCTTCTTCTTCTTCTTCTTCTTCTTCTTCTTCTTCTTCTTCTTCTTCTTCTTCTTCTTCTTCTTCTTCTTCTTCTTCTTCTTCTTCTTCTTCTTCTTCTTCTTCTTCTTCTTCTTCTTCTTCTTCTTCTTCTTCTTCTTCTTCTTCTTCTTCTTCTTCTTCTTCTTCTTCTTCTTCTTCTTCTTCTTCTTCTTCTTCTTCTTCTTCTTCTTCTTCTTCTTCTTCTTCTTCTTCTTCTTCTTCTTCTTCTTCTTCTTCTTCTTCTTCTTCTTTAAATATAAATTTAATGAATTAAATCGCAATTAAAAAAAAAAGGGGCTTTTCTGCATGTTTTCTAAGAAGGAAAGATGCAGCCTTTTGTCAAAAATGGCAATTTTGTTTTCATCTTGGGAAATATGGGAGGGAGAAGAGAAGATGGCACTGGCAGCCGCCGGCCAGCACTCAAAAGTTTTTCTATGATAGTATAACGCGATCAACTTCAAAATATTCTCTTTCTACACCATTGATTTCTGGTCAACAAGTTTGGAATCTGATTCTTGCCCCCAAATGAAATAAGTCATTTAAAAATTGTAGTACCACTCAAATCAAACCACGCACAAACAACTCTAGTTTACTAATCGACCGCCATTAACAGCCTCATCCCGAGCTTTTTGCCTACATAATTTTGCATGCATTTGGGTTCTCGTCGCTGAAAATTGAGGTAATGTTAACATTTACGCCGTTTCCGTTGCTGTATTCTTCACTGTAGCGATCCGTCCTACTGTAATAAGATGGGTTTTCCAGTGACCGTAGATATTCGAATTCTGAGATTATCGGAGATGGTCGGACATACTCGTATTGGGTTACGCTGGGTGAGGGCTGGTAAGTGTTGTAGCTATGTGTGACGTAGATTGGCGGGGATGGTGGTTCGTATTGAAATCCTTGTCCGGCCGAATTATGGTATTTGTTCCATTGTCCACCATAGCCGCCGTACAGGTTGCCGTAGTCCGGAGGATGGTGGTGTATTACGTGGACTTCTCCGATTTCTTTTGGTTCGGAGGTTTGTGCTGGTTGGTTTGGATGGCTAGCAGCTGTAGGCACCGGAGACGGTGATGGAGATGGTTCCGCTTGTGGACGTTCAGGCGGTGGGTCTTTTGGTGGTTCTGGCGCAGGCGCTGGCGCAGGCGCTGGCGCAGGAGCTGGCGCTGGCGCTGGCGCAGGGGCAGGGGCAGGCGCAGGCGCAGAAGCAGGAGCGGTCTCTGGTTGGCCACCATCTGTTTGAGTTGTTGCTTCAGAAGCCGGCGGGCTTCCTTCTGTGGGTGCTTGTTGGGGAGGGTCTGAAGTTTGCTCTGTGTGGGAACAAATGGTGGCGATCTTCCTCGTCTTTTTAATAGCTTTAATTATCTTTTCTGGATCTGCCCACCCAATTATCGTCAACTTTTGCTGCGGAAAATCTATGGAGAGATCATAAATACCTACGAAAAAAGAGACACAATTATGAAAAAGCTTAAAATACTATGATCGGAAATTATGAAAAACCACGTTGGCTTATCCACCATTGATGCCGGTCAGAGCTTTCTTGATCTTCTGAACGCAGCCATTACAGTCCATCCGGACCTGTATCTCCGTAATTCTTGGTTTCTGCAATTCCCGCGAAAACTCATTACAGAGAGAAATGTCGTCGAGAAGTAAAATTTGTACTGAAAAATTCAACAAAATTCATAATATTTTAGACTTAACGGTCACCTCCAGCTCTGGAAGCATGAGGAAATGGCGGCAGAGCAGAGCAGAGAAAGCTGCAGAAAAGATGGACTGTGAATGGAATGAGAATGGCGAAGACTTATATATGGAGAATCAAATCAATAGGTGGCCCTTGTTTTTGTGGACGAAGAGGGAATATTTAAAAGGCAAAACTGCGTGGGTCCGTGGGACATGCAAGGAATCTCCTTTTTCCTCTCTGCGTCAGGGAAAGAGAGAGTCGGGAAGCCACTGCCACTGTATCGTGAAACCACCGGTTCTTAGGTCCGGTTCTGTCGATTTTAGGCGAATGGAATATTGCTTTACAGCGGATGGAGGTGTATAATTGAGCAACGTTTTTGAGGTTTTGATATCTAAAACCGACCCATATAAAAAGAAGTAAAGCGAAAGAAGACGATAGATTTGGCTCAAGTCAAAAGGGTCGAAAAAGTGGCTTTCTTATTTTTAAAGCATATCCCACTGTCGAGAGAATCCCTCTCTCACAAGAAACATCATGACTCTATTATTTCCACACGATGACTAGTGTTTCTATTTTTCCATTTAATCTTTTTGTCATACGTATTCATGAACCTTTGAAGGTTGCAATTCTGATTCAGTTTTTAAATAAAAATTAGTGTAATAATTATAATTTTTGAACAGGTTTGGGCCGGGTTTGGCCGAATCGTTGGTTGGTTTTGGGTTTCGGCTGAGTTTGTCTGGATTTGAGTTATTTGTGACTCACGATTCGATTCGATTTCGTTCTAACGATTTTTTTTTTTTGCATTAGAATTGTGAACTAAATAGTGGTAAGTTTGTTCTTTTATGTTAAAAACTAGTTTTGATTTCTATAAAAACGAGAACTAGACCAAACCAGTATCACAAATTGTTAGTTACAATTGGAACCGCGATTCTAGACAGGTTCGGGTTGGGCTTGGCAGAATCATCAGTTGTTTTTGGATGCCTATATTTCTGCATATTTTCTTTTTCTACTTATTGTTGAATTTTCAACCTCTAAAAAAAAGATAATATTTTAAACAAAAAAAACTCTTTTTAAACTAAGAAATAATTCATTTAACCTAAAAATTATAAAACAAAAAATAATTAATTTCATTAAATTATAAAAGGCATTTTTTGCTGATGAGAGAGTTCAAGTCAACGTTTGCAGTCTTTTTTTTTTTTTAAATAATAATAATAATACTTAGCTTTCAAATAAATAATTGAGTCCTGGAAAATATTTTATATTGTATTTTTTTAATAAACTCTTGTATTATGGACCACTTCCCCTTAAACTTATCTTAATGTTGCTGTATTAATTTAAACCCTAACAAATTTAGATTTCCATTCACCAACTACACCAAAATAAAAACATAATTTTATTAATTAATTTATTATAAATAATTAATTTTCCACAAAGCACACTAAATCACATCCATAATTACAATTAAAACAAAAAAAGACTTCAATTATAGGCATCAGGATTGGCGAGGAGATAGGCTTCGACCATCTTGAATATGTTGTAGGCGTTGTCTCTAGTAGCCTTCATCTCCTCTTCACACACAGTAGCTCCATCCTTCAAGTAGTACTTGCTTGTGATCTTGCACTTCGACCCTCCGTCCTTCGAAATCTTCTAGCTTCGTCTCGAACGATATCTTCTCGAGCGAATCTTTTAGAGCATCTCCTTCCACGACTGTGTAGTTGTAAACCATCGTATCTTTGTCTATTTCATCTATTCTATGCTTCACAAACTTAAATTTACTGCCTGAAAAACTTCAAATTAGTTGTCTCGATCTTAACACAGAATATCATAACTTGTTCGTCAAGAGAAAAAAAAAGAGGATGAGAGGATCATACTTTCGCCGAAAGTGAACATTTTGATGGATCCCGGGCCCCCATCGCCAAGTATTTCGACAAACTTGATTGCGTGAGGGACAATTTTGGGGAAGACGATATGGGCGTCGAGAACGAAGGCTTTGAACATCTTGGCCGGGGGAATAGAGGAAGTCACCTCTATCTCACAAGTGACTATTGCCATTGTCAAGTTGTTTCTAATATGAGTTGGTTTGGGGGTATTTATAGACTAAAAAAATGGTTATTATAAAATTGATCATATAAGAAGCTCAATTTAGATTAAAGATGTCAAATGAGCGGAATGGATCTTTAAATCTAATGTCGTTTTTTAGGCAAGTAGTAGTATATCAATCTCTTGGAATATGTCATAATTCTCCGAATTCTGCCGGAGCTTTGCTGATCAAAGACTCAGTGGACAAAGCCGACGGATCAGTCTGCGTGCTTGAAACCTGGCCCGTGATAAAAAAAAAGGGTAAATTCTAAAATACCCTTGAAGTATGGGTATTTATCTAAAAAACTTCTCAAACAAAAAGTTTTCGCAATCAAAACCTCAAACTGTAAAAATTGTCAAAAAAAACCCTGGCGGCCCCCCGCTAGCCCCCCGAATCTGAAATTACACTGGATTCGAGGGGCCGATTTAAAATTGCGGCTCTCCGCATCTTTTTTTTCATTTTTTTTATAAATTAATAAAAAAAATACCAAATCATATTCAATTCAATTGAAATTTTTATCATATGTTCATTACATTTTGGAAAGGTAATATAAAAAGTTTCGTGATTTTTTAACACTTTTATGCATATTAGTGAATTTTTATGCAAATTAGTAATATCTTCAACTTCAAAGGGCCATAATTTTTGTTACGGGTATCCGATTGAGGCTCAAAAGATATCAAATGGAATCTCGCGCAGACATCTGCACACTTGAACTAGGTACAACCCCATGACATCTTTTTTCGGGACCAAAATCTATCATTTAAGGCTTTAAATTGACGCTGGAAGAAGAAATGAGGATTTAATTTTAAAAAAAATACCAAATCATATTCAATTTATTTGAAATTTTTACCACATGTTCATTACATCATGGGAAGATAATGTAAAAAGTTTCGTGATTTTATAACACTTGTGCGATATATTGTAATTTTAATGACATTATTTTATAAAAAATTATATTAAATCATAAAATTTTAAAAAAATTACGAAACTTTTTACACTATCTTCCCATGATATGATGAATATGTGGTAAAAATTTTGAGTGAATTGAATATGATTTATATTTTTTGAAATTATTTTAAAATAATGAAGAATAATTTAAAACTGTGGGGGCCGAATATAGTATGCGGCCCCCCGAATTTTTATGCGGCCCCCGAATGTTTATGTGGCCCCCCGAATCCATGTATTTTTAGATTCGGGGGGCTATCGGCCCCCCGAATTATAATTTCGGGGGCTAGTGGGGGGCCGCAAGGGTTTTTTTTATAGTTTTTGATAGTTCGAGGTTTTGACTGCAATGACTTTTTGTTTGAGAATTTTTTCGATAAATACCCATACTTCCGGGAGTATTTTGGAATTTACCCTAAAAAAAATTTGAGGCAGTAATTGATGATGTAATAAATTGTTACGGAGGAAGAGAGATAAATATGGATGAATTAAAATAGGAATTAATAAGTAACAAAATTGGAAAAGAGGGAGCAGAGGATAAGAATGAAAAACACGAATGGTAGGCAGCACTGAATTGGATTTAATTTTCTGGACTTTTTTTTTTCTCGCAGCTCTGCTTTCGTCGGTAATTATCCATGCCGGCCACCATTAACATCAAATTCCCAATCTAATCTCAGTCCACGTTAACCAATTATATGTGTAATTTCGATTTCGATTTAGATTTCGTTTTCGATTCCTTCGTGTTGTGAGGCGAGACGACCAGTGAAAACACTGACCTACCACTCCCCACCATTTGAAATCCTCGGATAATTCCGGTGCAATGTCAGTACCTACTGGAGTTTCGATCCCCCGAATCCGCCGCGGTGAGAATAGGTTCTACAGTCCGCCGGCGATTCGGCGGCGTTTACAGCAAAAGCAGCAGCAGCAGCAGAAGGCGTCGTTAGTGAAGGAGGTTTCTGTTAAGGTTGAAGAGGTTGAGAAGCGAACGGAGTCCGATGAGTGTGGGCCCTGCTCTGATCTGGGAGTTAGTGATTTAACGAACTTGGATCGTTTCTTGGAGTTCACTACCCCGGCGGTTCCGGCTCAGTTTTTTCCCCAAGGTAATGGATCAAGTTTGAAGATTGTGATCGTTTTCTTTTCTTTCTATTCTATTGGGTTATAATTCCTTGAAAAATTTAGAGAAGACGGGAAATATCATCAATCGCAAAGTTCTATTGAACTTTGTAGGGGACTAGCTTTGTATTACTGGAATCAAAAACTGAGGATGGTATTTATTTATGTTTCTTGAATTTTCTTGTGTATGAAACTAAGCCGACAAATGTTTGGTAGGGGTGGAGAGAATCTAAATCACTTGTAACATCCTGTAGCCCATTCAATTACACTTGAAACTCTTCATACCTCTTGTAGTGATTGAAAAAAAATTCGACTTAGATTTAATGGACGGTGAAACTGTTGCTTTTTGTGTTCGTTTTTGCACATACGAATGTAGTAGAACACTTGCTTTTCCTTGCCATTGGAAACATACTTTCTTTGATGTGTTAGCATCTTTCTTTCGTAGCTGTCCTAATTTGGTAATCTTGCTTTCTAATAGACAAGTTCAAGGGGGTGGAAAATTACTGAAGAAGAGTTGCCTCCTTACTTTGTGCTTGGAGATCTATGGGAATCGTTTAAGGAATGGAGTGCATATGGGGCAGGTGTACCTCTTCTGTTAAACGGTAGTGACTCGGTGGTGCAGTACTATGTTCCGTACTTGTCTGCAATTCAACTGTATGTGGAACCATCGAAGTGTTCTTCTGGACTAAGGTGAGTATTTTTCAATCATCGTGCAATTCAATGAAATATCATTCCCAACTATGTATATAATTGCTCGTCAGATCTATATACTGGTATATGAAGATCTTGTCCATTATCATTTGTAAACTCATTTATAATTAGTCTGTGATATCATATTTTATTTTACAAACTGGTTTATGTTACGAGTTTTTTTCTCTTGATGGAATATTCAAAAGAAAAGGAGATGTGACAGCCGACGTTATATCCCAATTTCCTTGCCTGGCATGTAGTTACGTTTTTAATTTTAGTGCTATAAAACCTGTCCATTCACCATAAGATTTCTGTCTGTTCAGTGTTTGTATGTGATATTTTCTTAGAAGCGCTTGCAAAGGCAATACGGTTTTATTCGTACTCCAATTTTGATTAGGAAAAATGGTAGGGTTGGTGATGTGGAAGCATCAAAGGAAACAACAAGTAGTGACAGCAGCAGTGAATATGGAGCAGAAATGCAAGAAAATCATGTCATTCGCACTGATCCAAACAAGCATAATGGTTTACAGGGATTTAAAAGGGTTACATCCAGTAACATACCTTCAGCTGATTCATCAAGCGATGGTAATGAAACTTGCAATTCATCTGGTCAGCTTTTGTTTGAATACATGGAGCATGATACACCTTTTAGCCGTGAACCTTTGTCCGATAAGGCAAGTGCATTATATTGAAATGAAGAAGTATGTTAATATTGAATTAGTCTTTCTCCTTTATAACACATATTATCAACCAACAGATGTCAGTTCTTGGAACTACTTTTCCAGAATTATGGAGTTATAGGAGTTGTGATTTATCGCCTTCGAGTTGGATTTCTGTGGCATGGTATGTTTATCCCGGCTCTTCTAGATTTGATAATGCATCATTGCCTTAATGCTGTTGTACTGGTTTTTCATGAAACCAGCTGCTAAATACGTTTTCTCTCTTTTGAAGGTATCCCATTTATCGGATTCCCACTGGTCCGACCTTAAAGAACTTGGATGCTTGCTTCTTGACCTTCCATTCCCTGTCAGCACCTCTTCAAGGTATCTCTCTCATCTTTTTATTTACTTCTGTTTATGGTTTTATAGAAGAAAAAGGAGGTGGAAAAGATGGTGAAATAAAATCCAGAAAGATAAGGAATGAAATCAAACGGGAAGATAAAATAAAATAAATAAATGGGGAAAACCAATTTCTTTACTAGCTGAGTTCTAATCAACTTAAAGTAATAACATAAAAATCATCTTAAACTTGCTGACACAGGGCACAATTAGATTGTTAGCCAAATCCTCGTACAGCTGGCAACTTAATTGAAACACTCTAAAGATTCTTTTATTTCTGTCTCTCCATTTACTGCCCCGATGTTCAACTATGAGATTGAATTATTTCGATCAGGTACAAGCATGGGCGGGGTGCCTATTCATTGGTCAAGAGCAAGAGATGAGCACGCTACCATTGGGTTGCCCTTCAAGCTATCGTTGCCCATATTTGGTCTCGCTTCCTACAAGTTCAAACTTTCATTTTGGAATTCCAACGGAGATAATGAGCATCAAAAAGCTAATTCCTTGTTTCAAGCTGCAGAGAAATGGCTGAGATTCTTGGCCGTCAATCATCCCGATTACAACTTTTTCGTGTCTCACAACACATTCGGGAGGTGAGAAAGTAGTTTAATTGTTTTACTACTTGTGTTTGGATTTAACCTCTGAGAAGCTCGGCATTGCGTGACAATATGACTTAACTAAACGAGGCATAGTGCAATTTGTGTCCGGACAGTAATATGATAGAGATAGAAAAGTTTAGAATTTTACAGATTATGTTTAGGATGATTTTCTGGGCTTGGAGTTGGATAAATTGGTAGGATTTCCGGAATACATTGCGGCAGATTTGTTTCGTAGATGGGTTCAAACCAGTACAGATTTTCTTTGCAAAAATGCAAAGAACCACGTCAATTGTTTCTCCGACTATATTATCAAATGAATTAGATATAACACTTGCACTTGTGTGGATATTCTGGATTATGTTGTGTTTTTATTGTGATAAAAATATTATGTAGATGTATGGCAATGGAGTTTGATTCCGAGTTTTGTTTTTCGTAGAAAAGTTCTTCGTATTTTCAAATTCGATTTTACGATGTCTTTCCCTCCTTTTTCCTGTTAGTAATTTGAACTATATGCTAGTTTCTCGATATCGTTAGGCCTTTTTTTTAGGCAACTCAACGGATCTCTCCCTCTGACATATTTTTTGTAGTTGAACTCGTGGTTCTCATGGCTGTGTAGAGTTTGGAAATCGACATCTTTTTTATCAAAACTATTCTTTTCAAAGGTTTACTTGAAAGTCACAATACAAATTATATTCGTATAAAGTTACGAAATTGAGTTTAGGTAATTAGGTAAAATTATATTTAAATAATGGTAAAGAATTATTCTTGTTAACTAGTTGTAGAAAGTGGCTCTCATAGCTTAGTTGGCTAGTGCACCCTGTTTAGTAAGCGGGGGGTCTTCAATGAGAGCAATTTTGATTCATTGGATGAGGTAGAAGAGCTGATCCTGGGCTGGGGTCAATGAATTAGATGAATAGAAGTAGGAGGTGGGTCCCTACAGCTCAGTTTGATTGTAGATGGGCCTGGCCCACCACACACCAATCAGCAATTCAGCAGAGCAGAGCAGAGGGGAATCCCATTGTGGAAACGTGAGAATAATAATAAAATAGTTAAGAAAAGGACTGACATTTTTGAAGTGGGGCCTTAGATATGATCGGCTCTCAAATTCTTGGTCATAATACGAGGTGGGTTTCTTGCTAGGCTGGCGCCGGGTTTGAGTCTGTACAATGACACTATCTTGGGTCGTAGGAGAGATGCGATGTTGAGTTTCAAGCAATTTGATCCACAATTTTGGCGCTGCTTCTTGTGTCCTTCTTCAGACGGTACTCTTGTACCTTCCTTGCCAGATAATTCCAACCTTTCCTCCATTATTTCACCCTCTTCCTCTAAAGCCCTACCATCTCTCTCCCTTATTTCATTCCTACGTTCATTTGTGTCAGCAAAGTACCTCATTGATTACATTACAGAATTGTATGTTTTTGCACCAAACCACCCTCAGATTTTTTTTGTAACACAAAATGCGCTCTCCTATATAAGAATAAAAACTCTATTAATAAAGTTAAAACACGCCATTTTTATTTTTGCAAGCGATGTGAGATTTTACAGTTCCGCTAATATGGATTGAGCCCTCACAATCAGCAGAATTTTAAGTCGTCGTTGCTTTTATTATGGCTGCCATTGTTACCATAAATATATTATCTTTTATTACATTAAACATTTGTTATCTCCCGAGCGATCATCTTTTCGAGTTTAATCATGTTTAAGCACAACGATCATATGTCGAGATCTTAACGTTGGTATTGTAATTTAATTGACTTAGCGATAGATTCAATTAATATTTAAATATGTTAAATTTATTGCAATATTGAAAAAATAAACAGGGTTGACGAAAATTGAGACCGGGCCAAAGCCACGTGAGATACGTAGAACCGCCATGTTTTTTGGCTAGAGCCGCATTTGCCAGTATTGGTCTTCGTTCGATGTTTTCGAGGTGATGGCGCACGTACGCTTCTGGTGGGCCCTGCTTTTTTAATTCGGTGGGGCCCATCTCACAATCGTTTACGCGTTGGCCCACTTTCTCGGCATCACATCGGCCTCTTTTCCAGTTGGAAATGGGCCCCGCCTCGTAACCTCCGACTCTACTCCCCTCGACAGCGATCACCGACACGTGTGCTTCCAATTTCCGTCACGTAAGACTTGATTCTTGTACTGACGCGTACTCCCCCACGTCCTCTCCGGAGGGCCCTTCTTCATTTTGATTGGTCCGAGTCGCTGACTTTTTTACGACATGTAGTTCTCAGGTAGATGTTAGAAAAATCATACCATGTGATGATGCAACGTGGCAGAAGGCGATCCACACGGAAGCTTAATGACGTGGGAACTAAAAAGTAGGAGCCCATGATCATGAAAAGCATATATCATGTAATAAAATTTAATAAAGCTAACCCTAATCACTCGTTATATCTTTTAAGATTTTGATGATATATTGGGAATTCAGAAGTCGAGCACGTGCTCAATGACAGAAAAACGTGCTAAATTTAACACATAAATCGACCGTGTAATTCGATGACAACATTAACCGTGCATGTTTGGTTTGTCAAAAAAAAAAAAAAATGTTGTAGGTTTAATATGGAAATGCGGGTTTTGAGAGAGATAGACGTTTCATGGGAAGAAGAAAAGTAAAAGAGGAATATGCGACTGCAGAGAGGGACACTGCCTGCATCATAGCCCACTGCACATCTTTTCTTGCTGTAAAAAAAAAAAAAGAAAAAAAAAGCACCAATTTTTATTTATTTAATTTAATTTAATTAAGAACCCACAAAAAATTAGTTAATTAAATATAGTAATTTGAGGATTAGCAGTACTTGTAAAAGAGATCGTCAAATGTTGTGTCTTTTCGTTTTGAAGAAATAAAAAAGAATGATTTATTGTTTATATGATTATGAGGCAGGGCAGTTGACATCAATAAATACAAATACAGTACTGAGATCATTGTCACTTTCTATCATGCATCTCATTTTCATGGAAGTGGGTGCTCACCCAAATTTGAAGAGAATACTTGCTTCTCTCCATTTTTAATTATTTCTTTTGCTTTCGTGGTGGAAGAGTTTTCAATTTCTCAATCCATCTCCATTTTTTTTACATTTTTTTTGTTCGACGACCTGTAATTTAATGCCCGCCACTCTTTATTCTGTAAATCTGGTTAATTTAGAATTTGGAAAAAAAAAAAAATTAAAAAATCTGCAGAAAAATGGAGATAGTTCGATGATTCGATCTTCTCTGCCAACTGTTTTTTTTTTTCGTACTGTTTATCAATCTCTGTACAGATTTCTGTTGAGAGTAAATTTGGCAGCAGCGATTTTTATTAAAAGTTGCCTTTTTTCACTTCAGTAGATTCAGGATTTTTTGTGGGTGAGTGTTCATCTTGTATGAGCTGGATCCACTCTTTCAAGACTGTGTCCCACTTTGATTATTGTAATTCAGATTTATGATTAGAAATCGAAATGCAATTAAACCCCCACAAAAACACAGAAGTTTGAGCTTTCGAGCTGGGCCAGAGTACTCTTCCTCTACTTCCATGTCCTTAAAACCATATATAAATATTAAACAGCCTATCATTTTCTCCACAAATCAAATTCTCTTCCCATTTCTCGTTAATTTGAGCGTTTCCTTTTTTGGGTTTGGAAAATTTCGAACTGGGTATCGATGAAATGCAGCTGAATCTGACTCTTTCTCTCTTTCTGTTTTATTGGTTTGGGATTTGAGTATTTTGCAGCTATGAATCTGACACACGGTAAAGGGTGGATGTCAACGGCGGCTTTTAGCGCTGATTGGAGGTCCGGCGACGTTGTCTCCGACGAGTTCCCGGTCGGTCTGCGAGTTCTGGTTGTGGACGATGATCCTACATGCCTAATGATCTTGGAGAGAATGCTCCGTGCTTGCCTCTACGAAGGTACCCTCATAATTTTCATGGCGGAAAACTGAGATCCGGATACGGATTATGGACTTTAATCATAATCATAGATTACAGTTTCTGTTCTAATAGTTTTTAAGCTGTAACGAACTCATAGCTTTAAATCTTATTTCTAGCTCTACTGGATTTGAATTCAAGTTCTGATTTCATCTTCTCTCTTGCTGTTTATGAGTTTTTCTTTTGTGGGTAAATCATGGAGATAAAGAAGAATTGATTGATTTTTCTTTTTTTTGGGGATTTTGAAGTTACAAAATGCCAGAGAGCAGAAGAAGCACTGTCTCTACTTCGAGGGATCAAAAATAGGTTTGATATTGTTCTAAGCGACGTTCACATGCCTGACATGGACGGATTCAAACTCCTAGAACACATTGGTCTGGAAATGGACTTGCCTGTTATAAGTGAGAATTCTTCTTCTTTTTGGTTGAAAAACTTGTCCTAAAACATAAGCTGATGTGGGAAGATCTAAATAATTTGCAGTGATGTCTGTGGATGATGGAAAACATGTTGTGATGAAGGGATAACTCATGGAGCTTGTGATTATCTTATAAAACCGATTCGAATGGAGGCGCTGAAGAACATATGGCAGCATGTTGTACGGAAGAGGAGGGGTGAGTGGAGGGAGTTGGAACATTCCGGTAGTTTTGAAGACGGAGATCGGCTGCAGAAACAAGCTGAGGAGGCAGATTATTCGTCCTCGGCCAACGAAGGAAGTTGGAGGAATCCAAAGAGGAGGAAGGAGGAGGAAGAGGAGTTCGAAGAAAGAGACGACTCGTCTGCATTGAAGAAGCCTCGAGTTGTTTGGTCGGTCGAACTCCACCAGCAGTTTGTGGGGGCTGTTAATCAGCTAGGAATTGAGAGTATGAACCTTTCTTCAATCTCATTCTTCATATTTCACAACTGTTTATAGAACATTTTTTTACAATTGGATCACATCTTTTGTTGAATCCAGAGGCTGTTCCCAAGAAAATTCTGGAGTTGATGAATGTTCCGGGGCTTTCCAGAGAAAATGTCGCCAGCCATCTTCAGGTACGAGTCTAACCCGTTTTCCCTATACGGCTTTTTTCGGAAATTAACTTGTTTTCATATAGAATTTCTTATCGAAATCGGACTTTTTTCGTTTCGCAGAAATATCGATTGTACCTCAGAAGGCTGAGTGGAGTATCACAGCATCAGAGTAACTCTTTCATCAGTCCACAAGAAGCAACCTTTGCTCCGATTTCGTCGATCAATGGCCTTGATCTTCAGGCTTTTGCTGTAACTGGTCAACTCCCGCAGAACATCGTCACCTTCCAAGTGCCGGGTATTAGTCGATCCGCCATAAAATCCGAGACTTCTATGCCTCTTGTCGACCAGAGAAATGTCTTCAGTTTTGAAAATCCAAATCCAAAACTAAGGTTTATTGAGGGGCAACATCAAAATCTGAGTAGTAACAAGCCAGTCACTTTAATACACGGCCTTCCAGCTCATAATTTGCACAATACTGTCCAATCTAGTGCAATCCTTAGCTGCAATATCATGACTCGGCCTCCACCATCGGCAGAAGAGCCTTTGATTGCAAATGGAGGAGGCAATGTTTTGGGAAGAAACAGGTCAGCCAATAATGGTAGAGGCACAGAAAATAATCTTCCACCGGATTCTATAATCATAAATTTTCCAATGAACCGACCAGCCGATGGTTTGTCACTTCAAAGGGCTACCAGAGTTTCCGATCTCCGGTCGACTGGGAAGGAATTCGAGCCGAGTTTTGATATTTTCAATGACCTCCACGGTTTCAGCTTAAACTTCAATGCTTCACAACATGTTAACTCACTACAAGACTGTCTTGAAGATTCACCCTCAGTTTTGGTTCATCAAGAGATTCCTACTGTTCAGAAGAACTCCAGTTCATTTTCTGCTATGAAGGCTCCGTTTTCGCCAGAAGAAGGAACCAAACAAAGGGTTTCAAATAATTCTGGTGAGCTCGGCTCGATTCTCGTGGGAAATTCAACAAGAGTCGGTGATGCAACTTGTAGAACTGGCCTCATTTCCAATCATTTCGGCCAGGAAGATCTTATGACTGCAATTCTCAAGCAGGTTGGCTCCCAACCTCTTCATGTAAGCATTATGCTTCAGAAGAAAGGTATATTTGCTCACGAAATGCTCTTGATTTTTTGTTTTTCAGCAACAAGACATTGGAACAGGCGAAGACGAGTCGGATTTCGACGGATATTTCTATTTATAACTCCGAAATTTCTGAGCTTCTGAAGTAAATAGCTGGATCATTCATGACTTAGCCAAACTGTCAAGCTAAGTAGTAGAATAAACATGGTCTGTAGCAATATTTTTTCACTGCATTAGGAAGCGAAAATTATGGAGAAAAACTCTTAATTCTCGATGGGCTTTCGAATTGCCGTCTCGGGTGGCTGCTATTTTTGATCGAACGACGGAAACTTCGAAACTCGAAGACTGAGGATGAAGAGGGGCGTGTTCTATGTTTCTGGGTTGTACATATTATTATATTGGTGTCCCTGGACGAAGTCTGGGGTGCCTCTCTGCCCTTTTACATTTGTCGTTTGATTTTCAGTGTTGATTTGTTATCAGATAATGGATTTTACGATTAAATTAAGCTAATCAGCTTCAAATATCCCTTTTAATTTATCCAAATCGTCTGTCTCGATTCCTGTTTTACCGCACAAATGATTGGATGATGAGCAAAGAGCATCAAAGGCTTTCAAAGCAAGTAACACTTTCTTTTGGAGGGTACGAGGTACGAGAGTCCTATTTCAAGTACGAAAAGACATGACATTCACCGGATCCTTGTCTACCCCTTCCCCGTTCACCGGATGCTGCTGGATAAGGACCACCGTGGTCCTTAATCGGAAAAAAAAGACCACGGTTGCCGTCTGTTCTAGACCATACTTGGGCCGGAGGCCGGAAGGCCTAGTCCTTGTTTGTCTTAAAACTTTATAGTTATCGTGTAAATCTTTTTTAAGAATAATTTTTAATCTCAATAATTTTTAAGGTTCAAATTAAAAATCGTTTTTTTTTTTGATGATATGAGAGTAAAACGTTGTCGGTGCCATCTTTTAAAACCGCACACTCTGCATTTAGTTATCCTTAGCTCTTGTTTTTTTGGGACCGCCATTAAAATAAATGGTCGAGCTTCTTAGATAAAAAGCCGCTCTAGGTCTGTACCCTCTCGCCCTCTCTAGAAGATGATGTCGCAGTTCATTGTTTTCTGAGTCCCTCTCTCTCTCTCTCTCTCTCTCTGACATAGGAGAAGACAGTTCTTGTTTTTCTGAGTATTGAAAATGTCACTGTTTTTCTTCATTTCAACCTCACTGGTGCTTTTGATTTCGACGGCGATGGCTAATGCTGAATCCAAGTACCAGATTGCCTGCACAATGTGCGAATCTTGCGAAAATCCCTGCTACCAAGCCCCGCCTCCTACGCCGCCGCCTCCTTCTCCACCTCCACCGGAATATTCTCCCCTGCCTCCGCCGCCTTCGTCCCCTGTTAACTGCCCACCTCCGCCTTATCCGCCGAGCCCCGAATCCTTCAACTACTCCTCTCCGCCTCCGGCCCAGCCAACTTACATGTATTACTCGCCGCCACCTCCTGGAGGTGGGGTCGGAGGCTACTACCCACCTCCGTCGTACACAAATTACGCGGCACGGCCGCCTCCAAATCCAATCATGCCATACTTTCCATATTTCTATAACATCCCTCCTGCAGGTTCCGACGCCGTCTCTCTCCAGTTGGCCAGTGCTTTAGCTCTTACAATTGTTTCAGCAATTTTAAGTCTGTGGTTATTTTGACAAAAAAAAACAAACAAAATGGTCGGAATAAAGCGTCTGATCGGCAGATCTACATATTCGGATCCTGTTCGAAGAAAATACCGTAGGGGAAACGCAGATTTCAATGCAATGGCTGCCGGGACAAAACCTGAAGTAGATTTCGATACAATGCTCTTCTTATATTTCCTACTGATGCAGTAGATTGATCTAAAATCTTGTTGAAATATTGACTATTAGCTTAATTATCGTTCAAATTACCATAACTATTGTGTAATCCCTCCATTAAAGCAGCTTAAGCAATAATAATTTATCTCTGTTCTTCTTCTCTAACGCACATGACCTAGAAAGTGACGGAGGAATCTGATTGACGTTACGACAATAATTCGATTTCGCTCTGAAAGATTGAGACTTTCGAATTTTCAGTGTAAAAAACATAAAATTTTTAAAAACGATTGTCAAAAGCTGAAATTCCCAGAAAGAAAAAACCAAAATCTGGTTGAACAGTCAGTGTTCAACGTTGACCTTTTTATCTCTCTTCTCGACAGAGTATTGGATATAGACCGTCGGATCATGGGCATGTGCTACGTGGATAGATCTGAACGATCAGAGTCTACCCCGCTGGCCGGAACGAGAAAATTAGAATGGAATGTGGAGAGGACACGTGGTAGAGACAAAAGGAAATGAGCTGGATTGCACGGCTTCCAAAAAGATGATGCAACTGAAGATGAGCCAACGCCTACCTCAGAAGCTTCCAAATTCTGCTTCTCCCACAATTAATGCTCAACCGAGCCCATTTCATTGAACCCGGTCCGACTAGACCCGGATTTTACTTTACAATAACTTAAATTTAGAGTTTTATATATGAATTTTCAAATATTTTCATGAATTTTTAACGAGTATCAAATTGTAATCCTTAGTGTAATCCATAGGACGATGCAAGCACAAGTCTCAGGAGCTGAGCGGGGGAGGCAGGCCGGAGATTGGGGCGGCGCGGTGTTATAGAATTTGCAGGAAGGAAGCTCGCGGAGTCTGAAGGTCAGGTAAAACGAGTGGAAGATGATGTTCTAAACTAGATTTGGTTAGGAAGAACAGCAGAAAGTGGACAATAATTACTGAAAGTGACAGTAATCAATAGATTTACTGAGATTAGCAAAAAGGAAGCTCTAAAACTCATGATTATCGACCCATTAAACGAAAAATATTAAATTAAAATAAACAAAAAAGATAATGAATTAGGACGAATGAAAATGACCGTTATCTCTTCAATAAAATTTCATGGGTATGAATGAACTGCGTGAATGATTGGATACCCAGATTCTGTAATCATCATTTCCCACTAATTTGACCAACACAGCAAATCTTATAACAAAAACATCCTTATCCTTCATTGAACATGTCAAATGTAGGATGTGATTCTGTCTACCCGAATCATTGTTCGATGGCATAGTTCCATTCCGATTATCGGAAAATTAAAATACAGTGGGAATTAATCATTGTTTAAGGAAGATCAATTGCTCTTGAGAGACTTGATTTCCATTTCAGTATTTCAAAAACAACCAAATTCTGGGCATGGACTCCACACAAACATGAAACAATGGTTGATGGTCTATTAAAGAACAAAGAAAATTTCAATGAATTGGTGAAAGAGGGAAGGAAGATACACTTTAAAAGGTTAGGCTGCATTCTCAAATCCTAACATTCCTTTTTAAACCAAAAATGTCTAAGCATAAACAGAGCCATAAGATAGAGCCATTAACAGTACAGCAGCTTGTTCTTCCTCACCCAATTTACTCCCCTGCTTCTCCATGGTTGATCTCTGCATCAAAACTTCTCTACCCAACTCCAATAGCCTCTGTTTCAAGCTATCACCCACCTTGTTACTGTTCCCGCCGCCATTGTTGTTGTTTTTCTTGTTCTTCCTGTCCTCTGTACTCCCTTTGTTTAAACCCAAAAACGCTCTTCTCTTCTTCCTGCTTCGGATACCGCACGCATTGCATAATGACTGAAAAAACAGAGAGTCTCGAATCAGATCGAAAACTACAAATATTGATATTGGGTTCCGCCATTGGAGGTCAGATCAATCACCTTAGGTCCGGCCGGACCGCCTCTCCATAATGGGGTCTTGGTTGTTCCACAGTCCGCGCAGGTTTTCTTGTTCTGCTCGTTCACTTGGCTTTCCTCCGACGAAGCTCCGATTTGGTTCTGCCCATTCATCTCTTCAGAGTCCGATCCCTGAGAAAGAACATAAAAAACGGGTCAGATTAGCAGCTTCACGCAACTCAAAGCAAATAGACTCGCAACTAGTCCTCGATCACTCACTTTTACAGTTGGATCCACACTTGTACACAAGAAATTTCGAGATCGAGCGAAGCCCAGATAAGAAACAACCAAAACAATCACAAGTTGTAACGGTTGATCGAAGTTAACTAATTCCTTGGGCAGAAAACATCAACTCCGAGCCTAAAAACACCCTAATCATAACCACTCAAAACTAGCGAAGCAGGATCTAAACAGAGCGACAAGAACGGTAGTGAGGAAGAAAGAGATCTAATAAAACCCAAGAGCAGCCGAGTGATCAGCCACCACCCAACAGAAAACAGTAACCGAGAAGAACGATTGAGTAAGCTAGATGAACAAACCGAAGGAGCAAAAGCAGAGCGAGAGAGGCAACAGAAAAAGACAGAGTATAGTGAAGAAATGGAGCAGCTTATCGGAAGCTAGCTGGGCAAAGAAAGGCGATCAACATGCAGTGAAAGCGAAGGGCAGAGAGTGAGCACCAGGAGAGAGAAAGTCACCCAGAAATATGTAGAGAGAGAAACAGACGAATCGGACCGACAGAAATACACCAGCCGCAGCAGATCTGATAACACACGGTGGATATATAAACCAAACCCGAAACCCTAGCCCTTTTTCCTCGTGAAATGCCAATATTACCCCTGCTCTGAATTTTCACATCCCCCGCCAAAAAAAGGGCTTTCCCACTCCCTTTGGAATTTGGATATTCCAAATTATTATTTAAATATTAATAACAATGAACTTTAATTGACCAAATCACCCTCTCAATAAAATTCAACCAACGGATCATCACATAATAAAAAAATATTTAAATTAATATTCATCGCCGCACGTAAACTACTAGGCTCGGTAATCACTTGATCGATCCTAGTACGTTATGAAAACGGGTCATCTATGTAAATAACAGGGCTTATAAATTGTCCTGAAAAATTTCTAATTTGGGACCGAGATTACTCTTATTATATGAAAAATATGAATACCATACACGTTATGAAAATGGGTCATCTGCGTAAATAATTATTCGTTAATTTTATTTTAAAAAAAGGAGTTTGTAAGTTGTAATGCATGTTTATAAGATGGGAATAAAGCCTCATAAATTAAGGATAGGAAAGTCTAATATGAGTCAAAAAGATTTTGATTTATTTAAAAGATAAAAAAAAAAAAAAAAATTTGTTAAGTGGGGATTAGAGACAATTGAACGACAACGAAAGTGTGAAAAGAGCAAAACGAGTGGCACTCTACTTTCCAAGTCTCTTTTTCAAAACCACACACACATCACATTCTCTCTTCCTTCCTTTTTGCCCCCTTTGTCTTCCAAAGCCGTGGTTGCGACCGAAATAATATTAAAGTTTGATGACCTAAATTATACATTACTCGGTCAACAAACATGTTTTACGACAAAGACGATGGAAAAATATTTAAAGATTTTGTTAGAAGTTTATGATTGTGTTGAAAGACTCGTATTGATGGGCTTTATAGTGTAGATGAAATTCTCTCACTATGCTTTTGTAGCGTTACGCTACAAAGCCTCGAAGGCTCGGCAAATGATTCGAACAAATGTCATCATTTTCAAGCTTAAGCCATCCAATATCAGTGTAAGCATTTATTTTGCGTGAATATGAGGTCGATCTAATACCAGACAACAAAGCGAAGATCATTTGATTAAAGAAATTAAGAAATCTAAACAGGAAAATTTTATTATCTGAATTTTGCATTAAAACGATTTATGAACTGTAGTGCATTTTTTTTTTATTTTTAGTAAATTACAAATAATAAATATATATATGTTGAAGTAGTTAAAATCTATCTAAAATGAAGTGATACAGTTGTTAAAAAAAAAAAAAAAATTGATGTTATTGGTTTAATATAGTATTTTTTTTTTTTTTGCATAATTATCTCCTATTTCTTTATCCATACAAACCCATCAGTATTAATTTAAACGATTAATTAATATACACGATAATATAATTACACAAAACCATTACATGACATTAAAAGTACCAACTTTTACTATTTTTTCTCATTATTATTATTATTATTTATATTTATCTTTATCTTTAGCTAGTAAAGCTCAAAATTTTTAGGCATAATAGCTCATTCGAGTCGCTCCACAACGAGATAATGAGGTCGCAAATCAAGTCCAACAAGACTTTTTTACATTTGTCTCGGTTTGACACGCGATGCTCAATTAGACGAGCTGAGATCAGTCTAGAAGGGAATTCATGTAAAGTTTCGTTTGATAACATGGTAAATTGACTCTATTTCAGCATTTGGTAAATCAGAAATTTCTAAAAACTGTGACAACTTTGACAAAATGAAAAATATAATTTGAGATTTGTTTATCAGAAAAAGTTACAAACCATAATTATTTTCATTCTAATATTTAAAATTTTTAAATCGTGACGTTTAATCTCCCAAGTGCTCGCACTATTGTACTTTTATATAATTTAATAGTTAAATATTATAAATTACTAACTATTATAATCTTTTAAGTAATTAATTTACTAAAAAGTTGTCATTTTCTTTTACAACTGATTATTTTAAAAGTAAAAACTAACCGTGATTATCAGAAAAACTACATCATTATCAATCTTGCTTTCAAGTATCATTAATTTCTTCCCTTTCACTTTTTTTTTTTTCTTTTGACATACGAACACGGTTCATGAATCAATCCCCAACTCTAGGGCAATTTCTGGTATTGACCTGACCAAAAAAAAAAAAAGGAAAAACAAAAAGACTCACCATGGCATTCGAGAAGCACCCCAACTGACGGCATCCACAAAGTAGACTCATACAAGTGAAGGTCATGCTTAGGCAACAAAATCGAGCTTCCGGGTGCAATATTTGACAGGGCAATGATCGAACTCGAACAGTTAGCCACCATTGGTTGAACCCATTTTATTTGGGCGTTATAGAATAAACTGAACAATCCAATCTCATCATAATGGACGCAGACAACACAAACCAGACACAGACAGATTGCCCTGACCTGACCCCCATGAACCGCAAAATATTCCACCTCATCTTCATCATCAACTACCACTTCATCCAACTAAAACCCTGTCATATTGGTAAACAATTTATATTTAGGGGAAACATAAAAAATAATAAAAAAAATATGATTTTAATCCCTATAATTTAGAGGTTGTTTCGATTTAATCATTGCAGTCCTAATTTTCTCCCTAATTTTCTCATTAAGTTCTTCATACTTTCTGTTTAGTTACGTAACAATTATTTTATCCACATCATATACTAGTCAAAATATGTAGTCCGAATAAATCAAATCTTATTAATTTTTTTAAAAAAAGATTTAACTTAATCATTTAACTACAATTAAGCATTTTAACTAACATATATAAATATTAAGGTTAAAAAATTATCTTGTAATTTTTCTTCTGTTAAATTTGATGATAAAAATAGATCTGAAAACTTTTTAAAAACAAAATTCCAAATCACATGTAAGAAGGCACAATCTATGCTCACTAGTTCCTATTTATATTTTTCAACGTGAAATCAAGTCAATTTGGGTACCTTCAGCTGAAATTGAATCCCCCAGACGGAACTGGTTGCTGGTTTTCCCCAAAGCGGAAGCTGGACTGATTACCACCTTCAGTTGTGGCTAGTGTCTCTGTCTCATCTTCCTCCTCCAACCAGTATGTTTCCAGTAGTTTGACTGCCTTCTCATAAATCTCATTGTTATCATGACTCTGAAGATTTTCAATCTTCTCTAAACCCTCGGCATCATCAATCAACTGGGCATACAAATTCACATCTCCAGCACTAACCAAAGCCTTGTCAGCTTCCCCAACCTTTAAAATATTCTCTAACCCTTCCAAACAGACTGTGACGATCCTTGGATCAGGGCATACAAGAAGATCACATAGTGGTTTTATACATCCTTGATCGACCAGATATCTACAATAGACAGACTATCAACTCAATCTCAGCTTATAAGAACTTAAATGGAGCAGGTATGAAAAGTTTAAGCAACAACGTACTTAATTTGCTCATTAGTACCACCAGATGTTGCATTCGAAAGTGCCCATGCAGCCTCTTTC
Organism: Begonia masoniana; assembly: GCA_022432975.1. NCBI lineage: Eukaryota > Viridiplantae > Streptophyta > Magnoliopsida > Cucurbitales > Begoniaceae > Begonia > Begonia masoniana. The sequence goes on along the minus strand of CM039507.1, from coordinate 51,399,836 downwards.
TTTATATCAAACTCAGCATTTAGAAGCAAATTAACTAAGGGAGGAACTAACCCAGCTTCAATTACACACTGCATCATTGTAAATTTGAGAATGAATATTCATTGATAGATTAATATGGTAACAGAATATATTTCCAAACACTCATTCTATCAAAAAACCCTCATAATTCTTTTGACAAGAAAAAAAACACGAAACATAACACTTTAAAATAATTGAAGATAAAATGCAAAACACAAATTGCATTTTGAGTTCAGCACAGTTTTTTCGTTCTTAAAGTGCTTTCTGTCTCAAATTATTACCTAGAGTCCTTTAGAGATAATTTTGAATCAAACTTAATTTTCAACCACGTCCAGCACTTAGATTGTTAAAAACACGCACCAGATATCACTTAACCACAATACCTGCGCACAACAGTATTTTGGATAGAAAATTATTTCTCATGCAATTAAACTTAACAATTACATCATAATATATAGAGAAATTTTAATCTAGCAAAGAAAATTCAATCACATAACAACTTATAATTTTTAAAATCGAAGACTATCTATACTAAACATAACAGAATCAATAAGCCAAAGAATCTAAAATCACGCTGGTTATGGAATAAAATAGAGTAAGAATTCATTAGTAGGATTTCATAGAATTTAAAATTCCTCTTTTTTAATCTGATTTCTTGAGATTTGTCCACAGTATCTTTTCTCAATCTGAGATAACTATCTTTAAAGGATTTGAGACTTCTGGAATTACATCATTTACAACGACTTTAAATCTATTTTGGTTTCCCCAAAACCCAAATTAAAAGAAAATGTAACTACATGGCATATAATGCAGATTTTTTCACAATACAAGTGATTTACGTGAGTTGCCAAAAATTATTGTCAAAATATATCCAGTAATGAAATAAAAAAGAGCAAGGACCTAAAAATACAAAAATAAAATAACAATGTAGATCATATTATTACCAAAAATCAAATTTTAAGGTATATTTCATTTTTTTTTCAAAAATTAATATATATCAAAGTGGAAAAAGCAAGCAATACAACTCTACTTGTTGTTAGAAAAATCGGACATTCAAAACATACAATCATCAATTGAAATTGCTTCGAAACTAACATACCTGTATCTGTTCTCTGTTTCCAGCAGTAATATTTGAGATCGTCCAACATGCTTCCTTCTTTATGCTCTTTTTATGACTGTGGGTTAAAAGGCTCAGAAGGGCCGGTAGTGCACCATTGTTAATTATCCACTGCAATAATGAATACCCATCATGTTAAATATTAACATACACAAAAAACAGACCATAATACATTTTGATAATTAGCATAACATGTATTGAAAGAAATCTGTTCTAAACAGCGCAATGTTTCAGAAATCATGATGTGCAAGACATCTAGTAAATTAATCATTTTCACAAGAATTTAAGAATACACAACCAAGGCTCCATACCTGAGTCTGAACATCATCACCAGTCACAATATTTCCCACTGTACGTAATGCTGGAATAAGCACAGAAGGAGATGGATGTCTGAAACATTGGAAAATAATAGAGTTAAATAATTAATAGACATCAATGATATTCTAGTTATTAACTCATTTCATTATGCTACTTACAGGAGTAGCTGCACAAGTCGGGGACAAACACCCGCATCAATAACTGCTTGAATTTTATCATTAGTTCCATCAGAAAGATAAGAAAGCGCCCAGCAAGCATCAGTCAGGACTTCTTCATCATTTGAGTGAACAAGACGCTCAAGAGCCGGAAGTGCTGGCTTCACCTGCCAAATCCAAAATTGACAAGATAATCCAATCATCATATGAAAATTCTTCTCCCTATGTTAAATGTCAACAAGAAACACAAACCTGATCAAAGGGAGGCTGTGGCTTGCCCCTGCAGAAGTTTGACAGTGTCCATGTGGCATTTCTCAACATAGAAAGTTTAGCATGCTCATTCAATTGAGCTAATAGAGGAATCAAGGCTCCATGGCCAAGGACAAGATCACGGCATCGAGGTGAATCGCCAGCAACATTTCCCAATGCCCAAACTGCCTACAATTCCCATTTCAGAATCATTAAGAAAAAAAACTGTTAAAATATATGTTGCCTATTTAAATGTAATAAAGTGAGTCTTTCATGATAGATAAACCTGCTCTCTGACATCATCACTTGGGGAACCAAGGAGCTTTACGAAGATAGGAACTGCTCCATGATCAATTACCACCTTTGTGTTCTCTGACGTACCAGAGGCAATGTTCGTGAGAGCCCAAGCAGCCTCAAACTGCAAAAAAAAAAAAAAAAAAAAAAAAAAAAAAAAAAAAAAAAAAAAAAAAAAAAGAAGAAATTATGCACTAAATTTATACAGAGAATAAAAAAACACACACAAGTAAACAAATATACAGCAGGAAAAACCTGAATTTGCGGAAAATCCTCCCTGACAAGAAACTCCACAAATCGAGGAACAACCCCAGATTGAATAACTTCCTCAATTGGAGGGCTTCGTTCTGAAATTGAAGTTTCAGTAATCATTGCTACTGAAAAGATTATTCAAAAACGCCTTTAGATAAGTAAAAGACTGAAAACATACCAAGGGAAAGCAATTTCCGAAACTGCGTAGTCGCCTCCAGCTGCAAGCTACTGTTGTCAGACCAGACCCCAGCAACCATTGAAGGAAGGCTCTCTAACTGCAAGCAAATCACCAACCATTACAGAAGGCCAACATTAAAAGAATCAAGAAATCGTTTCCAAAAAAAAAAAAAAAAAAGTTGAAAAACATCGAAAATATATAGATCAACCGTGTAAACTTACGTACACATTAAAAAAGAAATAATCCACACACAAACGCACAAAAAGTAGACATTAAAACTGTACCTTCTTCTCCAGTACTGAAGCCTGAGCAGCGTTAGGTAACTGCTGAGCCTGAAGACCTTCACGGCGCTTCTTCTGCAAGCTTTCTTCGCGCTTGATTTTGCGGATCTCGACCGTAGTATCCTCCCTTCTCCGGCGACCCTCTTCGGCATCGACGGCGACCTTGTAGCGGTTCCGACGAACCTCAGTCCTGGCATTGGGTCTCAACGACATCGTATCTCGTCTTCTCCTTCCCTACAAACTCGATTCGCAAACCTAGTAAAAGAGCCAAATGAGTAGAAACCGGAGCAGAAAGGTAAGTAAAAATGGAGATCAAACCCTAACCGCGATGATCTTTCCCTTTCAATTTAAACACGAGAAACTCGTTACGGCAAGCAGACCCCCTCTTAAACAGCGAGCCGGACCGTACTCTCACCCGGGAATTTCAATTTTTAAACTCGTTGACACGCAACGATTCAATCTTTTTCTCTATTTATTTATTTAATCTCTTTCTCTATTTACTCATTTATTTAGCAAAACCTTATAATTTTTTTAGGGTAAATAGTAATTTGGCCCCAATAACTAAGTAAAATGAACAATTTACACCGTAAAGTAGGATAATGGGCAATTTGGCCCCTACAACAAGGGTAAAGTGCAATATGGCCCCTACCGTCACATTTTTCGTTAAAAAATCACATTTTTCGTTAAAAAATCACGTTTTTTACACGTGATCATTTTTTCTTCCTAAAATGCCCTTGCTCTCTTCTCTTCACCCTCGTTCTCTTAAAATTGGCCATGCCCTATTTCGGCTTTGGAGTCAGAATCGAAGTCAGCTTCTTCGTCATCTTCGTCGTCGTCTTCGTCCTGGTTGGCGATCGGAGGAGGGTCAGCTGAAGCGTAGATGGGAGGAACGAAGGGAAAGTTGAAGTGGAGATGGTTGTCGGAAGAGTTTGCTGGGTTCGAGGTTGAGTGCTCGGAGAGAGCTGGTTTTGGCGGTGGCGGATGTGGGTGGTTGATGCAGCGGCGGTGGTGATCCGCGAAGAACTGGTTCTGGATTACAACCACTACCCTCGTCACAACTTGCAAAAATAACATCAATAATCGAAGATACCTTAGATTTTATTTCATGTTTGATCTAATATCGTATTAGATTCTCACTAATACAACAAAAAATAAATAGAAAATCGTATCCGCTCGATTTTTGATGAGGTACCTTCCCCACCTACTCAAATGGGTTGATTCTTGTGTTGGAACATCGAACATAGGAATAAACATATTCCAAAACTAAAGAATTTTATCATATTTATAGGTTTTGATCCATCATTGTTGTACTGTTTGTGAAAATGGGTTCAGAGAAGGCCAATGACAGGGAGCTCAACACCAGCTGCAAAAATAGCAACAACCAAGCAATTCAGTCAGATAATGAGCAAAACTCAAAAGACCAAATCAGCTCCAATCTCGGCAAAGCGCTAGCACAAAGAGCGATCTACGGATCGAATCATCGCCCGGGTGAGAGTCGAAAAAACGCGAACAAGATTGCGAGGATGCTACCGAGCAGGCTAAGCAAGGTTTCCCTAGCTTAAACTTCACCTCCCTAAGGTTTTAGCCTTGACCATTTTGTATGATGAAACTCTAGTTTTGGTTGAGTTATAAAACTATGTTCGATTTTCTTAATACAACTTTCTCGAATCAATCTGTGAATTTGCGTTGCGATATGCAATAAAAAAGTGTAGTTGTACTAATCCTTCATCTCTCGACGCCAACGCTATGATATCACAACCGGGTGTATACTTTTACCAATAGCTCGCAATAATCTCGAAAAGAGAATTAACATTAAAACTTACATTCATATCATATTTTATTTGTCACAATCCATTTCAATCGCATACATTAAACGGGTTAATCGATCATCAAAGAACATAACATAATCCGATCGACATCAATCCAAGTACATGTAAAATAATGTGGTTTTTTGAAGTCATATGTGCACTGTCTTCCTCACCTTCTATGTGCTCTGCCACGTTGAAGTTGCCTGCATTAAGAACAAAACAATTATGTTTTTGATGTTTGTAAGAATGTAGAAGTCTTAAAGGCGATGATGATATAATTTCTAGGCAGTCGAAACCTCTTCCTGGGCCGTATCCGCAGCCAGCCTGGATCGTCTCTCGAACATCATTGATAGTTGCCTGATTGAAAAACAGAAAGTTGCTCACGATGTTGCCAATACAGTCCAGAACAAGGTGAGTCTCTGCGAGGCATGGACCCTCGCAATATACATCTGTTTGCTCAAATGGAATTTTCAGATCTCCACTTTCGTTCAGCCTGTAAGACTCTTCACAGCTCTTGTAGACCTGCAATGGCTTCCATCACAGTAAGTCGGGTTTGATCATCGTGTTTTTAGAAGAATTTATTGAAATCCCACTTACGTATTTGTCGTTGAAACATAGCAGCGCCTTTGTTATGATCTGAGCAGGCCCATAAAAGCCTGCCGTTCCAGTTTGAGGCTGTGCTGCGATTGGTTTTCCTGAAATGAAGAACCATTGGAGGGATTTTATTCCAGAAAGGTTAGATAAATTTGAGATTATCTGCAGAATAGAGGAGAAATACCCATTTTGCAGCAAGAAATGAGGAGGCAGAGAAGCATTGGAGGTGAAACTGCGAGCCTAATGGAAGCCATTGATGAAGCTGGGAAAATTGCAGGAGAGTTGCTTGTGTTATATAATGCCAAATTCAACTTTAAAAAAGAATGATTAAACACATCATACCACTTCCACGAGTAAATAATACAGTACGCGAATAATTTTGAGCAATTTGTCAGTCGGATTGGCATTGATATTCTTAACACATGTAAACATGAATTGAGTTTGGTGAAAACGATTTGAAAATGTTGATTTTGGTGCAACTTCTTTGAATATTAGGTGGTTAAAACTAGAGGGAGACTAAGCCAGAGATGGCAGTTGACCAACTCTTGTACTCTGTGAGACCCTTTCTTGGAGTGTTGGACATGAAACCAAGAAAGAATGTTCTTTGGCTTCCCATTTGACAGACATTAGACCCTCAATTTTTCTAAATCGAATCACAATCATAGTCGTTTATTTTAGTTTCTCGTCCTTTTTCCGTCTTTTTTAGCATAAAACTAATACGAGGTAAGTCGAGTTTAAACTTACGATACATATCCAGCATGAAACGGCTATCCACGTCACAGATGTTCAATTGTAAGTATTAGAATCCGATGATCTGAATTCAATTTGATCCGCCAGAAACCTACATAAATAGTGAGATTAAATTATCAAATTTTTTTAGAGATCAGCCATAGTAATTGATGAATTAGGCTAATGAGCCAGAAAAATATGAATTTATTTACTTCAAAATTGTTTCTAGTGTTGTCAAACGGGCAGGCAGCCTTCTTTGCCAAGTAATACACAAAAATATAGGTATGCATAATCGACGAGATCCAAAAACCACAATTTGTCAGTATAGACAAAGCTCAATAAAAGCCAATTTCTACAACTCTACCAAGCTTTCTTGGCCTTGCCATTCATGGTAGCAACAAGTGCTTTAGCCCAGAATTATCCTCTGTCCTCTGTCCTCTTTAATCTCCCACCATCACTGTCATACAACTTCAAATCTTCAATCATTCTATACAGAAATCGAATTCGAGATATCAACACCCAGCTCAAAACCAGAAGCAGTTCATATGATTGACAAAAATAACAATGAAAATTATCAGAAGCATAATCCAGCCATATGAAGAAACAAGATTGAGTAACCGGAAAATAAAACAGAAACCAGGATAAAGAAGCAAACAAAGATATCTTCTTCCACAGTTCAGCTATATTATAACTCAGAAAGACTACATTCCAATCTGACAGATTGAAAAATAGCAGCACTGTTGCAAAAATGTAAACAAAAAAAAAAGTCCCACATTTTGTAGATACACAGCTCGAAGCTCAATAATTTACAAAAGTAAAACAAGGGAAAACAAAGAGATCTTATTTGATAGTAAATAGAGTTAATAAGTTCAACCCAATATCACATATTTCAGCCAGCTTTTGAGTATGTATTAGTTCACATACCTATGACTTCTTTAATTACACTTGCATGCCCAAATGGCAAAAATAAGATTCTTTGCTAGTACTTCTTCCTTCTTCCTATATGGCTCTGGCATAAACCGTACCGCATTAAACCGAGATTATTGAACTGAAGCATCTGAAATTAGATTAGATATGTAAGAATCAAATTTGAAACCATTCGCTTCCATTAAGGCGAACAGTTCCTTGGCTTCTACAATTCTCCCGCATTTACACAAAGCCTTGATAAAAGCACTGTATGTAAAACAGTCCGGATTCAACCCCATTCTCAACATGGACTTAAAAAGCTTCTGTGCCTTCTGAATCTTATTTGTGAGGCAAAAATAGTGGATGAGAGCATTAAAAGAGAAAGTATCTGGGCTTATGCCGTCTAATTGCATTTTTCTGAACAGTTCTACAGACCTTTCGTAATATCCAACCAAACACAAAGAACGGATCAATATGTTATAAGTTATGGTATCTGGTCTAACATCCCACTCCACCATTTCTGCAAAACAATCAAAAGCATATTGGATCTGGCGGGCTCGACAAAGGCCATCGATTATTGAATTAAATGTGAATATATCAGGCATAAAACCATGCTTTAATAACAATTCCAACAGTTCCTTGGCTCTTTTTACGTCTCCTTCTTTACAATACCCAGTAATGAGGGTATTAAAGGTAACAAGACTAGGGGAAAAGCCCCTGATTAGTTCCCTGAATATTTCTGATGCTTTATCCATCCTTTTGGCCTTGCATAGGCAATCTATGACCATATTATATGAAAACACATCGGAAAAAAGTCTATCCCTAACCATTTGATCCATATATATGTCTCCAACCTCGATGTTTCCAACCTTATATGCTGCTTCGACCAGGGCAATATAAGTATTGAAACTTGGTTTCACACCCTTTTGTATCAAACTATCAAATATAGGGCATGCTTCTCTCAGGTCTAAATTTTTTATGATGGATGCCATAGCGATATTAAGTGTTGGACAATCAGGAAGATAACCTTTCTCCCCAGCTTTTCTCAAAAATGTGGCAGCCTCATTCGCCATGGAACTATTTGCAAGGCAGTAGAGCACAGTATTACAGACTAACTTAGAAATGACACGCTTTTTCAATGCAAAATCCAATAAGAACTCAAAAGCCTTACCTGGAGCCAAGCAATCAAACACTCCATGAACTAAGGATCTGATAGTGGCAGCATTAGGAACCACCTTTCTTTCCTTCATCGTTTCTAAAATCCCAAAGGCTTCGTCTATTCTCTTGGAATTACAAAATCCATCGATCAGAATTGTGTAAGTATAGACATTGGGTGAACACCCAACAGTCTCCATCTGCTTGACTAAACGAAGCCCTTCATCAACAATGCCTAGCTTACAAACTCCATGAATGAGTATATTGTATGTGAATCTATCCGGAGTGCAATTGTCAGTACGCATCTGTTGGAATTTCAAGTAAGCCAACTCTAGAGAATTGGATTTTACAAATGCATCAATAACAGCATTGTACAAACGCGTACTTGGAACGTGACCCAAAAACGATATTTGCCCAAATACTTCTGCGCAATATTTTGCCAAACCCAATCTTCCCCAACTTCCAATTAACACGCAAAGCAACTCCTCTGTCACCGGAAGACCAGAAGTTTTAATCTCCTGAAGTAATTCAACGGACAATACAACCGGACCTTTGCGATAGAAAATACTGGCTAAGGCGACTCGAATAGACTGACTCTGAGAAAATAACTTATTAACATTCGAAACCCAGATATAAAATCTCAAAGCGTTTACCGGGTTTTCCTGGTTTTGCAAAACTCTAACAATAAACTGGGTATTCAATTTAATCCTCTCTGCTTTCAGCTCGTGTTTAATTAATGAAAACCAGTCTTTTCTGGAGAGAATTCTAGATACGTACGACAGGTCAATAAGGTTATCACGTAATTTGTGATTATCAGCTACAATGGGGGCGTTGGATGTGGAAAGATTACCTTCAGAATCAGCCAGCGTGTTTCTAAAGACACGTTGATCAACTGCGTCGAGAGGTTTGATGTTCGAACGTATTCGCCTCTGAAGACTAGATTGAGCAGAAGATTCTTGGCGTAGGTTTCCAAGTAGAGCTGCGCCCCTGGTAGTCAGAGAAGAAAGCCCTCTCATTTCCCTCCACAGCTGCCTTCTGCTCGTTGGAGCGCTTAAAATCAATCGAACCAGTGTGAAAACAATCCAACATAAATTGAAATTTATACTTTAGTCCTTGTAATTACATATTGTTTCAACTTAGTACCTCAAGTCAATATTATTTCAGTTCTATTTTAAAATAATTTTTAATTTATTTTTATAATTTTTATTCATATAATCTATTTTCATAAATCAAAAACATAGTTCACGTTCCAAGTAATTTTTTTTATAATTAAATGTTGAAATCTTTGTTTATTTTTCACTATAGTCATAGGTCTCTAGAACACTTTGCATTTTCCTACGTAAGCAAACAATCTATACAACAAAACAATGTTTTATACAAGGAGAGAACAGGAGGTTTTTATTTAGAATTTGATCGAAATCTCCGACAAAAATCAAAAAGTAATCCAGTTTAAGCGACACCAATTATTAACAAATGTGTAATCTTGCCAAAACAGGCTCGAGTTCGGCCATGGCGGCAGAGAAAGCTCAAGACGAAGAAGAAGAAGGGTTGAAAGCTTGCTGTTCAGCGCAGCTGAGAACTTCATGGGGGCCTGCTTCTTCTCTGCCGACGCCCATCAGATCAAGGTAATAAAGGTAATGAGAAATGATATTGTTCATCGATTCTGAGTCTCCTTGGCCGCATACGCCGTCGCCATAAAGAACGTTCATGGTGGATCCGAACCCAGGATTTCTTTTGGATAAAGTGTCGTTTTTGGTGGGTTTCCAGTTTCCGACGAAGACGTCGTGGGCAGAAGGTTGGTGCTTTTTCAATGGCGTCATCCATTTCCAAATTGCTGCTTGGAAGGCTAGAGTTGCGTTGTTCTCTAGGTATTCTGGGTGGTTTAGCAGGTCCACTTTCAGGGCTTCTCCTGTCTCTCCATAATTGTAATTCCTAAGCAATTACAGAAGACATTGTAGTCTGATTATTAGGAGATCGTCTTAAATGGTGAAAAAACAGGCAGCAAGTGCACTGAAAATCGTTTCGGATAAATCACGAGTTCTTCTGGGTCGACGAAATTCTGGTCGGAAAGATGAACTCAAAAGGACTAAAAATTACCAGTAGATCGGCAGGGCGCCACGGCCATGGTAGGAAACTCCGGGACTGCAGGGAAAAGTGAACTTATAGTCGTCGTCGCAGTAGAGTTGGCTCGGGCTCATCTCCTTGTTATAGCACAAACCCCAAGCCAACGGACCGCCGGTAGCCACTCCATATCCACCTGAAACAGAATCATTTTCCTGTTAATTACTTCCAAATTCAACCCAGAAAGAAACGATCAAAAAACAAGAAACAAACTTTGATCTTACAGGAGGTTTTGCTACCCACATGACCCAGAAAAGCTGCAATTTCTTTCATCCCCTCAAACTTGCCGCCGGTAGTTCCAAACCCACGAGGCTGAAAAATTGCAGAAGCGGTGATGAAAGAATGGTAGTCCCAGAAACCGACGGCGTGAGCCACCGGAGAATTACGCTTTGCGAAAAGGTTCTCAAATTGGTACGTCTGAAAATAATCGGAAATGGTCTGGTTGCAGCAATATTCCGACCACCCTTTACACTCCCACCCTTTATCACACACCTTCTTCCCCTTCACTATCTTCATCAATGGCTTCGCCGAGTTTTCACCGCCATTGACGAGCACCGCTGCGACGGCCATAGCCAACAGAAAAACCCATTCCGGCTGCATTTCCTTGCTTGATGGTTGGTGGTGCAGAATGAAGAAGGGGATGGGAGGAAATATAAAGCTTTGAAAGGGTAGCATAGGGGGTTGCTTTGTTTGGGAGGAAGAGAGAGAAAGTGATTGGGTAACTTGAGTTAGAGAGAGAGACAGAGACTTTCAGAGTAGGAATAGAAGTAGCTCTTTCCTATTTTCTAACCATAGCTTGTCTCTTCCTTCTTGGTGTACAAGTGAAGGAAACCCTTCAAAACATTCCCACCAACACCGTTTGCCTTTCTTCCACTAACCCACCTGGCCCACCAACACCGTTTGCCTTTCTTCCACTAACCCACCTGGCCCAGTCCCGAGTAGGCTCTTCGACAAGCCGACTCGGACAGCCAAGCCCCACCCTCGAGCATTCGAATCAGCAAGATTCACTTAGCAATAATAAAATTAGTGATGTGAAAATGGTACCTCGACCCTCTCATGAGACATCATATACTGTATCGATCTTGTTTCTCGTCCGACTGAAGAGTGTCGTGCCGATTGGAATTAAACTTTTTTTATCTTTTATTCAGGACAATTTCTGGGCGGAAAAAAATGAATAATGAGCTTTATTTTTTATATTGTCTTTGTAAGTTTCTCGAATTAATTTGAAGTCATGACACTTAGTTTTGAGTGGTTCGTGGTCAAGAGTTCTTGGAAAAAAGAAGGCTCGAGCTAAACACTGCCCACCCTGGTCACCCGGATTACAAAACAACAACAACAATAATTTTACGTGCTAAATTTACATCATGACTTAATTGTTTAAGCTTCATAAAGATCAAAGTATATATTTGTCTATGATTTTACAAAAATTGATCCAAATACCATGATAACATGAATAGTTTGCTTGAATAGGTCCAAAAATCCAAATCCATCCCTCTTCAACAGCACAAGTATCCAGTTAAGGTTTGGTTATAGGAATTTAACACAATCAGAACTCAAAATGGAAGAACAAGTGCAAATCCAAGTCTACAACTCTTAGAAGAAACGACTTACCAATCAAATTTTCCAATCAAGTTCAACTTCCAATCGTTTCTCGATATTCAAGTACGCCTCTCGTACGCGCTGCATAATGATAGTAAAATTTACGAGAGAAGGCGAAATGCTATCTTCTGCTACTTCCTACTTGATGTACTGGGAGAGCCACTTGAACCCATCGCCATATCCCATCTTCCGAACGATACTGCACATGAAAACTTCGAGAGGTCGGACGTTGGAGTCGGTGAGATTTACCTTGCCTTTGCCAGTCGTGAAATTGGTCAGGCCAAGATGGTATCTAAGTTCATCTTCGGAAGCCGCATAAGGGATGTCAATTTTATTGCCCAGTATGAGAAATGGAACGTCAGCCAAAGCTTCATCTGAAAGGAGAGCATCAAGCTCTTTCTTAGATTCAGCAAACCTCTCCTTGTCATATGCATCAACAAGGTAAACGACTGCATCTACCTATTATAAATCAAGAAAAATAGTTGAATAATGTGCAACTAATAATAATTGAAGGCAGCAAAAGAAGAACAGTAAACCCATTTATATGCCAGGAAAGGAATTACGAGTTAGGAAGAAAAGGACCTCTGAATATGCATCAATCAATCGATCGAGATTGTTAAAATACGAGTCTCACACCCTGACCATGATGGATTCAGGCCAAATAGCATATAATACTTCCGGCTCGGTAAAATTACCTTATTCTAAAATTTGTGTAAGACAAAGGCAAAAGTGCTACCGGATCGAAAAGAAGAAAATAAAACTCAACTCACTTACAAATAAATATACAACTTCACCCAAGTACTACCTTTGTATTTCTAGAAAAGACAATTCCCCTATCATCTATTATCCTCACTCAAGGACATCAGCGGTGTTAAGTAAATATTTGGAACATTTTATTAGAAAGAACAACATGGGATGGTAGCTGCTCCGGTAATACGGCAAAATACAGTTTGAAGTCTCCACAAAAGGCATGATTTGTAAAGTTCACGGTCGCTCGAGGAGAAATGAAGGAAACTTTTCACTTTGCAACTTGTGAAACTAGACAAATCAGAATTGGTTACCAAACATGTTCGAGGTTGAATAAGCAAGTATTGAACAAAGCCTTCCATAATATTTCAAAAAGTAACCTCAAATCCATCCCGGGGAATGTTTGGTTCAATCAGATGGCAGCTCAGTATACAAGAATATGCCGTAAAATAGACATCAAACAAGAGTAACAAACACGTCGGTCCATAAAATTCATGTATTTAAACACAATGACTTCAATGGCCATTACCATTTGCCAGAAAAAGTACCTTTTCCGTTACTAATGAAGCTTTTCATACTATTACCAACCAAAATGACCAGCCTTTGCAGACTACAAAATCCATGAAGCGATCAAACCAGCTAAAAAGTAGCATATTGAATGTAATATTATTCCAGATTCAGAAGATCGAATCCAAGCTCCATTAGAGACAACCGAAAAAAAAATTAAAAATCACCTTAGCATAGTAATCCTTCCAAACTCGGCGAGCGATCTGGTGCCCTCCTAAATCGAAGGCTTTAAACTTGATTTTCCCAATACTCAACTCCTCCGACGTCGGATGCTGCGTGGGCTGGTGCTGAACAAGTCTCTGCATCGAAACCCCAATTTCCAAATTTCAAGAGAAAAAGGAAAGAAAGAAAGAAATTCCGACGTAGATTTGGATCGAGGGTTAAAAGAGACAAACCTCGTCTTTCAGCATGTGAAGGAGGGTGGTTTTTCCGGCATTGTCGAGGCCTAGGAAAAGAATTTTGGCCTCCTTTTGCCAAAGACCGAGGGATGCGAGAACACCATAGAACCAGTCAAGCAGAAACATGACGTCGATTGCCAAAATGCCTGCTGGAATCCGATCGGAAACGAAGAAGATCCTCTAGGGGCGTGCTTTGCAAGGGAGGAAGAAAATGCTATGCGAGTTCTCCCACATCGCAAAGATGAAAAAAAGGGGCACCCTCATTTTGATATAACTAGGATGGTGGAGTTCTAAAATCGACAACCCGTCTTGTCAGGGGTGAAAGGCGACTTGTCAATGATCGTATAGAGACGACAGGTCGTGCCAACACCTAGTACAGCGAACACACTCTAAATTAGCGCGAGCGAGTTCCCCCCTACTTCAGGTGGGCTTGCCCGTCAATTTTTGGAAGCCCATCATTTTGTGGTGGGCTCATCAAACCTATTTTGACGCATGAACAAATTAGTCGTTAATTGGTTTTGTTGCTCCTCGAATGACTGCCTGATACGTGTAAAATAAATAATTGAAAGATGGACTTGTGAATATTTTGTTATGCAACAAGGTACACTACTCTTCAAGTGAACGTGTTTAATGTTATATTGTTTTTATCTCTAATAAGGTCAATATCCTCTCAATTTATTTTACCATCAATAATCTTGATTAAAGATTGAGAAGATAATTACAGTACAAGATAAGCTCAATTTAGCTTTACATTTGTGTATCACCTCAAGTTTTTAAGATTTCTAAGATTAATGAAAAACTTTATAAGTGGGGTTCGATGCATTGTCAAATAGAGAAGGAAGATAAGAAAGACGATAGCACAACATTTAATATTTAATTTATAGCTGCTATAAGGTACTTAAAAGTTGAAAGCCCGGGGCAGGTAAAGAAGTTAAAATTCATCATTAAAAAACATGTAATTATGAAGAAATAACAAAAAAAGGAACACTCAATTTCTTACATTTATTCGATTTGAAGTTTTTCAAACTATTCTAATAAAAATTGTTAATCAACAAGACAGGCATATAATGGTATAAATAAATCTGAATCTTAACTTTGCTGCCTTGGTTAATCCAGAGCGAAAAGAAAGTAGATTATTTTTCAGGAGAAAATCAATCATCTCCAGGAGAGTACAAAATCATGCAACCATAAATACTTGGTACACAAACAAACATCCCGACATGGTAATTTTTAAATTTCCCCATTCGTATTTCGCTCATTGCAGCCGTATTAATGCTGATACTCTCTAGGTAAGGGCAAAATTCTTCAAACTATATTTTTTTTTACCTCAGATCTTACATGCTTAGACGGCTACAGGTTGACCGGCAACTTCAGAAGCAGGGGATTTAACCTGCTGATAAGACTATTTATTAAAACGAGTAAAATACATATAAAGTTGTGATGAGCTTATTATTATGCAGGCCGACGAGGGGATATGTACATTAATCAGAATCGTGTTCGAAGTAAAATTATGTGAACTTCAGAAAGTTTACATCACTTAATCAAATTATATTGAAAGAAGGAAGAGACAAAGAAGAAACATTTAAAAAAATCCCTTAAATTTATAGCCATGTCATTTTTATAAGAGGGAACTAAATTAAAAGAGCTTACCTTAGCTGATTTAAATAACTCATCCAACACTTCAGATAGGGTAGGATGCGCATGAACAGCATATTTTATGTCCTGAACGTTTCAAGACATACAAATCGAAAGTCACATGGATATATTTTTTCATGAAAAATCCCTTATGGTTCAGAATATAATAATGTTATGGAACACTTTTATTATATGAACCAAGTTGGTCCAGGTGCAGACCGGTGGTGGTTTTGGCACCGAATATTACCTGGATACGTGTACCCAAAGCAATAGCATTAGATGCTTCGTGGATGAGATCTGCAGCATGCAATCCGAAAATATGGACCCCAAGTATTTCTCCAGTGTCGGGTCTGTAAATCATCTGCATGGAAACAAAACGATTCAATATTTTGAAAGTCTAATCAATACAGTCAATCTGCTGTTAAAAGACTACTTATAGAGGATTTGCAGAAAAAACCTTGGCAAGTCCTTCCCCTTCGTTTTCAGCCAGGGCTTTCGTGTTAGCCTTAAAACTTGTCTTGCTAATACTTATTTCGAATCCCTCTTTTTCAGCTTTTTCTCTTGCCTGGGGCTGCAATTTTTTTATACGAAGTCAGAACACATTAGACAAAAAATGCTTGTACAAACTCTAGTTTCTCCCCAATCTCAAGTGGTAGAGCTTAAATGAAACCTAAGAAAGGATTTCAAGAAATTATGTCGGGATGACAACTACATGCATATAAAGTAAAAAAAAAAAAATGATTCTCATGGAAACCAACATTTACCTCAGTTAATCCAACCATGCTGATTTCAGGGTGAGTGAAACATGCTGCAGGAATGCTTAAATGATTAAGCACGTGATCTCTTCCAGTGACTTGTTCAACCACTGTCAGAAGATTTATGAACAAATATTAAGTGTAAAATATGAAAATAAAACATCATTATTTAATTTTTGGAAATTTGTGGCACTAGGTACCAGAGATCCCTTGTGCACTGGCTGCATGAGCAAGCATCATCTTGCCATTTGCATCACCAATGCAATAAATGTGAGGAACCTGGTAACAATATGTATGTCAATTACAACTTCCAATATCAAACAAGAAAATTTCTTAAAGAGAAGTTTAAAAGGAAACCAGTTTCCCATCTGCATCTATCACTCGCATACGCTCATCAACGGGAATAAAACCACGCTGTGTAACCACATTTATCTGCAAAATTGAAACATCCAGGACTTTTTAGTAGCAAAAAATTGTTGTAATCAATCCCAGCCGCAAATGGTATTTGAGAAAACATACATTCTCCAAGCCAAGACCTTGAGTGAATGGGGCCCTTCCAGTTGCAATTAGAGCTGCATCTACCTGTAGGTTGAAATATGGATCAATTTTAACAACAATACTGCATACATTTTACAGACACCTAATCCAGATATCGTCACATGAAGAATCAAGGCCACTAAAAAAGGAAGAAAAAAAAAGGCTGTCGTTTCTGATCAATAATTGCTTTGAATTCTTTCCATGGCCGACTATGAAAGTTTAAAAGGTCAATAATTAAATTAATATAACATTGCGTGCAAATATATACCACCAATGGATAAGAAGATGATTCATGCATTCCTCTGAATATTTACTGCAAAAAAAAAAATGCGTGTTTGACAAGTCCTTTGGTGATAGGTGTTTGAGTGGTTGACATTTTGTCGGGAGATGTGGGTACAGTAAAGGTCTTATGGGTGCATGGAGGGCTGTTTGGTGTGGCAAGAAAAAAAGAAATTGCTGTTTAGTGCCGATTGTTTGCATTGGAGCACGTGAAATCAAAAGGAAAAATCCTGGTATTGAAAACTAGACAGTATCCCTAATACAGATATATACCATCGTGTTTTCTGAGTAACATAATGTGTCAAAATAGATGTGGCAATTACTTTACCTCCAAAGTATCTTTTGGTTGTTTAGTCTTTGCATCTATAAGCTCAATAATGACAGGCTTCCCATCCTTTGCTGGAGTGATCTACAACAGAAGATTGGAGATGATGGACTTCTTCTAAACAAGAATACAAAGAAAAGGAAATTTTAGAAGATAAGCGACACTTACCTTGGATGCAAACACTCCTGTGTGATAGTCAATGTTACGTGGAGTTATGAGAACCCTCTGAGCCAATTTTCCAATCTCTGGATCAAAACCCGGCATTAGCTGATCAAGAGCTTCAACGAATGTAACCTGAAAAAACCTTCATGATTAACAAAATTGCTAATTCAGATGAGCTACAAACATATAACTATTATAGTAGCATATGCAAATAAATAACTACCACTTTTATTGATCATGATTGGAGGAATGAATACTTGGCCCACGAAAGAAACAATTTTTCAGACTCCAAGTTAACGCTCTCAAAATTTTAAGTTGATCTTTGACTTTTGAATTCTCTTATCCTCTTTGGGCTATGGGTTGTACTACCATTTTCAACAATCTGAAGATCAAGTGGCACGAGACATAGAACAAGTTCACTTAAGTGATTACGGTGCCTACGACATTTTTCTCAAATGTCAACACCTCATCAGAAGGTGACGCTTCATTGTGTGCATAACAAGAAAAAAGAAGTGTAATCATGTTTCAGGAGTACTTAGCATACATTAACAGCGTTTTAAAGTACATAAGGAACCCGCCATTCACAAATTAGGGTATGTGAAGGAGGTAAACAACAAAAAAATGCACAAGTAAAATAATATTAGTGGACTGGAAAGTTAATTTCTTGCCCAAAAGACAATCAACACATTGCACAGAAATATTGCAAATCTAGAAGCACGTTCATGCATCAGCAAATATAAATGCACAATCACCCAGTAAATGCAAAGAAAGATGTTACCTCACTTCCTAGAGCAGTGTACACATCGCTGAACTCAAGACCAATATAACCACTTCCAACAATGGCAATCCACTCAGGAACAAATTCCAATTTGAGTGCATGGTCACTGGTAATTACGGTCTTCCCTGAAAGTTGGCAGTCAAAATAGATATCCTATATGCATAATGAAAGAGAAATTTATAGGAAATGGGCCTAAAAATTCTTTCTTGGGACAAGAATAGATCTACAAAGAGGGAAAATGTACACAGTAATTTGCTTCAGTGATCCTTTCCATGTCACTGAATTTTATAAGCACAATAAATTTTAACAAGTAACTGAAGATGTATATTTACCATCAACTTCAATGCCCTTGGGAACAAAAGGGACAGAACCAGTTGCAATAATAATGTCTTTTGCAGTTACTGCTTTGTCAGATGAACCAATTTTCACCTTGTTCGGACCCTGAAAAGATCCATAAATGAAACTGCCCATCAGGAGATAAAGAACTTCTGATGGCCAGAACTGAGAACTGAAATTCTAAGATAGACCATAAAACTTAATTTTTCATTTTACAGAATCCCTATCAAAATTAGTTAACTTGACTTACCAATATTGTTCCTACACCAGTTAATATGTCCACTCCAAGGGCCTTCATGGAGTTGGTCAAGTTACTACGAATTTTTGATGCAAGGTTATTAGCATGATCTGCCACTCCCTGTCTGTCATATCCTGCTGCTGCAACCTTGATAAAAGGTTACAAAAATAAGATAAAGTGCAGGCATAACAAGATTGCATTAAGAAAACAGAACGTTTAAGCTCTTCAATACTTTTGAATTTAGACAATCTAATATCAACCTGCAAACCAAGAGCCTTCATGTGATGTTCACTCTGAAGTTCGCGCATCCGACCACTTACAGCCAGAAGAGCTTTAGAAGGAACACAACCTCGGTTTACACATGTTCCACCCACAACATCTCCCTCAACTATAGCAGTTTTCAGACCCTGAAATAAGGAGAATAGTATATTTTCATATGAAGCATCTCCTAGATACTAATAATGTACAATCGTGCTACCATATCCCCGTTAGATTACTTAAACCCATTATCCCAGTTCTCACTGAATCAAGTAACTAAAATAAACTCTGACAATTTTAACAAGGGAAATTTTCATCATCGTTCACCATTAACAATAATTTCAATCTCCAATTCCATCTATAATAAAACCAGTCAACGCAATAAATCATTTCTCGAACCCGAAGTTTTTCCCACTTGAAAAAAAAACGCCGAGAATGTAAATTTAGAATTCCTACATATTCTTCTTTTTCCACCAAAGGTCCACCTACTTCCGATGGCATTACTGCCTTAGAGTTGTCCTATCAGCTGTAACAACGCGAGGAGACAATCAATTGTCTTAAGGACCACCTATCTGCCTGACTTGAAAACACGCACGATACGACAGGTAGACAGCTAAATCATTCACTATTTCTACCTATACGCCACTTTCAACAAAATTACCGTCTAAGATGAACAAAATATCGAAATGTTAAGTCAGAAAAATCGACTAAACCTTCTCAACTGCATGAAGCGCAGCTCCGTGGCCACCTACGCCAGCTCCAATTATAATAAGATCATAATCGAACGACTTGGGAGTGCTTCCATTGTTTGACAAGGAGGCCAATAACTTCCTGGAGTGGTTGCGATTCGAGGACCATACAGCTCGCAAGTCAGACTGTTTAACCGAAGTGAAGTCCAGAGCCTCGCGTCTGAGGCCGCAGAAACGGAGGTTGACAGGTTTCGAGGGAGTGAAGGGGAGGGATTCAGATGCGTGAGGTGATCGAGGAACGGAAAATGAGGAGTAAGAAGAAACGGAGAAAGAGATGGAAGATTGCATTGTGGAAGGAGCAAGAGAGATCTGAAGAAGAAGAAGAAGAAGAAGAAGAAGAGCAGAGGTGGGTTTAAGGCAGTTGAGAGGTGTGAATAATAGGCTGTACCGGTAAAAGCTTCGAAGAGTCCGTCGACTTCCGAGTGTTATAAGGAGCAGGCGGATATATCAAAGCGCGGCGGATTAACCACCATCTATGTGTAATTTATTTCCCGAAAATATCCCCAACTGCCCAAAATTAATCTCTTTTCTATCCCTTGGTCGCAGTCTAATACTATTGATGGGCTTAATTTGGGCCTATGAATGTGAATATGGGCTTTCGGGTCAAACTAATGGATACCGATGGCCCATAATAGGACGGTGAATTCCAAATCGAAGTAGGAGAGAGGAGACTCAGGAGAAGAAACTAGAGGGCACTGTCTTTCAGAGGGGAAAGATTCCGGCAACACGAATTAAGCCCTCCGACGACCAGGGCTGAGAAGTCGTCGGAATTCTCCACCTCCGCCTCTTAGAAGATGAGTACCATGAAATTTTGCCGCGAATGGTTAGTGTTAGGTCATCATATGTACGCCGTCGTATTTTATCTTCTATAAGCTTCTCTCTGCATCGCCCTACTGAAAATGTTCAACTCGGAATGTAAAATTGCAGTAACAATATTCTATATCCCAAAGAGGACAAAGAGAAGAAGATCCTTTTATATGCTTGTCGCAACTGTGATCATCAGGTCACTCTATTCTCTGATTTCTTGCTTCTTGCACTGTACTTTCATTTATACGTATTTCGAAACGGTACTTTACTATTTCATGCTCTCTTTATGGCTTTCACTTGACCGACTTGATTTGGTAGAATATTCTAGGATGAAAATTTGCATATTGATATTGATTCTAGGAGGGAATCGGATTCAGTTGTTCCATTGACGCAGTGCCTAATAATTATGGCTTTCTCTGTTTATTGATTTATAGTTTATTCCTTTTTTGCCTATTTTCCAGGAAGTTGCTGATAACAACTGTGTCTATCGGAATGAAATACATCATGCTGTTGGGGAGCGCACCCAAATATTAAGTGGCATTGCTGCTGATCCAACTCTCCCGCGTACAAAATCTGTGCGTTGTGCTCAATGCAATCATGGAGAAGCTGTTTTCTTCCAGGTTCTTTCTCTTTTGTTCTCCTTCGCATTTGCCGTTGTAGTTTCGCCGTAGTTTCTCTAATCTTTTATCTTGTCATCGATAATTGATTTCAACCTCCATTATTCCTATTGCATCTTGTTTGTCATCAAACTTAACAGAAGTTTCTCCATATGTTTCCTCCAAGCCAGCGCCACTTGCAATGAAATGAATTTGAAGAACTTTACATTTTTGGATTATGTTTCTCTTCTTGGGACTTAATAGACAACAATTAATAGGCTGCTCATCAAGATGGTAAAAGGGTAAACTTTGTTATATTCTGAAGGGCCTCTTTCACAAGATTATTGGTCACAGTCAAAGACAATCCTTTGGAAATCTTTATCAAATAAAATACTGTAACAGCTAATTTTGAATGAGGACTACAGAATGTTGACATGAATAGTGTGGCAGGTGCTGTTTGCGCCCACCATTTTTGGTTTTTTATTTTTACTTAATCTACTCATACTCATGAACTTATAATTTCATCAAATGTAGGCTACTGCAAGGGGTGAAGAGGGTATGACTCTGTTTTTCGTTTGCTGCAATCCTAACTGTGGCCACAAATGGAGAGATTAGAACCATTTTTGTGGTAAAACTTGACCCGTGGCTTCACGAGGCAGGAATTGTTTGGCTAAATTGACTATGTACTTAGAGATGGCGATAAATTTTTGGCCATTATAGATTGGACTCAATTTAATGGGAGCGACTTCTGCCTTTGATATGTATTAGCATTACCCACGCTCATTAGACTAGTCATTAACCAGTACTACCAATTTATGCCATTCTAGATGTGTCAATTGTTCGTTGGTTCATTTCTTAATTGAAAAAAAAATTGATCAGATTATTCGCTAAATGAAAAGGTCATCGCCTCGTTGTTTATGTATGACTAAACAAGAGCATCTCGTGTTATTCTCGCTGCAACACGATTAACAATGGTCGAATGTGGCTATCAAAACTTCTATGCAAGTACCAGTTGTTTGGGTGATTGGAGCAGCTCTGTAAGATGGCAATTGATCTGTATCGTCCTTGAAGATCTTAAAATGTCTCTATACATGAATTAATCTGAGCTAGAGCGTGGAATGAATTCGGCAAGGAGTTCATCCTCCAAATGTTAATCGCTCTAAAGAAAGATATCTCTAATTGTCCTCTAAAAAATAGTGCAATCACTAATCAGTACTCAAAACTGGTTCCAAATGAAGGAACTACATGCTTTGAATTAGATGAAAAGCGAACTTTATCTACAGCAATGGAAAAGCTTTTCAAGTGTAGGGGCAGCTTCAATCTAATGTATGGCCGATTTTCACTCTACAAAAATTCTATGAACGCAGATGCTACGACGAAGACAGTGTTTTATTGAACCACTCCGATAATCGTTTTAATCTTTTCAATAAATTCTCATTCTTTGCTGCGTAGGCTTCAAAATTTGACAGCATAACTTCAAAGTCATGCTTCAAAGCCTCCACACTCCGATAATAATCGCTCTCGAGTCTTAAATGAATCACTTCGAGAGTTAATGGGACTGGAAACCTGTAAAAACATAGGTAAAATGAAAAATCAAATTTTTGTTCGAGGAACTTCATGCAAGTCTGTATGCATCGAAATAAGACAATACTAATAAGGTAATGCTAGGTTTATTTTTTATCTCTTAACGTGTCATTTATTAATTGATGCAATAGTTAAAATGAAATATAAATAGGAAAAAAAAAAGTAACTGAACTAATTAATAACTAGCACATCAAGAGTTGAAAGTTTAGGATATAAAATTAGAAAACAAAGATAAAAAAAGTTAAAAGTTTAGAATATAAAATTAAAAAACAAAAATAAGATTACTAATAATGGTAAGAGCCAAAGTCAATAGTAAGAGAAATAACACATACCGGTTCCTAAACTGCGGTCGCTGAGAAACGCGTCTCAATTCATAAACCCCATATCGATCCTGAGAAGTAAATGACGATTTAGATATAGACAATAATATATGATAATATTATAAGCAGATCAACCAAATATCAGGTAAGAATAGTACCTGGCCTATACTACCTAACTCTAACTTGTCTAGTGCAGATAACAGCTTGGCTTTACTCTCATGATCAACACGAGGCTGTTCCCAATGTGTATCGTCATCGAAGAGCTCCCAAGGACTATGTAAATGGGTGTCTGCTGGTTCACTTTTATACCGAATTCTGTATCTCTCCCAAGGACTTTCAGGAAATTCTGAAGATTTTGCCTCTACAGCAGTTATCCGACCATCCCACCAACTACCATCTTCTTCACCCTCATTTCTCCACCACACTTTGCACTTGTCCCTGAATCTCCAATTTCTCTGCAAAGAAGCTTCAAATCGACTTCTCTCAACGAGAAAATCTGGGAAACTAGTCTCCTCAGGGAGAGACAACTTGAAAGATCCACTAAAAACACTGGAATCAGGATCGACAAACTCAAGCGTCATCTTGCAGCAGCTAGCCCCAGATCCAGAAACCGTGGAATACTCAAGTTCAACAACTTTACAGTATTCCACAGCTCCTATGGTTCTTCCCTTCATTGAAATCCAAGGCCCTACTTCTCTTGCACGACAGTACTCAATATATTCTTGATGACCCTGAAAAATTGAGGTTCACAATTATTACAGATATCTTGAACAGAAACCTGAAATGGAAAGAGGACAAAAAAGAAAATCAAATAGCATTGAATTGAATACTTCATGACAAACCTGTCTTAAATACACAACTTCATCACCAAGCTGGGGAATATAACGGGAGACACCTTCATGAACAGACATCATTAACCACGATCCTTTTCTTGTTAGTAGATGAGATTTTCTTCTATCTGTTGGACTTGTGTCACGAGCATAATTGGCCCTCCTATTCCTAGCAGATCTTAGTCCAACTGTTATACTTGATTTCGATCCCCACTCTTCGTATTTAAACTGGCATCTGCTCGTTGAAGTATTTTCTAAATTTCGAGACGTAGGTTCCAACTCTACGTCTTCCTCATACTTGAGATTGCCACTCAGATTATTTGAATCATTAATCAAAGCCTTTGACCTCGTTGACCGAGTCCTGCGTGCCCAATCAACTGTACCTTCATTTCCTTCTATTCCATTGTAGGAATTATTATTGCATAAATATGAAGAAAACTCTCCTGAGCCACTTTCATCGACTTCCAAACTGGTTCTACTTTTGTGCGACTTCAATCTTCTGTAGACCGCACTGTACATTTTGTTTGGATTAGAGTGCAATGGCTTATCTGCCAACATGTCATATTCTCGTGAACCATCACTTCTATTGTCCAAATTACAGCCGTCAATGCTATCATCAGGGGCAACTACTGGATACTGAGGACTTCCAGGCAATACTGCATGTTTACCATTACTCATGCTTATGACCAGAGATTTTTTTTCGTGCTTCGGAGAAGCTTCTCGATCAATGTTTGCCTTCAACCTTATCTTTGTCGAGACAGGCATCTTGCTCTTAGACAACTCAGAAGAGGAATTAGTCCCGTTCCAGGTAGATGAGGTGTTGTGAATGGCCAGATAATCCAGCTCTTGATCCGCATCATGATCTCCAGGCTTGACAAAAGTTGTGGTCTCCAGGTTGAGGACTGGGTCAGAAACTCCTTCAAAAGCACCAAGTTCAATATCTTTTACATTTAAATTTTCCCCATCTTGCATTACATTGACAGAATCATTTTCTTGTCCTACATATTCACGGAGGTTGCTTCTCTCCATGTCATTTCGATCATCAAGGCGAGAACTAGATATTGCTTGTACATCAGATGTAGCTGTTTCTCCCAATTTTAGACGCTTCGACGAACGGATCTTGAACCCTCCCCACTTAATGCTGCCATTTTTATCAGGGACAGAGTGATTAATATGACCTTCAATTTTGTCTTGTAAATCCTCTACTCCAACAGTAATGTCTGCTTCTTCAAGAGAGTAATTTGGTTCCTCAAGGTTTGTGCGACTCTGATTAGCTTCTTCAGCTTCCCCAGGAGCTTTTGATGATGAGCCGACCCCATTGGTTGTGTTTGAACATTTGTGCATTATATCCTCTGGAGGCACAGGTCTATTAAAATTCCTAATTGGAAGTTTGAGAATCAATCTCCCCCTATTTACGGAATTCACATGAGATTTTGGAGGTTCAAAAGGTTGAATTGCATCCTCAGAGTCGTCCAAGTAAACCTCTTTTCCTTTTGAATGCTTGGTTATGTTCTGCAAAGACGTATCAGACTCACCACTCTCAATGATTGAATCTTGCAAGACAGATTCACTTTCTGATGAATCACTTACTGAGCCATTCTCGTCCTCTACATCAATAGATGCTCCTTTTAGTTTGGAAAAGAAATGTCGAGCATTCCTTGCAGCAGCTCTTTGAGGCCTTGATGATTTTGATGCCAATTTCTTCTTTGAAGTCTTTAGATGAACTTTTAATTTCCTATTTCTATTACTTTTGATTGGATGTTCTTCGGACTCATCCAAATTCCTCCTTTTAATTCGCCTTCCAGAAAACGACATGAACTCCATCTGAAAATGTAGTAAAAAGAGAGGTTGGCGATTGACTTGAATGGATGCAATAAAAATGCACAACAATGACTTACTTCTGCCTTGTGTTTTTTTCTCTTCGATCTACGAAGACGGTCTCTTTGAGCATCTTCTCCTCCAGTGTCTTCACCGCTGCATTCTGGGTCTACGGACGAATTTGAATTCAAACTCCCTTGCTCCCCTCCAGTAGAATAGTCTTCTGGGACATTATACTCTGAATCAGTAGTGTCACTTTGCACTTCATTTTCCGGCTCCCAGTCCATGGCATCAACAAACTCCGGGAGAGGTTCTATCAACAGATCCAAGTCTGCCAAAGGCAGCATCTGATAGGCTGGATCCAAACTGAAGTCAGGCCCAACAGCAAACTTTAGAGGAGAAGGACGCCATTCAATACCCAGAGATCCTAACCGTCTCTGCTGGTAAATGCTCTGGTAAGGTTCTGGGTAAGGTATCATGCCTAACATTTCACAAAATATAAGTAGCACTTTAGAAAAGTCACCTATACAAAAACGAAGTTCCTATAGAATTAGTTAAGTAGAGAAACACCTGAGTCACAAAGAAGATCTTGCATATTTCGTCTGTAAGGAGCAAGTTGAGTTTCCTGAATCCGCCAAAATCAACAGAAATAAGAATATTAGTATTGGAATCAGTGGTATTAAAATGGTATTTTAAAACAAAAACGTTTTTGAAAGAACTGTTAAAATTAAGGCCCAAAAGCTTTTGGGATCGCAAAACTTAAACTCAACAGTTTATGTTTTTTTAGAGTAACGATAATTTACCAAAACAATTACTTAACCATTACAAAATCACTCAAGGAAATATGATACATTATAGATAACTTCAAAGAATCTTCTATATTCACTCATGTCAATGATATTCTTAAGACAAAAAGAAGTCATTGGCAGTGGAGTCGTATTGTTTTACATGCATTGTCTCACAGGTGCACCTATCTGCGATAATTTATTCTAGTCAAAACATGTTAATTTTTCAAGATTTAGACATGATGTAATAGGAGGTATCAAAACATTAAAATAAGCAACATAAAACTAATGATATTACTTAGTTAGCACGCGAAAACCACCTAGAAAAACCAAATTTGATTATAATAGATCCCCTTGATAATAATAAACAGCAGCATGAATAATATTACTTAAACGTTATCTAATTAAAACCGACATGCAAATTATATATTTATCGTGACATTAAAAGAAAATAATATATTTATCCTTGCACTAAAAAAGAACTTCCAGTAATTCATAATACTCTCTTTATCATCAAGCATACACATGCTCACACAACTTGCTCTTTTATCATATAAGACTTTAATTGACTAAATATAATGATGAAAGATGTGTTAGCATGTAAAATAGAGAATATTTTAAATTTGTCGTAATCCTTTTTTTCTTCCCTTCTGAGCAATTTTTGGGTTAGACATACTTCTTTATTAAAATATTGTCTGAGAAAAATGTCACTGTATACAGTATAAGTTAACCCTATAAAATACTCAATTGCAACAAAAAAAATAACATTCACGTGCTCACATCCTTACTCTACTCATTGTATGTAAAAATTTAGGCAAAAAAAGTTCTCCGGAGACGATAAAACTGAATTTTCCACGGACAAAAATATGAAGGTGGAAATGCTTTAAAACACAAGATCATTTTATGATATAAATAACTGATAGACAAGCTTCAATAAGTATTATTGATGGTGGTAGATTGTTCAAACTAATACAAGTCTGAAATTACTTAATATTAATTTCATTAACTTCTTACGAAAAACAAGGGGAAGATAATGCCAAGATCAGTATACTCACTTGGTCAACTACATTTCCAAAAGTATCTTGAACAAGTGGACGATAATCACCAAGGAAGAACTGTCAAAAAAAGTTTATATAATTAAGCACCATAAAAAGAAGGAAATAAAGATGCCAACAATGTGAAATAAATGATCATTGTGATGAAGTACCTGGTCGTACTTCGCATCCTGTTTGGACTCGCCTTGTCCTGTACTTAATATATATAGCTGACCTACATCATCTGAAAGAATTATC
Source organism: Begonia masoniana (assembly GCA_022432975.1). Lineage (NCBI taxonomy): Eukaryota > Viridiplantae > Streptophyta > Magnoliopsida > Cucurbitales > Begoniaceae > Begonia > Begonia masoniana. The sequence continues at coordinate 51,372,266 of CM039507.1, read as the reverse complement.
GATGTTCCATCCCTACATCAAATTAAAAGTCATCAGATATTACCCTAGACAACATCCAATTCTATGAATCAAACAAAACAAGCAGTCTACATTTGAAGCATAAAAAAATTGATACCATAAGATAAAATCACAATCCTATAGGTCCCCATCCAGACAAGTTTAAGTTTCCTTTTGGCTTCCCAGCCAATCCAAATATTGGGTACTACGTTAACTATCAGAATGTTGCAAAAAATCAACAATCAACCAACATAATAATCATACCTAAAGCATCTAAAAGAAATCCACGCAAGACAAGGCCTAATATAGGTCATAAGAAGTCCATTGGAAGACTATACACTACGATAACGAATTTAGGATAGAGCTAAAAGCCCTCCTGCAAGCCTTGGCGTCACTACCATTTCTTTTCCTACTTTATCAACCCCTCCACCATTGACCATATATATATAAAAAATGAATCATCTAATGAAAAAGGTAAAACCGATACTGCTGAATGCAATTTCAAAAATTTTAATTCCACAATCCATGTAATCTAATACACTCATAATATGGACATTAACATGTTCCATTGAAATAAAACGGCTAAAAAACACGCAAACGGAAAATAAACACCACAAATTTGGTGAACACTGGTTCAGAAAATAGTCACAAGTTACACACTCGAAAAACCCTAATAAACTAAGGGAATACTCAATCATCCATATTCATAATCATCCCTACTCATAAACAAACTTAATATTAATAACTAAATTACTTTTCTACTATATTCTCAACATTACTCGCTCCTTGATATCAACCTTGCTCTCAAGGTCGTGAGTCGTCTGGCTTCTCTAAAGTCCATGCAAAATAATTTCTAGTTCACAAGCTCATATGATAATGTATGTTTGTCTTCATAGTCCAATTTACCTTAGTCAGGCCCTGCCCACTAATTTTTTGAAATAGCCTGTATTATTTCAAGCCCACTCAAGACAAAAGGACCGTCCACTAATTTATTAGTCCAACACATTTGAAAATAGTGGCTAATTTTGTAGTCCATTTCTCTCATTAACCAACTTTCAAGGCAAACTCAAGGGAGAATAAGACTCAACCCTCGTCAGTTTTGCAGCCCAGCACAAAAAGCCATGTTCCTTCACATTTGTTTTAGCCAACCTCCCTTCAACTTGTAGTCCTGCCCAACAATTTATTGTTAGCGGAATTCAAAATAGTAATCCCATCCGTGTTGAAGATATCTCCGGCTGCCATCTTCCTTGCCGAAAACTCAGCTCTATCGACGGTGGTTGTTCCCGGTGAAGCGTCGTTGACCACAACGATAGAATAACTTTGTCACTTATGTAGAATCGACGACCATCTCTTTTGAGTTAGGCCACCCTCAAAAACATTCGGTCGCCCTTGGAGAACGTCGCAACTTCGCCGGTTTTCCCTTGACGAAGTTGTCTCCTTCGATAGACAATGGTTCTGACTGGCGGAACTTTGAAAACTCATCTCCTCTTGTCGGCTGATAACTCGAGCAGTTTTCCCCTGACAAACAGACATCCATGAAGGACTTCGTGAGTTTTGTCTTCAAGCTGAACAACAGCCGACGCCTCTAACAGTGGGCATTGCTCAGCGGGGCTGTCTCTACAACTCCGGGACGGTTTACTGTTTCGCCGAAGGGATAGTCAACGAAATCCATTTCTGCTACTCCTCTTTGTCCATCCTCTCTATCAATGTGATGTTGAACACAGTGACTAAGCTCCTCACTAGGACCTTTCCTCACCAGAACCTCTGTTTTGGGCCAAACTGAACACCAAATTTTCTTCCCAAGTCTCCTTAACCAATTTGGCCAACCAATTTGCCTCCTCCTCGCAGTCCAATAATTCTGATGGCGGTGTCTTTTTCACATAGGAGTTTTGTTCAACACCCCAAACAGTCCAATCAAATTGAGCTACACTTTTGCCTCTGTTATTGGTTTTAATCGTTTCCCAAGTTTTCCTTAGAGAACGGAGCTTTGCACGTAACTCCCGGAAAGACGAACAATTGTCTGCTCATTGCAGCAAGACGTGCCAAAACCGTCTTCGTCTCTGCCCTCAACTCCCGCACAACATTCCCCATCCTTTCTAGCTCAGGATCGGAATGAATCTAATACCATTGATAGACATTAAATCGCTCAATTGAAATAAAATGACTAAAAAAACACACAAACGGAAAATAAACCCTACAGGTTTGACGAAACACCAGCTCGGAAAACAACCACCAATTACACACTCAGAAAATCCTAATAAATTAAGAGAATAACTCAATCATCAATACACATAATGATCCCAACTCACTCTCTCTCTTTTCTATTTATCATGAACTAATCTAATATTAATTTTTAAATTACCATATTAACATATTCCCAACATCATAAAAGTTAAAATAACAACACGTGAATTTTCTGTCATGCAGTGGAACCATTCAAAATAAATCTTGCACTTACGATGAGAACTTTCCATCCACCAGTTTGAAACGAGAAATGTCATAAATCTGAATAGGTGTTCCTTCCCATATCTAAAAAATCAATAACAATCACTCATCAAACAACAATTAAAAAAACAAAAAAAAAAACCTAAGAAGAATGAAACTCATAACTCACATCCCAAACTATAGTTTTTCCATCATAGCCAGCACTCATAGCTATCCGAGGATTGAAAGGATGGACATCAAGAACATAGGTCTGCCAGCAGCACAAGTGTTCTCAGAAAATATAAAATCTCTATTTTTAAACAGTAAGTTATCAAAATCATATAGCGAAACAGTTATGAGTAAAGAATAGTGAGCCACTGACAAAACCAAAAAAAAAAAATGAGTTATGACCCAAGAGACCATTGAGACAAAACCATTAGAAGCCACCTGGATACCTATATATAGAATCTAAAGTTGTACTTTTTTCTTTAAATTATTCCCTTCACTCCACCAATCACCGTCTAACAATATTTAACCTACAAAAAGAAAATTTCATAAACAGTAAACAACTCACTGATTCTGTATGACCTGTCAAAGAGTGCACTAAACTACCATCAGAAGCATTCCAAACACATATTCTACAATCTGCATCACAAAGAAAATGACATAAAAACAAATTATATTTGTTTTCTATTATAGTCCTGATGAAAAAGAGTTGAAATGTTAAGAAATTCATATTACTCCGTTCAATCATATAACCAAATTGTTCTTATCATAATTTCTCTCCATCAAATGATTTGTATTTCTATTATGAGTAACTATGGATATAAAACAACGATTACCAGAGAAACCCAAAAAACAGTACCACAATAAATTGACAGAAAATACAATTTTATATAAGGGAAACTATCGATTTTAACTCTGTACTATACCCGTAGTTTCAGGTAGCCCCCTATACTAAAAAAAACAGACAAACCGTACTATGATTCCGTTCACTCTAGTACTGTTTAAATTAATTTTACAAAAATAACAAACGACATTGGATTTACTTGAAAATTTTACCACATGTTCAACGCATCATGGAAAGATAATATGAAAATTTTCGTGATTTTCTAACACTTGTACGATTTATTGTAATTTTATTTATTTATCTTATAAAATAATTATAATAAATCATACAAGTGTTAGAAAATCACGAAAATTTTTAGATTATCTTTCCATGATGTAGTGAACGTGTGGTAAAATTTTCAAGTAAATCTAATATTGTTTGGTATCTTTTTATAAAATCAAACTCAATGCGCTTAACGTGACTGTTGAAAAATGTCAAAGCTGATAACAGAATCATAGTACGAGGTTCGGTTTGCTGGTTTTTTTAGTATAGGGGGCTACCTGAAATTACGGGTATAGTACATGGTTAAAATCGATAGTTTACCTATATATAATTAAAAAGAGAAAATTATGAAGCAACTTCGTGGTAATGTACATCCACAAATCTTAACTTTTTTCGGGGTTTATAACTAATTAAAGAGGAAGGAACCAAATATAAGATCACAACATGGCACCATTATATATAGTCTTTGTCATCAAGTTAACGTAATACCGCAACCAACAAGGATACCAATGGGTGTAATAGCAATTAAGGCTTTGTCTTTATAGTGACATAACAACTCATATAAATTGTCATGAGAAGAACAACATAATGCAACTGAAATTTAGCTGATGCACCGGATTAATAGTCAAAAACTACGGATAAGATGGTAAAACGGGGTGCTAATTATAACTTGGTAGAAGCATGTGTAATTGAAGTTATAATGTATTCCGTCAATGTGGAGGCTTCCTTTAGATCAAAACTGAAGTTCTATTTGCTCACTTTTAGAATTTTATGTTTGTACTTGAGCCAGTATGTAATGCACTAAATTTTTAGTCATTATATAGATTGGCTCAGTGTACATTTCTAAACAACCATTCAAATGCAATCAATCAAAGACCAATCAGTTTAACCTTCACCTAGAAATTTAGTAATCTTATTAAATTTAGGGAGAGAAAAAAAGTAGCTCACCCATTATAGCAGCAAGGACAAAGCGATTGTCTAAGCTCCAAATAATCATATTAACACCACGAGGAGTGGGAAGAATTCTTTGACGAGGACCTCCTCGTGTAGGTTGTGGAGGCATTGGTGGGGGTGGAACTTTTAAATGATAAGCCCTAGTCCATCGGCCAGCTTTTCCCTAATAAAACAGAACAAAAGTTTAATAAAACAAGTCCAAAATACCATATATACAAAATCTATAATAAGACAGACACACACCAAGCAGCAAAAAGCCCACTATTTCATACTTGATACGACTAAGAAAGTGGATATGACAGGTAATAGATAAGGGGGAACAATATTTATCCAAACTTACATGTGATCTACGCGACCTAGGAACCCAAATAATTGCACTACCATCACGGGAACAAGTAACTATATTGTCGTGAGTAAACCTATAATATAAGAAACAACAAATCAGGTCATGGTAAATCTAAATGACAATGTAGAATATAGAATATGAAGTTTTTTTATTTGAAGGTTGGCGAAGGATGATAGGAAAATTCAACTTTCAACCCAAAGAACAAAAAACATACCATGAATTCTTAAATCTGTGACCACTATCTTCCTTAGAAGGATCGGGTGAAATGAATCTAGACGCTACTGCACATCCACTGCAGCCAAAAGAGTGAACAACAATGTGTAAAGAAAATCATTCAAACATTAACAACGTATGAGGAGAAGCAAACCTAAATTGCACATAATTAACATCATTCTCGTGCCCAGCTAACACATCTATCTCGTGATTTGGTTGATCTGGGTTATCAATGTTTGGTTTACATGCATTCCACACCTGCAAGCAATAAGCTTTATGATAATGATAAGATGTTAATAAACTACAAAGATGAATATTTCAAAACTAATTGGAATGACTCACATACTGCTTTTTCATTTCTGAACACATCTTACGTTACTTCAGAATGTTCAAACAGGTCAAAGATGAAGAATAAAATATTTACATTTAACACAGAAAATAAGTATGTCAGATTACCCTTGCAAGTGTGTCTGAACTACCAGTGACAAAAATGGTCCCATTAGCATTAAAAGCACAGCAAAATATTTGATGATTATGAGAAACAGTACTAGAGGAAGGGCCACTACTCCTTCCTGCAGAAAGAATATCACCTTAAAAATAAGATCTTTTTAAGTAACCCATCTCTTCGACACAAATTAAGAACCACTGACCAGTTACAGAATCTAATGGCCTTGGGACGTAAATTCGTGGATTATGCTGCAAAGAGTTCCTAGCATCCCATATCCTACATGTTCCATCATCAGATGATCTACAGAGAATAAAGCCAGAGTGTAAAGTTAGTGGAGAAGCATTTGCATGCATATAGAAAATTTCAACGGCACCTTGTCATGATGTAGAATATCAGGAGCATATTTCTTGAAATTAAAATGTTAACAAAAATAATATCTGATTAGTATTTGACTATCTTATACTACAGCTTGAAAAGGAAAAGGGAAAACGAAAAAGAAACCAAAATATGCTTGCTACTTCAACAATTTACCTTAGAAATTGGCGAGCTAAATTTTAATGAAGAAGAGATGCCAGGTATAGCAATAAAATAATTAAAAAAACAGTAACACAAAAAACTGAATCATGCGAATAAGATGCATATATAGTCTTATGTCGAGCAACAAATTGCAATTTTGTTACCATTCAGATAATTAGACGAACAATATTAATAAAAACGATTGTTTATAAGCTTCTTGATCCCTTGTATATAGGAGGGACATGATGAAGAGCTTGGCATATGATAAAGCTTTCAGAGGGCATTGGTTGGAATGTGCCTAAAGTCTTGATGTTTAATTCTGTCTTTTTGGATTATATATCTATCAGTGGGTTCATTTATTTTTTCTAAAGGAGACACTCACTTGATCATTACTTGAACTTTTGTTGCCTAAAAATTTTAAAATACTCCTGGCGAAAAAATTGATAAAAGAAAATGAAAGCTATTAACTAGATAAAGATCAAAAGCTGATATTCATGTTCAACTTTTAGCCAAGATACATAAGGGCCTTAGCAATAATTGCCTAGAAGCTACAAATCATGAAGATGTGTTATCATTCCGACGAAGAATGAGTTACTCAATTTTTGCAAATAAAAAGAATATCATCATGAAATTGAGGAAATCTGTTGAAATCTCTTAAAGTTAGGAGGTTTAATTTAGAGTAATTATCAATATGAATCCTGAAGTTAGAGGCATTTTTCAACTCTCACCTTAAACTATCAAACGCGTCAATCGGCACCTTGAAGTTGGGTCTGTTAGCAACGGACACCATTAACCCTCCCCCTCCCCCTCTCTATCTCTCTCTAATTTACTAGAAAGTCTTATAATCGAGACTGTACTGCTAACTCCAAAAGTATGCCTGCCCAAGCAGGTAATACTTTCTCTGCACACTAAGTATGGGGGATAAAGAAAAAACAGTGGATCATCGACTTAGAGGCATCCAACCATATGACAGAGGATAGATCACTCTTTCATGACTATAAGTCATGCAATATTAATCTCACAGTATGCATCAACCATCAAGAGTAAATGGAATTGGATCAGTTCAACTCTCGAATGAAATTTTGCTTAAATCAATACTTCTTGTTTCAAATCTTGATTGCAAATTGTTATCCATTAGCAAGAATGATGAGTGGCCCTTCTTCTCCCAACTGTATTTAGCCAATATCTAGTGGAAACTGAACAACACAAACACAAGGAAAAAACAATACCAAACACCAGAATACAACCCTGAATACTCTCCTATGGAGAGAAAACGTTAACAGTAATGAAAAGGTTTGACAAAACAACAATATCTGTAATTCATCCTACTTATACTCTCTCTTTCTTCTAACCAACCTGTCAGGTCTGTTACAAAAACACTTCCCACTACAAACAGAATAATCATTCGACAAATCACCTCATCATTTACCCGTTCTTTTGTAGAATTTACCGAAAAACCTTGATGGTGGTGCATCAGACCCCTAATTGTTTCCAAGTGAGTGTGTCTTTCAGGATTTGAGTTAGAAGAAAAAGATTGGCAGTACTAAAATGTGCTCAGAACTTTATCTCTTTCTAACTCTTCAACCCAAAGCTGCCCTAATTGCTAGTAATCGAAGAAGATGAAGACTTTAGTGATTCCTGGTACTAGGAAAACTTAGCAGATTCATCAGCGGAAACAAGAATAGAAGATTCTGGTGCATTATTTGAAGCTGCAATATGAGCAGACATATTGTTTTGTCCTTTATTTTGTAATTTCCTACAGTTGCGCTTTGTATGGCCTGATTCATGATAATAACAACATATAATTTCACTTTTATCCTGATTATTGAGAGTGCTATCACAATTGTTTGATCCCCCTCCTTTATTATTGCGACCAGCGTCATATCCACTATTTCAAGTAATAAGAGCGCTTCTAGACTGAATATATAGAGTATTCACTGTTTGAAGTACTCTAGTAAAGGCTTCTCGTAAGGGGGAAATTTCAGAACTAAATAGTATTTGACATTTGGCACTTTCAAATTTACTTGGAAGACCAACTAGAAAGCTCATAACAGTCATATGTTCTCGTTGGACTTGCTGAACTTTAACATCAAAACTAAAAGGGAGCAGAATATTTAGTTCTTTATAGGTTTTCTTGAAATCCATAAAGTAGGTCGTAAAAGACCTGTCTTGTTTTTCAGCTCAACAAATAATTTTACACACGTCATAAATTCGAAAAATATTGTCTTTTCTAGAATATAAAAACTCCGAATATTCTATCAATTCTTTAATAAACTTGTAATGATTAATTAAATCAATTACCTCATTGTTGATAGAATTTTGAATTTGTAAGAAAAGACAAGCATCATCCATCATCCATGTTGTCTTGAATTGTCTGAAGGTGGGTCTTCAGTAAGATGTTTATCTTTGGCAATACTTCTCAAATAAATATGAATTGTCTTACACCAATCTAAGTAATTAGAACCATTGAGCTTATTATCCGTGATTTTTGACATCACAAGGAATTGCCTCAGTAAGGGAAAAAAATTTAATTTCTTCCATACAATGAAAATAAGGGCCCAAATAGAGGTGCTAAGCTGAAAAAAAATTAGTAAGAAACCCAATAAGCTGGGTCTTCCAAATAGGCCCTCAAACTCCAACCTTTTCCTCCAAGCAACCACCGCTGTCAGGCAAGGATATCAAAGGGAGAAAAACAAAGAGGAGACCAGATGAAACACAGAAACGCGGCAGAGGGAAAGAAAACAAACAGGAAACGCCTAAGGCAGCGAACTAAACTCCGGCGAAGATTCGCGACGCTGCTTCTGCCGACAACCACCAAGGAGACGCGCAGAAAATCAAACAAAATGGGGCAAACAGCAACCTTATGAGTTGCGAACCAGACAGCAAGCTAATACAGCGGCGAAGATCAGCGACGAAATCGGCGCGACAAGGAATAACAACGGCTAAACAGCAGCCGACGGCAGTGACTGAACTCCGGCGACTTGCTGTAACGGCTGGGCTAGGGTTCAGTGCTAACCCTAGTTCCGGACAGCGGCGAAACAACCTGCCGGCGGCAGTAATTGAACTCCGGCAACGTTATGGATTTATACATAAATCCATATCTTTCGTTAATTTGTTAAATACATTTATACATAAATATAAACTGTAAATAAGAAAATTAGTATACAAGGATATTGATACAAAATCAAATCTCCTTTACTTGATTACAATCTCAATGACTGAATTGTAAACAGCATCAATGCAGATGTACACATATTTGGAATCATATAAGCCTAAGAGATTTTCAGATAAAAATATCATAAATATCGCAATTATATTCAATGTTCCCGCCATTTCAAATCTTCTCAAAAGATTCTATTTATGGAAGAGTTGACATGCCTCTGGGGAAGTAATAGTAAACAAGGATAAAAAAATGTATTAATAAAAGGTAAAGAAATTGAAGCAAAAAAGGAAAAAAAAAAACATTCTCAAATAAAAAAAAGTGGAAGAACAAAATGCATTCTTACGATAGAAGCTGGTATCCTGGCCTTGGACTAAATGCAATGGCGGTAACAGCACCAGTATGTCCTCGCAAAACCGAAATTGGCAGCCCATCAGGAAGACGCCACTGTTTGAAAAGAACCAAGAATAGCAAAAGTAAACATTTAAGATAATATAAACCAAGAAAACAAACTCTAAGCAAGGGGCTTACAACACGAATGATAAAATCATTGGAAGAGGATGCAACCACGGCATTGTTGGAACTGACGGCTAAGTCAGTAATATCACCCTTAAAAATCACAAATGGGATTATAATAAACAAACAATTTGTTCCAATAGGGGAAACAAAATATGTACGTCGTTCTCAAAACTCACTTCGTGACCACGGCAGCTTGCCAAGCAATATGCCGTTTCCATTGACCAAATTTTAACAAGGCGGTCATCTGAACCGGTGACGACATACCTCCCCAATCTATCAAATATTGCTGCAATAATTATCTCCAGAATGTAATGTCATATGAAGACGAGAAAAAATCAATGGTAACAACAAATATGAAAAAAATGTAAAAAAATTAGTGTTCGACGGGAAAACGTCAACTAGGCAACAAAAACACCTGCTCCAAGTAAGGACTGAGCATTAATAGCAACATTTATAGAATAGATGTTTACATTATCCTTGAAGAATGAGAAGTGGGAGTCATTAAGTGTCACCAAATGAAAGGAGACATAAGCATCATAACCCTGTCGAATATTTACTTTAATAAAGTCGGTAATTAAAGTTTTTTATATGAGGAATTTCAAGACAGAATAGAATCAATATGAATAGTCTTCATCTTTGAACTAATAAAACAACATACCACAATACACAGCATTTCGATGCCCCCGTAGCCTCTTGATATTTTGCATCTTTTGTACCATAGTAGATGGCTTGGCAATAGCATAACATGCTGCGCGTATGGAAGGTGCACGCTGATGTCTGGAGAATCCACCCCCGAGTTCCCTCAAACTTAATCCACGAACCTGATCAGCTTTCATATGAGGCCATCGCATATACACCAAAGGATGACTTGGTTCATTAATTCCTTCATCTCTGTCATCTAAAAATTGGTAAAAATATCACATTCAAACGAGAAAAATACCACTTCCAGGCATTTACAGACACACATGCAGAGAAACCAAGAACAACCGACACAAAGCAGCTATCCATATTCCGAATGGAAAACCAGAATCTTCATGGCAACAAATAAAAAACTAAAGAATATAAAAAGCCCAGTCAACCACGACCAAAATCTTTTAGAGTAAACAAACGCAGAAGAAAAAAGTTAATCCTTGCTTTTCTATGGATTTATGGCTAGTAATAAATTCAAGAATTTACAAGGATCTTATCTTGATGTTTCCTCTTTGTGGATAAAGTTAAACTAACGTAGCTGAATGGTTTTCCATTGTTAAGGTTTTTAAGTTTCATCATTTCCGTTAATTATTTTTCCAACTGGCAAGCATCTTGGAAAGAATTAAATTTCTTCTTCCTTTAAGGACCTCTTCTCTTCACTTGGATCTTCTTTCATTTTCATTGCAACTTATTTCATATTCTAAAAATAAAAATAACAAGGAAACAGAAGAAGGTAAACAAACATAAACTTACAGCTTAAAAGTGAAAAAGAGCCGGTTCCCAAAAGCGTAGGAACATCAGCAGCATTAGGAGCACGTCCACTATTTGTGCTGTTTGATGAAGAGGTTTTACAAAGTACCAACTGCTTCAAAAGCTTTACTAAGTGATCTTTTTTTATGTGAGGATACCTAAATAAGAGAAGATGATGCGAGGAAATTATAAAGAAGAATAATTAGCACACTATTTTTTCATTATGATACAAGTAATGAATACAAAAATGCCACGCTAAAAAATTGGAAAAATTTCTTGGGGCGAGAAGATAAAAACTTGTAGAGTTATCTTATCAAAATGGAACAATTTTAATACCTTTCCACCAATTTATTGTAACTTAAAGGGAATGACAGACCATCATCATTTTCATCTCCGCAGTGCACTCCATTTCTTGAATACCAAGCATGATATCTTCTGGGTAAGAGTTGATGTTCAAGAAGTTCATTCCAAAGTTGTCCATAAGTTCTTTGGCAAGGCCCAGAAGAAAGAAAATGCATAATGAGAAAGTAAACTTCTCTGATGTCAATTTCAACATCAGGCTCCACATTATGGTTGGGCTTGGGATTGGCAAGTTGACGTGTCTCGGCAGGAAGACTTAAATGTTTCGTAGGAGAAGGTGCATCGCTAGAAGGTAAAAACTTTTGTAGAGCCATGTTTCTTGTCAAACCTGCTCCAACAAATCAACGGTTTGTCAAAAGAAGAGAGAGCAAATGTATCCATGATCAGTAGACAGTTATAATTCAACCATCCATTACATTGGACTAGAATAAAACCACAAAATATGAATAACAGGTTAACCCTCTCTTTTTTTAAAATAATAGTGACAACACAGAAGAACTCCCTCATTATCTACTCCTCAATTTCAAATAAAAAAGAAATGAAATTCATAGCTCCTTTAGACACTTAGATGAAACACTAACAACTTATCAAATATTTAAGGCAGCCACCTGGGGATAGCCTAATGGTAGAATCCCACGGTTTGAGAAGTACACATATATGCTCAGAATGAAATAATGTGGGTTGCCCTGGAGATCCAAAAATTTAAGTACAATCAAATCACATAGTGGCATTATCCACCATTAGCTCTTATTGATTTGATTGTACAGAAACCAATTCCTCATTGTTTTTAAGGAGTGTTCTAAGATCATCACAACTATCAACTATTTCAGCTCTGCATCCAAAAAATTATGTATAATCAAATTACTAGCCGAGTTATCCACTATGTCACCAATGCAAATTTCTGTTTCCTCTTGTTTTCAAAAGTGTTCAATGATCATCTCTCTTCCTCTCAACCATAAGTGTGCATGACTTCTATAACTATACACTTATAAGCTTATTTTCCCAAAAATGCTACATAAATTTCAATGCACTAATATTCTTCTTGACAAACAGATTTAAGCTTAAAGATAAAGTTGAACTTAAACAAGTTATATCTTATAAGCAAATGACCAAGTGAAAGGACAACTGGAATTTCTACAACTGTGCATTTAATACTTAAATCCTAAAAACAATGAGCTGATCTTCCAGGGTTGAACATAAGCATGCTGTAATCATACCTCATATTAATAAAATAGTTAAATAACTAGTAAATGACCAGTAATAGACGCCATACCAATTGAATTCCAAAGACATAGAAACGATAAATTGGCACAAACAAAATCAGCCGCCTAATTAAATATATGACACAAATGTAAACAGGTACTAATATGTCAATTCAGGCATTAATTTTAAAGTCATGGTTCATTTTAACCTTTGGCAGGAGTCATATAAATCACTCAGAAATTCAGTCACAAATATTCTAAACTCTATCCCCCGATCTTCAAATCCTGCCCTCCAAATGTCCATAATGCATTTCTATGGCAAATCCAAAAACCCTAAACTTGATTCCGTATCAACTCCACGGCCAAATTACACTGCAAGAACCAGAAAGAAAAAACAAAAAAGCCATCTAAATGTCATCAAATTAAGAAGAATAAATCGCACGCACAAGCACAACCCCGACAAAAATTCAGAAAAAAGATCCATAAGCATAAAATTTCCGTCAATAAGTACCGTCACTGGACTGAATTTGCTGAATAAATGAATTGCGCGTGGCCGCCTTGCGAATCTTCACCGTTGAAGACAAGGAAAAGCCCGAAATAGGGATTGAGAGTTTCGTAGATGTACAAATTTCGATAACAATGTATTGAAAATAAACAAAATCAGCTGATGATAATGAGGCGAACGACGTGAAATGGAGACTACCGGAGAGAGCTGTGAATTCTTTCGGATTTATTGTTGCTGAGAGGAAAAAAGAAAAAAAGAGAGTTTTCAACGAAGCGTTTTAAACCTTCACTCCGACGCTAAGAAAATAAAATAAAATAAATTAATTATTTTTCCATATAATTTTAAATTTTTCAATTAAATCTTTTGTAATTTTAATTTATTTTAAAATAATCTTTCTTTCTATTATTTTTTTTTTATTTACACAAATTCGTTCATATCAACAAAAATAAATCAAATTTCATCGATCAATAATCTTGATCGAGCTCTTATAAATAATCTATCGAGGAAAATAATTACTCAGATAAAATGAAAAAAATAATATTTGTTGTGAAATTTATCGATGAATATTGATTTAAAAAATTCAAAACGATAAAGATTTAGTTGAAAAATCTAAGATTAATAAGCAAATTAAATTAAGCTATAAAATATGATAAAAATGACGTGGATTCATTTAATTATTAGATAAATTATTTATGGTAGTCTTATTTTTATTATTGATGTCGTCTTGTTAACATAAAAATTAAATTGCATGAAACGATGTCGTATAAATGGTCTAAAAATTCTTATGAAGATGGAGACCGCATTGTACTTGCATCGTACTTAAAACAAAATTGCAGCCAGGATTTGGAGGTATGGGCCCACCTTTCATTTTTCTTTTTATTTTTAATATTAATTCTTATCACAAAAAATAATAATAATAATAAATTAAATTGAATTTAAAAGGAGGGTAAGATGGTAATAAACTTATTCAACGTTACGTAGGTTGTGAATTCGTTTGATCGAAGCTAAAAATTAGTGACATTTTAGTCTCGCTCATTACATTAAATTTGGAAAACAAGATTTATTTTTTGATACCTAGTTTGTAATATCGACTTATTTGACGTTGCCATGGAATGATGTGTCTATGTGAGCCTAGGCCCAATCCTCTGCCATTTTTTAAGGAGAAAATGAAATTTCAAGGCCAGCCCATTATGGATTGGACAACACTTCTTGATCATTAGTAATATACCATTTTGGCTTGATTCTTCTCCATTTTTTTCAATTATATCAACAAAGATCAAGCGTTTAAATAATTTATCGTAAATTTGTGTTTCTCTCGTTGTCTTAATGTTTTTGCCGGCTTATTATGTTTTTAAAATTATACGAGCAATCACACGAGTATATAGTTGGATGGTTGAGAATACTATAATATAATACATTGTATAGCACAGTTTTAAAACGATTTTTTCGTCTCAGTTACAATTTAATCATATAAATTATTTTTCGTTCTAGGATGACAAGTTTTTCTCTTATCGGTGCAGTACAAGTTTTGATTTAATTAATTATCCATGAAAAATCATATTTTATTTTATTTTTGTTATTAATTTTAAAGATTTAAGTTTCAAGAGATTACCTAACTTAGTAGTTATTCATTTATCTAATAAATTTATGAAATCGATAGCATAATCATTTTATAATATTCAGCGAATTGTCACCTTACCCTTCACAAAATAAACGAATTACAACAAGTCGGATTTGTATTTTTTTTATGTACTAAATTTTACTTCTAAGATTCTACAAAATGTTCGAACGATAGAATAAATAATATTTAATGGCGGTCACGCATTATAAGAAGATTACTTGGGATTGCTTTATCTCGGCCACTTGTAAGCCTAATATATTTTTGTATAAAAATATGGTTGCATAAATGGTGGAGCATGCACCATTTTATTTATAAAAATGTAAGATGGTGCTCCTTCATGCAACTTTCAAAACCCTATTTTATATCGAACACCGTATAGCTATATATTATATTTATTTTATCTCGTGTACGAATATTATTAGGTCAAGATAAGCGACTAGAGTGTGAAATTCTTATAGATTGTTTAGAAGACAACTGCATAAATTGCATCGACAATTTATCGTGCCAATTTTTAGTCGCATCGAATACCTATAACATCAAATTGAATGAAACTATCACGTGAAGTAAAAAAAAGATATCAAAGACAAGCGATAAATCTATATAATTACGTAATATTAATTATGAAGTACAAGTTCATTTATCTCTCAACTAGATGAGTTCAGGATATTAAATTGATGCTTAGGAGGGTGCAACAATAGTAAGAATGAATTAAATAACGAATATAATCTAATGCGATTATAAAAAAAGAAAAAACAAAGAACAAAGTAGAATTTTTCGTGAAAAATTCTAACGTATAAAAAAACAAAAAGCAGATGAGAGTTTATGTCAAATCTCGAGTTTATCGACTCAATCTCTTTGTTATTTCTACAGTCGGCTAAGAAAAATTTATAACATTGTGTCGGTCCGACTCGAACTAAGTTTAGGACATGAAAAGAAATGGATAAGGGTGAGAAGAGAGATGTGGATTGAAGTAAGCCTCTAAAGTAAATTTGTCTGTTCTGTTGCTGATCTTTAAAGACCACCTTCGTCGAAACAACTAGACCACGACCTAAACAATGATATACGAAAGCAAAAGAGAATAATCGGAGAGGATAACTCATATACTTTTGATCACGTGTCACTTTATTTTTATTATTATTTTTTTTTTCCCAGAAAAAAGTCAAATCGAGTACTGCAGATAAGGATTG
The DNA here is from genome assembly GCA_022432975.1 of Begonia masoniana. Classification (NCBI taxonomy): domain Eukaryota; kingdom Viridiplantae; phylum Streptophyta; class Magnoliopsida; order Cucurbitales; family Begoniaceae; genus Begonia; species Begonia masoniana. Next base: position 51,356,263 of record CM039507.1, on the reverse strand, counting down.
CAGATTTAATTAAACGAAGTTGTGCTAATCTCATCCTGTATACAAGATTAATAAAAATAATAATATTATTCAATATTAGCTCCCAATATTTATTATTAAATTATTTTTGTAATGCAATTACGTGGAAGGAATATATTGGTGTTCATGTTTGCATCCTCAAACCCTCCTCCACACGCAAGTCCAACCTCATTATTTCTCTACACCAATGAAAGAATAATAATACATTGGTGGAGAGGAATAATGCCTGCAAGCTAGACCGGGTCTCGTGGCCGGTCTGAATTTTTTTTTTTTAATCGAGACTCGGCCGGGCCCGAACTACTTTTTCCTAGTCGAGTTGACCCACAAACTTTATCTAGAGGGTCATTTCTTTTAATTTTTTATTAATTTACGTTAGCAATTTTTTTTTTTTTTTTTAAGAATATTATTATATTAGCCTCTGTTTCTGCAACCCACGCCATTTTTTGTTAGCTATAAAGCTCTGTTCAGAAGATCGAAAGATCACTTGCAGGCGGCGATAAACCATGTTTATGATATGAACAATCTCTCCCAGTTCTCCTGGATTCTTTCTTGCCATTCCGTCTCAGTCATCTTGCTCTACTGGTTCTACGTGTTTTCTTGAATCTATCTCGTAGATTTAACCGTTACGATTCGGCGAAGCTCTAAATGGCGCCGTCCTTGAGCTCGATCTCCGACGTTGATGCTGCGCGATATGCAGAAATGGACGACAAGAAGAGAAAGAGAATGCTTTCAAACAGGGAGTCTGCGCGACGATCGAGGATGAAGAAGCAGCGACGGATAGAGGAGCTGATTAACGAGCAGTCGATCTTGAAAAGGAGCATCGCCGACCTTCACAAAGCTTACGCGGCCGTGGCGCACAAAATCTGCTCTCTCGAGTCGGAGAAGGAAGCTTTGATGGATGAAAAAGTGAGATTAACGCAGAATCTGAACCAATTGGTCCTGATTCATCGAGGATTTAAGCAGAGCAGTCGGTCTGTAAACGCAAAAGTGGCGCCACCGTGGCCGGCGGCCGCTGAAACTCTGCCTGTTACGACGTTCGCCGGAATGCTAGGTATTTAATATTTCATCAGATTGTACCTTTTTTCATATCATATTGTAAATAAAACTTACTACGACGATTTTCTTGGACCGTGTTCATTAAGCGATAATGGTTAGATAATAGTAAATGTGGATTCCAAAAAAGTGAAGAGAGAGCCTTACGTGCAACATGAAAGACAACTCCCTTTTTTTGCCAAGAAACCATCAATCTTATGCAACTTTCAAACTTGTCATTTTGGTGGCACGTCAACTACTCATTAAGTAACAACAAACGCTCCGGCTTGACTTGCCGGAGCTAATTGTTCTAGGTTCGAACCACGGCTCATGTTCCAAAATTCGACCTCGAGCTCAAGCACGCGAAGAAATGCCATTTCGGACCTTTGGAGGATGTCATTGGTAGCCATATCTAATCGCCTATTAGCAATGTGTTTAAGAGAATTACAATACTGTTTAAACCCGTCGTTCCCCCATCGCTCGCAGGTTTCCTTTAGTTCCGGCGGGGTTTTCGATCCATCTTCCAAGCAGTGGACAAAGCTCTCTTGATAAACAGCCTCTATCGCCCAGAAGGTCGTCATTGCTACTGTGTATTCAACGTCTGGAATCGTTAAACTCTCGAGAAATCTGCAAAACGGCGTATCGAATCATGGCCAAAAGATTGAGAATCGAATTAAGAATGAGAAACGAAGTTCATGGGGGGAAATAATAATGTGTTCTGCAAAATCCTCGCGATTTCATTTATACCAAAAACTACCCATTTTGATTATTCGTCCATAAAATCAAACTTCAAACTTGGAGAAGAAACTTTGAGATTTTAGTAGTGAGAGATGAGAGATGAACAAGATAGACAAGAATCCGATGGCGTTTTGATTTCTTAAAGACTGGAAGAATTAAAAGAGAGTGCGAGAAAAATAGAGGTGATAGTGACGAAAGCTAACGTACTTGCAGTAGTCTTGATTTGCTTTTTGAGGAACAGTTTCTGAAAAATGAACGCCCCATTTCGCTGCTTCCTTATTGAACCACTTCAACTCATCGTCTAGGGCAGCCAGTCCTCCGAGGATGATCTCCATATCATCGCCGCAATCAGATTGCTTATGAGCTTTCGCCAACAAGGTCGATACAAATTGAACAAAGGATCTTACGAAAATGTAATCCTGCGCCTGCAATTATGTGATTTTAGGGTTAATCGTCGAATTGTTCCGAAATTCGAGATTCCGATCATCTTTTTGCACTTTCTGGAGAAATAATTTAATGAACGAAATGAAATCACTCACCAGCCATCTTTTGAAGGCGGCGAGATCGACAGTGCCGTCGCCAATGCTAAGGATGAAAGGGTGTTTGGTGGCGCAGAAGTAGATCGGACGGTGCTTCTTCAACCACGAATCAATAGTCTCTCCGATTACCTTTCCAGCCTTAGTCTCCTCCTCCATTAATATTCACTTTCCTTCCAAATCCCCAACTGATCGGGTTGCTGTGTTGTGGCCGTTGACTTTGTAGGTCGCATGGGGCGTCTACGTGGCAACCTGAAGAAATTACACGTCATTTTTTAATGCGACCACTGAAGTCCTCTAAAATTTAAGTTCAATAATTTTAAAAAACGGATATAGTAAGTAATTAGAGGTTATAAACTAGATCTAGCTAGTCTCTTTTGGGGTAGGACTTGTTCGATTTCGATTTGATTCTACAACAATTTGAAACTGAGTTGATCGATAAAATTTTAGGTTTGCTCATCAATTTTGATTTATAAATTTTGGGTCAGTTTTATTATGTATGAATAAGCTTTCTACAATTTTTCAAAAATAAAAACATAGACTATATATACAATCTAGGTGATTTAAAAAAAAAAAATGAAGTAGAGAATCAAATCTAACGAAAATTCTTAATTTGGTTCAATTTCACTTGTTGGACTCGAAGCCAGAAGAGTGTACGCATTTAAGGACACAGTATCGTCTAATTTAACTTCGGAGTTTTTATGGGATCCGTTGTCAATTGTGCTCCAAAACGCGTCTTACTATCTTGGGAGGGTTTCCTTATATATGTTTTATTTTCATATACCTTCTCAAGTGATGTGGGATTGTGACGACCCCCCTTTTTACGACCGAACCCTTCAGCCCAAGTCCAACCCGGGATCCGCGGAGTTTTAACCCAGCACGTCACCATCTGGCCCAAGTCCCACTCGGGATTCGCAGAACACTAGGTCGTTCCTCCTCATACGTGTCCATTCGGGTCACACAATCACCCCCCCTCGGAGGCCCAACGTCCTCGTTAGCCACATTTCCGGTTGGGTATAGGCTCTAATACCATTTGTAACGATCTCTTTTCCCAACAAGATATTGTTCGCTCTAGGGATTGGGCCGTAGCCCAATATCCTCCCCTCACGGCTTTGTTTGGCGAAGACTTCTCAGTCGGTCACCCAACCTGGTACTACTCTCGCCGAAGCACTTTTGACTTCAGAGTTCTTATGGGATCCATTGTCAATCGTGCTCCAAAACGCGTCTTACTATCTTGGGAGGGTTTTCTTACATATGTTTCATTTCCATATACCTTCCCAAGCGATGTGGGATTGTGACGACCCCCCTTTCTACGACCGAACTCTCCGGCCCAAGTCCAACCCAGGATCCGCAGAATTTTAACCCAGCACGTCACCCTCCGGCCCAAATCTCACTCGGGATTCGCGAAGCAATAGATGGTTCCTTCTCATACGTGTCCATTTGGGTCATCACAAAAAATCTATGACTAATGTTACATTTACTTTCAATTCTTAGTCAATAATCACTAATTAATATAATTAATAACTTATTTTAAGTATTTGAGATTGTTGTGCTAATTGCAGCAAGTAATGTTTCTCGCGTCACAAGACAATAATCAAGAATACGTGCTTGTTGTTCACTCGATGTCTTTTCTTCTCTTCTTCTCCGTACACGTTTTTCCTCTAGAAAAAACATAAAATCTAAATAATTGAAAAACAGAGGAGGAATTCATAATCCAAGAACATGGGTCTATTTTGAGAAAATGAGAAATCAAAATTTACAGAAGGCAGAAGAAGAAGAGGCCTCCTAGTTGCCTGGCTCTCCACTTTTGACGACAGTTACAGGGCAAGATGCATTGGTCACAACGTAGTTGCTCACACTTCCCAGAATAGCTCTGCGCATTTTACAAAAACAATCATAGTTAATTTAAGGTTCAAACTAGACAAAATAACTCTAGAAGTAACAAAAGGGTACCTCTTAATCATCCCAAGACCTCTGTTCCCAATGACAAGGCAGCTGAGGGGGGTTTTATCAATGGCTTCACAGATCTTCTCCCGAGCATCTCCCCAGTAAATCTTCAGAAGCACCACCACCTGCTCGTCCGACACCGGAACTGATAGTTGATCTCAAATCCGAAAAGCTCGATCATGTCAAATGAGAAAAGCGTTACCTCTTTTTGTTTGGCCGCAGCGCTAACGATGTCCAAGGTTTCGGCGTCCGGCTTCACTCCATACTTCTTCATAACTTGAGGATCCGAGATGTCGCACAGAGGAATAAATGCTATCAAATAGGTAAATGGATCCTCGTCAGTCGAATTAACAATCAAAACATCTATGAACACCAAAAAACCTACTTTGTAATTTTTAAGTTTTAATAAAGTTAATTTTATTCCTTTTATCATCGAAACCGAAGTTTTAGTTCTGGTTCGAAAACTTAGAGACCATTAACTCATAGTTCGGGCCCAAAAACCAGACCGAACGGGGCGTGCTCACAGTCGCACTGCAGGCTTTTTGGTCCCGGAACTCTTCACAGAAGCCATTAGAAATCATAATCAAATCAAACAGCACGTTTGCTAATTCATTTAGCAGATGATATTTCCTGCTAGAAAACATTGAAAATAAAAGAACAAACAATGAAAATAGACAAAGACGATGAGAGTTACGAGATCCGGTGGCTTCCCAGAGCTGCATCTCGCCGTCTTCGTAGTTTCCTTCCGGGCGAATGGTTACAAGGATAAGATAATCCCCTTTCCGGACGACGTTATCCACCGCCCATCTCAGCGCTTTCTTGCTACACGCTGAGAAATCAACCGCCACTCCGACTCTCCTATCTCCCTCCATCTCTCTCTCTCTCTCTCTCTCTCTCACGGAATTCTAATGGAGGAAAAGAGAGAGATCAGTGTGGGAAAAAACGCAGTGGATTTGACTTAAAAGACCGCCGGTGTAGCCTATCAGCACCGTTCGATGTCAGACAATTGTAACGATCCAACGGTTGAAAATATAAACTAAATGTTTGAAGAGACACGACCGAATAACGACAACGTGATGTCAGCCGGCTGCTGAACACGTTAGAAGACGTCCTTTGACTGGTTAAGGTATTACTACCGATTAGGGTTCCGTGCAAGAACGTTGAAGGCTAGGATCCAGAGAGAAGATGGGTTTTTAGAGTAAAGCTCTCTCTCGGATGATCACGACCTTTTGTCTCGGTCAATTTAGTACGTCTGCGCCTAACACATAAAAAATGGATTATGACAGTTTTAAAATCAATATAAAAGACAGAACGATGACAAGTCGTCGCTGTTTTAAAAGAAAGGCACATTTTAAGGGCAACTCCAATGGTAGCAACCCATTGGAGTTGCTATCAATTAAAAAACTATTATTTATATTATTATTTAAATAAATTACGTTCTCTCTCTTCCACCTCATCTCTTAAGCAAACTCAAGCAACTTTGCACTCCAATGATAGCAACCCTACTCGGTTGCTTATAAAATCTTTTTATATTAATTTTTCTTACATATATATAATCATAATATCATTAAATTAAGCAAATATTATAGTTTATATTTACAAAAGAAGTAAATATTATAGTTTGGAAAACAACCAAAATTAATATTAATTGTATATAACACATAAATTGCGGAAAAGAAATTACATAAATTGCGGAAAAGAAATTACATAAATTGCGAAAAATAAATTACATAACTTGCGGAAAATAAATTACATAACTTGCGGAAAAAAATACATTAAAATTTCAAGATGTTAGTCCTAATATGATCACAAAATCTTTCATGATCTTTTTTTTTGTTGCTCAGTCATATACGACGTATCCAAAATTAGGTAGTCCATGTACTTTGTTATTCTCTTATCTTCTGCCTTTTTAGCTTCAATCTCCACTAATTTCTCCAATGCGGCTGCTTTTCGAGATTGAGTTTCTAAATACTCAGTAGACTCACCTTTGTTTTCTTTTTTTCCCTTTCCCTTTCTTTTGGCTGCCTTTTGTCCCATTGGCCGCACTTCATGTACTTCATTGTCACTCTTCTATGGATTAGATGACGAAGTGTATGCCCCTGATTCGGAAACTTTTGTTCTCTTAGAGCCCTCTTGCTGATATGAAGTATTCCATTTCGGCTCATCCTTTAACATCTTCCAACAGTAGTCAAGCATAAAATGAGAGCCACCATTTTCAGATTTATACAGTTGCTGGGCATGCTCCATAATTTGGTCATCGGACCATCCACTATGGCGTGCTCGTTGAACTCGTTGGTAACAACCATTGAAAAGTAGTACCTTATGATTTATCTTGCTCCAATAGTCCTTGCATTGTTTCCCTGGTCTGCTAGGTCTTCGCGATTTTCGTTGAAATAATCAGCGATGCGGTCCCAAAAGTGTGCTGCTGTTTGGTCAATACCAACCACAGAATCTTTAGATGTGTTGAGCCATCCGCTTATCAGGAGTAGATTTGTTGCTTCACTCCACCTCATTTTTTGTTTGGATTTTTGAGGTTTATTCTCTTCAACAATTCGAGACGCATTTTGTAACTCGTCTCCACTGCGTCCAGGTCGGGATTCAGAAGCAGAGGTGGATGGTGTTCGGTGTGAGGGAGGTGAACCAAATTGTGGTGAATTTGCAAACGGGACAAATGGCGAATACTGGGACGTCTCAAAGGAACTCAAATTTGGGTTTTGAAATGGTGGAAATGGATAATTTTGAAAGTTTGACGGTACTTGATGATATTGAAAATGTGGAATTTGGGAATTTGGAGAATTTTGGGATAATGGATTAAATGGATTTTGAGGTATTAGGTGAGAGATATTTGAAGAACTTTGAGAAAATTGAAAAATGGATTCTGATAATTTGAGTGATTGAAATTTGAAGAGTGATCAGAATCCATTTGTATATGAATTTGAAGAAAAATGAGAAGGAAATTGTGAAGAAATTGTAGGAAATTGTGAAGGAAAAATGAGAAGAAAATATGAGAAGCGAGAATATTTATAGATAGAAAAAGTAAGAATATATAAAATAATATTTTTTTTATAATTTATAGCCGTTGAACTAATTTATAGCCGTTGAACAACGGTATAAAAATTTGACCCATCAAAACTGTATATTTAATTTAATTTAAATAAATAAATAAATAAATAAATAAATAAATAAAAATTATTAAAAAATATATATTCAACGTTGCTCTCCAATGAGGAAAGCAACGTTGGTTGCATTGCTTGTCAGAATACTCTGACAAGCAACCTTGGAAAGCACTTCCGTTGGAGTTGGAGCACCTCCACCTCCAACGGAGGTGCTTTCCAAGGTTGCTTGTGAGAGTATTTTGACAAGCAATGCAACCAACGTTGCTTTCCTCATTGGAGAGCAACGTTGGTTGCTGAAGGGTTGATTTTTTAAGCAACCCTTCAGCAACGTTGAATATATATTTTTTAATAATTTTTATTTATTTATTTATTTATTTAAATTAAATTAAATATACAGTTTTGATGGGTCAAATTTTTATACCGTTGTTCAACGGCTATAAATTAGTTCAACGGCTATAAATTATAAAAAAATATTATTTTATATATTCTTACTTTTTCTATCTATAAATATTCTCGCTTCTCATTTTTTCTTCTCATTTTTTCTTCACAATTTCCTTCTCATTTTTCTTCAAATTCATATACAAATGGATTCTGATAACTCTTCAAATTTCAATCACTCAAATTATCAGAATCCATTTTTTCAATTTTCTCAAAGTTCTTCAAATATCTCTCACCTAATACCTCAAAATCCATTTAATCCATTATCCCAAAATTCTCCAAATTCCCAAATTCCACATTTTCAATATCATCAAGTACCGTCAAACTTTCAAAATTATCCATTTCCACCATTTCAAAACCCAAATTTGAGTTCCTTTGAGACGTCCCAGTATTCGCCATTTGTCCCGTTTGCAAATTCACCACAATTTGGTTCACCTCCCTCACACCGAACACCATCCACCTCTGCTTCTGAATCCCGACCTGGACGCAGTGGAGACGAGTTACAAAATGCGTCTCGAATTGTTGAAGAGAATAAACCTCAAAAATCCAAACAAAAAATGAGGTGGAGTGAAGCAGCAAATCTACTTCTGATAAGCGGATGGCTCAACACATCTAAAGATTCTGTGGTTGGTATTGACCAAACAGCAGCACACTTTTGGGACCGCATCGCTGATTATTTCAATGAAAATCGCGAAGATGGACCTAGCAGACCAGGGAAACAATGCAAGGACCATTGGAGCAAGATAAATCATAAGGTACTACTTTTCAATGGTTGTTACCAACGAGTTCAACGAGCACGCCATAGTGGATGGTCCGATGACCAAATTATGGAGCATGTCCAGCAACTGTATAAATCTGAAAATGGTGGCTCTCATTTTATGCTTGACTACTGTTGGAAGATGTTAAAGGATGAGCCGAAATGGAATACTTCATATCAGCAAGAGGGCTCTAAGAGAACAAAAGTTTCCGAATCAGGGGCATACACTTCGTCATCTAATCCATAGAAGAGTGACAATGAAGTACATGAAGTGCGGCCAATGGGACAAAAGGCAGCCAAAAGAAAGGGAAAGGGAAAAAAAGAAAACAAAGGTGAGTCTACTGAGTATTTAGAAACTCAATCTCGAAAAGCAGCCGCATTGGAGAAATTAGTGGAGATTGAAGCTAAAAAGGCAGAAGATAAGAGAATAACAAAATACATGGACTACCTAATTTTGGATACGTCGTATATGACTGAGCAACAAAAAAAAGATCACGAAAAATTTTGTGATCATATTAGGACTAACATCTTGAAATTTTAATGTATTTTTTTCCGCAAGTTATGTAATTTATTTTCCGCAATTTATGTAATTTCTTTTCCGCAATTTATGTAATTTCTTTTCCGCAATTTATGTGTTATATACAATTAATATTAATTTTGGTTGTTTTCCAAACTATAATATTTACTTCTTTTGTAAATATAAACTATAATATTTGCTTAATTTAATGATATTATGATTATATATATGTAAGAAAAATTAATATTAAAATTAATATAAAAAGATTTTATAAGCAACCGAGTAGGGTTGCTATCATTGGAGTGCAAAGTTGTTTGAGGTTGCTTAAGAGATGAGGTGGAAGAGAGAGAACGTAATTTATTTAAATAATAATATAAATAATAGTTTTTTAATTGATAGCAACTCCAATGGGTTGCTACCATTGGAGTTGCCCTAAGAACCCATTTAGAGATATGCTTCAATAATGTTTTGTAACTAAAAACAAATTATTTTTTTTTAGAAAAGTTTCAATTTAGCCCTTAATGTATAGGGTCAGTAGTCATTTGGTCCCTAACGTTTATTTTTTATCCAATCAGACCCTATCGTAAACACCGTTTACAATTCAAACTCTACTGTTAAATTTTTTGTTAAATTTGATACAACCTCTGCACGTGCGCTACTAAAATCTAAAAATACCTCATTTTCTACTAAAATCTCTAAAGTAAAAGTTAAATTTGTCCGAAATTTCTACCGTAAATTCAAATTGAAATAATGAGAGATAGTTTAGTGTATGTTTTTAAGGTTAATTTAACTTTTACTTTAGAGATTTCAAGAGGAAAATAAGATATTTTAGGGTTTTAGTAGCGCACGTGCAGAACATATGTTAAATTTAACGGCAGGATTTGAATTGCAAACGATGTATACGATAAGGTCTGGTTGGGTCAAATATAAACGTTAGGCACCAAATGACCACTGACCTCATACACTAGAGGATAAATTGAACTTTTCCCTTATTTTTTTAAAAACATTAATTTACCCACTACTCTTGTTTAGATATAACAATGATTATTAAAAATGTTACAACAATACAAAATTAGCGGTAGAATACGATCCCTGTTAGCTTATATCGTATGAGATGATTTCTCCATGCACTTTTTGAGTTAGTGTACATTTCTTAATTGCTACAATAATGGATGATTTAAAAGCAGATTCAAAAATGAAAAGAGAAAGAGAGAACAGAAAACAAAGCAGCAACAAAGGTTAGAACAAGAACCAAAGCAACCACAGTTGGAGAAAACGGAGTTTGCAGATGATTTCTCTTTATCTCCTTCCATTTTAGACGACTCTTCCTTCTCACGTACTTCTCCACTTGTTCATAAAGCCCTGCATAATGGGATTCTTTCACATTCACTCCACTGCACATCCTCTCGAAAAGTTGAGCCACTTCTTTCTCGGTGTCTTCTTCGAAACCGAGTATTCGATTCCGCTCCAATAATTTTACGTCTTCGGCCGATGAGACGAGGCTGCCAACGAGAAGAATGTATGATTTAACTTCTTCTGATCTGTCAATTTGACAGTGCTCGAAGGCGATGAGATTCCGAAAAAGTACTTCGGTGCATTGATGGATTTTTAGATGTGGAATTTCGAGTACTCCATTGTGGAACTTTACATCTAACAAGCTCTTACTTTTACTCTTCTTGAACCTGATTCCAGATTTCAGAAGCTTATTTCCACATTCCTTGAAATTTTTCTTCATCGTATCATCTTTTGCTTCGAGTTTCTTTGAAGTTGGCAGGAAACAATGGTGGATTATGTCGAGCAAATGACAAGACTCTTGGCTGAATTTGCTGTGAACAAGAAGCGGGTCTCCCGGAATCATGTTTCTGAAGAAACTGAAGGCAAGCTCATAAAATGCGTGAGTGCATTGCTTTGGAATTGGTAAGATTTGAAACAATATCTGCAGAACAAAAATGGGAATCTGGTTTTCCAGCAATACCAAGTCACATCTCAACTCGTACAGCATTCCCGGCGTCTTAAATATCGGATCGTTTCTCTGTCGCAGAGTCTTAATCGCATATCGGAGGAAAAGCTCGATTAGAAAACAGCCATCAACTAACATGATCTGAATGAACACATCGCTCGAAAGATCAATAGTTTCTGCGTAGCATTTTCTCGCTCGATTCTCCAAATCCTTGAGTGCTTTTACACACACATTTAAGTTCGCTTCCAGATTTGGTTTTCGGCTCAGTAATGTGTACAAGTACTGCCATTTATGATCCTCCATTGATTTGAGGTCTGGTTTCCCATGGTGGAAAGGGCCGATAGATAGCTTCTCCGGGGCAAATACTTTTCTGTTGTTGCGAGCAAGTTCTTCGGGTATTCTGAAGATACAAGTTGAAGAAGAAACATTTTCCATCTTTTCAATGATGGATGATACAACTGACTCATAAACTGGTGAGATTTCAACAGCAACATAGTCTCTGCTCTGCAACTCCATTGAATTGTCAATCTTCTCCATCTTCAACTACAATTTGCTAGGCATAGAATGAGCCTTTACATCTCATGAGTGCCTATAAACCTGCGCTTAGAAAAATAGAAAAGAGAACAAAGTGTATACTAACATAATGCTCAGATATCGTTCATTCATGGATAGAATAACCCTAACATATATCAAATAAACAACAAAAAAATTGTAAAATTAGAGTAAAAATATATCGCTACAGAAATTGAAAAATTTGACGAAATGGGAAATGACTTACCAAGTTAGGCAAGGGAAGCACCAAGTTCTGGTTTATTTTCTTCCCCTTTTATTTAAGAGAATTGCTATTACAATAGGCAGAGCTTCTTTCTGCAAGAATAATTTTGAAAACTGAAATTACAAGTCATTACTTTGCTCAAAGATGAAACCCTGATTACTTGGAAGAGAATTAAAACATCAGACAATAGTGACAACTAAAAAGCACTTGCGTAAAGCACTCAAATCATTCACACACACTGCTAATAGTGCTACCAAATTGGACAATTTAAAACACTGATTCTTTCAAAATAAAAAAAAAAACCCGGGCCGCTTAATTTTCTTAATGCCGAGAATACTTGGCTGGGCTGAGAGACAAACGACCAGGGCAGGGCCATTTTGGAAAATCAGCTTCGACTGATAATATGGCAAACGGCCTGAGACAAATTACAACTCCATAGCAGTTGGAACATCATAAACCATAGATCCTTCATAATACATACTAATCGAAAAGGAATGAGAAGCAAAGATATTTTTCCTCCATCAACATCTCAGCTTACTTTGGGACACTGACAGCGAAATACAAAAAAATTATTCACATTTCAAAGCACGAGTGACCTCCCACCGAGCATCGTTACTTTGGAGATTATCACTTTGCCCATCAGTCTGGATTCTACAATTTACAATAGCAACCATGAACTTTTCATTCTCGAGCGAAGATGGATACATAATCTGCTCTTCCTGCAATATAAACTCAAATAATTATTATGGAGGGAAATTACTATTCAAGAATATTTAAACACCTGGGTGTCTATTGAACTGGGTAGTCTTTTTAATAGAACTTTCCCATACATGCATACATACAACAGATGCCAAAGCCATAATAAGACAGACAAATAGCTAAAATGTGTGACGTCACGAATATTGTCACCGGAAATTTCTTAAGACAGTAAAATGCTGTGTTTTAAAGGAAATGCAACATATGTATCATATCATTAGTGATCACGATATTCAAGCCTCAGCTAATATCTTCCTCTCGCCAAATTATCGCTGATATTGAACAGGACGGATTGGACTTTTAGGTTTGGGAGAAAAGAACATAGTTAAGGGAAGATGTTAGTTACCTCAGGCAGTTCGTAAAATTGATCTGGAGATATTTGCAGCAGTTCAGCAGCAGATTGACCAGAACACGTGGCAAAAACTTTTGCATTTTCATCAGCAAGAGTGATTTTTAAACTGAAAGACCGCACAATTTCTCTGTCACATTCATAATGACAGAAGCTGCATTCAAAATTTCCAGTAGGCATCTCTTCAACAGGATGACCGCACAGGGAATGTGAGAATCTTGTAGTAACATGACAATGTGAAACTTGGTCAAGCCAAACCCGACATATCTAGACAGATTGTGAGAGAAGCAAAAAAGGAGTTATAACGATTTTCATTGAGGACTCATGTTCTATCATATAAATCATAAAAATGGATTGTCTATTTCCTAGGAAGCTTGATTTCCCCAGCAAAATGGTTTTCTTCCCTTTAAATTCAAAGAAAGTACAAGCAAGAGAAATATTCATGACAAATCATACTTGTGTGCTGCGAGTGTGGCTGTATAATGCAGTAAGGCTGGATAACTTATGAAGACAAGACGAATTCAGCAATGCTGGCAAACAACTAAGGTTGACAAAAGCCGCTCCAACAACAGTATCAAACCATAATGCTTCTAAGCTGTCAATTAGAAAATGCTCCATTCAGAGCCTCAAAAGATTCACCAAGTAATTCAATGCAATATGAAAACCACATTAATAAATTTTATGGAATGCGATAAACATCTATATACTACATCAAACTACAAAATTTAAACTGTTTATGACCTCGCCCACAATTTTACAATATTCTAGTTTACTCACCGTTTTTTTTGGTTCATAGAGCATGCCAATCCAGTAATATACACAATGTGACCAAGGTTTACCCTTCCGAGAGACCTTTCACAAAATATATAATTAAAAAAATATAAATAAATAAGGTAAAACACTCCAAACTGATCATTTATGTTAAGAAATAAATGTTTATATCTTATAATGATCAGTACCAAGATTTAGCAAAATGTAGCTTTGCCCAAATTGCTCCAGTGTTATCTTCTATTTTCATAGAAAAGGTAAGTTCTGTCATACTTCTTTCTTTTGTGATATTCGTAATTACACCATAAAGACTCATATTTGTCATCTTGTCGCGAAGATCTATCACAAATAACTGAAAGTGTTACACCAGTAAGAAACAGATGAATTCAAAATGCACTAAAATGAAAAATGAAATGTCAAAAAATTGAAGTATCAATATTTATGAGCAGAAGTTGATTACTTGCAATATAAAAGAAGATATATGAGCATGAGGGATGCTTTGGCAGTTGAGGTAAGGTAATATGTCACTTCCTAAATTACATGATGCTGATATATCCAAACGTCTATAAATTTAAATGAGGAAAGTTTAAAAAAATTTCAAAGGTGTAGGTTGTGACGAAGTTAAAGAAGATGTTTAGGAGCATGTGAGACTCCATAAAAAAAACAAAATAATATTGATTTATAAGGCCAATTGTAAACTACAGTAACTTCAAATTTCAAAATTATTGACTAATCATGACGTGTAGAAGCTGAGTATATAAGAAATTCAATATTAAATTTATTCTTACAACATACTCGAACATTGAAAATTAGATGTCACATTATCAAAAATAAAAAATAAAATTTGTTGTGTAATGATCGTTTACTTCCAAAGGTGCAAATGAGACTTCAAAAAAAAAAAATGCAAAGAAGGTAAACTCACTCGAAAAGGATAACTGCTGAAGTCAATTGATCCATGTGAATCACAAGGTAAAGAAACTTGGGAAACTTTAGGACCCTGGGTAGGATCCAATGTAGCTGACAACCTTGATCCTTGATGTGCATTTTGTGTCAATGTTACACATATCTGAGTAACATAGTGAATAAATAACTTCCTCTTTATAATTGCATATTTAACTCTAATAGACAGACTTAGAGTTCACAACTCACTTGTTCTTCATGTCGGATGAAGGGCACCAAATATAATTGAGTTGCACTACCATATTCAAGACAAAATTCATTATTTGAATCAATGACACTGTCCATGGAGCGTGTAATGTAAGGTCTATCCAGTGCAAGCATGCTACCAACGCTGGAAAAGATAGACAATTGCAGAAAGTTACCGGTGACATTTTTAGTAAGAACTACCTCGGGCACAGCATTTCACCTCAAAAGATTGGCTAAGTGAACTTGTTCACCCCATAAAAGAAAATTTAGTTCAACTCCATCATTATCAAGAAGGGTGATTTGTTTCCTCTGTAAGCCGCCATTATGTCCTTGAATTTCTAGTGAGCCAATAGATTTGATCCTACAAAAAATGCCAAATGTGTATTCCAGTTTTCAGTTAAATTTGATTTTGCTGCCTTAATTTTTTCGCTCTAGACTCTATGGAAGAACAAAAGACTAAATATACCTACCCAACAATAGTTTAATTTACAGGTTTAGGAACAATTAATCCATAGGCTATATAGATATCATCTCATTCGGAAAATTTGATACTGTGATTTTAATGAAGAACAGAGGGGCACCTATCATTTTCCATACAGCAGGAAAATACAATCGAGTTAGCAAAAGGAATGGCAGAAGAAGACACGTTTAGTACTAACTTACCTTCCATAGAATGAAAATGAAGTTCCTTTATTGATGGCCTCGAGAGAAATGGAAGAGAAGGAATCTGAACAGAATTGGGCTCCCAGCAATATTGCATCGTCATCCTTTTCCTAAGATTTTTTTTTTTTGAGAAAAAGAGGTATATGATAATCCACGTTCCAACCAGTATTTAGCTTTTTTGAAGTTTAAATGTTGTTTTTTCTCTTTTCTTTTTTCTTTCTTCTTTTATCTCTTTGGTTTTCCATCTGAGTGCCAAACGTGAACAGAAAACAAATAGCTAAAGAAAGTATGTTCATTACCTCATCTAACAACAATACAAGGTATTCTGTTGGTAGAAGTCGAGGATGACCAGGACCTTCATTGCCAGCTCGGAGATAGCATCCAGTGAGAAATATTTCCCTCCCTTTCTTCAGAATTCCATTGTGAGGATTTACTAAGTCATAGTACCTACTCAAGAAATTTTTTGTTATACTAGCTGCACTCTTATGGTGAAATTTACATGAACACACTCAAACACAGAGGCAAATTAATTGGACTCTATGTATGTATGCTATGTATATAAGGTTCACTGAAGAGAATTAAATTGAAAAAAAAAAAAAAAAACAATTTGGCATAACATGGGTCTTTGAAACAAGTGTTACCTTCGATGTGAACACACTCAAACACAGAGGCAAATTAATTGGACTCTGTGCATGTATGTTATGTATATAAGGTTCACTGGAGAGAATTAAATTGAAAAAAAAAAAAACAATTAGGCATAACATGGGTCTTTGAAAAAGTGTTACCTTCGATGGAGATACAAATCTATTGTGTTCGAGCTCCAAAAATCACCTAAGGTAAGCATATAAATGTTCGTACCTGACAAAAGGACAAAAAAAATATAACAAATATTTCTAATCGCAAATAAGGGTAGCATGAAAATTTTAAACGCGTAACCAAATGACAGAAATTACTAACTTAACAATTCAAGTGAAATCTTGCCACCATAAATGAAAATGGAAAACAGCTCCAACGAATGACATACATTGCAAAATGATGATTTTCGTTACATTCAACCAAATTGACTGGAACGTTACCATTACTTATTTTACTTTCTACCAATTTACCAGCACCAAAATCTTCCATCCCAGAAAGTTTTCTTATACGAACCATAAAAATCACAAATGTCCAACGACTTCATTACCTGGGAGAATAAAAACATCAACAACCACAGCTTCCAATACGCTGCTCAAGGACAGAAAATTTTTCTCATATATTGAATCAATTGAAACAGTATTTGGAAGCTTCGTTCTCCGGTGCTTCAGCTTCAACTGATTGATACATTCCGGTCTTTTTTTTGGAGCTCCTGCTCGGTGTTGCTCACTCCAAGACTACATGAAATTGTTGGTGGCACTAAATAAGCACAATAGATTTAAAGAAAAATAGATTCCCGTGAAGTTAACTAATCTTCCATAGAAACGAATTTTTCGATATTCTATGAGATCAGAGGTGAGACCATAAAACCTCAATTCTTTCATTAATTTGTAGCTTATTTATTGCTCATCTGTTCCTAAACAACGAAATAGTCGACTGCAATCGTGGAAAATAGATGTGAAGCAACTCATAATCTAATGATCGGAATTCAAACAAAGAACGAATCAGAAATTAAACCGGCCATACATGCGATAGTTCAGAGAGTAGAATGGCAGGAGTGACGCCGCTTGAGTAAGCAATGCAAGTCTTGAGAATCCGAGAGACGATCCAGCTCCAACTTGGCCCCGGGGCGTCCGCTCCATTTCCATCGGGACCGTCACCTTCATCGTCGCCAGACACAAACGCAGACCTTGCGTAATCAACAAACTCAAGGAATGCGTCTTCTTCTAGGTATTGCGGACGATCTAACTCCATCGACTCAACTCCGTCCGAACCCGCGACTCAACTCTGAAGGCTTCGCTAGTTCGCACTTCGCTTTATGAGCTGCACCTCACAATGGAGATTTAGCGCGGGTTTTTCAAACCGGCAATAATTGGGCTGGACATAAGCAGATGGATTGCATGGTCCATTTCAACGGAGTCCATTTACTTCTTTGTAATTTAGGGTTTGCTTTAATTTGATCTCTATAATTTTTATTTTTTTAAATTAATTTTTTATAGTTTTAATTTCATTTTGGATTAAGTGCATAAAAAAGCTTCAAGTATGAAAAAGTGTAAAAGAAAACTTCAAGTATCGAAAATGCAAAATAAAGCTCTGCGGGGACCGCTCACCCCCTGCAGAGGATGAGGCGGGTACCTGCCCCATTGAGCGGGTACCCGCCTCACGCGAGTACCCGCCGACCCCCACGTCATGCGGGTACCCGCTCAATGGGGCGGATACCCACTGTTTTCACGCGGTCCCCCGCCCCATCGAGCGGGTATCGATCAAAATTATTAAGTAATTAACAATGGGCATGAGATAAAATAGCTTACAGATTCTCCAGTTCTATAAGATTTCCCAATTCACTTGGTATCGATCCACTCAAGTAATTACTTTCCAAGAATCTAAGCAAAACGCAAGAACATCCAACACAAAAATATAAAAGACAATAATTTAAAACAGAAAGAATGTGGAAAAAAGTAGAAAATACATCATAGAGAGAGATATAAGACCACATACAGTCCCTTCAACTGCGAGCAATTTCCCAGTTCGGCCGGAATCATCCCATAGAAGTTATTGCCGGAAAGAATTTTGTGACATGATGATATACGATGAATTAAAACAGCCAGACAATTTATCATTAGAAATGGGCGTAAAGAAAAAATTAAAATACATACAAAATTTCCAATTGATCGAGCTTCCGAAGGTCAGATGAGATTGATCCACTCAGTTTGTGATTTTCGAGATTCCTGGAAAGTAAGTAATAGGAAACATCAATAGTCAGTGCTATTGTTTATCTCATGCCCATTCTCTAATTACTTAATAATTTTGATCGATACCCGCTCAATGGGGCGGGGGACCGCGTGAAAGTAACAGGTACCCGCATGACGCGGGGGGTCGGCGGGTACCCGCGTGACCCCCCGCTTGAGGCGGGTACCTGCTCAATGGGGCGGGTACCCGCCTCACCCTCTGCGGGGGGGTGAACGGTCCCCCGTAAAGCTTTATTTTGTATTTTTTATACTTGAAGTTTTTTTTGTACTTTTCTCATACTTGAAGTTTTTTTATGCACTTAATCCTTTCATTTTACCTAATTTTTCAATCAATATTCGGTAATAAATTTATGACAAATGTCACGTGTCTCTATTTAATCTCTTGAACGTGTTCAAACTAACAAAACCATCACTTTTTACTATCGAATAATGTTAAATTTATTTTCTATTTTTACCTTATAATTCTTACATTTTGACACGACACTTACCAATTAGTACAATTAACATGGTAAACTAAAAATAATTAAAATAAATTATTAATTAAAACAATTAATGAGTGTCACGTTATGAGGTAATAATGAGAAAATAAACATAGTATTACTTTATGGGAATCCAGTTTGTAGTCTCACTCTTGCCTGGATTGAGGTAACTACCTCGTCAACCAACACTTATTCGACATTTTAAATATTATTCGAAGCTATTATCACTGTAGAGGTAAAAAGACTTTTCAATGCGGCACATACAAGACTAAAAGCTCAATCAACTTATATCCGACAATGATAACGAATCTACATAAATTGCATTATAAAATTTTCCTATCAACAACAGTCCAAGATGTGCGGTTCCACAAAATTGTTATTTTTTTTCTAGGGTAAAAAATAATGAACGAAGAGCTATGCAGAGTCACATCATGTTGTTATTTTTTTTCGGGTCAAAAATCATTGATGAATACTCACGCATAGTCACATCATAGGCAACTGACTTTGCTAGATCATCTGCTACTGACACGTAGATACTGTCGGGACACCTACCAAGACTTGCTACTGAGCTTAACTAGACTGCAAAAGCTAAAGATAGAGAGTCGAGCCTTGCGAATCTGTGTCGAAAGCTGGCTGTGTTTCAGTTCAGAATGACTAATAATACAGAGAGATAAAATAGAAAAATTAAATGCTAAGATTTAATGTAGAAAATTACAAATTTCCAATCAAGATACAATTAAATTTGATTACACGAGTTAAATTTATAGAGTAATTAAAACATCATAATATTCAACATGGGTTCAAGATAATCCAAATAAAAAAATCGAGTCATTAAACTCTAACGGTTATCTAATTGAGGGTCAATGCTATAGATTATTTTCACGCATAACAAGTTTAGCATCTATCCTACGTCTAACTCACTTGGTTTTTCGTTCCTAGCCATTT
Organism: Begonia masoniana; assembly: GCA_022432975.1. NCBI lineage: Eukaryota > Viridiplantae > Streptophyta > Magnoliopsida > Cucurbitales > Begoniaceae > Begonia > Begonia masoniana. The sequence continues at coordinate 51,336,441 of CM039507.1, read as the reverse complement.
GTTCCAAAGTGGTGGCACATTTATCGTTTCAAAGTGTAAAATTGCTCGGTTTGGGATGGAAGTAAGATTGTATCTTGCACAAACCAAGTAGAAATAAATCTCTTTTTCTTTCCATAAACCAACAACACAACACTTCACAAGCACTGCAATAGAAGGACAAGCAGATATCATGAAATAAAGGACTCAAAAGCAGAGAGGACTCAGTTTACTCACATGGTTCCCCTTTAATAGATTCACTTTTTTGGCCACGTACCAAAACTGCAGATAATAGGAGGAAAAAACAAACATACAACAAAAACAACTTAAGCTCCGCGACACTAAATTTTAGCCCACATCTCTGCTTTTCCCACTCATTTCATGGTATTTTTTGAAAGATACAAGACTTGACGTCACCCTATTTTCAGAGATACGTCGATAAAAGGTAACGTAAAAAGGTAAATCAGATTTTTTCCATGATAAAAATAGTAAATGTTAAGGAAAATCGCCACGCAGAAAAATTGCTTAGTTAAAACGACGTACACGTTTTTGCAGGATTGATTTTATTGACATATGAAATTAAGCAAAAATAATCAATTTGCACACTAGTCCTAGCTATAATCAGGCTGCAATATTCATCTAAATCACTAGGACTCCACATAGCCATAGCATACCAGAAGAAGACAATGAGAAAGTTATGTCAAACAAAGATTATGACGACAAACCATATCATACAAATTTGCTGAATCAATCATTTTGAATTATCACTATTTTTTTGTACTAGCTATTCTTATAAATATAAAAACAATGCAAAAGATTCAACAATTCAATCATATTCCGAGAAAAACAAAACATAAAACATGATAGTTCTATAAAATAAGGGGCTCAATGTGTGGCAGCTAGCTTATTCAAGAAAGATTCATTTTCTTCCTAGACGTTAGGGAAGATTTGTTTTTCTTACCGCCTACAAAGCATGGTAGACAACCTAGAAAACAAGCTTCTCATAAGGGAATACAATGAAGACAGAGACATTGAAGTGGTGGGGAAGCTTGAGAGAGAATGTGAGGATATAGGGCCTAAGAGAGGGGTCTCCATTTTCATCACTGCATTGGGTGACCCTCTACGTAGGATCAGATTCTATCCCCTTCATGTTATGTTGGTGGGTGCCAATAAATATTTTAATCATTTCATATATTTCATGATGAGTTAGTGCTTCTTTTGAAGGATTATAGCAGAGAAAACCCACTAATTGTGCGTGAAAATGAGGTAAAATGACAGGTGGCTGAGCTGGTTGAAAATGGACAAATTGTAGGAGTGGTTCGTGGATGCATCAAATGGGTGGGGACTTGTGTTGGGGAAACACAGATGAAGATAGGCTGCATACTTGGTCTAAGGGTTTCTCCTTCGCACAGGTAATATTTTATTGAATGCACTTAAAAAATAGTTCAAACTACACTCACTCATAGCCTTGATTACCTCTGCTCTATTCTCTTCCCTCCAGAGTTCTTTCTTCTAATTAGTGCTGTGTGAATAATGCAGCATGTTGAATATCTATTTAGTCATCTGTTCTGACCCTGTACATGTCACCATAAATGGATAATGAAAAGTAATCTGCTAAATCGTGTGCAATGTCATATCTTTAAAATAAATCAAATGAAAATTAATCTGCTAAATCATGTGTAATGTTATATCTTTAAAATAAATCACTCAGAAAATATGTAATACAGACTATGTGGTTAGTTTCCAAGAAGAGTTTTTAAGTTATCAGAGAAAGACTTAACTATAAATCCGTCTACTGGCATCAACAAAATAATATGAATAAGTAAAAAATAAAGAACGATGCACAAATTTATATAATGATTCATTCTCAGTAAGAGAGCTACATCTTATTGACATACAAATTACGATCAGCAAAGAATATTTGAAAATCAGAAACGCCTTACTTGTTTTTCGTCCAAAAGAAGCCTAATATGTCTTTTGTTTTATAAAACTAAAGATGCAGATTCACATAGTCATCAGTGTAAAAGTGGTGAAGTCTTTATCACTTTGAAGAATTTAAGTCCAGAAGTACGACAATATTCTGTTCATCACAATCATTGATATATTTATTTACTGCAGGAGAATGGGAATTGGACTAACACTTGTCAACTCAGTCGAAGAATGGGTGATAAGAAATGGAGCAAACTACATACTCCTAGCCATCGAAAAGAACAATGTGGCATCCAAAAACCTATTCACTCTTAAATGTAACTACGTGAAGTTAGCTCCCTAGTCATATTCATTCAGCCAACCAATTCCCCACCAAAGGACTTATCCCAGAATATAAAGACCGTGAAGTTAAGCATAGACCGAGCAATTTCATTATATAGAACTAGTTTGAGAAGCAAAGAGGTATATCCAATGGACATTGAAATGATTCTGGAGGAAAAACTTAGTTTAGGGACGTGGATTTCTTACTTTGGACGAAGAAGATTGGGAAGAAAGCAGTACAGATTTTTGTCACGCAATGCCAAGTTCTTGGGTGGTCTTCAGCATATGGAATACATGCAAGCCAACCAAGCTTCAAAAGAGGAAGTCACGTCCCCTTGAGCTTTTTCATGCAACAATAAACCATGCTAGAGAGAAGATTTTGCCTTGCTTCGAATTTTCATTCTTTAATACATATGGGAAATTCTTTGGCTTCTTTTTCCTCTATGGGATTTATGGAGAAGGAGAGAGGGTAGTGGAGCTAATGGGATCTCCATGGTGTTTTGCATCAAAATTGGCACATGAGGCAGAGAAGAATTGCAAGGCTGTTATAACAGAGTTATCTGTCTCTGATCCTCTTTTAGAGTTTATCTCTCATAATTCCTCTGATTCTTGTATCAAGGACACATGGTATCTTAAAAAAATAAGCAAATCAAGCGAAGAAGCAGATGAACTAATGCCACTTGGACCAGTAGGAAATGTATTTGTCGACCCAAGGGATTTCTAAAATAAATAACAATGTTTGTTCTGTACGAAGTTAGGGATAAACAAAAGATTCACCTGATTTTATGTTTTTACAGTATCTAGCTAATTTTCATTTTGCTGTCAACATAGCAAGACCCAGATTCTTATTTAATATCAGGTGAAATTATTTAACAAACATATCTGCATAACCCCGCTGACATTTAGGCTATGATAATAAACCTTTCTCCTAGCACCATTCCGTTCTAGGTCAATATCACATAAGAAACACGGGAAATTTTGAACCTGAGAGCGCTGAATCTTTTGTTTGCCCTTCAGTTTGCCTTGAGAGTAATTAAGCTTTAGCACCAGAAAGTACCTGGTGTTCTGCCATTTCTGTACTCGTCTGTCTTCTTATGTACTTGATTCTCCGAGGGAAAGATGCTCGTGATTGTTCCATCTGAACTACTAGTTTGGATGCGTCTAATGACAACTTTTTCAAAATAAATGCGTCCACATCGAAAGTGCCTTCACTTATGGGAAATGAATGACTAGCTAATTCCTCGTCTTTGCTATTTTTAGCACCTCCAGATGCTTTTATGTTATAACTGTGAGGCAATTCCTGAAAATCCTGCTCCAACTTCAAAAGCCTCTTTATACTGTCTAGTGCTGGGTCTATTACATCCAAAAGTCCGGTAACCCATGAAGCGTCATCGACAACTTCAGTGCGCTGTAATGGAAAATCCGTGACTTTCTTGAGAGTTCAGTAATTTAAAAGAACGAAAATTGTAAGGATTGAACTCCTTTTCTCATGCATGGTTATATATTCCAACTATTCAAAGGACATTTATTGTGCAGATAAAACTACTGTAATACATGTTAAGAAGTTCCATCTCAGCGGGTCAGCTGATGGCACGTGTTAACAAAGGACTTACGGTGGTTTAAAATGTAAGTTTTGTCCCGATTCGAAAAAGTGTGAAACGAATATATTTCACTGACCTGCTGGAAATAAAGATCACGAATTTCCTCAGCACGTATTGCATTTCCTTGATCCTCCTCCAGTGATGCCCAAGTCATCCACGTTACATAACTTTGAGAGTTTATATTTATTGAAGATCTAAATAGTCTCCTTGCTGCCGATACATTACCAAGTCTCTGTTCTAGAACCCCCCAAGCCTGCAAAGGATGTGATAGCCATCAAACGTTTATATTACAACCACTGAATGTTTGAATTGGTTTCAAACTGAACTCGTCTACTATGCAGAACCAGACATTCTCATTACCTGTAGACATCGAGCCGCACTTTCAGTAGTTGTATCAATTGAAAGTGCTCTTTGGTATAGCTCTCTTGCTTTTGCTACATTTCCTTCTTTCCACTCCATCCAACCCCATGCCTACATTAGCTAAAATCCAAGTCATCCAAAACAAGTATAGAGAATAAAAGAGAAAAAGGAAGCTTGAAATACGATCCCCTGTCCTAAAGGTTGGTAGAGATATCCTTACAATCCAAACTGGTTGGTGCCTTGGATCCAACTCAGAAGCTCTTCTGAACAAAACTCGAGCAAGATTTGCAGTAGAGTATTTGTATTCCAATAATGCAAGAGACTGGAGTAAAACTGGATCCCTTGGGTTCAGGGAATGGCCTATCTTTAGGAGTTTTCTTCCCTTTTCAATATTTCCCATATTAGCTTCAAAAAGACCCCATACATGCCATGCAAATCTGTTCTTCGGGCTGGCCTGGACTGCTTTCTGCAAAATTATGAAAGCAAAATTTATTCTTCATTGAAGTAATTTATGACCCTTGTAGCCAATAATAGACTGAAACTAATTAGAAAATCCAAAAAACAGTCCCAGTACTACAAGAACATTTATACTTCTACAGGGGATAGTAATTATGTCAACCTCAAACAGAGTCCTAGCAGCATGATTATTTTCCTGTTGCATCTCCAATTGTGCCCAAGCCTGTCAAAGTGATGGAGACATATTTTTAGCATCAAGAATGTGCCAATAATAGTTTAGTACACAACAGAACGTAATTAACTATCAAGTCTCACAAGCCAGCTTGCACAACTATTGGGATTGCACATGGTTGCCTGATTAAACAAATATCGAGCCTGCTCAAAGCGATTGGATTTAACTTCAAGCAGGGCAAGTGTTTGATAGATATACTCGTTTCCACCACAATATTTCAGACCTTTGCCAAGCAGGTTCCTGGCCTTCTTCATGTTTCCCTGTCTTAGCTCCAAACAAGCCCATCCATGCCAAGCAGCAACATGTTTTTTATCAGCCACTGTGGATGCATCAAACAGCTCTCTTGCCTTTCTAACATTTCCCATCTTGCTTTCCAGAACAGCCCAGCACTGAGCCAAATATATGTTTATTAGTCAAATAGGATAGAGAAGAAATATAGGCATAGTAATGTGGGAATATTCTTTTCGTTGGAAGGCAACTTAATGTTTAAGGTTGCTATTGTCAAATTACTAAAGCGAAAATTGTGGCAAAATAATCCTTAATGAGATGGAAATATTCTCAATTAAGAGCTTCGCAGTTCAAGCAGTCTATTCATGTTGTTTGAGACACTTTACTTGTATCGTGAAGTTTCGAATTTAGATTTGTCAATATCTTTCAAAGGAAAAAGTAAATGTTTATCCTTATGTAAAGCAGATGACATGAACAAAAAATGGTCTAATAAAATATGTAGGTAAAAAATAGGTGGTTAGATTAACACTGTAATAATTGACTGACCTGCCAAATATATGCATTTTCTCCTTGAGTGGCTTGGCAGCCTCCCTCGTAAACAGCTCTAGCTTCACCTGTTTTCCTTTGCTTACTCAAACTCTTTCCGAGGGCCACATACGACCGTCCGTCTTCCGGCCAGTAATATATACACTTTAATGTAGCAAATCAATTAGAAATGTAAAGATGTAAAAGTAACAAAAATCGAAAGAAGCCGAGATTAAACCTTCTCAAGTATTTTCTCTGCTTCTTCGTACTGATAATTTCTGGCCAGCACCTTTGCTTTGTACAACGCCAAGTCCAAATTGATTGTTAAAGGCTTGTCTAGGAAACCAGAACTGATCCTCGTAACCGGCTCAAATGTTGGAATATTTTTCGAAACCTCATTGAGCCCAACGTCGATGACCGATGATTTCGTCCCGCCCTCCGCCTCCTCTCTCTTCCGCAAGCCAGATTCATCGCCGTCAAGCTCCAAAACCGGCCGGCGAACCACAAGAACTCTTTCATCAAAATGTTTTTTCCATTCAGAGTCTCTGTTCCCTCCATCTTCACCATTTCCCGAGCCCGAGGATGGCTGGGAGGCGAGTGAGTACAGATCTTCCAAAACTGGAGCGGAGTCCCGCGAGGAACAACGTGAGAGAACAGAAAGGGAGGTGGGGGAGCATTGCAGAGAAATGGAGAGTTTGAAGGTGAACTTGGAGAGACAGTTCGGATTCTGAGCGGGAGAGAAGATCGCGATACTGAGGTTGGAGGAAGAAGGAGAGAGGAGGAGGTGCATCTCTGAGTGATAACGGATTAAACTGTACGATTGTGTGGATAGTGCACTCAGCAATCAACCCCTTCTCAATTACTTTTATAGTGGTGACGTGTACCTCTAAGGATCTCATGTTTTCTCCTCGCTCTATTTTAATCATGATATGTTACCTTAATATTTTCATTATGTATTTAACTTGAAAAAAAATATTTGAAGTTAAGAAATTAGTTTCACCTCACGTAGATATGACAAACGAGCGGGCTGGCCGACTCGGCATTGTAGCGGGCTCAACTCTGCTCAGAACAGTTAATTTTGACTCGTGAACTGATTTGAGTTAAATTTTTTTTTAACGGACTTGTTAAGCTCGGCTCGTTGGGATCGTGAGACTCAACTTGTTAAACTTATTAGACTCAGTAAATCAGATTTTTTTAGGGTTAGCTCGGCTCGGTTAACTTTTTTGTCACCCTAATTGTAAATAATTTACAATTAGATAGGTGACAACGTAGTTAATATGTGTAATTTATAATGATGCAACTGTCAAATTTTTGTAATGATATTCATATGATATTTTTTTTACTAAATCATCTCAAATAATTTTTTTTCTAAATACTTCAAAACAACTTTATTAATTAAACGACTAACTATTATATTTTGACATTATAATAAATAATTATTATAATTTGAATAATAAAAAAATATACATTACATTTATATATAATAAAAATATTGCTCGGCTCGTTCAGGTTTGTTAAGCTCGTTTAGCCGGCTCAGCTCATTTAACATTAGATCGTGAGCTAACTCGGGTTGAAATTTTTTAAGTCGAGCTCATTATACTCAATTCGTCGGGCTCGTTAAACTAGTTTAACTCGCTAGATACAGTAAGTTAGATTTTTTCAAACTCGCCTCAGCTTGGCCGACACCTTTGTCAACTCTAACCATATGCAAGTCAATATCTCATAGGCCAAAACTAGACAGTTGCATTCTATGATAGCTAACAAATGTGATACAGGGAAAAAGTATTGTTGAAAAAATAAAGGTAAAATATAATTTGACCTTTATAACTAAGTGAAAATGATAATTTGCACCGTAAACTCAGATGATGGGTAAAAACAACCTTAATATATTTATAATGTGCAATTTACCCCATACCGTCTTATTTTTCGTTAAAATATTTTTTTTTTTTTCACGTGCCTATTTTTTCTTCTTAAAATGTCTCTGCTTTCGATTCAATATTACTTGTAAATTCCTGGAAGAATGAAAATTTTCACTCTCTTTGTATTCTCTTCAGGAACCATGTCAACTGTTACTGAATCTCCTCCGCCATTTTTATCGACGACAATAATCCGACTTTTATGATTTTCATCGCCGGAAGAACTCATTATCTGCATTTTATCCACCTTCAGTTTATCCAAACTTATATACTTGTCTCTATAAACCATACTTTCTGCCAAACCAACTTGAATTCTCCCAAAAACTATCAAGAAAAACATAAAAAATCCGCATAAACTATGCAAATCCATGATGAAAAGCTCTGGACTTGGTTCTTTAATGGTGTTTTCTTTCTGGGTTTCTGTAATTCAATCTACATTCTGTTTTACTTATTTGAAAAATAGGATTTTTGGAGGCGTTATATAATAATTGGAAGCTGAAAGGGTGTAAAAGAAGTGAAAACAATAAATTCGAGAGCGTGGAGAAATGTTTCTGCTGTGGTTATTAAAACTAGTCAAACTTCAATGCAGATAACAATGGCGGTAACAAAAAATACAAAAACTAGATTATTTTTTTGAAAAAATTCGACGTTTGAGAGGAAAAGAGGAGGTGGGAAGGAGTATTTATGGTGTTGATCGAGGTGGAGAAACTGAAAAGCAAGAAGCTTTGAAAGTTTTAATGGCGATTATTGCAAAAATCAGATTTTGACTCTAGGGCAGAAATATTTTAGGAAGAAAAAACAGACACGTGAAAAACAACGTGAAATTTTAACGAAAAATATGACGGTAGAAGATAAATTGACCATTATCGATACACTAAGGCTGTTTTTAACAAAAAATATGACGGTAGAAGATAAATTGACCATTATCAATACATTAAGGTTGTTTTTGCCCATTATCCGAGTTTACGTTACAAATTGTCCTTTTCAGCTAATTATAAAGGCTAAATTGCACTTTACTTAAAAAATAATAATAAATCATAACATTCTTTTGAAGAAGCTATTGGCCGTGGTTGGATGCAACGTAATTTAGGATGATCCAAGGTTTGGCCCATAAGCCTTGGACCTCGGGTTGCTCGTTAGGCAAGACTGTAGGTCGGGTTGATTTTTAACTCAGCGTCGTGACACTCAGTCTTCAATGTTGCCGCGTTATTTACAAAATTACAAAAATAAGGTTAATAATTTTACTCGAATATGTCACGTGACTTCTTTTTAACAACCTTAATTAATAAAAATAATCATTTAAAAATAAAAATAAAATAAACTAAATAAGAAAACAATATTTCACGTTGAAAAAGACGATTTTGGTTTCTGGCGTGAAACATGTTTTTTTTTTTTGGATATTCCTGTGCCTACTCTCCTTTAATTTAAATAATTGATTTTAAAATAAGATAATATTATATTTAATTTATAATTTTACTTCATAGTTCTCATTTTTTTAATGTGATATTTATTAATTAATACAATTAATAAATTACTTTAATTATTTATAATATATCATATTAATAATTAATTTTAATATTTTAAAACATATCATATTAATTACATTAATTAAGAAATATGGCATCAAGATAAGAACTACAAGGTAAATTATAATATTGCTTTAAATCAAAACTGACTTCTTAGCCTTTGTTTTTTTCCCCCTCAAAATTTAAGTAATTGATCCAATTAAATAAATCATAAAGAATTGATAAATTCAATTAATTTAACTGAAAAAATTATTTAAAATTAATGGGATAATCATGAAAATTCGCACAGAAAAAAAAAATTGAATATCAAATAAATCAATATGCAAATTACTTAATTATTGTTATTATTATAATTACGTATAATTAATTAATAAGGGAGTACGATTGTCACTGGTCCCTGAAATCCACCTACCCTATTGTTGTCCTCTCTCTCGGCCAATAAATGGAGAATTAGCTAACTGTCATTGACACGTGCCTAACGCAAACTCCCAGTCCGTTTCCTTCTACCTTCCTCTCCTTTATATAGTCGCCATACCGTAATTCAAGTGTTCCAGTATTCTTCCTCCCATACAGCTTCCTCACTCGACCGCCGGCGTCCTATTCCCTGACGCGAGTGCGCTTCCGGTAGATTCTGCTCCGTACGATTTCTCGTTTCTTTCAGTTTTCAGAATTTCGTCTCGTAGATCTTTTTTTTCGTTTTGTTTTGGAACGTCGCCATTGCGTTGAGTCGTTCCTTTCTTCTTTTTTGGAATGTTCGCCTCGTTCAGTTTTATTTGATTTTGCGCTATCTCCGTCTTCATTTGATCGGAAATTTGATTTTTGTTATAATGCTTGTTTTATGTTTCCAGTATTTAATGATCCTGCATTTTGTACTTTTATGGAGACCTAGTGAATTTTACTGGCTGTTCAGAGAATGCGAGTCATCACATAGACTTATTTGTTGCTGAAGTTATCAAACTATAGTTTTCTGTTTTACAACTTCTACTTGTTTCAGGTGTGGGCGCTAATATTTAATTTGCTTCATTAGTTTACAGGATTTAGGTTCAGATCCTTAGTTTCCTTAAATTTTTTTTAATGGCGATTGTAATTGCTAGTGAAAATTCTGTTTCATATTGAACTACTCAAAGCTTGAAAAGAAAAATTTTCACCGCTCGGAGGTTGGAAGTTTACAGTCCCTGCTCTGCAATCAATCGTCGCATGGTGCCGAAACAGCCAGTCCATACCGAGTATCACATCATACCTGGTTATCCACATAACAATTAAATTAGCAGGTAAAGTCTTCTTTCCGACCGTCACCAAACTATTAGGAACTATCTGCGCAGAATGCATATACTCGCCGGATGGTAATTTCACAGTATACGCACTTTCAGTTGGCTCTACCTCTAACTGTACTTTCGCCACAAATGCTACCGCTACGAAGAAATGGGACGCCCCTGAATCTATCAAAGTAAATGCAGGCACTGAATTAACAAATACAGTACCTGAAATGATGGCTGCTCGATCTTCTCCCTCAGGATCTATCATTGCGAAGATTCTGGGAGTAGCTTTGATTGGACCTTTCTTTGGTGTAGGGCAATTCTTTGCGATGTGACCAGGTTCATTACAAATAAAACATCGATTCACTTTCGGTTTCGGGCAGTCTCGAAACATATGACCAGACTCAAAGCAGTTATAACATTTGCCTTCGTACTGTCTACATTCTCCAGGGTGAGGCTTCAAACACTTTGAGCACTGCTGAAACCATTTCTTCTGTTGTAGTTGTTGTTGAGGCTTCTTGTCACCCCTTTGATCTTTCAGATTTCCTCCCAGTTGTTTCGTACCTTGAAACTGAGAAGAGGATCCGCCTTTGCTAAACTGTGCGGTAATATCCTTGAACATCTGTTTTGATGCTTCAGTAGATTTAAGAATCTTACCAGCCGATACCTCCACTTCTAGAGCTTTAGCCACCACACGGTTAAACGGTATGCCATCAATCCCGAATGTCTTCACTAGCATTTCAATTTCTGGCTTCAAACCTTGTACAAATTGAAAGATCTTATCCTCCTCTCTGCTGATCATATTGCCGGCAAATCGGGACAGAGATTCAAATTGCTGAATATAATCTCCTACAGATCCGGTTTGCTTTAAAGCCATGAACTCCGACTGCTTTGCGGCTTGAATAGTTCGGTTGTAATATTTCTCATAAAATAGTTCCTTAAATTCCTCCCAGGTCATGCTCTGAATATCTGTTGTGGCCTTTACTGTCCCCCACCAACTCTGAGCACTATTCGTCAAATGGAAGGTAGCACATTTAACCTTATTTTGCTCCTCCACCTCTGTGACATTAAACATTTCCTCCACCGTACATATCCAACTTCGGCAGCTGTCGGATCCGTCAGACGTCCTTCAAAGGCCGGGGGCTTTAACCTTAGAAATCTCTCTCCGCTAGAGCCAGCTCCAGAGCTGGACCCCGCTCAAAGGTTTCTCGGTAGTCCTTGATTCATAAAAATCCCAAGCAGCTGAGATTGCACATTCAACAGATCCCTTAGTTGTTTATTCGGGTCCTCAGGTTGTTCGGGTTCATTCCGGGGTCGTCCGGGTCGTCTTGGTTGTCCTGGGTTTCTAGGCATTTTCTATTCCTGAAAAGATTAGAAATCTAATCTTAGAAAAGAAACTAATTCAAGTTAAGAAATACTTACAGTCGGTGAAGCACGTTGCACGACGGCCGGTATTGTCGGGTAATCCTTTGAACGACTTGACCACTTTTGCTCTGATACCAACTTTGTAACGCCCCGAACCCGCCCCGGCTCGGTGCGTCACAATTCAAACCCAACCCGTATTTAAAACGACGTTGAAAATATTTTTCGGTAAAATTTTCACTCGGTTTTCAGGTTTTTCGAACCCTTGATTTTTGTTGGAAAACGTGCCCAAAATATGTTTAAAATATGTCTGAAAATGTCGGGTCAAAACATAGTAGAAATAGGAAAAAAAAACGAATTTTTAAAAAAATGTTGGCTGGGCACAGCTGGGCGCTGCGCGGCGCGCGCCCCGCGCGCCCAACGAGCCCTTTCCGCGTGCCACGGGTGATCGTTCGCCACCCAATGGCGATCGATCGCCACCCTCTCTGTTTTTGACTCAAAAACGCACACCGGTGGCGATCGATCGGCGCCCAGTGGCGATCGATCGCCACCAGTTCTGTCTTTTAGCCCAAAACTGCCCAAAATTGACATTTTTCTGACTTCCTCAACTTTCCTTCACTTTTCCAAGAACATATTTTTTTATTAATGTGTTTTCTGGTTCATCATGACATGATGTATTTCTGTGATATGCTGGTTGCAATTACTATATTCATGGTCTGTTATTTTTATACTCAGTGATTCTACACGATGGCTACTGGACAACTCTTCTCTCGCACTACTCAAGCTTTATTTTACAACTACAAGCAACTTCCCATTCAGAGGATGCTAGATTTTGACTTCCTTTGCGGTGTGTTAACTTTCATTAAATGTCATATTTTTTTATGCATATCTTTCTTATTTCAAAAGATTGTAAACTTTTTTTTTCCACGTGAATTATGTATAGGCAATTTAAAATTTTCTTTTTATGTCTTTAGGGAGGGAAACTCCATCAGTTGCTGGAATAATTAACCCTGGGGCTGAGGGATTTCAAAAGCTATTTTTCTGTCAAGAAGAAATTGCTATTCCAGTGCATTCAGCGTGAGTCATGTTCTTTTTTTAATGTTTCCATTCACGATGAAGTTCTTTACCTCTTGATGGTGGTGGAAACCATAATTTTAGTCAGGCAATCTTCTTATCCTTTTTGGTTTTTCCTTTATTTTATTTGCAGGATTGAAGCAGCCTGTGCTGCACATCCTACTGCTGATGTTTTCATCAACTTCGCATCTTTTAGAAGGTCTGCAAGCGTTATTCCAATGGCATTATCAAGATCAGGAGTTCATAAATTTGCAATTTTATTACTAATCCTCTGAAAAGAAAATTCCATCATTACTATTTTTATGTTCACAGTGCTGCTGCTTCATCAATGGCTGCTTTGAAACAGCCAACGATAAGAGTTGTAGCTATCATAGCTGAAGGAGTTCCAGAGTCAGACACCAAGCAATTGATTGCATACGCACGCGCAAACAATAAGGTGAAGCAAGAGTTGATGCTTTTCAATTAAAATAAATTCTACAATGAGATCAGGCATGCAAGATGTACATCATTGCAACAGCATTGTGATGATACTATTGTGAATTTGATCTCCTTGTTAATTAACTAAATTGAACTGTATTTCTTACGTTTTGTTCAAAACACAGGTTGTTCTTGGGCCAGCTACTGTTGGAGGAATTCAAGCGGGAGCATTTAAGATTGGTGACACTGCAGGAACAATTGATAATATAATTCAGTGCAAGTTGTATAGGCCAGGCTCTGTTGGTTTCGTATCCAAATCCGTATGTTGTTGTTTCTTTTTCTTTTTTACTTAATAATTAGTCAATATTTTTATTTCTATATATGTTGTGTTGGATTAGTTTTGTGATAATTGATTGACATGATAATTATAGTGCATTGTGTTGTGTTGGATTAGTCTTGTGATAATTGATTGACATGTTAATTATAGTGCATTGTGTCTTTTCTTTGTCGAGTCTCTTCCAATATCTAAATTCCACTTTAAAACAAATCCACCAATCACAGAATTTCATGCCCTAAATCATTTGTTTGGTCTTTCCAAAAAATTGTAAACTTGGGCAATCACTGGGTAGCGATATTGTTTTCTCTGGAAGTTGAATGGTCTTGAGTTCTCAGGACTGGTTATAACATTTGCAGGGCGGGATGTCTAATGAATTGTACAATACTATTGGACGCGTGACAGATGGAATATATGAAGGTAATATACTATGCAAGCTGTTTTGTTTCATTTGGCTTGATTGTTTCTCTAATGTGACATATTTTTTTGGAGTAATGATTGACTTAACTATGATTTGTGTTTAGGAATTGCTATTGGAGGCGATGTATTCCCAGGGTCTACTCTTTCTGACCACATTTTGCGTTTTAACAACATTCCACAGGTATATCATACTCTTTATTGGGGTTTTTGAGTCTTTTGTGTTCTAGTTTTTCCTCGTTCTAAACTCATTGATATGTGCTGAAGTCTTGCTTTTATAACATGCATCATATAAAGGATGACTAGGGACAATTTTAAATTTGCATGTTTTCCCCAAGATCCTTGGCTCATTTAGTCATATTTCTGTGGTAATTTTGCACACTCATGACATCCCTTGAAAGACTTGCTTCTTGTATTAAACATGTTCACTATCAACCTTACTATCCGTTTTCAGGTTAAGATGATGGTTGTACTTGGAGAACTTGGGGGGAGAGACGAATATTCTTTAGTTGAAGCACTCAAACAAGGGAAAGTCACCAAACCAGTGGTTGCTTGGGTCAGCGGGACATGTGCTCGACTCTTTAAGTCCGAAGTTCAATTTGGTCATGCTGTGAGTTACATTTTCTATTTTGGGACATTGTATTACTCGTGGATACGCATTTCACACACTATTGTTCTGTGACAATTATAGGGCGCTAAGAGTGGTGGTGAAATGGAATCTGCCCAAGCAAAAAATGAAGCTCTGAGAGAAGCTGGAGCTGTGGTACCCACTTCATACGAGGCTCTTGAAAGTGCAATAAGAGAAACATTTGAGAAGCTGGTGAATTGTTGCTCAATCTTTAGTCCCAACTAGGCTCTTGATTTTGTCCCTTTCCCTTTTACTGCCTTTTCCTTCAAACCAAACTAACCGAAAAAAAAAATCTGGTCAAAGTTCTCTTCATTATTCACGTCCAGCTTTTATAATCTAACTTCTTTTCATAGGCCGAACAGGGAAACATCACACCTGTGAAAGAATTTACTCCCCCTCAGATTCCTGAGGACCTCAGCTCAGCAATTAAAAGTGGGAAAGTCCGTGCTCCTACTCACATAATTTCCACTATATCCGATGACAGAGGCATGCTCTATCACTTTTTTCGCTGTTATTGGTTGTTTCTTTTGAATACACCAAGATATGTTCTAAATTCCCCTAACTGTAGGTGAGGAGCCATGCTATGCTGGAGTGCCTATGTCATCCATTGTAGAACAGGGTTATGGTGTTGGTGATGTTATCTCACTTTTGTGGTTCAAGCGAAGCCTTCCTCGTTACTGTACACATTTCATTGAGGTAGGTCTTATCATATTGGTAAACTTGAATTTCTGCGAAGGTTTTTTCTCAATATTCTCTCTCTTCTTCTTGGACAAACTTTTACAAAAGACACGTATCTTCTTAATTTTTAACTAAATTTTCTTTTGGCCAGATATGTGTCATGCTATGTGCCGACCATGGTCCTTGTGTCTCTGGTGCTCACAACACAATAGTAACAGCCAGGGCTGGGAAGGACCTTGTTTCCAGCTTAGTGTCAGGTAGAGAGTTATCTAAACTTCCTGGGTAATCTATATTGGAGCTAGTTTCTTGTGTTTCATCACTGACACCTTTATTAAATAGGATTGCTTACAATTGGTCCTCGATTTGGTGGTGCCATCGATGATGCTGCACGGTATTTTAAGGATGCATATGACAGGGTAAGGATGCTGGGAGCTATAAGATGATTGCTGGCTATTCTCAGTGTTATTCTTGATATAGTCAGGCTATGATTTCGTCTGTTGGATTCATGGCAGGGCTTCACACCTTATGAATTTGTTGAAAGCATGAAAAAGAAAGGCATTCGTGTACCAGGAATAGGACACAGGTATTACTATTTTGACCTTTTTTTTTTTTTTTTTTTTTTACGTTTGAAGCTACAATAAGAACCCGTTTTTGGCTTGGTTAATGCATTGGGCTCTTGAAATTTGAAAACACGTTTTCTTGATATGAACAGGATAAAGAGAGGTGACAATAGAGATAAGAGAGTGGAGCTATTGCAGCGGTTTGCACGCACCAATTTCCCTTCTGTGAAGTACATGGAATATGCTGTGGAGGTCGAAACCTACACGCTCTCAAAGGCAAACAACCTGGTTCTTAATGTAGATGGTGCAATTGGGTCCCTTTTCTTGGATTTGCTTGCCGGCAGTGGAATGTTCAGCAAGCAAGAGATTGATGAAATAGTTGAGATTGGCTACTTGAACGGCCTCTTTGTGCTGGCTCGTGCCATCGGTTTAATCGGGTACGTAGGAAATTTATAGTTTACTTGCCCTGAATATTTTCCGACTTTGACTTCAATTTGCTTATTAAGAATCCATATTACCATCTTCAAACTCAGCATGTCCCTTGAATGAAATAGATTCACTAAATATCACTCAACTGAGATAATGACTTAGAAATTGTTTGACGATTGTCTAATTGAGTGTTCGGCTACTTCACAAGCCCACCCCTGCACGGATGGGTAGGCTCTGTAAATGAGTAATGGTCGTCCCAATATATCAGATGTTACTACTATATAACTACTTGCTCAATTTCTCTTCAGGCATACTTTCGACCAGAAGCGATTGAAACAGCCATTGTACCGTCACCCCTGGGAGGATGTTCTCTACACCAAGTGATGAGTTTATAGGTATTTCTTATCCGCACCAATGCCCAGCCAAACCGTCACTTTACTCTACCATCATTTTTATTTCTACAGGTCTAGTAGAATCTTCAGGTTAGTGCTTCTGGGGTTATTTGTTGGTTTACAACTTCTCGTTATTCATAAATTATGGAATAAAAATGTTGTACCAAGTTGCCTATCCACGGTTTTGTATTATGGTTTCAACGAGAAGTTCAGTATGTCGTTGCATGATGGACTGATATTTGAATTAGTTAATATGATAATACACGGATTTAAACTCAAGATCTTAATTATTTATATTTTTAATATTCACAAATAAAGAAACAAACCACGTTTCTTAAAAAAATAAATCGACCTAATGTATGTAAGTAATTGGGATTAAATTACTCGTGATTACTAAAAATACTATGACAATCCAAAGCATATGTTAAAGCTTGCAATGGACATTGGCAATAAATTGGAGGATAAGAAAATGAAAGATGGAAGGCTTAACACATGCAGGAGTCGTCTCCTTTTCTTCTCTATTTTTCTCCCCCAAAATAAGGTGGTGACGCTGGAAACCAAGAAAAGAGAGGCGTCAAAGAAGAAGAGAGGAAACGAGAGAAAAAAATTTGACGAGATTAAAAAATAGGATTAACAACAAGAAAATAGACGATTGCGATTAAAGAAAAAAAAAATTACAAATAAGGAGTTCATTTATTAGAAATTTGTCAAACCAAAAGATCATTCTAACGGCCTGCCAAACGAAATTAAGTGAATACAACTCAACCATGTGCAGTACAACGAACATCCGACGTCTCATAGAAATGACAGTTTTCGACCTCAACATGATCCTCTTTCACCAAGTTCTACCATGGGTATTTCTCTGGATTTGAATCAACAGCCCTTCCATGGCGGCTCAACATGCACTTAATTTGCAGTCTTCTGGCTGGTTTAACTTAATCCTCGTGTTAGAATCTATTTTGATGACCCTGAATCAACCAGCTAAGAATCTCCTTCTCCTCCTCCTCCTTCTTTTTGGATGGGTAGGACAGGATTGGTGGGTCAGTGGCAAGTCCTGAAATTCGATACGAATAATCAATTGCTTTTGTTCTTCTTTCTCGCTGCATCGGGATAGGGGCCAGCCCAGCCAATTGAATCGATTGTTCTCTCCTCGCTGCTTCGTCAAAATCTTATCTCCCA
The DNA here is from genome assembly GCA_022432975.1 of Begonia masoniana. Lineage (NCBI taxonomy): Eukaryota > Viridiplantae > Streptophyta > Magnoliopsida > Cucurbitales > Begoniaceae > Begonia > Begonia masoniana. Next base: position 51,318,645 of record CM039507.1, on the reverse strand, counting down.
CGTTCTCCCGATTCCGGATGAGGACACCCACTGTGATTGGTTCTTGATTGGGCGATTCACGAGTCCATCGAAACACAAGTTCCAAGCACACTTCCAGACACTGCTGGACGCGCTTATTGACCTATCGTCTTCCTCTACACTCCCCCCCTCTCCCGCCGCTCCCGAATGCTACTAACTCAATCTTATCCGCTTGCCGATTCATTCGCTGTTGTTCTGCTTAGATTTTTCTTTTTGCTTCTGAGCTTCTTTCCTCGATTCAGCTCAATCTGTGAGAGAGTTTCTGAATCAGGCGAAATAATGGCTTCCGGTAGTAACACAGCTCAGTCCGATCATCAACAAGGGCAGTCCTCTAACGCAAACACGAGCAACACCGTAGTGCTCCGGTCGGAATCCGTCAGCAAAGCCATAGCGCAGTACACCGTCGATGCTCGTCTCCACGCGGTCTTCGAGCAGTCAGGTAAGTCTGGAAAGTGCTTTGACTACTCCCAGTCTCTGAAAACCTCCACACAATCGGTTCCTGAACAACAAATTACGGCTTACCTTTCCAATATTCAAAGGGGAGGGCGTATCCAGCCCTTTGGCTGTATGATAGCAGTAGAGGAAGCTAGTTTTCGAGTCATCGCATATAGTGTTAACGCTCGCGAAATGCTAGGCCTCACTCCCCAATCCGTTCCTAACCTCGAAAAGCCAGAAATTCTCACAATCGGTACCGATGTGAGGAGTTTATTCACCCAATCTAGCGTACTTTTACTCGAGAGAGCATTTAGGTCTCGAGAAATCACCTTGTTGAATCCAGTGTGGATTCATTCGAAGAATTCTGGGAAACCATTTTACGCAATTTTGCATAGGATTGATGTTGGGATTGTGATTGATTTAGAGCCTGCTAGGACTGAGGATCCTGCCCTGTCGATTGCCGGGGCAGTGCAGTCTCAGAAACTAGCGGTTCGAGCTATTTCCCAGCTGCAATCACTTCCAGGTGGTGATGTTAAACTCTTGTGTGATACTGTGGTTGATTGTGTTAGGGAGCTTACTGGTTATGATCGAGTTATGGTATTTAAATTCCACGAAGACGAGCATGGAGAGGTTGTTGCAGAAAGCAAGAAGTCGAATTTAGAACCATATATTGGATTACACTATCCGGCAACTGACATTCCTCAGGCTTCAAGGTTTCTCTTCAAGCAGAATCGGGTAAGGATGATCGTCGACTGCCATTCGACGCCTGTTCGTGTCATTCAGGACGAAGGATTAGTGCAACCCTTATGTTTGGTCGGTTCGACCTTAAGAGCTCCCCATGGTTGTCATGCTCAATACATGGCTAATATGGGTTCTGTCGCTTCATTAGCAATGGCAGTCATTATCAACGGTAATGATAACGAAACGGGTGGTGGCCGAAACTCGACAAGGCTCTGGGGTTTGGTTGTCTGCCACCATAATTCGGCTCGGTGCATCCCCTTCCCGCTCCGTTATGCTTGCGAGTTTCTAATGCAGGCGTTTGGACTGCAACTGAATATGGAACTCCAGCTGGCCTCGCAGTTATCAGAAAAACATGTTTTGAAAACTCAAACTCTTTTGTGCGATATGATTCTTCGAGATTCGCCAGCCGGAATTGTTACTCAAAGTCCGAGTATTATGGATTTAGTGAAATGTGACGGGGCAGCACTTTACTACCAAGGGAAGTGTTATATACTAGGAGTGACCCCGACCGAAGCACAAATAAAAGATATCGCAAATTGGTTGTTGGCTTTTCATGGAGATTCGACCGGGCTAAGTACCGACAGCTTAGCCGAGGCTGGCTACCCTGGAGCAGCATTGCTCGGCGATGCAGTTTGTGGAATGGCCGTTGCTTATATCACTAAAAGGGATTTTCTCTTCTGGTTTCGATCTCACACAGCCAAAGAGATCAAGTGGGGTGGAGCAAAGCATCATCCGGACGACAAAGACGATGGTCAGAGAATGCATCCACGCTCTTCGTTCAATGCCTTTCTAGAAGTCGTAAAAAGCCGGAGTTTGCCTTGGGAGAATGCGGAGATGGATGCTATTCATTCGCTGCGGCTTATTCTCCGAGACTCATTCAAAGACACCGAATTCAACAACTCAAAGGCAGTTATAGATGCCCTTCCCAAGAATCTCGAAATGGAAAGGTTGGATGAGCTCAGTTCAGTTGCCAGAGAAATGGTTAGGTTGATTGAAACTGCTACTGCCCCCATTTTTGCTGTAGATGTCAATGGTCGAATAAATGGATGGAACGCGAAGGTTGCAGAGTTGACCGGATTTCCAGTGGAAGAGGCTATGGGTAAATCCTTGGTCCAAGATCTCATATATAAGGAATCTGAAGAAACCGTCGAGAAACTTCTTCAACGAGCTTTGAGAGGTAAGTTAGTAGCATTTGAAAAAAAAAAATTTAGCAAAAGAAGATGATCTGTTTTGATGCATGAATTCATGGATGGAGTCAGATATAATTTAAAGTTTCTAACTTTGATGTTTTGTAAAATGATTAGTAGTTTGTTCCGGATATGAAATTGTCAAAATATAGTCATCATTTCTCATACTAGAAGTGAAATTTACTACATTTTCTGTGATTTCTTCTCATTTTACACTCATCACGTTCACCTAGGAAAAATTATCCTCTTTGGTTCCTGAACATGGTCAGCAATGAAATTGAGTACTATAGAACAGGCTTGATTTTCACCTTTTTAGTAATATTTTCTCTGATTTATGAATATCTATCCTCGGTTTGACCCAATGCAGGCGAAGAAGACAAGAATGTAGAGATAAAATTGAAGATGTTTGGCTCAGAACAACATAAACGGCCCATTTTTGTCGTAGTCAATGCATGCTCAAGCCGGGATTACACAGACAATGTCGTCGGAGTTTGTTTTGTTGGTCAGGATGTTACCGACCAAAAAGTTGTTATGGATAAGTTCATTAACATACAAGGAGATTACAAGTCTATAATTCACAGTCCGAACCCTTTGATCCCTCCCATATTTGCCTCGGACGACAACACATACTGCTCGGAGTGGAATACTGCTATGGAAAACCTCACCGGCTGGTCAAAAGGGGATATTGTCGGAAAAATATTGGTTGGAGAGGTCTTTGGCGGTTGTTGTCGGCTCAAGGGTTCGGATGGACTAACGAAATTTATGATTGTCTTACACAACGCCATCGGAGGAAATGATACCGACAAATTTCCGTTTTCATTTTTCAACCGGAACGGGAAATATGTGCAGGCCCTTTTAACTGCAAACAAGAGGGTCGACATGAAGGGTAATATCATTGGAGCTTTCTGCTTCTTACAGATGGTAAGTCCTGAATTACAGCAAGCCCTTAAAGTCCAGAGGTTGCAGGAGAAGAGATGCGTGGCAAGGATGAAAGAGCTTGCCTATATTTGTCAAGAAGTCAAAAATCCTTTTAATGGAATTCGATTTACTCGTTCACTTTTGGAAGCTACGGAATTAACTGAAGATCAAAAGCAGTTTTTGGAGATAAGCACCGCTTGCGAGAAGCAGATGTCGAAGATTATGAAAGATGTGGATTTGGAAAGCATCGACGACGGGTTAGTTTTTTTTATTTTTTTTTTATCGTTTTTAAGAATTATAGAGTCATATTTTTCAAAGAAATCTATGCATTGTTTCTTTTGGATTAGCCCATTGGAGCTCGAGAAGTCGGAGTTCTTGCTCGGGAGTGTCATTGATGCTGTTGTTGGCCAAGTAATGATAGCAGTTAGAGAAAGAAACTTGCTGCTAATTCGAGATATTCCGGAAGAAGTAAAAAGTCTCGGAGTTTATGGTGATCAAGTCAGAATTCAACAAGTTCTGACCGATTTTCTGTTGAATATGGTGCAATATGCGTCTTCTCCGGATGGTTGGGTTGAGATTCGAGTATGTCCAAGCTTGAAGCAAATCTCAGAGGGACTCACTCTTGTGCATAATGAATTCAGGTATGATTTGCCAAATGGTGATTTGGATCATCACAAGCGAGGATGTTTTTTCCTTTCCATTCAATCACTTTTGTGTATTGTTTTTGTTATATTTCATTTTTTATTAAAAAAAAATATAATATTACTCCGAGTTGACGTTTTCTTGCTCATGATGAAGGATTTTGTGCTCGGGCGACGGACTTCCCCCGGAATTGGTACAAGACATGTTTCATAGCAGCAGATGGGTGACTCGAGAAGGCCCCGGATTGAGCATATGTTGTAAGATTTTGAAGCTCATGAACGGGCAAGTCCAGTACATCAGAGAGTCAGGAAAACTGTTGCTTCCTAATTACTTTTGAGCTTCCTATGACTTGAATTGGCTTCTTCGTTCCAAATTATGTTTTCCGAACGCATTCTCAATGCATGGATTCGCAATCGAAGAACCATTCACATACAACTCGCAACTAATGCAAGTGTGTAGACAGGGATCCTGCCTGACCGGAAAATGCTGAGAGGCTCATTCCACCATCCTAATTTTCTTTCAGGTAATTTAACGATTGATTTTCGCCTGAAGCAGCAACTTGCCACTTGAAGTGCTATAGCAATAACAGCTTCTACTGCAATGGCGGTTCTTGATAGAAAGCTGCTGTAACTCATGTACTTCTCAATAAAGAGTGTGTATTCATAATTTGGCTCAAAACAATGGCCTTGATGAGTTGTTGAATAGGAGAATCCCTGTGAATGTACAATTTAAGAACCTGAATCTTATTCTGATTGAAGCATCATCAAGTTTTCCAAAGTAGAATTTACCCATTCATACTTTCTAACTTGGCTAACTTTGAGTTGGCTAACAAATTACTCAAGACAATCAACAGTCAACACTAGGAATGGACTGAGAAAGAACAAGATCCTGACCTAGCAAGAATAAGTGTGGTAGACCGGGAGATTGAATAGGGTGTGAAATAGAAATATTTATCCATCATATTCATTTCTCTTGAGTACACTATCCAATCATTTCTAAGTAATATTTAAAATCTCCAAAAAAAAAGTTACTACTTCCTCAAATGCCAGTTTTTTCAGCGAGCAAATAGCGAATGGCAGCAACTGCATCCCCTTTATGCTCCCGCAAGGTTCTCTCGGCCACCTTCTTGTCCAACTGATCTCAGAATCAATGAAAGTGTATCAGAAAACATAAACAGAGATGAACTCGAGGATTATTTGAAACAAAAAGGTTATGTTTTACCTCTAGTTCAATTGCAATTATGTCAACATCTGCAGGATTGATCTTAACAGAGGCTAATTCTTTCTCTCTGAGAAACAAATCCCATATTTGTTTGAAAGATGAGAAATTAATCAACAAAAAGCCACAGAAGTAGCCGAGATGTGGATGAACTAACATCTAAATCATCGTTCATTATAAATAGTAATCATAGTCAACGGGATAAATTTTCTCCACTCAACATAATCTAATGATATGACAGAACAATGTGTTAGAGGAAATAATGGTAAAAATAGCATAATTAAGATTATGATTATATTGAATGTCAACACTGATGTTCTGACTTTTTCATCATGCTTCAGCCACAAACTGCAATATGAATCAGCATATTTTTTTTGAAGTCTCGTAAATTCTTAACTTAAATATCATTATCCAAGATGCAAATCGTTGTCAAGAGTCAAAACCAATTCATCTTGAGGGTTGTAAACACTTGAGTTATGAAGAATGACGATCAAGGTCGTCAAAAAAGGTTTGCTACCAATGCTTATTATTCATTACAATTTCGGAGTCGTTCGCACCATCATATTTGGCACATAATGAGTTTTACGTTTTTGTAAAGCAGACAATTCACGAGATTCCTACCTTTTTTTAGCAAGAAATGAAGTGTATTGAAATGAGATTCCTACCTCAAACGCATAGCATTCCAATCTGCCTCAGCTGAAGCAGCAATTGACGCCATTGCCTGCAGTACAACAGCCACGACTATAAAGAAAGGAAGGTAAAGCATAGAAACAAACACTAAGCACTTTGTTGCCATTAAAGACAGCTAAAAAGCAATACAAGACTATACAAAAACATTAAAAAAAAAAAAGAGCAACCAATAAAAGAATGAGCTAGAGGACCTCTTGAACACGAGTGGAATCGAGTTGTCGATCTTCCACCCGGTCGGTGAGCTTGTCAAGCGCTTTGCTCTGTTGCTGCAAATCCTTAGAGTCAACAATTCTGTCTATCGCACCTTCATCTGCACCCTCCATTTCCGAAAAAAACTGGATTTACGCTCCGTATCGAAAGATCAAACCCTAGCTCTCAGCCTCTCACAGCCAGTACTTTGCCAATCCGAACGGCAAGAAATGGAGGCGAGAACAGCAGTTAGGAACTGAAGATTTACGAACCGGGTAATCGAATATGGGCCGGTTTTCCTAAGCCCAAATAAGATCATTAGGTGGCCCAAGCCCAGTGTTGATAGAACTCGAAATTTGAGTTAAAAAGAAGAGTATTCGATCTCTTTTATGTTGATAGTTGCTTGTTATGTTGTGACGCTTGATAGAAAGTGAAAGAGTAGAATTCACTCTAAAAGCTAATTCAATGATTGAGGAAATCTCTCTCATATTTATACATGACTGTTTGCTTTGGTTCTGTCAATGTGGGACAACACCCGCCCACACATCTAGCATGATAGGTTTTTATTTCCTTCACGTTTAGCGTGTTTAATCAGTTATCACATCGTACAGATTTAGCTCTGATACCATGATAAAAAGTGAGAGAGTAGAACTCACTCCAAAAGCTAGCTCAATGAGTGAGGGAATCCCTCTCATATTTATATATGACCGTTTACTTTGATTCTGTCAATATGGAACAACACCGGCTCACACATCTAGCGTGATAGGTTTTTAACACTCACAAGTAGGGGTGGGCAAAACTAGGATCGTAATCGCCAGCCAACTTGTATGAATTGTAACATGTTCTTAACATAAAAGTACCTTCTGTTCACGGTTTTGAGTGTAAAAAACTCGTTATAATCAAATAGAGCTGAACCGCAAATCACAAAAAATTAATTTTAATTTGAGTTTTGGAACTGTACCAGATCTCACAATTCAATTCAATTCGGTTCTGGTTCGGTTTGATTTCTAAATATGGAATCGGAACATTGCTCATAGGCAATAAATTGGTGGCAAAGAATGGTTAATTTTGCATTCTCATAGTTACCCAACAATAGGGGTAAAGAACCATATCCATATCGACTACACATATTTACCAACACACTCATTGGGTAAACGGTAGACAAACTAGACTGTTCCTACAAACATAATTTCATCGTCCAGCTGACTCTCAATCGCTCCAATTCAGCTCCTCTTCAAAGCCACGCAGGCAACCACTCTTTCCCGTCGATGAAATCGATCGACAGAAAAGGTTCGGCTTCTTTCTCCGACAGTTGTTTAGCCCAGGGAGCTCTCTTTCCCGACGGCTCAGCTCCCGGTCCGAAGCATTGGTACTCCGCATGGTATAGATTTCTACAAACCCAAATTTTAGAGTTAAAAGCAAAATAAACGGCAGCCGAAGACGGCGATAGTAGTGGTCGCTCTTACTCTGTGCTGCCGGCGTAGCTCCAGTTGGTCCATCCCTGAGGAGCAACTGGTCATGGAGAGGTAAGTTTTAGCAAAAACCACTCTTGAATAAGCCCCCTTTGCTCTTCCTAAGTACACATCACCGCCTGTACCGTAAACCTTCCCTTTTATAAACACAAACCCGCTGTTCTCGTCTTCGCTGGCCCTGGTTTGGGCCGTAATCGACCCTTGGATCTTGACCCGTTTGTCGTCGATCACGAATATTTCACAGCTCTGCATACATTTCAGTACGATCAGTATTTGGTAAACGATTGTGGAGGAAAAGCGGAAAGAAGGTGTTTTACGCGAAAGACGGATCGGCTTCTGCCGAAGATGAAGTCGATGGAGCCTTGAATGTAGCAATTGTCGTAATAATGCCGGCCTTTGTAATCAAACAGAGTGTTGTGGGTGCTGTAGAAGGCGCAGTGGTAGAATGCTACTTTGTCGGCGCCCACAAACGCCGCCACTGACTGGTTTTGGGAGGTGTAAGCTACGCCGGTGGGCGCATCGTTCTGTATGCTCAATCGGTTAAAATTGATATTATGTATTTTTTTAATTTTAAAAAATTAAAAAAACCAACCGGAAAAGAGGCCCAAACCGACTATAAAAAAATCGAAAACCGAACTAAAAATCAGAAACCAAAACTGAACCAGACAAGACAAAAAATTCTATTTTATTATGAAACCAACCTGGTTTGGTTATAATATAAACTTGGTTCCATTTTGGTTTTCAAAATTTTATAACCGAACCGAACCGAACAGGACTCAATCATGACAAAACACTTGAGCAAAGCTCAAGTCCCATTTCTATTTTGTTATGAAACCAACCCGGTTTGGTTCAAATACAGACCCGGTGGGTTTTAATTTTTAAAATTTTGAACCGAACTCAACCAGACTCATTCTCCCCCCAGTGGAAACCTCAAACAACAAAACACCAACGTATCAAATCGAATTATCCATGAAACTCGAATCAATCCAAATTTTTCCATTCGAAAATCAGAACTAAATATATCGACATCACACTCTAGATCAAACAAAAAGATGAGTTCTAAGTCGGATTGATCGCCACAAGAAAGAACATATTATACGAAAAAAGTGATTCGAAATTCGACGTAATTTTTATTCAGTCACAACGAAACACTCTGAACAAAGCTCGCGTCTCACATTGCAATTCATTATATATCATAATTTTCATTCAATCACGACGAAACACCCGAGCTAATCATGCATCTCGTCATATATATATGTATGTATGTGATTTCATTCTTATATTCCGATAGTCACGAAAAGGAACTAAGTTATAGTTAAAATAAGTGGAAGAAAAAGGGAAAAGTTAGAGGAGAGTAATTGACCTTGAAGCTAATTCCAAAGGCGACAAAATGTGGGGATTCGACCTTAAAAGTAGCAGATTCAACGTTGTCTGAAGAGCTTTGAGACCAAACAATGTAGGTTCTTCCCTTCCCATTCCCTCTCATGAATATATATGGCTTATTCTCTGGTATATGCACCTTCTCTCTACCAAACCAAATACAGAACACAAAAAACGGTCATCTTTACGCCATTGAAGACCCAGAAAAAACCTCAAAAAAAAAAAAAAGATAGAGAATTCACCTGTAAACGCCTTTCCGAACATGGATGATAACCCAATGGGAATTCCCTTCCGGAACCGAGTCGATAGCAGCTTGAACAGATCTGAAATCTCCATCGCCATTGATATCGACCTTAATGGTTCGATTGGTATCTACCCTTTTCGTCAAAAGCTGAGAGTCGATGACAGGAATTTCGACGTTCAAACCAGACACAGGTAAAGAGATAGAATCCGAGGAGAAGACAGGAAAGGCGAGAGCGAAGAAGATCACCGCGCAGACAACGAAGTTAAAGGAAGGCATGGTTATGGGAGAGATTTGGAAGAGCAGAGAGAAGGAAGAAAAGAAAGAAGGGCTTAAAAAGAAGAAGCTTGGGATTTCATTTTTGGGTGTGCTGTTTTGTTTGGAAGGTTAAAAACTTGCGTCGACGGATTAAAGCGGGAAAGTTAGTTACAAACGTTCTATATTTTGGAGGGCTTCCAACGGTTTCCTATTAACCTTAATTTTTTGTGGTTACCTAAGCTTTGTTCTTGTTCTTGTTCTTGTCTTTGGTTTTGTGATACATTTTTTAATTAGTGTTTAACTGATGGCTAATTATGTTCATAATTAGGTTTATGTTGATAAACTTATAACGAGAAACAACGGGGCTCCCAAAAAAAATTTGGGGCCTTGGCCAACCTTGGGTCGTGGTCCGATTGCTTACCGTTGCCCACAATGCTACACACCAAAAGGTTTCCTATTTTCAAAGCTCTATGCCAAGTCTTTTATGCGACAATATCCTTTGTAATTACAGATTATACAATTTATAATTTATATTCTGCATTAAAGATTAAAAAAACTATTTTTTATAAATTTAAAATTCAAAATGCGTTACATTATTTGTTTGTGCAACATTAAAAATAATTTGTTGGTGGTCCAATAGAGGGAAAGCAATTTCGGCCATTTAAACTAAGGGTGGGCGTGCTCCGGGTCGGTCCGGTTCCGACTAGAACCTGATCGGACCGATTTTATCCTGAATTCCAAAACCGATTGTGGAAGTTTGGTCCATCCGGTCCTGGTCCGGTCTAGTCCCAAGTTCCTCCCACTATAATATTAAAAAAAAATTATTTAAAAAAAATTAAAAATAAAACGAAAAAAATGCAAATCGCCTAAATGAGAAATCAAAAAAAAAAATCTATCAGAAATCAGAATCACCAAATTGCCATTTACCAGAATCAGAATCAAACAATAATGAATAAACGCAGTATCAGAATCACCTCTTGTCTCTCACCATCGAGCGTTAGTCGAAGGTGGAGTGCGCGGGACGCGGAGACTGAGAGGTGCAGTGCTTCGATTCAGCAGAGGCTGAATGGCGACCGGCTACGGCGAAGGTGACGGCGATTGAGCGTTGCCACGTGCATGCGTGCTGAGAGTTAGGGGTGGGCAGAACCGAACCGAACCGAACCGAACCGAACCGAACCGAACCGAACCGAACCGAACCGAACCGAACCGAACCGAACCGAACCGAACCGAACCGAACCGAACCGAACCGAACCGAACCGAACCGAACCGAACCGAACCGAACCGAACCGAACCGAACCGAACCGAACCGAACCGAACCGAACCGAACCGAACCGAACCGAACCGAACCGAACCGAACCGAACCGAACCGAACCGAACCGAACCGAACCGAACCGAACCGAACCGAACCGAACCGAACCGAACCGAACCGAACCGAACCGAACCGAACCGAACCGAACCGAACCGAACCGAACCGAACCGAACCGAACCGAACCGAACCGAACCGAACCGAACCGAACCGAACCGAACCGAACCGAACCGAACCGAACCGAACCGAACCGAACCGAACCGAACCGAACCGAACCGAACCGAACCGAACCGAACCGAACCGAACCGAACCGAACCGAACCGAACCGAACCGAACCGGTTTCGGTTCGGTTTGGTTCGATACATAAATCAATTTTATGTTTAGGGTCGGGTTCACTTATTCTGGTTCGGGTTCGGTTCGGTTGCAGTCAAACCGAACCCAACCCGAAAACCGAACCCAACCCGTAACACAAATATTTGGGATGTCGCCGTCGGGATTGAGTTTTGGTTTAGGAATTAGGGCAGGGCAGTGGCGAATGCGATAGACGATTCCTCGGCAGGCCCAAGTAGAGTGGGAGGAAGAGAGAGCAGAGGAGAGACAGGAAGGGCTACAAAATACGTGATTTTGGGAGCAGGAGGGGCATGAAACCATGGATTCCGAAGACGAAAGGTTAACAGGGTCCGGAAGCAATTGGAGCAATAGGCCATGTTTTTGGCTGAGGAGAAAGGAAAAGCAGAGTAGGTAAGAACGGGAGACTCTCTGAGAACGATCTGCCCCGCCTTGAGCGGTTGAGCCGCCATTAGAGCTCTCCCTCTCCCTTCAATTTCCCCAATCTGCAGCATCTTCCTATTCGTCACCGCCGTCGACTCCGTTCCTCTTCAGTTGGCATATTGGTTCGTTAACCTCTTTTTAATATGATTGTTTATTTTCGCTCAATTAGATTAATCTATTAAATTTAGGGTTCCTAATAATTCAAGGCTAATATATATGAACATTAATTTATATTTTAGTCTCTTAACGATTACGTCACTCACTTATTTATCCATGGTATACAATAATACTTCTATGAATGAGTGAATAATACGTAAATACTGTGTCAAAGTTTAAAATTAGAGTCTAATATAGAATCGCTCATTTATAAATAAATCATCCTCTCAAAAATATTTATTTATTATTTATTACTTTGGCAATTGACACAACAGTAAGGTTTTATATTTAGGCGAGGAAAGCTGCAATGGATGATATGGTTTTATAGTTATTTTTTAATCGTACTTGTACCAGGAGGATTACTTTGGCAATTGGCACAACAACAGTATGGTTTTATATTTTTTTTTTGTACCAGGAGGATTACTTTGGCAATTGGCACAACAACAGTATGGTTTTATATTTTTTTTTTTTTTTTTTTTTTTTTTTTTTTTTTTTTTTTTTTTTTTTTTTTTTTTTTTTTTTTTTTTTTTTTTTTTTTTTTTTTTTTTTTTTTTTTTTTTTTTTTTTTTTTTTTTTTTTTTTTTTTTTTTTTTTTTTTTTTTTTTTTTTTTTTTTTTTTTTTTTTTTTTTTTTTTTTTTTTTTTTTTTTTTTTTTTTTTTTTTTTTTTTTTTTTTTTTTTTTTTTTTTTTTTTTTTTTTTTTTTTTTTTTTTTTTTTTTTTTTTTTTTTTTTTTTTTTTTTTTTTTTTTTTTTTTTTTTTTTTTTTTTTTTTTTTTTTTTTTTTTTTTTTTTTTTTTTTTTTTTTTTTTTTTTTTTTTTTTTTTTTTTTTTTTTTTTTTTTTTTTTTTTTTTTTTTTTTTTTTTTTTTTTTTTTTTTTTTTTTTTTTTTTTTTTTTTTTTTTTTTTTTTAATCGTACTTGTGTGTATATATTAAGTTTCATTTAATTTTTTTATTATAGTGTTCATAGATTGGAACCGACTTGATCCGAACCGAACCGAACCGAAATTTTAGGTTCGGGTCTGTTTTAAGATATTCGGATTCGGGTTCGGGTTCGGGTTCGGAAACCTGAACCCGAAACCGAAAAGGTAGGTTCTGTTCTGTCCAAAACCGAACCGAACCGAAGATTGCCCACCCCTACTGAGAGTGAGTACTGTAGTTATTGCGTAGTGACTAGGGCCTGAGGGTTGACTCCAAGAGTGAGCAGTGGAGAGTGACCAAAGTCGAACGAAGAGCTTCTCTTCTGAGTTATGAGAGTGAGTGACGGGGGACGAAGCAACAAGTTCTAACTGAACTTCTGATTTAAAATCAAAAGCGTAAAATATTCGCTTTCGAGATTTTGGTATCAGGATCGTGGACCGGACCAAGACCGATGAGATTTTGGGTGCGAGGATCAATCTCGGACCGAATGGCTTGGAGAATCAACCGAAACCTTCGGTCTGGTCCGGTTCTCAGTCCGGTTCGGTCCTGCCCACCTCTAATTTTAACTGTTCTTTTTTATTTAATGTTCTTCACATTGAAACTCTCAAACCAATCCTCTTCCTCTCACGGATTACTACTGATTTTGTTGCAGGCATTTAATGGCAGACAACTACACATTCTGCCTTTCTTCTTCTTTCCCAACCAATTTTCTTAACCAAATTCCTCCATTTAAACCCTCTCTTTCTATCCATGGACCTTCACTTTCTGTTCAAGCAAAGACTCCCATTTCTTCCATTTTTGAGATGGGTGTCGACCAGATTTCAGGCACAAGACGAAGACGAAGTTTTGTTTATGGTCTGCAAATTTTGATGATTGCGTTTATTGAAAATGAGACATGTTTAGCGAAGAACTATGCAGCCTTTTTTGTCTTTGGAGATTCGTTGGTTGATGTTGGAAACAACAATTACATGTTGACTTTATCGAAAGCCGACTATATTCCGAACGGGATAGATTTCGGTAAGCCGACCGGTCGATTCACTAACGGGCGGACGATTGTCGACATCATTGGTATGATCCGATTGAATTGACTACATTCAATAACTCGTTATAACACTTGTTACGTATATACTTTTTGAATCGTTGTCAGGTCAGGAGCTGGGCTTTAAACATTTCATCCCTCCGTATCTCTCTCCAACAACCGTCGGCCCGGCGGTTCTCCGAGGGGTCAATTACGCTTCCGGAGGCGGCGGGATTTACAATCTAACAGGCTACATTTTTGTAGGTTATTGATTTATTTATTCTCAAAAAATAGCATTTATTTTATATAATTTAATACAAATTAATTATTATTAATGCCAATAATCTAGATTGGTCGCCTCAACATGGATGCACAGATAGATAATTTTGCGAACACTAGGCAAGAGATCATTTCAATGATTGGTCTTCCGGCAGCGATGGAGGTGATGAATAATTCCCTGTTCTCAGTTACGATGGGCTCCAATGACTTCATCAATAACTACTTGACACCTGTCCTCTCCATCCCCCAGCAAAAGTTGATCTCTCCTCAACTCTTCGTTGATCGCATGATTTTGAAATTTAGACTCCAGCTAACCGTACGGAATTTTACACGTGTAATTTACTTAAATTAATTATTAGGTTAGAGTTAACATTTTGATTTTTAATCTGACGTCGTTTTATGTTTGGAAATTTTGCAGAGGCTGTTCTTGCTGGGGGCTAGGAAGATTGTTGTGACAAACGTGGGGCCAATTGGGTGCATACCTTATTTGAGGGATATAAATCCAAAAACAGGAACAAACTGTGTCATTTTTCCAAATCAATTGGCTCGTATGTTCAATTTCAAGTTGAAGAGCTTGGTTAAAGAGCTTAACCATCACCTAACCGGTTCAATTTTTGTCTATGCCGATGCTTATCGGATCGTCCTAGACATCATCCAAAATCACGAGTCCTATGGTACGTCTCCTAAACTCCACATAACTCCACATTTATATTGAACTTATTTATTTTGATTGATACTGGACAAAATATGAGTTTGATTATTGATTTGATGTAGGATTCGAGAGTGCAAATACTGCATGCTGTTACGGTGCAGGGAAGTTCGGAGGGCTTGTGGCGTGCGGGGCCTTATCAATGGTTTGTCGGGATAGATCAAAGTTTGTGTTTTGGGACCCATATCATCCGTCTGATGCTACCAATGTTATCATCGCCAATCGCCTTCTTGACGGAAACACCACTGACATTTGGCCGGTCAATATTAAAAGACTCGCTCAGCTTTGATGATCTTATTCGTCTAATCAACTAGGTTTTCTAACGAAGATGTAAAACAAAAAGTTATAATTGATATTAATTGTACATACAAAAAAATACATTCCCAAATAACGAGAGACGAACCTTAGATAGATCACAACTCGTCGATCCCATTTAGGGCTCGAACCTATCTATCTTGCGAGCTCAACTACTCGAGCCAAAAAAAAAAAAAAAAAAAAAAAAAAAAAAAAAAAAAAAAAAAAAAAAAAAAAAAAAAAAAAAAAAAAAAAAAAAAAAAAAAAAAAAAAAAAAAAAAAAAAAAAAAAAAAAAAAAAAAAAAAAAAAAAAAAAAAAAAAAAAAAAAAAAAAAAAAAAAAAAAAAAAAAAAAAAAAAAAAAAAAAAAAAAAAAAAAAAAAAAAAAAAAAAAAAAAAAAAAAAAAAAAAAAAAAAAAAAAAAAAAAAAAAAAAAAAAAAAAAAAAAAAAAAAAAAAAAAAAAAAAAAAAAAAAAAAAAAAAAAAAAAAAAAAAAAAAAAAAAAAAAAAAAAAAAAAAAAAAAAAAAAAAAAAAAAAAAAAAAAAAAAAAAAAAAAAAAAAAAAAAAAAAAAAAAAAAAAAAAAAAAAAAAAAAAAAAAAAAAAAAAAAAAAAAAAAAAAAAAAAAAAAAAAAAAAAAAAAAAAAAAAAAAAAAAAAAAAAAAAAAAAAAAAAAAAAAAAAAAACGAACACGGCTGTTAAGATGGTTGGTCCAACGAGCTCGTTTACTAGAAATAGTTAGAATTGAATGGATTTGGATTAGTTGGGTAAAGGAAGTGATGACTGATGATGATTCCTAGGCATTCAATGGCTCGATCAACTCTCTTTGTGATCTTTAGGCACTCGCTTCTATGCATTTATCATCCTCCCTCAGAATTAATACATCTCTTCCCCTTTTGTCACTATAATTAGGGCAAAAAATTATGTTACGTGTATAATTTTAACATATTATCTACAAAAAACAAAAAACAAAAATTAAAATTTTTATGCAAAATCAAATTTAAATTAGGAATAAATAAATAAAAATTAAATTATTTGGAGACAAAATATAAAATGTATTATTTATTCGGAGCATGGGAAGATTATTGATTTATATATTCATGGATCCTTTAAAATCACTTCATTCGGTTCCTTTTTGTCTACTTATCTTACCCCTTATTATACCTTGTTTAAACTGCTTCCAAAAAACTGTGTTTAGAAACCAGTTAAAGGCACCATCACCATTCACTTCGAAACTAATATTCTTCCATTTGATTGTGAAAGATTACGATTAGTTATGCGGTGTCACACAGGGTGTTACGTGTGACACCGACAATGAATGCAGTGATGAACAATATAAATATGCGAAAATAAATGAGACAGGAGGTTATTAACGCAGTTTGGCAACCAGCTTACATCTGCGGGGCCACGCCCAGATATAAAAACATTTCTTTGAGTTCACAAAGTTACAAGATAATCGGACTTATACAAATAAAGACTCCCTCTTATCTTTGCCTCTAGCTAACTTCCCCAAGGAAACTGTTTTTGCTAGATCTTTTCGACTTTAGATCGACCTCTCCCGAGATATAGAAAACAACAAGATCCCTTTGTTGTTGATTCCTCCCGGAAGGAATCCGTGTTATGGCAAGATCCCCTCGCCCCACGATCAAAGTGACAAGCTCCCCTTGTCTAAAAACAGAACTCCTCTCGAGTTCGGATGCAGCCTCCTCCCGAGACTGAGCTTCAATGAAGAACAAAGAAAGATTGCCTCCTGGGACACCGTCTGGAACACCAACACGTTGTCTTCGGACGCAATACACAACACACTCAATAAATCGATGCAATCCACAACATAAGAAGAGTGTGTAAAACAATCACAGATCTAAACTCGGAAACGTTGAGAGTGAAAGAAAAGCGACGGCACAAAGAATGAAGAAACCTTCTCTCGCGAAAATCAAAACTCCGTCGTCAACTGCTTTCACAGAAACGAAAGCTTTAAATATCATTGATAGCTTCCATATCTTCGATTCAGTCAGTTACCAAATTAGATATAATGTCGCAAGAATTAAGGAAAACAAATCTTAGCAAATTCGGTTGAGTGATACACCGTGTGACACTTTAGGAAAGTATCGCTAACTTCCTTGATATGGCTCCGAAAATTTAGGTAAGCATCCCCCGATTTATGTTATCTCGAAGCCTAACAGATTTCACCAAATCTCCATCAAATCGGCTTACCAAAATAAAGTTTTCCAAAAAACAAGTGCCTTTAGCTTTTTCAATAACTTTCCTATTATTCTTATTTTCTTATTTTTCTCTTCCACAGAATCTTCATGATTGTTAATATGAAGCCATCCAATAATCACAATACAATATTTATTGATCACCAAGAAATAAATTATCAATTTGGAAAAACATATTATCTCCATAAATATATATAAATATTGTCAAAAAATCAATGCTAACATATATGCAATATCTTTGCATTTACAAATTGTTGTTTTAATTGAGTTTTCAATGGGCATTACAAAGGTCAAATATTCAAAATATGAACTTGGATATTTTTATGGGTAAAAATCATTTTAACTTATAAATTATCAATTTTTTTTTTAAAACACCCTTAAACTAACAATCATAACAAATTCAACCTTCGACTATTATAAATCTAACACTGTAACTCTGGCGGCCTCCCGATCACCCCGGTTCTGTATTTTTTTTGCCTAGAACGAAATATCGATCTAAAATGAACGATCCACCGTTCTAGTTCCACGTGCACCGCACGTGGACTGGGAGACCTCAACTCCCGACATAATGGTGGACCATTGTTTTTAGATTGGCTCCTCTTTCCACGTGCACGACAGAACGAGGAGCCTTTCGTTTTAGATAGACCTCTCATTCTAGGCAAAAAATGAAGAACGAGTGGTTGTCAGAGGTTAAATTGTTATGTTTACGTCTTTACTACAGTTGAATATTGAATTTGTTAAAGTTTTAGTTCAAGGGTGTTTTAAAAACAAATTAAAATGATTTTTGACATATTTTTAATAAGTAAGCCACTCTCTCTCTAGAAGTAATGATACAGATTCGGCAATGAGCCGAACTTTCCATGTTCCAATCCATGAAAATGAATATGCAGTAAATGTATTTGTTCATAAAATATATGAATGTATCCTTTCATGGGAGTGAAGATTGGAGCGAGAAGAGATTCAGAAAAAAAAAGGAATTAATTTCTTGGACGAATGATGAAAGCACGCGTCTGGTTTTCACGAAAATATACTTTGGAATTTTAAAACTGGAAATCTCTCCAATCACAGATTAGCTTTTGCTAGCAGAACCTTCGAAATCATCGTTAAAATGGTTAGTACAGTACAGCGTTGTGGCCTATAGGGAAACACGAAGGCTGCTTAGATACTCCAAACATGAAAAAACATACCCATCTCAATCAAACAGCAAAACTTAGCCATTGTCGCGACAACTTAGAGTTGATAATTCCGACGAGAATCTCCAAACTATATATAAGAAGATTAAGAACATGGTTTCCAAACTGAGTGGGTCTAATCCAGATTGTTATACTCGTAGTTTGTTGTGGGTTGAAGAAGAAGATGAGTGCAAATGCAACAGTGCTTGGAGTTCCTCTTCCTTCCAACCTCGTCTTCAACGACGCCAGCCCGGAATGGATGAACAAAGCAGACAACGCTTGGCAACTCACGGCAGCAACGCTTGTCGGGCTACAGAGCGTTCCGGGGCTGATAATTCTGTACGGTGCGGCGGTGAAGAAGAAATGGGCTATAAACTCGGCGTTCATGGCGCTCTACGCCTTTGCCTGCGTTCTTATCTGTTGGGTTTTATGGGGTTATAGATTGTCGTTCGGAGATAAACTTATTCCTTTTTGGGGAAAAGTTAATTTCGCTGTAGACCAGAAGTTCTTGCTTAATCAAACATTTTCTGGGTTGTTCCCGAACTCTACAATGGTGTATTTCCAGTTCGTCTTTGCAGCGATTACTCTGATTCTGATCGCTGGTGCAGTTTTGGGTCGGATGAATTTTTTTGCTTGGATGCTGTTTGTGCCTTTATGGCTTACTTTTTCCTACACCGTCGGAGCATTTTCCATTTGGAGTCCAAACGGATTCCTCTTCAAACTCGGACTCATCGATTATTCCGGCGGTTATGTCATTCATCTGTCGTCCGGAGTGGCTGGTTTCACCGCAGCATATTGGGTATGATTATGATGATTGGCAGAAACCTAAATCATCTGTGTTCTTTTGCAAAATCTGAGCTCATGATTTGTCTCTAATGGCAGGTGGGTCCTCGCATGTCGACTGACCGGGAAAACTTTCCGCCGAACAACGTCCTTCTCATGCTCGCCGGAGCAGGTTTGCTCTGGATGGGTTGGACGGGGTTCAACGGCGGAGACCCTTATGTCGTCAGTGTTGATGCTTCGTTGGCTGTTTTGAACACTCATGTCTGCACTGCAGCGAGTCTCCTCACTTGGCTTGCTCTTGATGTCGTCTTCTTTAGAAAACCTTCCATTATCGGCGCCGTTCAAGGCATGATCACTGGTTTGGTCTGCATTACTCCCGCTGCTGGTAAGATCTGGACACATTTTGACTCTTGAAATAAACATCAAGAATTATCAAACCCAGAATGATCAAAGGAACAACATCTTGGATATGTTTTTATGTTATTGTTGCCTTCAGTGAAAATGATGTTGCTTGTACATTTAATCAGGTGTGGTACAAGGATGGGCAGCAGTACTCATGGGAATATTATCAGGCTCAATTCCATGGTTTACAATGATGGTTGTCCACAAGAAATCTAAGCTCCTCCAAAAGGTGGACGACACAATGGCCGTCTTCCACACCCACGCGGTGGCCGGAAGCCTCGGCGGAATCCTTTCCGGCCTCTTTGCCCATCCAAGACTATGCTACTTGTTTTATGGCAGTTACGGCAACTATGTCGGGCTATTTTACGGCTTCCAAATGGGAATTTTCCATACGGGGTTTCGGCAAATCGGAATTCAGCTTCTCGGGATCTTATTTATCGTCACTCTCAATGTTCTGACTACAAGTTTGATCTGTTGGTTGGTGCGATTGATTGTTCCGCTGAGGATGTCTGAAGCAGACATGATGGTCGGAGATGAAGCAGCTCACGGGGAAGAAGCTTATGCCATATGGGGAGATGGAGAAAAGCTCAAAAAATTTAAGCACGGTGGAACGAGTTACAGTGATGTTGAGATGGGTAAGGCTTGAGAATTTGTATTGAAGCGAAGCATTGCCTATGTATGATTTTGTGTAATCTCGGATTTATGGTTTAAGCCTTATTTCACTTTCTTGCCACACCCTTTTGTTCTAGAAAATAAAAAGTGAAGAGCGAGAAAGTTTGAGAGAGAGAGAGAGAATAGTAAAGAGATTTCGTAATTATAAAAATTTAATTTGTGTAATTATTTAAAAATTTAAAAGATAGAAATTAAAGAATAGAAAAACAAACTTAAAAAATTACGTGTTATAACTTATTAAAAATGATAAGTTTTTTTAAAAGCATCTTATCTTTTAGTCAATAAACACTATTTTATACTAAAATTATCCAATAAATATTTATAATTATTCTAAAACCATGTGAATTTCTCGTAATTCAACGTAAGATAATGTTACATTTATTCTATAATTTTATCTCTTAATCCAACTTAATACGATATAATAATTAAAACGAGATATTAATTATACTTATTAATAATTGAAACTGAAAGATCAAGGTTAGATACTTGATGCCTTAGTGTATGTAGAACACTCGGTAGAACACCAAATAATTATAGTGATAATGGACAATGATAAAGTGCAGAAAATAATGAGACACAAGCTTGGTAACACAGTTCAGCAATCGCTTACGTCTGCGGGGCCACGCCCAGAATTAAAAACCAATTCACGAGTTCTCAAAGTTACAAGACAATCGGGTTTATGCAAATAAAGACTCCCTCTTATTTTTGTCGCCGCCTCTCACTAACTTCCTCAGTGAATCTGTTTTTGCGAGCTCCCATCGACTTTAGATTGATATCTCATGAAATCTGAATGCAACAAGATCCCCTTGTTGATGGTGACTCCTCCCGGAATCCGTGTATGACAAGATCCCCTTGCTCATGATCAGAACTCTTCCTGAGTTCTAGGCAGTCTCCTCCCGAGACTGAGTTTCAATGACAGAAACATAATCGCACTTGGGACATCATCGATGGCATTTATCGTTGTCTAAGGTTGTATCAAACCAACACACTCTGAAGATAATCAGATCAGCTCTCAAATAGTGTGTGA
Source organism: Begonia masoniana (assembly GCA_022432975.1). NCBI lineage: Eukaryota > Viridiplantae > Streptophyta > Magnoliopsida > Cucurbitales > Begoniaceae > Begonia > Begonia masoniana. Next base: position 51,297,531 of record CM039507.1, on the reverse strand, counting down.
ATACATTCAATCAAAGATCGAATGAATAATCAAAGAACTGCGGCGTGCACAAGAAAACTCCTGAGAGACAATATTTGTTCCGCACGCGTCTAATGGAAAGACAGTGTTATATATGATATGCAATTTTCCATCTCAGAGGAGTAATTCAATTACCATCTTTAAAACATATTTGCAAGAATAAAGGAAACAGAACTTTCCTGTTTTGCACGTGTGACATCGCACATAATATTTTAGTAAGAAATCTCATAAACAATTAGACCGAATCCAAAACACTCCAGGAATATAATCTTTGTTTAATATAATTACTTATATCGCAAAGATTTCATGATATGAATCCCGATAATCACGATAGGAAAGATAATAATTTCCTTAAAATATATTTGCCAAAAACATATACCAACAAATAACCATTAACAGAAACGATAATAATTAGAAGGTAAAAGTAGAAAATAATTTTAGCATTACTCTGAAAAAGTATTACGTCGAAGAATGTCAATTTTGGGGAGAGAGATTATGATTCATCTCATGCAATTGGGCCTGTTAGGCCCAATTAGAGATGGCGGTTCATGAATTGGGCCTATACTCCGTTCTAATCTGGAACCGGGGGATTCGATTAGGAAACGGGTTGACTGCAATTCTCGTGAAGATTTTTATTACAGTTCAGCTTCGGCTTCGCTTCGTCTGATTTTCTGGCCACTAGGCGCAGCGACGCCTACACTGTCTTCTCCGGCGATCATTTTCTATGGCGATCTTCGGCTGTCTTTCGCAATAACGTATTATTTTTCATTATTTGGAGATAATTTAAAGCAGGACGAGCGCCGGAGGAGGAGAAGGAGGAAGCGAGGAAGTTTCAGCTAACTCTTAAATCTATGGCCACCAAACGGAAGTCAAAACTTTTGATATGTTGCTTGATTTTAAAACTAAGCTTGCTTGTAATTCAATCAGATTCAGCTTCTCAAGCATTTAGGAGAGATCCTGGTCACGCTCAGTGGCACCACGGAGCCTTTCACGATGTCCGGGACAGCATTCATTCGGATGTTCGTCGTATGCTCCATTCTCGAGCAGAGGTGATGAGTATTCTCTATCTCCATTCTCGAATTGCTTAATTTTTTCCTTTGATTATTAAAATTACTGCTTCATAGTTACTTGGGGACATACAGAGATTCATTTCAGTATCACTCAACTATTTAACCTGTTTAGTTTATGAGAAACCTGGCATATGTAGTTTTTGTTGTTTATCTGGTTGAAAGATTAATTTGCTTGGTATTTTCAAGTGGTTAGCGTTTCTAAGAATCCCGTATTAATATAAGATTTCTCAAACTAAATCAAAATATTCAATTATGTTTGCGTTATACTCTCCTTTCCCTTCGATGACCTCCATTAATCCGCCTTGCTTGTTTGTCTTTCTGTTTTGGCTGGGTACTATGTACTATCCAGATGTCTTAACTTTTTATTCGATTAGTAAATAGAAGTATATTGCTCCAAGAAATGATCTTAATAGGAAGAAAGTTTCAAGAAAAGGCTCAACTCAAAAACTATACCTCATAACAAAAAGTAGTCTTATAAATGAATGATCTAAAAACCTCAAAATTAAACTTTTGGCTTAAGAAAACTATCCAATTTCTAATGTTCTACGTTACTTATTTTTTTGCTGGGTTTTCTTGGTTGGTGTTTTGGTTTCATTTTTCAACCATTGATTTTTTGTTGATTCTACAATCAATGTGTTTTAGTTTTCAAAGTATTGTTTGTTTATTCTACAATCCATTTGCAGGTTCCGTTCCAGGTTCCACTTGAGGTAAATATAGTCTTAGTTGGTTTTAATGGTGATGGAGGCTATAGGTACACAGTGGATGCACACAAATTGGAAGAGTTTCTCAGAATCAGCTTCCCTTCACACAGGCCTTCATGCTTAGAGACAGGCGAGCCTATTGACATAGAGCATCACATCGTGTACAATGCATTTCCTGTAAGCATATTCTGATTATAGTTTATTTCCGTTTTTCCCCTCATCTAACACGTGATTTTAATTTTCTGTTGCCCTTTTCTAACAATGTTCCTCATCATTATTCGTCCATTATATGAGTGATATTCATGCTTTCTATTGACTGCTAATTATATTCTAATAGATCTAGGGATATTACTTTTTTATTTTTCCATTGGTTTTTTGTTTTCTACACACACTTGACAACATGATAAAGTAAGATTTTTGAATGTTCTTTTCTTTTTCTTTTGGAGGAAAATGAAGAATTGATTAGTTGCTTATTAAAATGTATTTGTGATACTTGTCATCTAAATACAAGACTACTTCTAATGGAAGTTGTAATAGTATATCTAAAATTGTAAATGCATAGCTGTATGCACGTGAAGTTCTTCTAATGACATTAGATTAACAATTTGTTTCTAGTCACATTTTTGCTTTTCATACTTCATTTTTTATATTTTTTCAAAAACATTTTGTTTTTCATAAAAGATTCTATTGTAGGCTGGTCAGCCAGAATTAATAGCTCTTGAGAAGGCTTTGAAAGGTTTTTTGGTTCCTGCTGGATCAGCGAGAGAGGTACATCTTTTAACGAAGCCATTTGCTATGGTTCTCGAATATTCTGAAGAAAGTTATTGTAAGCTATACATATATGATTTTGTAAGATGCTCTTCCTTTTTAGGCTGATTTTGGAAGGGAAGTACCATTGTTTGAGGTTGATGCGACTTTAGTGGAACCAGTGTTTGAGCAACTATTTTCCTACATATTTAATGATGGCCTTTCTGGAAAAGATATGGATAGACCTGTGCCAAGTGCAATATTTATTGTCAACTTTGATAAGGTATCAATGTGCAATCTTCATAAATCCATACCTTTTCTTCAATTAAAGTTCATTGAATCTGAGTTATTTTCTTAACTTCAAATCACTAGGTAAGTTATACATTTTCATTCTTTTTACAAAGTTGGCTTGTATGCAAACTATTTGTAACGTCTTTTGTTTTTAATTACTCTTTCTATCTTGCTCTCTTTCTTTTGACAGGTGAGAATGGATCCTAGGAATAAAGAGATAGATCTTGACAGTTTAATGTATGGAACAATCCCACAGCTAACCGATGAAGATATGAAAAAACAAGAAGGAGATTATGTTTATCATTATCGATATAATGGAGGGGGTGCATCTCAAGTGTGGCTTGGCTCTGATAGGTGTACATTCAGAAAATTCTGATCTTTGCTTGGCACTTTAGATGTTCTTTATACAGGAGTCTACTATATTGCTTTTTAGTATTCTTTGGTGTTTAATGTTTTTTACATGTCCTCTATGTGCTAGACTGTATTTGTTGCTTCCATTGCAAGTGAAATTGATCTCCCTGCGAGGATTATTGAATTTCAATTGTTTTACAAATAATCTAACTGCTTCGAGAGTCTGTCTCACAATGCATTAGTTTATGTATTACTCTTTTTGTGATTTCTTTGTCTACTCATGAAAATGCTAATTCTCATTACAGTTTAAATTTAGATTTTCTCTAACGTTCTGTGTGCACAATTCAGATTTGCTGTGATTGATCTCTCAGCTGGCCCATGCACCTATGGAAAAATAGAGACTGAAGAGGGAAGTGTTAGTTATAAAACTTTGCCGCGATTGAAAAATGTGCTATTTCCAAGAGGTTTTGTCACTGGCAGTGACCATTCTACTCATGAAAGTTATGTCGGTGAACTTGCATCTCTTATATCAACTGCTGTTGAGCATATCATCGCCCCAGATGTCAGGTACAATGTAATATTTTGAATACTCTGAACTTCTTTGTTAAATCAAGTCGGCCTTGGACTTTCCAGTAAGTAGCTTTTCACCATTTTGATGAACCTGTTTCCCTGTTCATTAGGTTTGAAATTGTCGATCTGACTACAAGATTGCTTATACCAATCATCGTCTTGCAAAATCATAACAGATATAATGTTATGGAAAAAGGTCATAATTACACCATAAATGTAGAAGAAATTGAGAAAGAGGTTAGATTACCTTTGCACTCTATTTAGCTGTCTCTGCACAAGTATTTATGAAAGATTGATTTGAGCTGTTCAATATTTGGTCTTTTGTATTCATTTAAGAAAACCAACAGTTATCAGGCTTAGTAACAGTGAGGGAGAAACATTGGTTAGTATGATTAAAATCTGTTTTGATTGGAAGCAGAGAGTGATTAAAATTTTTTCTACTTGCACCAGGATTTCCATTTATAAACTTCTTGTTTGTGGTTCTATCGCTTTCAGGTTAAAAAAATGGTTCATGATGGGCAAGAAGTAGTAATAGTTGGTGGTTCACACTCGTTGCATCAGCATGAAAAGTTATCCATGGCTGTTTCTAAAGCAATACGTGGTCATTCCTTGCAAGAGACAAAGAAAGATGGACGTTTCCATGTTCATACCAAGACATATTTGGATGGTGCTATACTTAAAGAAGTGCGTTGTCTCTCTCTTTGGGGATTTACCTTGTATCTATTTTAGTTGGAAATTTGATCTAATTCTAACATTCTTGTTTTTACATTTCGACTGGCTCTCAAAAATATCAGTCAGTTCAAATTTTTGCACCAATACCTCCTTTTGAGTTAGGCATTTGAATTACTAATTAAGTATTGTACTTATTTCTACTTTTAAAATTTGACTGCTATATAAAATCCTCAACACAGGAGATGGAAAGGTCAGCTGATGTGTTGGCTGCAGGTTTGCTTGAACTGGCTGACCCATCTCTTTCAAGCAAATTTTTCCTTCGCCAGGTAAGTTTTAAAATGCTTTGATGGTTCTACATTTTGTGGAATGGGAGAAACGGGCTTCTTTGCTGTAGTGTAGATTATGATGATTTCCTAGCATGAGGTAGATTTTATGGTTAAGAAATTTATTTTATTCTCTGTTCATTCTTTGGTGTGAAGAGGGAGGAAAGAAGTGGATATCTTTGTTTCCTGCTCTAAAATTCATCCTGTCATTCTTCAGAACTGGATGGACGAACCTGATGGTTCAACTGATTCTATTCTAAAACACAAACCTCTTTGGGCTACATATGAGTCGAGAATTGGCAAGAAGAAGAAGAAGGTTGAAAAACACGGAGATTTGCATCGGACATATGGGACCAGAGTGCTTCCAGTGTAAGTATTCATCCTCTTTTTTCACAGTTGTATATGATTTTCTAGTTTTCCATAATGACTGTTTTCCATAATGACTATGCTACTGTCTATCACTTTCAGTTTAGAATCTTTCCAACTGTTAATAATATTTCTAAATTATTTACAAACTGATTGGATTCATTTTGTTATCTCTCAATTCTCAAAGTGGTTTGGTTCTTATAATAACCGCAAACTTTTTTTTTTGGCACAGTAGAAGGGAAAATTATTATTCTCTGTGGAATTTAAAAAATATTATTGGAAGTCCAACTGCCTTTGTTAATACTGTTGAATGAAACTGTTAATGCTACATACTAGTCTAGGTGATACAGCTTCAAGAAACTTGTAGTCTAATGGATAGAAGAAAAAGATTAATTGTCCATGGATAGTTATCTTCGAGAACACAAGTTTTTGGTGATGATCTCATCAGTTTCTGGTGTCTACCTATTTGGCACAGTAGAAGGGAAAATTATTATTCTCTGTGGAATTTAAAAAATATTATTGGAAGTCCAACTGCCTTTGTTAATACTGTTGAATGAAACTGTTAATGCTACATACTAGTCTAGGTGATACAGCTTCAAGAAACTTGTAGTCTAATGGATAGAAGAAAAAGATTAATTGTCCATGGATAGTTATCTTCGTGAACACAAGTTTATGGTGATGATCTCATCAGTTTCTGGTGTCTACCTATTTGAGATTAATTATATATATATTCACATCCATTCTTTCCTTTACAGTTTTGTGTTATCGTTGACTGATGTGGATAAACATCTTTTGATGGAGGATGAAAGCCTCGTATATGCAAGCAATGATGTTGTGATTGTACTTGAGCATCAAAATGAAAAGATACCTCTGAGGTCAGGAATGAGTACATGTTCTTCTTGTTTAGCATAGATATATGTTCATATCATGGTGATCTGGATTGTGGTCATTAAGTAAATTTATCTTGTAGGTTCGAGGAACTTGCAGAACATGGTAAATTGAAAAAAAAAAATTATGAGTGAAAAATATGTATCAAGGGGTAATTCTTTTGGAAGGGCAGTTAACAAAAAAGCGATCTATCTACCAAAAAGGCTTGACACATAGCTTCCGATAGAGGCTAACACTCCTTTCCTTCAAAACAAACTATTGGAAAAAGAAAAGTCAACTATTCACCCGATCAAATATATCCCAAAAAGAAATCCTATTATGGCTACCCCAAATACATAACAAAATGTTGCTGTTGTTGGTCCATGACGTCACAAACATAGATTATCCCTTTTTCCTTATATTTTGCTGTAGTTAGACCTTTCTTTATGTATTTATTCAAAATGGATGTTATTGGCAGTTATGTCTCAGAAACAGAGAGAAGATATGCAGTTCCGGCACAGGCACAACGCCATATATTGGCAGGTCTTGCATCAGCAGTTGGGGGGCTGACTGCACCTTATGAAAGAGCTTCTCATGCACATGAAAGGCCAGTCACAAATTGGCTTTGGGCGACTGGTTGCCATCCATTTGGTCCATTTTCCAATATTTCACAAATCAGTCAGATGCTTAAAGATGTGGCCTTGGTAAGGTCAACTATTTCCTGCTGTCTATAGTGATTCTTCATGTGGATTTTTATTTAAAATTATGTTTTCATTTGTAGAGAAACACAATATACGCACGTGTAGATTCGGCACTCCACAGAGTTCGTGATACATCAGAGGTGATTTGAACTTAGATGAGCCTTTGATTATGTGATATACATATTGTTTGTTTTTATTCATATAAACTATGTCTACTTTCTGTAGATGGTCCAAAATTTTGCAGCAGAGTATTTGAAAACCCCTCTGGGTGAGCCAGTGAAGGACAAGAAGAACAAGTCAACAACCGAACTTTGGTTGGAGAAGTTCTACAAGAAAACCACTAACCTGCCCGAACCTTTTCCCCATGAATTGGTGGAACGACTAGAAAAATATCTTGACGTAAGTGCATCTCTTCTCAACGTTGCCTGATTTTATCCAAACTAGTTATATAAATAAATATGCTCGATAACGTGCAACAGAACCTCGAAGAACAGCTTGTTGATTTATCGTCTTTGTTATACGATCATCGCCTTCAAGATGCACATCTGAATAGTTCGGAAATTCTGCAGAGCTCCATGTTTACTCACCAGTAAGTTATTTTAAACGAGATTGTGTTAGATATCCTAATTACGAAAATAAGAACACCAACTTTCCACAAATTCCACTTTTATTATTCCTTTCCTTCCCTGTTGATCTCGTGATTATCTTATAACAATCATCATCAACTAATTCCCAAAACTGAGGAAGACAAATGATAAACGATCCAACTACCAAATAGATAGAGTTATGTGCTTCGATAACTATTATTCAAATGCAAATAATAGATAAAAGATAACTAATTTTCAAATATAAGAATCATTCAACATCTGCAATCCACTTCGCTGCCTGTGCCTCTTTTCCTCCTTGCTTAGGTCCGCTTAATCAATAGACTATCAGATTGATGAGCTGTAAGATGAAATAAAGCATTTGGACTAAAGTCTGCTGGGAAATTTACTAAAACAAGATTTGTGTTTTGCAGGTACGTAAGCGTCGTTTTGAACGACGAGAGGGAAAAAATGAGATGTTGCAATGTGGAGTACAAATATCCAGCTCATTCCTCTCAACCATACATCTATGGAGGGATTCTTCTTGCCGGATTCTTGGTATATTTTCTGGTCATTTTCTTTTCATCGCCTGCTCGATGACTGCAATTATACCCTCAATTACTCGCGCTTTGCCCAGATAAGATAGTGACAATGAATTAGTACAGAAATTGAGTGACTTTTTAAGACATAGTGAGCGAGCCTTTTGGTTGACAACAGTACACAAGTAGTGTAGTGTATTAGCTGTTTGATGGAGATCTAATCAACACACATATAGGTGATAAAAACTAATGATTTTTATTTTATTTGAGTTTTTTTGGGCTTCTTTTCTCATTTCTCATTCTATACCTAAACTTAGATAAGTATTATCCTATATATGTCGTGACATAGAATGAATATATACTAATAACATACACTTAATTTATGTGTCTATATATTGGTAACTTGAATTCTATACATGTTCATTTATTTTATCATTTTGGTTTGAGTAATACTATGTGAATTTTTTTTATTCTACTCTATTAAAATACTAACTGACATGTCAAACAATGATATGTGCAATTAATACAATAAATTATAAATATCTAATCTATAACATCAATTACATTTATTATTATTTGTAAATATTTTAAGATAGTATAATAAGAGAATAAATGTAACGTTATTTTTTTGATTTTCTTCTAAAATTTCAGAAGAATAGTTTTGAAATTTCTTTGCCATTTGCAAAAAATGATTGATGCTATAATTATAATCTATATCTTATAATTAAGTTATGATAAATATATTTACCAAAACTAAAATGATGCTTATTTCAATATATTTTTTTACTTGAAATTAATAATTTTTTGATTTGGGGTAAATATTTTTTAATCAATTTGAATAATGTTAAATTTATCATGCATGTTAGAAACTGAAGCTAATTTGTAAATTAGAGGGTGAGCTTTTCCTTGCCCCTTAAAATAAAAAATATGAACAACCTGAAAATCTAGGTTATGGAAACGAATTACCAAGGCCATCGCTTTTGATTAGTTCGCTTATCTTTTTAAAAAAATTTATTTGCAGGAATCTCATGGACCAAATTACAGAAAAACTCGTAAAATTAATCGAGAAATATGACGCAATCAATTCATGTTTCTTTTCCTATAAGATCTTAGAATTTTGAAATTTATATTGCTGGCATTCATGGTCAGGGGTGGGCAGAACATGCTCGGAACCTACTAATCGGACCAGATCACAAGTTCAGGCCGGTTCTCAGCCGGTGCCGTGCGGCTGGCAGCGGTTCCGATCCAATAATGTAGGAACCGGTTCCAATAAATTAACTTGAATATTGTAAAGTGTTAGGTTAGATGCTTGGTTTGGTCAACTCTATTCCCAGATTGTTAGAAGCAGCAAAGCAAAAGTAGAAGAAATAAAGAGGCAGCTCACAGAGGGAAAGGACAAAAAAAAAAAAAATTCCAAGAAAAGGGTGAGTGAAAATGGAGATTGTACACAAGAGCCATGACCATCCGCTGCTCCTTACAGATGGGGAACCAGAAGGCAATCAAGATGAACCTGTGGTTTGCTGGGGATGCGAGGATCTAATATGCGGTCCAAGATTCAGCTGCTTTACCTGCAAATTTCACCTTCACAAATCATGCACTGAGCTTCCTCCCCACTTGCTAGGCCATCCTCTCCATCCTCAACACACTCTCTCTCTCTCCTCCCTCGTCCTTCGTATGCATCAAAGAATTACGACTGTGATGTTTGCGACGAAATAGGAAAAGGATTTGTATACCATTGTCCTCAATGCGACTTCGACCTTCACATCAGGTGTGCTCTTCAAATCGACCAAGAAGGTAACTTTGTTTCAGAGAGCACTGGAGAGAAGGATTATTTCCAATTCGGCCGGCACCAGCACCTCCTAGTCTTGGAGGAAGAGCAGTCTACTTCTCTTGAGACAAACAGTGTAAATTGTTTTGGGTGCTTAGACTCAATATCCGCTCCTTTCTTCTTCTGCTCTAGGTTACCTTGCAAATTTCGGATCCACAAGTTTTGTGCAAATTTACCTAAACAAATCAAGGTTAGCTTCCTCCATACCGAACGATCCCTTTTTCTCGTTCCTAAGATTTGTAGACATTGCGAAATCTGTGGCCAACAGGGTATATCTTTTTATGTTTGCCAAGAACACGACCTTTTCATCCACCCAAAATGTGCCTTTTCAAATCCAAGGGATACCATGAAAAGAGTGGGGGAGAAACATATTCAACATCGCTCCCACCATCACAACTTGACTTTGCTGGTAGATGAGAAAGAATGGGCGTGTAATGGAAATGACCATCCATACTGCTGCCTCTGTATGGAAAAACTTGGTTCCTCTCCGAGCTACGGCTGTGAGTTGTGCCCTTTCCTTCTTCATAAATCCTGCGCCGAGTTACCGGGTCAGATTAAGAGCCACGTTCATCCCAAGCATTCCCTCATTCTCTTTGCAACAACCCAATCAAAAAGGATAACCTCTTGTAGTTGTTGTGGTAGAGAAGTGAGCGAACTCAATTACCGCTGCCTTCAATGTGGATTCACACTTCACGTGGATTGTTTTTTCTCTCTACACGGTTCTGACGTATATATGATCACCATCACAGCTTCGTTGAGATCAAGACATTTAGGAAATTAGCTTGCGATGCTTGTGGCGTGGAAGATTATTTCTCCCAATGGCAATGCACTGGGTGTCATCTAATGGTACACAAAAAATGTGCAGAGTTGTCAAGATTTCTTAGAGTAGACGGACACAATCATGTCCTTAAACTCACCTACTTTCTGTCTTTTGTACACAAGTGTGACAAGCTGATATGCCAGCTCTGTTACAAAGAGGTAAATGTTGATTATGCAGCTTACTATTGTTACAAGTGCAATTATGCTGCGCACTTGAGTTGCGGGCAACAGACAGGAGTTGCTGTATTAGAGGAGACTGGCGCTATAACTCTCTTAGAAGACGCCTGCAAAGGTGGTAAAATTCAACACTGGACTCACCAGCATGAGTTGGCTTTGAATGAGCATGATCCAGAGGATCATAGATATTGTGAGGGTTGCGTCACACTCATATCCTCTCCATTTTATAGTTGCAAGGACTGTGGTTTTTATCTCCACAAATGGTGTGCTGAGATGCCGAAGACCAAAATATTTTCATTTCATCTTCATCTTTTACACCTTAATCAAAATGAAGATTTCCAAAAGTGTCGGGAATGTCGCAAGATTTCCAGTGGTTTCATGTATAGCTGTCAAGATTGTCGCTTCAAGATTGACTTTCATTGTGTCAAATTGATGGAAGGGCTAGAAAATCCATGTCACGAACACCGGCTATTCTTTCCCGACCCTCGAATAAGAAATTTTGAGAAATGCCAAGGTTGTGGTCGTAATAGTCACTTTATATTGGTATGCACGGAATGTGAGTATGTGTTGGGATATTGTTGCGCAAAATTTCCACATACAGTTAAACATAGATACGATGATCATCTTCTCAGCCTTGCCTTCGAGAAAGAAGATGAATTTAGCGAATACTACTGTGACATTTGCGAAAATGAGATAAATTCAAAAGATTGGTTCTACTGTTGTATTCAATGTGACTTTTTTGCTCATATTGATTGCGCTCTTGGGGAATTTCCGTATATTAAATATGGAATCACTCTCAAATTATCTTTGCATGACCATCCCCTCACTTATGTTGAACAGCCGACTTGGAAACCTCCTCCACTATGCTCTGGGTGTGGTAAGCATTGTTATTCAAGAGTGCTAGAATGCCATCGATGTAGCTTCGGAGTCCATTTTACTAAATCTTGCATTTATCAAATTATATGAGCAATTTTATTCACAGACTCTATTAGATTGAAAAAAAAGAGTGTTGAGATCAAGTTATGGTTTTAAATAGAGAGCATGTTGGATTCATGTTTTTATCATACATTTAATGATAATGCAATCCTCCCAGTTTATGTTATGGAACAAACATTAAATAAAGATGAAGCTGTCATATTTAGTATTAGGAATCAAAAGGAAGAGTTGTAGTATTAGAAGAAAGATCCTGATGCTCTTTGGCTTTTGATGCTTGCTCTCTTATTGGTCGATGGATACTGTCTTAGCAGCTTCAATCTTGCCTTTTACTGCATCATGGTTGAGGCTCTGCATTTCGGACACAATGTTTGGATCGGTTTGCTCTTGTTTGCGCCATATCAATGGGACTACTTTCTGTGGGACCCAATCAATTCTTCTATCATACATGAAATCAATAGACTTTCACAGTTGGAGAGAACTAGGGTGTCCCGGATTGCTGACTGCAAAATTGACACATACTCATACACATCAGTTGTTCTAATTGAAAATCACAAGTCACACATTTGATGATCTTATGGAGGAAAAATAATTGACTTGAGGTACTCGAGGAAAGATAAAATGAAAATGTGAATAAGACAAGAGAATGAAATCAACCTGTCTTCACCCACTTCACAAAAATCTCGATTCAAATGCTTGATAAGATAGAAAACTCTATTGCAAATCCTACACTGGAACAACATTTAGTCTACATCAGAAAGGTTGGGATTCATTCACTAAAGAACAACTCCTTTATATGTCCACAATCAAATAAGTCAAACCCAAAAGAGATAAGGGCTAAAAAAAGATATGAAAATCATCCACAAAATACAATGTTTAGACCGAGAATACTAACATTGTCCATCGAACGAATATACGATGGAAAAACCATTTAATTAAACTTACAATAAACTCCGAGAGCTGTAGGAAAAATTAAAAAAATTATAATTATCTCTTCTTTTATATAGAATGGAAATGAGAGATGAGATGATGGAAATACAATTTAGAAAAAAACATTACAACAAATTAGAAAAACACCCTAAAAAAAATTATTGAAGAATGAAATATTAAAGAAACAGAAAACAGGAAAAAAGTAAGTGATTCACCATCTCCAACGATCGAACACGAATATCTGTGACATCCTTCTCTCAGTCGAAGCTCTGGACAGAAGGAGATCCTTACGTTAAAATTGAAATTAGAAAAGTGAATGAACTATTAAAGGCATAAATTTAATAACTGTAAACTGAAAACCCTGCACCTCATGGTACCATGAAAACAACGAAATGATTCCCAAGTCGTCTATGATCGCAGGACTGATCTCAACACCAAGCTGTGAACACCTATCAAGCAACTTATTCATCTTCTCAAAAGAATCACCCTACAAATTCAGAAATGAAATGAAATTTTTGGAAGCATGCATTCGTGAAGTATCCTAGAAATATGATGGAAATTATACAAATGAAAATGGGTAACGTAATCAAATTGCAGAGAGTATGCCCTCCTGATTAGCCTAGAAAATGTAGGAAAAATGATTGACCTTTCTTACATAATTTTCTCTCTTCCGACGGCACCACAAATCATGATTTCCAGGCACAAAAAAGACGCAGTCAAAAATATCCTTCAGGAGAGATATTTTAAGAGTACAATTGTGGTACGTCTTGACCACATCTACGGCAACGAGAAGAAGTCCATTCTTGTATCTGCCATCTGGATGAGGATAAGTTCTTTATCCATTTCATATCTCTCCATAATCGGCGTGCAAATCGGAAATTACGAACCCGTGCAAACCAGAGCCAGAATCTCCTAGAGAAGAAGGGGCCACTGTAGGCCTTGTAGAACAAAATCTCGTGCTACCTGCGTGGGCAGAACCGGCCCGGAATCGTGGATTTTACTTTTCATTGTTTCGTTTTATTTATAATTTTTCCAAAAAAAAGGGAGGAACGGGCACCGCCCGGGGCTGGTTTCGGCCCCGGGAGTCAAAATCCCGAACATTTCTCAATCATGGTGACATTGTTAATTGCCTGGCAACTAGCTGTTAATGTTATATTTCTCAAATGAATTAATGAAACAATTCGTTCAAAGAGAGTGATTATGGTTTTGAATGGAGGAGGAAGATATCAGATATAGCTTTCTAGGCTGCAATTTCTATCAATAACAGTCTTCAGACTGCTCAGAGCCCAGTGCATATATCATCATTTACTTTCCCAAAAAAACGATAGAAAATAAAATCAATGACGAAACAAAGAATTTTGTAAAATGTGGGAGAATCCTCAGATATATGCTTAAGATTTTCATCAAAAACTAGTTATCAGGTCTCAAAGATTAAAAACCATCACAGGATCCCAAAAACAATAGCTCAGCGGAACGAATCGAAATCAAGAAGTCAAAAAGTTTTGAGAAGAATATCGCAGGTTGTAAAATTTACGGCGCCAAACTCAGGAAACGGAGGCGCAGTGAGTCAACATTCCTGCACCAAATTCGACTCCAAACATCCAACGAGTTTTGAAGCAACATAAACACCATAAATCGACGATCGACGGCGGCCTGATCGCAGGCGTCGTGGCGAAACGTCGAAGGAGAAAAGAAATGAAGTTTGGAGAGGCGGGAAGTGACTCCCTCTCACTCCATCTCTATTGCTTTAGCTTTGTCCTTATATATTGAGGGTTGAAATTAGGGTTTTAAAGGAGAGATAGTTGGGAGTCATTTACGACATTAACCTTCATAATTCAATCAATTACGAAAAAAACTGTAATCCTTCTAACAAACTAACATAGGCCCAAACTCCCAATGATCCAGCAGTCCATTAATTTATTATCATTTTCATTATTTTTTGATAATTCATACCAATATTTATTGAATTTAAGTAAGTGCAATATTTCAAGTGTCTTTTACGTATAAATTACAAATAATTTTAAAATTTAAATAGTTGAACTAAACAGAAAGTAGTTTCCAACGGGACACGTGCCACAGTGGCAAAACCTAGTCCAAACCTAAGGTGGGCCCCTAAACTCCGCACTCTATAAATTCAATGGCTGCCTCACCTCAGTCCTCTATTCCTCTTCTTCCTCACCCCGGCCATAGATTCTTCAAATCTCGAAATTCCGCCATCTTTTCCTCCTGAAATCCAGAATGTATCCCTCTGTTAGAAACGGTGGCCAATCGAGCTTGACTTTGAGGCAAGCTTTTGACGAAATCGACAGAGACCGCGACGGAGTGATCAGCAAGGAAGATCTCCGGAGGTTCTACGCCGGAGTGAACGAGCGCCGTCGCCGATGAAGACGCTATATCGGCAATGATGATGGTTGCAGATTCGAATAAGGATGGATACGTCGGGTACGATGAGTTCGAAGGGGTGTTGCTGGGGAAGAAGAGGTGGTTGGGAGTTATGGAGGAGGTGTTTAAGGCCATGGACAAGGACGGAGATGGAAAACTGAGCCATGAAGACTTGAAGAGCTTCATGCGAGGGGCTGGAATTTCCGTCAGGAACGAAGACGTAAGAGCTATGATCAGATTGAGCGGTGGAGATGAAAAAGAGGGTGTTAGTTTTCATGATTTGCTTAAAATATTGACCGTCGATCGTGTTTACTAACAGTCAAGGCAAAAAGAGGGTGCTACTTTTCAAGATTTTTTTTTTGTTCTCTCCATCAAATTGGGCGTTCTCCAATCTCCATGCTCTATGAAAATTAAAAAGCTAGAAATTACAAATATTCAATATTCATCACCTAAAAAAGGTATAGTTTTTCCAAATACTATCCTATTTTTTCAAAGCTATCGATTTTTTGAACAAGAAAATCAATAATAATTATTCTAAAAATTTGTAACGATGCAATTTATATTTTGTAATATAATATTGTTTGTTATGAGATAACGTTAGAATAATTTTGTTTTTCGATTTCTCTCTTGGAAGGATTTTGTAATCCAGATTCTGCTAATGAATTATACTCTACTTTTTTCAAATAATATAAAATTACATGTTTTTACCTCCTCTTGGACTTCATGTCCTCCTGTCTGGAATCTCAGACACCTGTGCGTACAACATTTTTCGTTGAGTTTTGATTGTGATATCATTTGTAAGAACTTGAACTCCACATATAATACAATATTGTTGCATGACTTAAACCATGGATTTCTACCCAAAATACTTTTTACTAATTGATATCAACTACTAATTATGAGTCAAACCCTTAACCTTCGAGATGGAAAGTGAGATTTGATATCTTTTTTCCGCAAAGCGTTATGTCCTAATTATGGACCATACCCTTAAAACTTTCACAAAGAATGTAAGATGTAATATTTATACCTGTTCATGGGCCTCATGTCCTCATTGGAGTGGTGGACTATGACAACTGGATCAGCTCTCAACAAAACCTGTTGATACATTGATAATTGCAGAGCCATGATTGTCTTATTTAGCAACGGGGGAACGTCACGACAATTTAGCAACACAACAAAATGAGCTTGAGAATCTGAAGGGCACCTGATTGTATGGTAATAAGTTAAAGCACATAAATTTCGCCACTTCCCCGGCAACTTTATCTGCTTGTAGCCAATAATGTGCAGTATATCAGCCTCCATCTTAAATGGTCCCTATCCGCCATATGAAGGACAGCATAGTGAGAAAAAAAGAGAACATATATAAGATTATAATGGAAAAGAACACAAATGATGAAAAGGTTACATCTTGTTTGATGCCCTCTCGTTTTCATCCTCAAGTATCCAGCAGAGGTTGCGGAACTAAACCAAACATTTAGTGCTGTTATTTTAAGACATCATTTCGAAGAGCCTCTGAAAAATTGGTGTGTCCAGGGAAGAGCCAGTGTTATCCTCCTTACTTTGCGTTAAAAAATAATAAGAAATTTTCTTTAACCTTAAGTCCGCAACACATTATTTATTATAAGATTGAAAAACTGATGCATCACAGAAAAATGAAAATAAAAAAGCTCAAGATCATGAATATTGCCGGAAAGCATCATTTAGCATCATCATTATAAATCATCTCTAGAGATAGTTTAACATCATATCAAGACACTAAATCGATATTAGCTACCCAACAGACAGACAGAAATTACTTTGCTCGTAAAAAAACTATGTGGCCACAGTGACAGAAACATTTAAATATATTGATATGAAGAACCTTAACTGAAGAAAAAAAGATTCTACCTATGTCATCTCATTCTTGCTTATGATGGAGTGCCTGAGAATGGGATTGATAATTATTTATCATTTTCGAAAGAATGGCGTCTTGAAGATGTGTTGTCATGACATAATGACGTCTGCAGAAAGAACACTATCTATAAAAGAGAAGTCTGAAAAAAAAAAAAACAGAACTTCAAAAAGCATAATGAAGCCATCCTTCACTTTTCAGCATTAGATTAGGGTCAATGGTCATGTTCTTCTCATGACCTTCATGCTTGTCTGGAATCAACACATTCGAGTTGATCTTTTTCTTTCAGATTCAATAGAAATGGAACATTCTTAATCAGATTTTGACATTCTAAACCAGAATTATGCACCGAAAAGAGTATGATACCATTAGTAGGTGAATTCTGATATCTGATCTCAATAAGAACTTTGTCCTTTCTAATTCATTTGGTAGAGTGATACAGTCAGTGGAATAATCCCACTTCTTAAAACTCCTCCACAGTTTCTTCCTGCATATGTAGACAATTTAATGATGATAAAAAATTTTGACAGGACTATGTAGTATTTAAAGATTGTTAAATAGTTGTCTACCATCAATATGCTAGAAACAAAGAGGCTAGGAATATCAATGCTGCAACAGAATTCGCATATTAAGGAAGAGCTTCAATGTTTGAAATGAAGTGAAATGCATTTGAAAATAATATTGCATTTGCATCCCTAATACAGAACTAACTTGAGAAAATTAATAGCTTCGGTTCAATCAAACTTAGCAAAATTCTAAACATAATTATAACTGGGCTGGAAATTCCACTAGCTAGTAGTTCAAGTGATAGAATTATACTTGAAACAAGGAAATTATTAAAAAAAACAAGGATTCATAAAATCATTCGAACAATTATTCTAGTCCCCATTAAAATAAATCCTAATCCCAATCGATCAGAAACTAGAAATCCATAACGAAATTAAAGCATAAAAAGTTAGTCTAATCGCATTAACACAAGGCAGTTGGTGTTGAGCGGGAAAACGCCAACGGCAACGAAAACTAAAGGATGGAAGTTGCATATCAGCTGAATCAGATTCTACAAATTTTCACTTTCATCCGACCTGAATCTGCTCAATTGGATTTTTGCTCATTGAGTCTGCCCATCAATAAGGTTTCAAAAAACGATTGTCTGACGCAAGTGTCTGATTGGCACCTCATCGGAATCCTCAATATTTCTTCTGGGTTGTTGACAAGTTATCTTCTTTTTTTTTTTTTTTTTTCCATCGTCTGTTCTTGAATTAAAATTTAATTACTGGTCGAAAACAGGCTGGCGCTGTTGTGGAAAGTGTTGTGATCTTATCAGATTACTCTTTTTGTCGCTTACTGCCTCTGCAACTCTACATATCTCCTGCATCTTTTTTCTCTCCATGTGCGTATATTTTCGAGTGCTCTGCATCGCGATCTTGATCCTTGCGTGGGTCGTTTATTGATTTTCTTCTCATTCTTTTCCAGCTAGTCCTGTTTTGCTTTCATGGGACCCTCCGATCAAGTCAAATTGTCTGACGCAAGTGTCTGATTGGCACCTCATCGGAATCCTCAATATTTCTTCTGGGTTGTTGACAAGTTATCTTCTTTTTTTTTTTTTTTTTTTTTTTTTTTTTTTTTTTTTTTTTTTTTTTTTTTTTTTTTTTTTTTTTTTTTTTTTTTTTTTTTTTTTTTTTTTTTTTTTTTTTTTTTTTTTTTTTTTTTTTTTTTTTTTTTTTTTTTTTTTTTTTTTTTTTTTTTTTTTTTTTTTTTTTTTTTTTTTTTTTTTTTTTTTTTTTTTTTTTTTTTTTTTTTTTTTTTTTTTTTTTTTTTTTTTTTTTTTTTTTTTTTTTTTTTTTTTTTTTTTTTTTTTTTTTTTTTTTTTTTTTTTTTTTTTTTTTTTTTTTTTTTTTTTTTTTTTTTTTTTTTTTTTTTTTTTTTTTTTTTTTTTTTTTTTTTTTTTTCCATCGTCTGTTCTTGAATTAAAATTTAATTACTGGTCGAAAACAGGCTGGCGCTGTTGTGGAAAGTGTTGTGATCTTATCAGATTACTCTTTTTGTCGCTTACTGCCTCTGCAACTCTACATATCTCCTGCATCTTTTTTCTCTCCATGTGCGTATATTTTCGAGTGCTCTGCATCGCGATCTCACCCCATTTCTCATGAAGCATGAAAGCTTGGGCCAAGGCCCAATAAAGGAGAAGCAGGGCTTCTCCAATAGTGCTCAACAACAAGCTAAGTGTGATGGACACTTGGTTGGGCATGCTAGGCTGCATTTGAGGCGCAGTCCAAAAGTTAACTTCAAAAGAGTGAATCTAGCCAAAGATAAGCAGGCTAGAATGTGGGTGCAACAAGGAGATGTGCATCGGAAAAATGAAGCAATGCGATCTGTGACGTAAGATCAGATCGAAGGAGAAGCTGAGCTTTCTCTTAAGGTAAATCAAAATAAGAAGAGAGTTGAAGGACTCTTCGAAGGCTCGCTTGAAGGCGGAGTCAATGAATCTTTCAGCATACCAAGGATAATGCTGAATTAAGCTTATGGAGGAATATTGAAAATAAGCTTAAATAAGATAATTGGTTAATGTATGTTTTTATTATGCTCTTAATTTAAGTCAATGAACTTGTGAAAGGATGTCTAGAAAGTTGTGATTCGTGTATGTTTAAGTACATTGTTCCATGTACTTAGGTGTTTTATTTAAGTGTTTGTTCATGTATTGAATTAAATAGGTGGTTCATGTATCGCCTTATACATGTACCAAATAGTCCTATAAATAGGTTGTGAGTCTAGGTTTTTTAAATGAAGACAATCAAATGAGGTCATTTCAAGAAGTCATTTCTACAATCTAGTTTGCTCTCTAGTTGTATTTCTCCTCCTCCTACTTTCTTTCTCTTAAAATCCCTCTTCCTAGTTCCAACAGGATTTGTTCGAATGGGCCCAGTAGCTGATGACGACGAAGTAGAGTCTTTAAACTTTCATTACTTGGTCGTTGAGCTGCTTGGGCAGAGAGCAGAGGGTGGTAGCAGAAATGGAAATGATAAAACTCCAGGACGCAAACAAAGAGAGATAGAACAGGTGTGACAGAAAACTGGAGATGGCTAATAAACGCAGAACAAAGCCTTATACAGAAAAAAAAAATGGCAGAAGAACAACTCAAAACGCAAATGCATTTATAAACTCACTGTTTTTCTTTCATGGGACCCTCCGATCAAGTCAAATTGTCTGACGCAAGTGTCTGAATTGGCACCTCATCGGAATCCTCAATATTTCTTCTGGGTTGTTGACAAGTTATCTGTTTTTTTTTTTTCCATCGTCTGTTCTTGAATTAAAATTTTAATTACTGGTCGAAAACAGGCTGGCGCTGTTGTGGGAAAGTGTTGTGATCTTATCAGATTACTCTTTTTGTCGCTTACTGCCTCTGCAACTCTACATATCTCCTGCATCTTTTTTCTCTCCATGTGCGTATATTTTCGAGTGCTCTGCATCGCGATCTTGATCCTTGCGTGGGTCGTTTATTGATTTTCTTCTCATTCTTTTCCAGCTAGTCCTGTTTTGCTTTCTGGGTAATCCATTGAAAGCTCTGTTGTTTCATTTTTCAGGAGAAAAGAGGCGTGAGTTTCAGAACAGAGGAGGGCTGGTTGGTGGCCGAATCTGAGTAGTTGTTCTGAAATGGCTAAATTGTGGAGAATATCTCGAATCGGGTAGATTCTTCTTCGCTTTGTAATGGCGACAGCTCTGGTTTCGAATCCCGTTTCGCTCTCTTGTAGCTCCGGCGATTCTGGAAAAAAGAAGAAGAGGAATCACCGGAGTAAAGATAATCGCCAATCGAAGAATTATAGGCAGTGGAAATCCGGATCTCAACAGCAACTTTATTCGTCGAAACTGGTACAGGCCCTAGGTCAAATTAGAACCGCGTCCCCTTCCCTTTCGTCTTCTAATGAATCGTCCCATCGTGGCCGAGCGGTGCGAGAGGCCGCCGACAGAGTCCTAGCCAGGGCGGCGAAAGGGCGAACGAAGTGGAGCCAAGCGATTTTGACGAACCATCTGAAGCTAAAGTTTCGAAAACACAAGCGGCAGAGAGCTCCTTCCTGCCGCCAACAACAGCTTAAAGAAACCGAGAGTTGGTGTCTGGCGATTGAAAGGAAAGTACTTGCCGGCTGTACAGAGGAAAGTCAGGGATTCTTGGCCGGCTAATTCCAGGTTGCCGGAAGGAACCTTTGCCGGTGATTCTAGAAGAAGTTACCGATTATATCGCTGCTCTTGAGATGCAGGTTCGCGCTATGAGTGCTCTAGCCGGCTTGTTCTCCGGCGACACTTCCGGCGACGGTTCAACCTTTCCACCACAACGTTGATTTCACGCTTAGCTCTCTCTACCAGATCGAATTTTATGTCAATTTAAGCAACATTACTCTGTTCCATATCGTTTAAGCTTTATAGTTCATCAAATCTTCATTGAAACTAGTGGAATTTTGTGAGTTTCTTGTTTAAGATTCATGGCGATGAAGAACATTTAATTTGATTGCAACGATTACTACATGTTGTCTAATTATATAGCTCAAAGTCAAACGCACATGCAGATCGGATAGGTCCCTGAACAAAGAACACTTCACGTCAAAATATATCAAATTTTCAACTTTGGTTACCGATCGATTAATTTGTTCGATCCGGGCAGCTAAAACTATTGACTGCGACGGTTGGAATATGATATGTTGTAACATAATTGTCTGTAGTAAATGTGCATTGACCTCCCCCTTGGACTGGAGCATGAGTGAGTAGCAAGAGTCACTCTCACTGACCCTTGTCTCGACTCGGATAACAACCCAGATTGGCACACACGAGTGGTTCTGTTTCATCGCTATCAGTCTGACTGGTCGTGTCCAGGGGTTGATGGTGAGCTCGACACAAATGGCTTCATTTTAAGGTAAAGGACCACTCCCCATAAGTAATATCTACAAAAAATAAGTATAACTATCTCAATTTAACGTTTTGAGTTTGCTTTGCTAGACTTCTTTGTCAATAAATACAATCTACGAGTGTTTTCGTGTTTTTGCTTTACTCGACACATGATACTCGAAACAACATATAATGTTCGATGTAAATCCCATCGTACCATCGAAGTTTCTTTTTATTGCAGTTCCTCGACATGAATCGAGTTCTAGTTTCATCTAACCCTAATAAAATCGTGAAATATACGAAAACAACACATGATACTCATGCGATTAGGTACTGTGTAAACGTTTTACGATGATCAAAGGAATCGTCAAAAATTTTTGTTGTTGCTTGCACGAGATAAACAATATTACTAGCCTTAGATTGGTCTTACTAAAAAATTATAAAAGCAAATGTTATAAAAGAGAAAAAGAGGGTATCCAAAATTATGGTGAAACGAAGCACATGTGAAAGATGATAGTTGCATGTGGGATGTCATTGTACTCACCCCAACACTATCATCCTTTCTCTCTCTAAAATTCTGTTCTCTCTCTAGCATTGTTGCATGCTTTTCCATGCATGGCCTACACACCATGTGAATATAACAGAAGCCAATGGAAAGAAAAGGACACGCAATTAAGATTTGCGTATTTTAACCTATAGTCTTACCAAGACCACATGGAGGTCATGGCTAGGTTTTTTCATTATAAGCTCCAGCAAATAAATAAAAACATGTCAAAATAGAATTTAAAAACCGCATATTTTTCGATTAGTTCGGAGACTAATAATCTTTTAAAGTGAGTTTTTAGAGCATCTATTGTAGAGTTCTCAAGTGCTTCAAATACAGTATTGTCCGCTTTGAGTTGAAGTCTGCACATATTTATTCTTGGAGATAATGCAAAATGTGTTGTACTAGGTAAGAAAAAGAATTCTACTTATGAACTATTCAATTTCAATTCTTCCAAACAATGTGAGTGTCCCCATTGATTTTGGTTGAGTCCTTACAATCAAGAGAATGTTAGGTTGTTCTTACCTTCACAAATGAAGCTGCCACATCTCTCGTGATGATTTTCAATGAATTGAACTTCTCTAGTGCATATCGAAATATTTAGGATATAGACGGTTGAAAAAGGTATAGCTAGGTTGTTCAGTAGCTAGATTGGCCGTGCATGAAAGAAGAGATGGGCTAAACTGGGTTTTCACTGTTAAATATTAAAGCGATGGTTCATAAGACGACTGTATGGAAACTTGCGGTTTCATTCAACCCTAGAAGTGGAACAAGACCATACTCGTTTTGAATATACGATTTAGATAATGAATCTCGTAAAAAAAAAAACCCCATCTTCAAACTTTAACCACCATTGTTTTCAATGTCATGGTTTGGTTTGTTTTGGTTAGATTACCGTAAAAACTCATCCCACTGGCACGATATTATCCACTTTAAGCTGAAAATTGCACATTTTTTTTATCTGGTTTTATTTCAAAATGTGTTGTATAAGTTTAGAAAGTGATCTAACTTAAAAATCAAGTACCTAATTGAGAGTCAAGTTCGTAGTTTACTTATATTTTGGGTCGTTTTGGTCTATAACAAACGAGCTACCACATTTACGCAATCAGACCAAACACATGTGGGTTCTTATGCAATGGAATTGTGCAAAAATAACCTGACTGAATTTTAAAAAATATATAAACAATTAAATTAATTTTACGAGACCCAACTTCTCAAGCAAGTAACTTAGGGTTTTATTTTTATGGGCTAAATGGGCCAGGCCCATCTAACTTAAATGGGCTTTGAGCCCAATTGATTTTCACTTGGAGCGGACTGGGATCTCACTCTCGGGTCTAATCATTTCGAGATATTTGTAACGACGCCGTTCGATGTAGGCGCAAGTCTCATTGGCGGCTCCTGCAATCAAAATATCAAACTGCTGCAGCCGAGATGTAAAACGGGAAACGGCGGGAAGCAGTTCAACGTCTTCTTCTCCGGCTCCTGAACCACCGACAGTTTCGAAGAATTGATAATCGTCGTTTTTTTGTAGTTTTCGAGGTTATGTTTTTTGGTTTCTAATGGGATGACTTCGTTGTCAGATTCTTCCAGTTCAGTCGCGACGGAACGGAGATGAATTCCAGCTGCTCAAGTCGTTGAGGATGTTCGAAACTTTCTCTTCCATTAATGCCGCAATATTAACTCTTCAATTGCCTCTCTTCAAGAAAGGTCTCTCTTTTTTCTCGATCTGTTGCGTCCAATCTGATTCGGATTTCTCAATGAAGCTCTTCGTCCGTTACGTTTTGATTGATTCTTCTCTATTATAGGCTTTGCATGCATGACAGGCTTTAGAATCTATAAATTTGTGGTTGTTTGTATTCTAGTAGGTTAATATTCTAGCTTTGTTAGTTCTTAATGCTAATTTAAGCGAGGCATTATTGAGGATGAATAAATGGCAAATGCATACAGGATTGACTAAAGTTCATAGTTAGAGGTTCATTTTTTAGAATATATGCTTCGGAAAACTCATTTTATGGAGTTCTACTTACTTTTAGCGGCTTAAGATACGCTCAGAAGGTCGTAATCTCTCTAACTTCGCATGTTAGAAGTTAATGTATGGAAACTCAAACAGATGAGTTTTCCATTCGTTTGGTAAATTTGATGCAACTTTTTTTTTTTCCAGTTATTCTACTTGTAGGATTTTCTTTGCAAGATTTCCTATGTCACAAGAAGAAAATTAGGTCAGAAGCTTTGCAGGGATAATTTCTTGGCAATTTATGTACTATGAGTAATGTTGTTTACACATTTACCTTTTAAAATAGTAAGTTAATTTCTCCTGCAGACTTCAACAATACAAGTTGGTTGAAATGAAGCTCCTCGCTTAACAAAGGATCTGCAGGTTAGCTTACTGCATTTTGTGGATCGAATATGTGAGTTTGGCTTATGCATTTGGTGGGTGATGTTACATTTGGAAAGGAGCGATATAAAAATTTTCATTTATACTTCAGTAATAATATGATGCGCATGTAATTGTCCTTATTACTGATTATAAAATGTGTGTATTTTAATGACGAATATTCTTTCACAGCTCCTTTATAGTTTTTTCCTTCAAATTACTGGGACGGAAGGACCTCATCTTGTTTATGTTTCATTGTACTCGATTGCTAGCATGTTAGTCTAGCTGATTGCTGACCTGTATTTATTTTTCTGTTTCATTCTTTGCTTCCTTTTGCAGCATCCAATTCACGTAGTTTGTTACTTTGTTCGCAGGCAAAGATTCCAGGTATAGAAAACTTATCAGATGTAATCGCCACTTTACAGCTAAGAACGGTACTGGTTGTTAATGTATCTAATGGTTTAGTTAGTTTGTAACTATTTCGTACTGTACGGTTTAGCCTATGTATATGTCATTTTACACACACTGCTCAATACGAAAGGATTACATTTTCCTTCTGTCAATTCTCACCTTCCACTGTACCTTTCTTCTTCCTCCTGTGTTCTCCGATTGCCCTAACTTTCTCCGGCAGAATACAAAACATTACACTGGTGAGGATTGTCTTTGTGCTTTATATATCCTTGGAAAACATTTTAATTGTTGAAAATCTAGTATTCCTGGTTGTGAGATAATCACAAAAAAACATTAATAATTTCTTCTTCTCTCTAGATGAATGCAATTGTTGTGGTAATTATAGATGTTAAATTGGTCCACTGTTATAGACCGTGTATCTCAAAGTTGATTCTTTCTAAACAATTGTTTTCTCTCTTAACAATTATGATCTTACCCCAGAATCTTTGTTCATATTATTTGTAGGTTTATATTCAATATAATTTACTGAGGAATCATGTTTTTACTTCACATTCATTGACTATTACAATTAGGGATATATTAATTTGATGTGTAAGAAATTGGCATGCTTTGAAAAAAAAAAACTGTTGGAAATCAATATTTTCGATAAGATGTTGTCATGTTGATATGTTTGTCTAAAAGGGTGATGTTTTTTGAGTTAATTGTTAGTTCTTGTTAATCACGTAGATGACAAGGTGCAAAGTTTAAAAATTTAGTAATACTACATATGAAGATAACGTTTTTCATGCTCTTTTAGCGAATTATAAGCTAATGATGTCCGATCTGTTGTTTTATATATTGAAGTAAATTTACTTGAATCTTTGGCCAATGAGATGATACAGGCTCTTGTTGCTGATTTTGAAGTTTTTTTGAAGGCATATATTCACAAGCACGAATGAAGATACTGACTCTGTTTGTTTACGGCTTGGAGCAAATGTCATGTTGGAGTATTCATTTGAGGAGGTCAAACTTCCGTCTTTGTTGTCGCGTTCAATCGAATGTCGGGTTGGAATTTTAATTAAGCTGCTGCCCTTATTTTTTCGAAAGTTTGATGCAGGCCTCATCTCTTTTGCTTAAGAATTTCGATGACGCTAAAGCCAGTTTGGAAGTCTTAATTGCTGATATACAATTCTTGAGGCATCAGGTTACAATAACGCAGGTATAATTCAATATTTTCTAGTTACCTTTGGTCTGTATAAGACAATATTTTCTTGTTACCTTTGTGCTGCGATCTCTTTAATATATGCAAGAAGTGTCCAAAATTTTTAGGGTTCAATGATACTAAAAGAAGATGACTTCTTCTAGGGGCATTGTGATTCAATAACCACATGAATAATTACCTTATAACTACTTTTCTCTTTATTTGATCACTAATGAACAGGTCACATTTGCTCGTGTGTTCAACCGGGATGCGCATCAGCGCAGAATTCAACAAACTGAAGCTGCTGCTGTCAAAGATTCATGATAGAAGTGGCAGAACAGATCGTGGTTGACAATATGGTCTTGTTTTGTCTCTTTTACTTTATTGGAACGAGTGAACATTATTACTCTGTTGTTGAAATTTGATTTTTAGGTATTATGTTCCCACCTACATTTCCCATCCAGTTCGGATTTTATCATTGCATTGGGGAAAGGAATGTTCATTAAGATCGGTATTCTAAAAATTCTCTGAAATCTTCTTTAAATATCTCGTTTTCATTATGTTCTCCAGGTTGTTGTTTTTTGTCTAATGCATGGCAAATGGATCCAATTTGTTCAACTTGTGTGTTTCTTTTTAGAAGCAAGTATTAGAATGTAATGGGACTTAACTATCGATGTGAAAGGAATTGGTCAGGTTAAAGTTAGCAAATAGTGAAAAATTGCAATAGAAAGTAAAGTCGACCAAAGCTTTGAGCATGATGTCAGGTCCATCTCAGCCTCAGTAGAAGGTTCGTAGATGTAATGGGTTAGTCAGAAATTGTATATATTTTTATATCATAGTTGTAGTATTAAGTCAACTAATGAAATTATTCAAATTTTGAAAGAGGCAAAATGTTGTTGCTTTCAAGGGCTTGTGTCTTTCACTCTGAATCAGCAAGTAGGTGAGACTCCACTTATGGTTGTTCATCAAAATAGTTGGTATTTTTTATTTGCGATTTTTGAAGTTTACATCAGCCTAGGATTTGACATTGGACGGAAGCATGTTGGTGGGGCCATTTTCAATTAGCGTAATAGTATGTTTGTCTGCAGCTGGGAGAAATTGAAGGTCATCTTATGTCTTATATTTTAAGTATTTATTGTTCTCTCTCTTTTGGTTGTGGCATTAGGTTTAATTATGATTTCTTCACCTTCCATTGCACAGCCTCTAAGTTCAATGGAGTGACATGTCGGGGTTCAAGTGAACCAAACCAGTCACGTATCTATCTGCTCGGGTAGTGCCAGGTACAGTCTCCTCTGTTCTTGTTTGGTTTTTTTCTCTCCAAAACTAGATCGAACCGGACTAGATCTGAGCACCCTCTATTTCTTTTTCGTGAAAACGATTGAAAATTAGATTTTTTTTATTGTTTCACCGGTTCAATATTCAATATTCTCCCATATTTTTGAATTCTTTTTAACTGCAAGATTTTTTTTTTTAATTGCTAATTTAGCGCCATCATATGAATTTCTTTGAAATTTATGTGACAATCTTATAATAATGACCCGACAATCAAAAGAGTTTTCAGCTTGGCACGGGCCGGCGGCCATTGAACTCCATCCTCCATCCAAGAATCATTACGCCAATGCTTGTCTCTAGCCAGATTGGACCAACTAACGTTTGACTTTGCCAAATGGATCCTGGGATTAAATGCCGGGTTTGACTTTTCTGCTCTAGTCGTAATTTTGACGCTCTCTGATAGTCTGCACAATAGTGGCCTCTCGTTCATTTCTTATTTAAAATATGATCCTATAGAGTTCATTTTTAATGTCATATATATATATATATATATACACACTCTAATTAATTATTCCCCAAAAAAGTAGAATAATGCTCTGTTCTTCAAAGGTATCCTTACTAAATTTCTACCACATGATATAGTGCTTATGTTTTTCTCGTTAAAGTGTAATAATTAAGATAAATTATAAATAATTAAAATAATAAATTAATTGTATCAAATTAATGATCGACACCTGAAGAGGTACATGGTGTAAATTTATCATTACTTGTAATTAAATATTCGATAAAAAAAGAGGTACATGGTGTAAATTTATCATTACTTGTAATTAAATATTCGATAAAAAAAAAAAAACAATGCCTCAATCTTGTGTTTAAATAAACTTAGGGACCAAAACGATAACGATTGAGTTTTTTGTCTATCTCTATGCTATTGTTGTCTTACATTGTACGGATTCAAACAATTTCACCACAACTCAAACGGATTAGTGTCGTCTTAACTACATCTACGACGTAAGATTCCTTGACGACACTTTTCAACCGTTGTAAAAAAAGTTATAAACGAAGGCGAATTTGTTTGACTTAAA
Source organism: Begonia masoniana (assembly GCA_022432975.1). Taxonomy (NCBI): domain Eukaryota; kingdom Viridiplantae; phylum Streptophyta; class Magnoliopsida; order Cucurbitales; family Begoniaceae; genus Begonia; species Begonia masoniana. The sequence goes on along the minus strand of CM039507.1, from coordinate 51,269,030 downwards.
ACCCATTTCTACTGTTATGAAGACAACAATCACTTTCGGTAAAAAATTTACCCTAATTTTTTCACCGGATAGTAAATGAACCGGGTTTATTTTTTAATACGTAGAATATTTACACCATTAAATGAGGGTCCATCTGTCCTACTCATGGTCCTAGATGTGTTGTTTTAATAAAACGCGTTTCACAAACACATAAATTTAAAACTATATAATAAAACTTCTATAAACAATTTCAAGATTGTTTCAGAGAATGATGCTGACTACTTACTCATCATGTGCACATTCAAACTCGGTCCATATCTTCTATGTTATGATAATGTTATGTCAGAATTTAATTGGACGAGTTGATGACTCAAAATAATTATTAATTTCGTATAAAACTTATTAGGGTTAGCTTTAAAATGCCGCAATCATCGCTGCTTCTTTCGTATTTTATTATACATAAAAGAGTCAACGGGTGCGGCTAAGTCTGTAACACATGTTTTGGCCAAAATATAACACAAAAACTATAGATTGACCAAGTTTTATGCTGATAAATGGAGTTTAATTGTTGATATTGAAAATAAAATTCGCAGACAGATTATTTCCGTATAAACTCATTAGATTAGGTGACTTGGGTTCCAAGAATCGACGTTTATATTCGACGAATCTTTGTTATAAGTTATTATGACAAAACATGGAATATAGATTGAATCGTGAAACAAATAACCACGAGATTGAAAATTAAAATACAAAGAACGAACCCCAATATTTCACGTGAAATACTATAACATGTAGGAAAAAAAAAATCACGAGTTTAAAAAATAAATTAATTATATGTGACAAATATATATAAAACCCCATAAACCCTAACTAAAAAAATGAAATACGGTCCATAACCACTAGGTCGATCTCTTTGGAGTGACAGAAAATAATGAAACCCTAGTTCCAAATTTTCTTTAGTTTGGAAGTGGATTATGATTCTTCTTTTGAATTAGAATGTCATTGACTGATGCAAGAGTTTCAATATCAAAGAAGACCGCAGCCTATAAAGCAAATAAATTGAAGTGGTCGAAGGAGAGATGCATAGAAAAAGTACGTACTTAAATAATATATACCTAATCTGACACATTGAAAAGAATATGTTTCTCTAGTCACATTGAACAATATATTAAACTTAGGTAACAATAGGTAGTTTCCAAGAAATTCACGAAAAATAGCATTCAAGTTTGCGTTACAAGTCTCGGGTCGAATAATTTAATTTAGTCTTATAAAATAATTGGTCAAAATTTAGAATCAATCTGCGATCGACCCACGTCTCTGGCTATCTAAATTTTGGTCAACCTTATATTAATAAAATCATTTACTTAATATGGAGTAGGTTTAAAATGGAGAGAGGAGGTATTATTCTTACACAATCTACCCATGTTTGTTTTTATATTTATTATAATTAAAAGGTTGAAAAAAAATAATATTGAAATATCAGCTCTGAAAAACCATGGTCAAAATTCATTTTTTAAAAGCTGATTATGTATGTTTTCTAACTGAAGAATATATAAATAAATAAATATACATACATACATGTATGCATGTATGTATGTGTAAAATAAAGCTTAGTTATTCATGATTATTATGTTTGAAAACATGTCAAACTAGAAAGATTTCTAATTAATTTCATTAATGTGTGATTGACAAATATAAATAAAATTTGATTTATGGAAAAAAAAAGGATGAAAGTCAGATGATATACATCTTGTCTCGTGAATACAACGATAACTCAAGATTCTATTGAGCGTGAGAGTTTAATTTATACAATTGATGGTGTACAATCCCACATGGATTAGACACGTAGAAAACATGAACTTGAAAAGGCCAATCAAGTTCTTACACGTAATACCCAACATTGTAAATTATTATATCCAGTTATTGATTTTAAAAAAATACCCGAGAAACCCTAGAGTCCATGTGACACAAGTAATTAACTATATAGTAAAAGGGCAAATTAGGTGAGCATATGTCCATTTAATGTTGAATAATTATAAAATATTCTTAAACAAACATTACAGGAGTTACGTTAATTATTGATTTAAAGTTTAAATATATTGTGAGGCATGTGAATGGATAAAGTATGAAGCTAGCCTACATTTTAGATTAGTCAAATTAGGTCATGGCTTTTTGATTCAATAAGATTTTAATCTCTCGTTTTACAATAAAAATATGAATAAAGGTAAACATATATTTCAAGGATAGTGTCATTCACTCAAAATAAATTAATCAGTATAATAATTAAAATAATATGTCACGTACACTAATAAATGAATAATATATATATGTTAAAATATAAGATTAGACTCCTAATTTAGAACGAGGTTTTAGGTATGAACAAAATTTTTAATCGTAGAGGGTTGATCAAATTTAGAAGAATGAGAGTCTATTTGTAGTTAAAAGAAAGATGGAGACCTTTTACTATGTTGATGAAAATTATGGTGCAAGGGGGTGTACCTAAACCTAATATCCCTCAAGCTAGCTATGCAAATGCATATCATAAAATGTAAAACCAATTGTTTCAACAAATTTCCATTTAAACACTATAGAGAAACTATTATTTTGAATGATTGTAATTAAGTAGACAATGATCGGTTAATTCTAGAAATTACATTTGCAAATTCTAACTTTACGATTGATAAATGAACAATGTATAGACCCAATCGACCTGGTCTAAAACTTTGATGCTCACGTTTGGTCAAGCTCTAATCCAATGAACAACTTAGTGGATAATTGTTGAGGTTTGAATTTAAAAAGTTGGTCTAAGTTTTTGGTTCGTGAACTTCAATGCTCATTGGACAATCCTTGGGGGTGCATCACCGAACTACAACATTGTGACACAAGACTCCCAGGCTGCAACGCCATACTACCGAGCAAGTTGCCTGAGAGTTGTTGGAAGTCTTAGCCAAATTTAAATGGTTCAAGCTAGTGGATTAGTCTTCGGAGCAAGCATGTGAGTAATTAGTTCATATTTAAAATAAAGTAAGACTCGTTCAAGGTCGGGATCAGACGAAATCTATATTAATAATTACCGTATAGGGATAAAGTAATCGTTGCTTATATCGTGCTAAAATCTAGGTTTACAAGGTGTTGATTAAGATTCAAGACATAGTTATTACATTAATGCTTAATTTGTTTTAGATGATGAATTTAACCATTAATGTAGTTAAGGAGAAAGAGGGATGGATTAGTGTTACCGAGGAAGGGAAAATTGGAAAGCAAGAAAAGAGGACGGAGAGAGAGAGAGAGAGAGGAGTAGTCACGTGCAAACGAGCTAAAACTTTTGAAGACAACGTGTGCCGTGTCAGGAAATTTCCAAAAGTCAAACCGGTTGCCGGTCAGAATACCGCGTGGAGAACGGTCGAAGTTGCGGCGGTTCTTGGCATTAAATGCACCCACCGTCCTCCGTCGACATTCGCCGTACGACGGTCAACCGCCAACTGCCGGTCTCTTTCATGGTGGGAAAAGATCTCGAGTCAAGCTGTTTTCCAAAAGCTAAACCCGAGAAAACCACATTCACACTTCTCACAGATCAAGGCTTTCTCTCTCTAAATTTGTGATAAAACTACCTTGGAGAAGAAGCTGCAAAACGAAGAATATGTGCGGTTGATTACAGATTCTGTTTATGGAGAAGAAAGAAGAGGCTAAAACTGAGAATTCCAGTATGGCAAATTCATCCCTCATGTTCTCCGATGAGATGCCGGCGACCTTTGCTTTATCTGGCATCTTCGACATCCCATGTGAGAACAAAAATCAATCCTTAGGCTTTTTCGATATGATGGGTATCGAAGATTACAGTGAATCCTTATTCGATGTCTTTTCAATGCCGTTGTTGGCGCCGGAACCGCCTTCTACCGTCCCGGAGTCATCGGAGGTGCTGAATACTCCAGCGACGCCTAACTCTCCTACAATTTCTTCATCCTCCAACGAAGCGGCGAATGATGAACAGACAAAAGCTGGAGACGAGGATGAGCAAGATCACGAAAAGGCTAATAAACAGTGAGCTTCTTGTTTTCTTTTTCATCTGGGTTAACTTGTTTCTCTGTGAAGTTTATATTGATTTTTGAGTTCTTGCTGAAAACAAAAAGAAACTGAAGAATAGATTTGTATTTACGAGGGGGGTTTCAGTTTGAAAACGAAGAAGAAGAAGCAGAAACGGCAGAGAGAGCCGAGATTTGCGTTTATGACGAAGAGCGAAGTCGACCAGTTAGACGATGGCTACCGATGGCGGAAATACGGACAGAAGGCTGTAAAAAACAGCCCCTATCCGAGGTAGAATTTCTAAATCTTTCATGCTGAAATTTTAAGAAATTCAACAAATAAAAGTGCAATCCTTCTGTGTAGGAGCTATTATCGTTGCACCACCGCCGGCTGCGGCGTGAAAAAATTGGTAGAACGATCCTCCGATGACTCTTCCATCGTCATCACAACCTACGAAGGCCAACACACTCATCAGTTACCACTAACGCCGCGCGGAAGCATCGGAATTTCACCGGAAATGGGCGGCGGATTCAACTCCCCATTATCTCTCCCGACAATTCAAAACAGCAACCAAAATCAACAACCCTATATGTACAACCCGCTACCTTCTCTTGGCTCCGCCATTTATAACCCTTATTTTCCATCCACTTTTTCTCAGAACAAACTTGCTGGTTCGTCCCTTCCTTCTTTACTTGCAGACCACGGGCTTCTTCAAGATATTCTGCCATTTCAGACCCGGAAGGAGGAATCGTAAAACTACTGGTCCAGTTTGATCATCTGTTGCAGCTGGTATGCTGACTTTTTTCGCGGATCTATAATGGTGTTTATCCAATTTACAGAACAACCCGTCCATTCCGCTATTTTCATCTGAACTTCTAGGGTTCATGAGAACTACTTTCCACTATTACCCATTTTCATTTTCTCCATTATCTTCTTTTCATCTGCTTTTATGAATCTTTCAAGCATGGCTGTATTATATTTCTAGTTATAGCTATGTATGATCATGAAGGTTTTCTTCACAACGAGTTCTTGTTAGGCTTAGGGTTTCCCACTGCCTTTTTCCTTTTTTGTTTTTTTTGAAAGGAATTAGAAAGATGGAACTTTGTGCATGAAGTTGCATTGTGTTGCATGCAAACCAACTCAGCACGACTAGATTATGATTGCGATAAAAAAAATATCTTTCTTGCATCGCAAATGACGAAATAAATAGAGCGTTTGATAATTGTTGTTGCAAATTTGATTAGGAACATGGAGATTTTGAAGTGGTTTGTTTACAATTAGAGTTCATGTTAATATCGAACCATCCACTACTACGTCGACTCTTTCGAAAGTTAATTTGATCGTTCATTGTTCCCTATAGTTGGAGTTCGATAGTTGTTTCTAATTTGGCCATGCAGTTATTCTCATTCACCTGATTTCTATTCAATTTTAACGTAATTGGTCGTTATTGTAAATTTTTAATCTAATAAATGAACGACTTCTCAGATTCCGTCTTAACCTCTTCGCGAGTCTTGACATTGTTCTAGCTCAAGCCATGTTCGACGTGAAAGTGCATAACCAAAGCATGTCTTCGAATGCTTATTTGCGTTGTAACAATACCAGTATGTGCAAAGATTAAGACCGGTCGAGAGGAAAAGTAGAAAGTGCATGGGAATTGTTCCAATGGAACGACATGAAGTAAATGTCTTCCATATTGTTTTAGGGCTAAAGAAAGATATGGCTTAGTGGGCTTTTCTAGCAAGGCATGAATGGTGAGATTGATAATTGATTAATATAACCAAAACACAATTAAGTGTGTTACACATGAGAATCATAACAACATCAAATCACAACACTTAGTCCGCAGTGATTGGCGCTTAATTAGAAAAAAAAAAATTGAAAATAAGACAAACTAATCGAACGTTACATTAGAAAACACATTAGCCATATCTTTTAGTTCAACTAGAGGCAACCATGCAAAGGAAAACCCGACAAAGAGGTCTATAAAGTGGAAGTTGAAAGATTAAGATCAGTTATGCGATGTCACACAAGAATCCTTGTGTGGCACTGATTTTTAATGCAATGATGGACAATATAAAAATGCAGAAATAAATGACACAGGAGGTTGGTAACGTAGTTCGGCAACCAACCTACGTCTGCAGGGCCACCCCAAGTTATAAAAACATTTATTTGAGTTCACAAAGTTACAAGACAATCGGACTTATACAAACAAAGACTCTCTCTTATCTTTGTTGCCGTCTCTAGCTAACTTTCCCAAGAAAACTGTTTTTGCGAGATCCCCTCGACTTTAGATCGACCTCTCCTGAGATCTAGATAATAACAAGATCCCCTTGTAGTTGATTTCTCCCGGAACCCGTGTTATGGCAAGATCCTATCGCCCAGGATCAAAGTGACAAGCTCCCTTTGTCTAAAAATAGAACTTCTCCCGAGTTTTGATGCAGCCTCCTCCCGAGACTGAGCTTCAATGAAGAACAAAAAATATTGCCTCTTGGGATACCTCCTGGAACACCAGATCGTAATATTCGGATGCAATAATCAACACACTTAATAAATCAATGAAATCCACAGAATAGGTAGAGTGTGTAAAACAATCACAAACTCATACGCAGAAACGTAGGGAGTGAAAGAAAAGCGACGACTTGGAAAAATGAAGAAATCTTCTCTCGTGTAAATCAAAAATCCGTCCGCTGAAAAACAATCACCGACGACTCTCAGTAGACGTGAATGAAAGGATTAACAATTGATGGTCGCACACAATTGTCGGTGTAGAATAAAATTGCCCCAAAGAATAAAGACTTTTAGCTCTCAAGAATAATGGCTTCAGCAGCTTCAACTGTGTAGGGAGAATGTATAATATACTGTGCGTCAAATATTCTCTCCAAACAAATCACACAGAATAAGGAAAATCGAATCCCATGAAAATTGGATCTGTGACATCTTGTGCGACATTTATGGAAAGTCCATGTAAACAAATTTGAAACGAATCCCAAAATATTATGAACGAATCTTACCAATGTTGTGATCTCATATCAAGCTTAACAACACCACAATTTTCAGATCGGCTTCCAAAATATTATTTTCATCTTAAAATCAACTTTCTAAATATTTAGGAATAAATTTCTTTGTTGTTGTGATCTTGAATCTCGCTGTAATCTTTCTTAACAGAATGGTAATCTTCAAATCACAGATCAAATCAAAAAATCAATGCCGCAAAGAATAAGGAAACTAAATCTTAACAAATTCGGTTGAGTGATCCATTGTGTGACACTTTAGGAAAGTATCTCCAACAAATCAGATATTCATCTAAAAAATTAGGAAATCATCCCATTAATCATGGGAATTCGAAGCCCAACAGATTTCACCAAATCTCCATCAAATCGGCTTATGAAAACAAACTTTTTCAAAAAGCAAGTGCCTTTAGCTTTTCAATAACTTTCCTAATATTCTTGTTTCTTTAATTTTCTCACCCATAGAATCTTCATGATTGTAAATATAAAACCTTCCAATAATCTGAATATCATATTTTTTGATCACCAAGAAATAAATTATCAATTTAAAAAAATATGGAATAACATATTATCTCCATAAATAAATATATATTATCAAAAAATCAATGTTAACTCATATGCAATATCTTTGCATTTACTGAAGTGAAAACGCATGACAAGTGCTCTGCATTAGGCCTTCCTTTGAGAGACATCGTAAGCTTTTGTTTTATACTATCGATAAGGGTGAGTCTAAGTATCACATAATTTCATAATAGTAAACATTCGTTCTTATAAAAGTTCGGAATCTGGCTAATACATTGATGCTAATTGCAACACGAGCTGGATTAACTCGGGCTTGATCTCGATTAACTTTTTTTTTTTTTTTTTTTTTTTGTGTTTGGCAAACTCTGTTCATTCATCTTAATGGAAACTAGAGCTACTTTTAATTCTGTGATCCAGATAGGCATTTTCTGTAAAATCATTTCCTCCATGATTATGAGCTTTGGCAATGTATGTTTTGGGTTTGGGTTTTTAATTCGTTTGTCATCTCTAGCTTAAATGATGATGAGTAGATTGTTTGGATGATTAATCTCTCTGGAGATGGACGTTGCAAAATCAAGAAGTGGTTCTTCAATCCCGAAAAAGGTGGGGATTGCCAGTCTTGAATTTCAACAGATTCTTCCATGGTTGTTATCTTTCATCCTTATTTTAATCGAAGGTAATTTTCACAGTTGAACCAGGCGTCTTGGGGAAGGAAAAAGGAAAATGGCTAAACATGAAGAGCTACCCGTCCCCATTTTCTCTACCTTGGAGCCTGTCTATGGTGACGCCTCTCAGCTCGAAGAAGCTCAGCTTTGATTCGACTATTTGAACTCCAAATTTCTTCAGGTCTTCGGCCACCCGCCTGAGGTTTTCGCTCGCTCTCCCGGTACCCTTTTCTCCGTAATTCATTTCACGACGTCCAAACCGTTTTTCCCAGTAATCAATTGGTGTGGTTTTTATTTGATTTTCGATTTCGCTGCAGGTAGAGTAAACTTGATCGGCGAGCACATTGATTATGAGGGTTACTCAGTGTTGCCCATGGCGATTCGCCAAGAAAAAGATACTGTCGTCGCAATAAGGAAGAATGATGGCGAAAAGCTTCTCAGAATTGCTAATGTGAATGATAAATATTCGATCTGCTCTTACCCTGCTGATCCTGATCAGGTTCTGCTTGATTCTGGTTCTTAGATTTACTCTTTGAACTTTATAGCTGTATGCCCAGACATGAACAATATTCTCAATGCTTGTGGTTTTTTATGAAATTTATAACGGAATTTTCCCTATAAATGTTCAAAAACTTGTACTCCAATCATTGATCTTTCCATTTTGCAGGAAATTGATTTGAAGAATCACAAATGGGGGCATTACTTTATTTGTGGGTGAGACATATTTATTCTGAAAATAAATGTTTAGAGCATTTATCCATAAATGTTTAGCCGGGGAGTTGTTCGTTTTCGGTGCATTATCTTGATTACATTCCTAATAGCTGCTGGCGGTGTCTTTGTTTTAGGTACAAAGGCTTCAATGAATATGCTAGATCGAAAAGAATTGATGTTAGCTCACCTGTCGGACTCGATATTCTTGTTGATGGAACAGTTCCTACAGGTGCATTTTCTTTGTGTCTTTATATCCATGCCTAAGTGATTAGATTTTCCGATTCATTTGTTGATTCCTGGGTCATTAAAAAACGAACTTTGTTTTGTTTTTTTTTTTTTTTTTTTGGTAGAGTGTAATACAACCCATGTAATTAGGGGTCAGTGAGAATTTTTTTTTTTGAGTAAGACAATTATTGTTCTTCGGGTTATTAACAATACGGTCTCTCTGTTGTGATAAAATTCGTGAAATATTTTACGTATTTCACACGTGATGATATTTTTAACCTACAATAGTTATTTTGACTCACTCAAGTTCATGGACGGACTCAATTTCGCACTCGATTTCAAACACAGGTCTCAGTTGGGTTGTATTCTAGTTTTTGAAGTTGAGTATGATATCAAATGCGTATGGAAAATTGAGCAATTTAAGATAACCACAATTGCTCAAAATGATCATCATAAACGAAAAACAAAAGATATATGACAAATTTTATTACGATGGACTGTTTTGCTAACGACTTAAGAGTACAGTAGAAGTTTTGCCAGAAAAATTGTTCAAGGTATCAGTTGTCCACAACACATATACGGCTGCATAGCATTTTACCCTTTTTTTATATGAATTGATACATTAGTGGGTTCATTCTTTTCATGCAGGCTCTGGTCTGTCAAGCTCTGCAGCATTTGTTTGCTCGTCTACTATAGCCATAATGGCTGCGTTCGATGTGAATTTTCCTAAGGTATACGTTAAATCTTGTTAAGAACGATGAATTATTGGTTGTCTGGTATGCAAGGGACTACAAAATTTTCAACAAATTGTGAAAATGTGCATTATTAAACTCAATTTCCATCATGATCTTAAGGAGATGTAATGTAGAGATTTGTATGTTGTTTAAAACAGAAAGAAATTGCCCAGCTTACATGTGAATGTGAGAGACACATTGGTACACAATCCTGCGGAATGGATCAGGTACGTAAATTTATCGATATAGTGTTAGAGTGTATCCATTAATGTCTGTTCTTTCTTGATCAATGATCCAGTACTGATGTTGTCAACTTTTACAGGCAATTTCAGTGATGGCCAGATCTGGGTTTGCAGAGCTGATTGATTTTAATCCGATCCGAGCCACTGATGTGAAACTTCTGGCCGGTGGAACTTTTATCATAGCTCATGCTTTGGCGGAATCGCAGCAAGCAGTCACGGCTGCTACAAATTACAATAACAGAGTTGTCAAATGTCAGCTTTCTGCAGTATTTTCTTCATTTCTTTATCGTTCCATTCGAAAATTATACGTTCATTGACTGGATTTCGAATGATTCGGATAATTTTTCAGATCGTTCTTGGGATAAAGCTCGGAATGAAACCAAATGAAGCGATATCAAAAGTGAAAACAGTCTGATGTTGAAGGGTTGTGCTTATCGTTTGCTTCTGATCGTGGCTCGTCAGATCCCGTACTTGCCGTCCAGGTTTTTTTTTTTCTTTTGACATTTCGGCCTATGTTAGGACATGATTTTCTCCACTGGAGATTTCAAAACCAAAGAATTATTGTCTTTTCTCGCCATCGTTATAAACTAATATATCTGAATTTTCACAAAAGGCCCTATTGAAGGAAGAACCTTATACTGCTGAAGAGATCGAGGAAATCACCGAGGAAAATCTATCATCGGTCTTGAGCGATTCTCTGACATTGTTGGATGTGTTGAAAGCCGCAAAGCCCTTCAAGTTGCATCAGGTACTTACCTTATATTTCTGTCATGAAAATTGTTCTTTATTTTTATTAAAATATATTTTTCAGAGAGCCTCTCATGTCTACTCCGAAGCCAGAAGAGTGTACGCATTTTTAAGGACACGGTATCGTCTAATTTAAAGTAAGTTGTACGTATTAACCAAAATCTCCTTCATACGCGTTGTGTAGAAATTTTATTTCGATCGCGTAAACTCGTCTCAACTAATGGTTTGTGTTATACTTTCAGTGATGAAGATTTGTTAAAGAAGCTTGGGGATCTTATGAATGACAGCCTGCAGTGTCCTCTACGAGTGCAGGTATCGAATTCTCGGCAATTTTCGTAAAACTTTTCGAATTTTTTTCTTATATTCGCAAATTGGCGATTGAGCTACCATGAAATAATACGTTCATTGGGCATACCTTCTGCTAAAATGACATTATTGTTGAAGTTAAAGAATAATACGAAAATTAGACACTTTAAAAACCTTTGATGGTAAAAAATCACTTACAAAGATAGAAAATTCATTATCAGAAAATTTACGAATCAAATAAATACATGTAACGGGCTAGATTAATCAAATGAAAATTAAGCCATTAAACTATAACAATGACACCCGTCACTTTGTTTGCTTCTTCTCTAGCTGTCCGGAGTTGGAAGAACTGTTTAATATATGCCGAGAAAATGGTGCGTTCGGGGTAAGGCTGACCGGAGCCGGATGGGGAGGTTGTGCAGTTGCTTTGGTTAAAGAGAGCATAGTTCCTAAGTTTATCCTTAATTTGAAGGTTTTGGCTTTTCTTTGTTTTTTGAAATCTAATATTTTTTAAGTCGGAATAATTGGTCGAACGATAAATTGTGAATAATTTCTCAGGAAAGCTTCTACCAATCAAGGATTGATAAAGGGATCATCGACAACAATGATCTTGGTCTCTACATCTTTGCTTCAAAGCCTTCAAGTGGAGCTGCAATATTCAAGTTTTAGACCAATATTCTCTTCATCTTTCTTCAATTAGCAGGTATAAGTTAAGCATCTGAATAAATAATTATCTGAAAATTGAATAAAACTTATCTCTCTCTCTCTCTAGAGTTGTGGAAATTTGACGATTAAGTCATTGTCCAGCTATAATTATTTGACACGTCCAACAAGTATTTTAAAAGAGCAAATGTGATATTATTCTTTCATTGTTTACTCAGTTTTTTTTCGTACCAATGACATGAGATGTACACTATAATTTTTGTAAATTAACGTGTCAACAAACATAAATAGATTTAATTTTAAAGCAACAACCGGACGATGGCGCCGCCAATGGTTGCCTGGCGACGTCGTGCATGGCTTGGTTCTGATTTCCGAGCAGCGCGAGTAGCTCGAAAACCCATTTTTTCAGGCATTGGCCGCATCTCTTTAGCTGTATGTATTCAGCAAATTTGTAGTTCCTTTTGGTCAAACTTCAGTGAAGAGGAGAAGCAAATGAAATGTGAGATCTGCAAGAGTCACGACTTAATATCTTGAAATTAACAAGTTAACAAATTAGTTGAACATGAGAAAGATTTAATTTTACGGGTGTTACAAGACCATTACATGTATCCATGCTCGTAAAGAGACGACCCACTTCACTGTCCCGTCATGATCTCTCTCTCTCTCTCTCTCTCTCTCTCTCTCTCTCTCTCCTCTGTAAATCAAAGTTTGGAAGGAGGTTCTTAATGTTTCAATCAACTAGTGGACCCTCTTAAGGAAATGGACATTAAGGGGAGAAGCCACAGAAACTCTCTTTTTTTCTGTTTCAAGCCTTTTTGTCCTCTCTGAGGGTGACGATTCAGTGACTGAGTGAGTTGTTATAGCAGTTTGTCTATTGTGGAAGACGTAAATGGAGAAGCTTTAGTACCTTTTAATTAAACATAAAATGTTCTTATGTTAATGGTTTTACAAAACCATTACATGGATCCAAATGAAGAGATGATTTTTAAAGCAACAACCGGACAATGGCGGCGCCAACGGTGGCAACGTCGTGCATGGCTGTGTTTTGATTTCCGAGCGGCGAGTCGCCGGAAAACCCATTTTCGCAGGCAATAGCTTCATTAGCAGCATCTCTTTGGCTGTTTTCGGCAAACTTGTAGTTTCCTTTGGTCAAAGCTTCAATGGCTACGGGAATATCTGCAGATAAAATAACATTATATTTATTAGAACAAGACCTCAAAGCTTTCTCCTTCTGGCTTGATAGTTTTTGGCGGAGCAGTTCTTGAATCTGGTTGAGAGTTTGAGTGGCCAGATCCTTCGTCTTGTCGACGATGATAATGGCGAAACCAACCGCATCTGCCGTCGCGCTTCGAGGGTCTGATTTCAAAGAAGAGACGCAGAGATCGGAATATGGCGTCTGTTTGCATGTCTGGTCAACAAAATCTTCGTTCGCAGACTGAATTACTGGTGCAAAAATGGCAATCAGGGCAGTATGGACGAACACGATGATCTTCAGAGAAGCCATTTTCAAAATGCACTACAAGTTAATTGTGAAATGTGGGAAATAAATGATAAGGTAATCAACTATTTGAACCCAAAGAATAAAAACACCTTTGAACTAAAAACTCTAAAAACTAAAACATTAAATTATCCAAAATATAAAAAATTAAACTCTGATAGAGAAATCGATCACCCACCGATCTAAATTTACAACGAAAACGAGGGGTCGGTCAACCTTCTTTCTGTCTAGTACTTACGTGGCACTAAATATATTGAGTCGGGGGTTGATGTGGAGGGTGGAGACCCTCCGTTCAGCGTGCACCACACGTGACTCGAGAACGGGGTATCCATGCCCAGGAACGGGCACCTGGGTGCTCGAGAACGGGGGGTTTCTTTTCCCGGAATGGCCCCCTGATAACTCTTATTTTAAAATTATTTGATACTAATGTGCATGATGAAACTCGAATGATTTGAGTAAAATTATTATGAAATTGCGAGTTTTAATGCTAATGCCGCGGTGATTAATAAACGTCATGTAGTATTAATAATTTGGGTGAAATTGATACATTTTATGCATATTTTTTTAGAATGAGCAGATTATTTTCATTCAATATATTTTTATTAATGCAGAGATTAAAGCGGGAAAGACAAAAAGATAAATCCGGAAATTCAAGTTTAAATCAAGGAGTTAAAATGAGTAAATCATAGGAAAGAAAACCGATTTGGAGAAAATTGATTTTTACCCTAACTGGATGCCACAATTCATGGAATAAGAAGAGAATAAAATCTAATTTTTATTGAGGAAAGAGCGGAATGGACGACTGACAGAATGGACGACTGGCAAAATGGACAACTGGCAGAATGAATGACTGACAGAATGGATGACTAGCAGAAGTGGACAATAGAGAAAATGGACGACAGAGCAGAAGTGGACAAATGGAAGAAATGGACGACAGAGCAGAAGTGGACGACTGGGAGAAATGAATGATAGAGAGAGTGGACGACTGGGAGAAATGGACGACTGAGAGAAGTGGCAGAAGCTGGAATGACAATTTAAAAAAGAAGAACCAAATCCTTAAAAGGAAAAAAGAGAATGCATGATTTCAGGGATTGGAGAAAGAATCAAAACATGGATGATTCCAGGGATTGGAGAGAGAATCAAAACAGAAAGAATACTTAAGAAAAAGAAAAAAAAAAAAAAGGACCAGGCATTAAGAAAACCAAAGAAGGAAGAGAGCTCGGGATCTGCAAAAGAGGACCGACGACATCTTTTTGATCTTCTTCTTCTATTTATTTTATTGTTTATGTTTTTATTAAAACGATTGTTTTTTGTTTTATTTTATGATGTCTAGTAGCTAAATCTGGACGATATCATTTGTTACGAATTTCGCTACGATCTTGATTTGTTTATGCAATATTTTATTGAACAATTATTTGTGATATTTTTTGCTTAATTCAGATCATATCGATAGATAGGTTGATGATCCATGTTTATATTGTATCGAAAGATAAATATAAATTCTAAGATGCACGAATAATTAATCGGATTAAATTGTTATAACATAGTTAGCATTGATTCGATTGGCAATAAGAATAGGGCAATTAGGAAATTCAATGTTAGTTACCTTCTTTCAAAGTCGAGAGAAATTCTAAATTGAATTTACATAGGTAATTCGAACGAAACCTCTAAATATTTGATTCTTGCTGTTCATAGACAATGCTGCAGAACATTACCAGAACATCAGTAGTAAAACTATTGTAACGAAGAAATCAATCCTAACCAAGGCTTCCATTTATTGATTTTATCTCGTTTATTCTGTTTTCTTATGTTGCATCGTTATTCGGATGTTATTTCTAATTATTTTCATTTATCATTTTAATATTTTTATAGCAATTAATTCAATTAAGAATATCCTCGTGGAATCGATATTTTTACTACTTAAAGCGATACGTGCACTTGCGTAAAAGTGTAAAATCCACTAACACCCCCCGTTACCTGCCTCTCCCATTTTAGAGGGTTCTCGGGAACACATGTTCCCCGCCCCGGAACGACCACCCATTTCTTGCCTCCCCATTTTAGAGGGTGGTCGGAAACGGAGGATCTCCACTCTCAAGCGTAATGTTTAAGAACATGTGGTCGTTTCGGGGCAGGGACCCCCTGTTCTAAGCCTTAATTTTTTAGGGATGAGAACGAAGGGTCTCCGCCCGAAACAACCCCCCATTTTTAAACATTATGCTTGAAAATGAGAATCCGATTCGGGATAGTGACCCCGTTCTCAGCCCTAATTTTGAGAACCGAGGTCGTTGCCCCAGAACGGGGGGTCGATCTCGGATAATATAAAAAAAAATCAGCCCCCCGTTCTGCCCCCCACTTTCAAAAAAACCAATTTTCTCTTGGCCCCTGCAATTTCAACCCAAATTCTGAACATTTCACGACCCCACCGTGTTGATTTCTCCATTCCTAATCAATTCCTTCAAATATCATAAAAAAATCCCACAAATTCGAGCCCTAAATCTTTTAAATCCTCAATTCAACCTAAATCGCCAAATTCCCCCTAAATGATTGACGATTAAATGAAAGGTTGTACACTCACAAGGTGGCCCGACCAAACGTGCTCTGCCAAATCGCCTATCGTTGTCACAAGGAGGACCATCTCAAGGAGGTTTGACAAACAGAGCACCGTCGTCACAAGGTGCTTCGGCTCAAGCACGACGACTGCCAACTGGGTATTTTTTTTATTGAATTTTGAAATTAAATGTGTCAAGAGCAGTTTGAGCGAGATATGTCAAACCACTCGGTTATTTATTCAAAGACCGTCAACTTTGAGGTTATGAGTCATTGGAGATCAAGGAGGTATTCGACAAAATGGCCCTACAAGGGGTGTACGGGTTAAAGAGAAATCGATAGAATTGTTCGCTTGTTTTATTTGAACTTGACCTCTACCAGGAGGGCAGGATGTTTGAAGAAGTACATAGATTGTTATAACTCCAGAGACGGTTAATGAATTGCTTGGGTTTGCCGGATAAGAGATTGAAGTGGAGAGTTACTACCATGATTCTCGAGGTTGTGATTTTTTCAGATCGACCGAGGGACTAGAGTTCCTTAAGGAAATTCATTGCAATCCCAACATCGCAGGGTTCGTGAAGCCAAGATCCAAGGATTTAAACATCAGAGCTCGAGTTATTCACAATTTAATAACCCACATCATTCTACCTCGGGATAGATATAGAGATCTCGTGAGCTGCATGAATCTTTATGTAACACCCGGTTCCATCGAACCGATTTTACCTTGTCATCTAATAGTCTACATTTTATGGATGAAATTGGGAGAAATATTGATTAGCTTAATGAGTGACTAAGTAAGGACATAATGGTAAATGGAGATCTATAGTGGATAACGTATTTAAAGGAGGGTTTAATGAGGTTCGGCTGCCACTGTTTTCTCATTTTCCTTTCTCGACATTCAACTCAGCTAAGCAGAGTTTCTCTCGGCGATTTTCCCTCCGATTTTCTCCAAGCTAGGTGAGTTCTATTTCGATTTCTTGTTACATTGTAGCAATTGATGTTAGAGGGGATTTTAAATGTGAGTTTTGAGAATGCTGTAAGTGAGAGTTAGTTCGGGTTCAGGGCATATCATGAATGCTTGATGATCTGAGTTCCCAAACTAGTTTCCTTATGAGTTCTGGTAGATTTGAGGATAGTTTAAAATAAAACTTAACTAATACTCTGTCTAGGGCTATAGGTTTGAGCAAAACCCGAAGTAGTTTGCAACCAAGCTTTTTCAGGAAACCAGGTAAGTGGAGTATGTGTGTGCCCTCGGGTTTACATCACAAAACAGTATGTTTATGCTTGTTTGAATGTTTTCTGTATGTCATATATCATGTTTTTGGAAAGAACACGAAAATGAATTTACATGTAATGGCATGGCAAGATATGAACAGAATGTAATAGATCAGCTGTTAAGAGAACTAATCCGCCTCTTAATTTATGAATAGGATATATGACTTTGGGAAAATTGATCTGCTTCCCAATAAAATTTAGGATCAGATCAGCTGTTAAGAGATTGCCCCTTAATTTATGAAGAGGATGTATAACTTTGGGAAAAATGATCCAACTCCCAATGGAACCGAGGGATCAGATCAGAGAAAGAACGTGAATGCAACAGAGATGTGAAAGTAGAAACTGCATGTCTAGGATTTATGTTTCAGCATATCATTTCATTATTGCTCTACTTATTTAGCATTATGCTAATAGATGAGTTTTGTTATGTAGGTGCTGAGGTTGCAACAGGTGAATTCTCTGAATGTATTAAGGAATAGGTGAAGTTGATGGAGCACAGCTATGCCACGGTTTGGTGCTCTAATGAGGCGGTTTAACTAATGTCAGTAGGTGTGAAAGTCTAGTTAACAATGGTTCAGTTTTAGTATGCTAAAAATGTTAATGACAGCAGGAGTTTAATGTTTTTATCAACTTTGGAGCTCTTCTGATTATGAAAAACACGATTTGGTTTTAGTTGTAGATTGTTATTCTGGATTTATAAAGTTGTGGATTTATGTTGTTTTGAATAGCTACTGTTAAAATTTACAAGTTCTTTTAGTAGGCAGAGTTGTCTGTTTGTTTAGAGTGTTACTGTTCATCGGTGGATGTAGTCTATCGGTGGATGTACTCTATCGGTGGATGTGAGTAATAGATTTTGTCGTTTTGTGATGGATGGGTGTGAGCGGCAGATGTGGCTAGTAATTTTGTCATTTTGTGACCCGTGGACGTGTGTAGTCGACGCGTCAATCGACTGACGTGACCGGTGGAAGTGTGTAGTCGACGTGTCGTTCGACTGACGTGAGCGGTGGGTGTTCGTTAGTACAAGACGTATTCTGTCTCTACGTCCACTGCTGAGATTATTTTTGTTTATGCTTCTGCCGCTAACACTGTTTAGCGGTGGATGTCTTTTGTTTCTATTTCTATCGCTGGAACTGTTCAGCGGTGGACGTGTTCTGTTTTATTTGTTTTCTTTCAACCAATTGTCTTTAATATTTTAATTAATTAATAAATGTCGTTTTATACAAATGAATTTTCGTTGCAAGTTTTAACATTTTAAGGGTCAAACTTTGACCGTTGAGTGAAATTTTGAAATTTTCTCAGAATGTCATAGTGTGGTTCAGTATTATGTATAGCGAACCGGGTTTATATAATTCGTGGCGTTACAGTATGGTATCAGAGACATTCAGTTAAACCGTTCAAAAGATTACTCATCAGTGCCGATCGTCACATGGAAGTACTTCAACAACTGTAAGTGTTTATGTTAACCTTAGCTATTAGATATTTAAGAGTGTAATTAACCTTGTACAGGAATCTAGTAAGATGTTATGTTAACCTTAGCTATTAGATATTTAAGAGTGTAATTAACCTTGTACAGGAATCTAGTAAGATGTCTCGACGACCAGGAAAACCAAGAGTACCAAGAGAGATACCAAATTCGGGACGTAATAAGTGTTTATGTTAACCTTAGCTATTAGCTATAAGTAATTTCGACCTTGTCAAAAATTCATTGGATAAATTCCGCACACGCATACCAATCTTTCTAATTAATCAAGTGTTTTAAATAGAAAATAGAGTTGGAACCGAACCAAAAAATTTATCTTGTTTTCAGAGCCAAAACCAAACCAAAAAATTGTCTTGTTTTCAGACATTTGTCAGTTTGGTTTTGGTTTTTAAAATTAAGAACATGACATGTCCAATTATGTTCCAAGTTGAGGGCAGAACCGAACCAAATCAAATTGACCCGAGCAAAGCATTAAGAACAACTAAATAGTTGTGGTTTCTTATAGAATTGGTTTAGGAGGATGACTGTAATTTGCGATAAATGAGTCTCCATTGCTCATAATTTTTTGGGCTTCAAGGCCAATATATGAAAAAGGGGCTTATCGATGACGAAGATTATCCAAAAAGTCTTTTTTCATAAAACTAATTATACATAGCATAGTGTTACTTTCACAAAACAGTGAGTTATAGTATCCAACCTTTCTTTAAAAACATTTGAAAAACCATTTTCAAAAACAATTTTAGTATTTTTAAAACACAAATTAGAAATATCCCATTCTTGGATTATAGTATTCTTCGATGAGTTTAATAATTTCCCGCTTTCTTAATCAGTAGAAGAGTGATTTTTTCTATTCAAATAACTAAAGTTTGTTGAGCACAATAATCATAATTGATGTATTTAATAATAAGAAATTTATATTAATATTTTTTAATTTGATATTCTTAAATTTTATATCTATATTTAATTTTATAATATTATATTTGATAATTTCAAAAACTTTCTAATAAAAATTTTATATTATAAATAGGAGTGATCGACAAAGAGGAACGAGAATATCAATTTAGGTTGTATTTATGAGTGAAATTATTTTACGGATACGAATAACAGAACAAAAAATGAAAAACAAATATTAAATTTTACGTTGAAGACTCTAATCGAAAAAAAAACATGTCACATTGAGAGAAAATTACAAAGTCAAAGTTGTTAAAAAAAAATAAAGTCTATACACGAGAACTGTCATCACTGTCCCACGAATCATGATGCGTAACCATTGTGACTCAATATTGCAATCCACACAAAACCTTGTAAAAAAATCCATAATTTTCTTCTAAAACTTTTATCGCACTACAAACTTATTGACCCGAAACAAAACAAAATTCAGATCACTTCTCACTGATATAATAGTTGTCAAGATACAATTGATATATGATAAAACGTCTCAGTAAAGGCATTCACGGAACAAAAACGTAGGATAAAACTCAACATCAAGACTATACAACTAAGCTCGGCATTCACGCAATGAAAACGTACATTAATACGGAACAAGGAACAAGGAACAAGAGGCGGTTTCAAATATTCCCACAAATGGACAAGAATGAGGATGGAAAATGCACATAAAGTAGCCATGTCCTTACTAATAAAGGGCAGGGACAAAAAGTAGGAGCACTTGCCCTAATAGTTCCGGGTGGGAAAGATATAGCGTAGAATAAGATACCTTAAAAGGGCAGGAAAAAAGACCTAAAAAATATGAAAAGTGACAGCCCTTATTCTTGAGGGCAACAGCCCCTAACCCTAATTCAAGGTCTCGTGGCTGTGAGGGGCTTTGACAAAACCCTAATCTCAACTTTGGGTGACCTTTCGTTTTCACCAGAAAGCTGCACGCAATTGCTGAATGAATGTGGAAAGTGAGTGACACTCAACTACCGTTTCCTCAATCTGGTTTGAAAGAGGAATTGTCAAGTGGTTCTGGGTTGCTTCTGATCTTCTTAGTTTTGCCGTTTTTCGATGTCGATTTTTGTGGTTCTCGATGAAACCCTATTTCCCATTCTTCTTCTTTTCTCACTCAAAAGTCACTCGATTTTATCCGTAATGGAAGTTCTTGATTCAACTAATACGGTAACTGTTTGTTTTATATTGAAATTCACACAATTTTATTTTCAGTTTACTTGTTGAAGGAGAGAGATCCACTTCTGCTTTATTAAAAAATGTACGATTATATAAGACTTTTGGTTTTGTCTTTGTCATGCGAGGTTTTAATTGAACCAATCCAATACTATGTGTTTTTGGTGAAAGCTTGCATTGTTTTATGTTCAAGTTTACAAGTTGGAGGAGAAAGGAGTCTTTGTTCTACATTTTTAAGTAACGTGGATTGTTCAACGAGTAGACCCTCACAATCGCTGTCTCCTGATCTTGAATTATTCTTGTTTTCACACAATGAATTGTCACGTGAAATTTTCTATCATTACAACTCAAAGTCCTTTGAACAGTGGATATTAAGAAAATATAAATGATTAAATTATCATCGACCCACAAACTTAAGTTTATAGATTGTCGGTAACTTGTCATGGTATAATGTAATCTCGTTACTTTGTTTCGAACCCCCTAAAACCCCTCACAAGAATTGACCATCACAAAACTACTATACAAATGTTATAATTTTGTTACTTTTTCATAACACGAGATTTCAGGGTAGTTAAAAAAAACGATGAATCCAGCTAATACCGAAGATGCTAAGCTAATCTTAAAAACGTTACCTTCGAAGTAATACACAAAATTAATTTAGACTTTTAATCACAACACTCTCTCAGGCAAGATTCCATCGAAGTGTTGTATTGCGTCCACGTCGGATGACACGTGGCATAAAAAGTTGACCAAGAATTCATTCTGAATGGTTCGACCCCACAAGTATATGCTTAGAACTAAAAAGATGAGTCATTATATGGAGTCCAGCTGTACATTTTAGTTTGACTAATAATTATATTATTGTGAAAATGGACACGTGGTGCAACCTAAACAGGTTAGCATATTTAAAGCACGTGGCTTTCTTTATTGGCTGCCGACATTCCCATTTCCGGTTTCTCTCCTTAACTGTGCCCACTCCACGTTTTAATTTCACTTGTTCACACGTGTGGCCTTTAATTGAAATTCTATAATTTCATTATTTAAATTTATTTAATCCCCAAAACTTTACAAGGCTAAAAGAGTAATTTCATATGAAATGGTTTTAATTTAAAATTGTCTTCTCATAATAAATGCGATTTTAGAAAATCAAACACGTGTTTTCACCCCTACCATTTCAACTGCGTTACCGAGAATTAGGCAATGACAAATTTACCCTTACAAGTTTATGAACATAGCATGATTGCCCCACTTGTGCTAATCACTAATTGTAGGTCTAACGTGAGAGGTGGGCCACAAAATGTGTATGGTACGAAACGAAAGAGGCAAACATTGTACTTTGGTGACACATGATAAGATTCCAACTTTAGAAAACCACTCATCTTTTTAATTTGAAAGAGACTTGTGATTTGGCCAATTGGGCATCGACACTCTTCAAAATCCACAATATTTAGATCAACATGATTATAAGTGTTAGAATTTGTTGAGAATCAAATTCTAATTCAGCCTGATCGAATCAGTATATTAATATTAAGATTTTATATATTTTTATATATATTAATGTTTGAGTTGCAACCAGAGTTCTGTCGCGTAACGACGACTTATTAATCTCTCGCCCTCGTTATTGTTTCTATCGTTCTTCGTTAAAAAAATTTATGAAATCGGGAAAAAAAATGTTGAGATGAGAAGGAGAAAGGTAGAAAGACAATAAATGAAAGAATGAGGTTTGATGAAACCTCTAAAAGCATACATTCCCATGAAACCCTAGAAGAAAAACAGAACATGATCATCTTCCATAATCTGACTCTTGTCGTTCACTAAGTCTATGTCTCGCTAAAATTATTCTATATTTTTTTAATATATGAATTTTGCTCTACAAACACTATCTCACCGTCCTTAACCACTACCTTGTTATTGTTTTTCATGATTTTTTTTTTTTTTGTAATCATTCATGAGATAATGTTGGTGAGCTATTGCTGCTGATGCTGCTGTAAAAACCAAACATCATCAACGTTCCAGAAGCCGTCAGCCATGGAATCATTGCCGTCCATCACCCACTGCGCGTGTTCTTGTTGATGATTCATGACTTGGAAGTTTACTCCTCCCTGATCGTGATTGAATCCGGCCATCGGTGGGCTCGTGAAGGACGATTCCGGATAACCTCCGGCCAACTGACTGGCTCCGAAATCGTCTGCGATATGGTTGTTATCGACCGGGACGTAATAGAAATCAGTCATGTCGGAATCCGTCGAAACGTGAGTGCCAAAAGAGTCCGACGAGGCTCCTGTGCTAGAATTCTCTGGCGTGTAACTATGGTGGACCATCGGAGGCTGAAGCATATGTTGTCCCTCGTGAAAGTCGAGGTTGTAGTTGGGTGTCAACGGGACGGCTGCAACATCGCCGGAGCCGCCCGTTAACGGAGCGGCGGAGGCCACAGAAGAGGACGTGGCGGCAGCCGTTTGGATGCGTTCGACCAGCCTCGGCATCCATAGGTAACGCATTGTGTCCTTGAATTGCTTGCTATTAACGTCGCATTTGAGTTGCTTTGCATGTTTTTGGACTCGAGTTCTCCAATAGTTTTTGATCTCGTTGTCAGTTCTCCCAGGTAAGTACTGTGCAATTTTAGACCATCTGTTCATAATCAACGTTTAAAAGATTAAATCAACAACGTAACTAAAACACAATTAAGAATGATAATTAATTACGCTCATAGTATTACCTGTTTCCCCAACAAGAATGAAGCTCGAGAATTAGGAGTTGTTCTTCGAGAGTGATGTTTCCTCGTCGAACATCCGGCCTGAGGTAGTTCAGCCACCTTAATCTGCAGCTTTTTCCGGTTCGTTTCAGGCCTGTTTGATATCAAACAAAATGATCCAAAAAAGAGAATCTAGAATTAGATCAGAACAGCTAATTTGGTAAAGTTTAATGCTTTTTTCGCTGATTTTCTCAACCCAAAAAAGTACACTTAATAATGCATAGTTTTTTCTCGGTTATACTCATCATCCAACCTACGCTTTATGGCAATTATTTTGGCTTGATCATAAAAAACCCACTAAATCGCTTTGTTTAATGGATACCCTAAAAGCTCTTTTCTTTATTTGTATGTGTTTTTGGAGTGAAGTGAAAGGGTACCCATGGCTGCCGATGAAAGCTAAATGAGAGAAATCCATTCGACTTTTAATAGTTTTTTATAATATTACTCCTTCTCGTACAGAAAGATGTAAAATGGACTTACCGGCGCAACGAGCGAGGGAGTTCCATCTGCCGTCGCCGTGATCGGCGATGTGGTTGATGAGGGTGATATCTTCTTCCACAGTCCAAGGTCCTCTCCTCAAATCCATGTCCTCCTCGCAGCTTTCAATCATGGAGTTACTTCCCCTCCCCTTAACATCCATTTCCTTAAGAGGGTCGACTGATTGATTGAAACGGAAAGATCCTCCTTCCAAACTATGATTTACAGAGGAGAGAGAGAGATGGTTTATAACAGGAGGACAGAGAAGTGGGTCATTTATAGATAGAAAGGAGTTAGAAAAAATGGAGGAGAGAGAAGAGTAGGCATGTGAGGGAGGGTTAACCGGTTAGGAGAGGAAAGCCGTAACAGGGAATTAATTGAATTAATGATTTTTTTAATTAACCCATTTCACTTAAGCTTTAGTTAAGAAGATGGGTTTAAAGTTTGACTCTTTTTAACTCTTTGACTTTCTTGCCTTCCTTGAGAAAACAAGTCACAAAAATCCACTCCTTTTATTTTTAACTACATAAAAATAAATCTTAATTTTATATATTTTAAATATGCATTAAATTATATGAAAATATTAATATTATATAATATTAATCATACTATTTTGTTTTAAATGAAAAATTTGCACAATTTTTAATTTATTTTATCTATATAAAATTAATTATAATAGGAGATTATATTATATTGTATTTTTATTTAATTATAAAAAATAAATAATTAACTTTGGTCTTTTTCTATTTAATTATTAAATTTTTTATTTTACATTAATTATTTACCAATAATTTTTGTAGAAGCAAAAATACCTTTTTTTTAGGTAAAGCCTAAAATATATTAATTTATTCTGTATAAATAGTGTGTAATAAATAGAGTATATCCCCTCACTAGCCTCAGTTTGATTTTTCTCCATTGGCAGCTTACGGCATTTGACGGCTCTCCCTACCTTCTTCTTTGCCTATTCTACTTTTCTACATCCTCTTTCAGTTTGGTTCTCTTTTTGTCAAATTCAATTGTATTTGGGTCATTTTCTTAATCAAAGTTTGGAGCGAGATTAGATCTAGAATTACAAATCACGTGTCACGTGCGACACGTTAAATTAATGTTTTTGTGCATCAAAAATTTAAAGAAACGGATCGTCATTCCAATACATCAATAAATTGAAATTTTCGTGTCGCTTTAGTTGAAACGGTTGTGTTCGTTTTATCGCCTACTTGAGACTGTAATGTTAATTGGTCAAATAGAAGAACTGGGTATTGTGGTTCGAGACAAATTAAGTTGATGGAGTTGAATAAAATGGTGCATTAATGACTTAAAAACTGTAATTAATATTGATAGTTAAGTAATTACCACTTAATTAATAATAGGACCATGTATTGAGATAATACATTACAACTTTGGTCCACATGTAGATTGGTCAGCAACCTAGACTCTACACTTTTCACTATTTTATTTACTACTACTCTTCCAACCTACTATGTAGTAAATTAGATTTATTCTTAGAAATTTGTATATTTTATATTTGGCCTCAAAATAGGAGTTACCATGAACTACTTTAAGACATCGATTATGAATTTTACGAATATAATCATGTATATACTGCTAATATGATATTGTTTGCTTTGTGACAAAGACTACACAGTTTTATTCTTGAGTTTAGTTGAAAATGCTTCGTTCATTCAGAGTTACATAGTATAAATTATCAATACTGCATCAGTATAACATTGTTTGTGTTAGCAACATATTCACATGTTCAACATAGCTTTTTTAATGTGTCTTAGTTTTTCTGAACGAAATACACTGTTTGGAAAATAAGTACAATTATGAACCATTACAAAAAACTAACAATGTGAGATTATATGATTTTCCTAGTATGGACTATGATCTGATCTTAGGTGTTTTTATCTTCACAAGTCTAGTTGACACGTATCATAATTTATCTGTATTTTTGTCTCATTTGAATTGAACTTTTTTACTTCTTGATATGTTTTTTTTTTTTTTACTTTATAACGAATAGTAGATCCTAAAAGTAATTGATTTATATCTTTTTTTTTCCTCGTAATTGTTTCACCGTCTTTTTCAAATATTCCTTCGCTTTGATCCTTTTCCTTGTATTTAAAAGAGTAAAACCATTAGACTCACCAAAAATAACCAAACAATACTATATTTAAATTAGTACAACATTATGAGTAAATATGGATACTAACTACAATTGGGTGATTGATCAAAACTAACACATAATTTCATGATAGAATTTCGATGGTTTCGATGTTCAATTCAACAAGTTCTTGAAAGAATACAATGTTGGCAGATAAATTTGACAATTTAGTGCATGTTTTTTCCTACTAGGTAATGTTTGGAGAAAGCGTTACACCTTGTAATGATAATGTTTCACTATTAAGAATGTATATGTTTTTAACGCTGTCATAGACAGTGTTTGTGTAGCCCACGATGGAGAAAGAGTTGTCTAGTTGAGATGTACTTAATAATGCATTATTTTAAAAACTACTTTTTGGGTTGCAAAATA